>AP028447.1:2772001-3470739 GCA_036509395.1 Antheraea yamamai
GGCCGAATTATTTCAATTTCACAATTCGTAAATTGAAATTATTAATATTATTCTTGTTTTCAGATCTATTGACACTCTGAACAATAATTATATACATTTTAAAACAGTTTGTCAATTAATATATGGTAGGTAGGCTGCCGCACAAGCTCAATATAAAATATCAATATTACATGTACACAGAATGTTATAATACGCTTCGCTAACTCCGCCAGGAGTATTGTTATTCTGGGAGCTGGTGTCTGGCTCCGTCCACGTGGAACCTAATGTAAAAAACAGTGACTAGTCAATCTGAAGGTATTAAGTCCATTTACTTATCTACTTTTATCTCGTACTTAAGTCGCGTCGTCATTAAAATTACAATAACTCTTGATATAGTCAACTGATTTTATATTTATTTATTTATTTACACATTATGCGTTAAATACGCAATGGCGGACTTAATGCCTAAGGCATTCTCTGCCAGTCAACCATTAGGTGGTGCAGAGATAAATGTTGGTAGGTGTAAAAGGTGAGGTTTTTATGAATTTATATTTAGCCTATTTAATATCACAATATATAAATAAAATATCAACACCAATATACTACATATATACTACACATATACAATACATACACATAACAACATCATACAAAAACATCAATACAATAAATAAAAGTATAGTTAGTCAACATCAAGTACTAAATACAGCATTAACCAGATAATTCTGCGAAATGACACTGGTAAAGCCGACGTACCTTGACTTTAAAACTGAAACGGTTAGATGACATCCTGATTTCATAAGGAAGCGCGTTCCATAGGAGAATAGATTGGATATAGAAAGATGAATGTACTAGACCGGAAGTATGGACAGGACAGCAAAGAATAAGATTATTAGAAGAGCGAAGGTTAAGGTCATGATTAGAGCATAAAAGCTGAAAATGTGGAGTTAAGTAAGAGGGAGTGTTGGGAGAAAATAGAATAGAATACAGAGTTATCAGAGCCCGCAAACTCCGACGCTGGCGTATGGGCAACCAATTAAGCTCTGAACGATGGCTCGATACATGGTCATACTTACGAAGATTAAAAACAAATCTAATGCAATTGTTGAGTAATCTGTCAAGTTTGTTAAGAAGGTCAGCGTTCAGATCGTAAAAGCACACATCACCATAGTCGATTATAGGAAATATTATAGATTGCACTAGCATGGTTTTCGTTTTAAGTGAGAGAAAATTTTTCAGGCGATAAAAAGACTTTAGAGTACCGATCACTTTCTGGCTAACCTTGGAAATATGAGTTCTCCAATACAATTTGGCATCAATGTGTAAACCAAGGTCCTTTACATCCGTACTAAACGGTATAACAAGACCACTGAATATAATCTGAGGCAGCGAGCTGAAGTCTATTCTGGAAATCATACGAGAGCTCCCTATTATAATTGCTTGACATTTGGAAGGATTAACTGATAAGCCAAATCTCTCAGATCAATCCCTTAAGGCATTTAGATCCCGGTTAATAGTATAAATTGCAGCTGATAGAGAATCTACTATGGCCTGTGTGTATAATTGCAGGTCATCAGCATACAGATGATACGTACATCGCAGTTCATGAGTTAAAAGGTTAATAAAGAGGGAAAAAAGAAGAGGTGAAAGTATACCACCCTGAGGGACGCCAGCACCAAGCTCACACCAATTAGACGTAGCCCCATCTATACGAACCGATTGTTGTCGTCCCTTTAGATATGAAGCGAACCATGCCAGTGCCTCTAATGAGATATTATAATGAGAGAGAATAGCCAGGAGAATATCGTGACTAACAGTATTAAAGGCATTGGAAAAATCTACTAGAACCAGCACAGTAATCATTTTATTCTCCACTCCATTTCTCAAATCACCAGTCACTTTAAGCAAAGCTGTAACTGTACTGTGACCTGGCCTGAAACCGGATTGTAGTGGACTCAAGATATTGTTGCAATGTACAAAGGATGATAGTTGATTGTGCACACATGCTTCGAGTACTTTAGAAAGAAATGGAAGTATAGATATAGGTCGAAAGTGACTGGGAAGAGAAGGATTTGCAGTTTTAGGGAGAGGACGGACATAGGCTTTACTCCATATGGATGGAAACTGTCCAAAGGTTAGAGAAAAGTTTATGAGATGAGATATAATAGGAAGAATCTGGTCAAGAATAGTAATAATCATTTGTCTACTCAAATTGTCACAACCCGTAGCATTAGATTTTATTGAAAGAACGGACTTTTTAATCTGATCACATGTAACCGTGGAAAACTTGAATGGGACCATGTCCATACGAGGCAATGCGGCTATGTAGTGAGTTGTCTTACTTTTAGTTAGATCACTCAGTTTATCGGAGGTTGTGAAATGGTTATTGATATCATCTAACTTTATTGTATTAGGTAGATCTAGATGTCGAGATTTACCAAAGCCAAGAGTCCCAAGGAACTTCCATATATCAGCCGAGGAAGAACAAACAGAGATATTATTAAGGATATACTGACGTTTGGCATTGCGTATGATCTGGTTACATCGGTTTCTAGCGGACTTAAATAAATTCCAGTTCATCTCGACACGGTTTCTTTTAAATTTACGAAAAGCACAGTCTCTACGTCTCATCGCCATTCGGATCTCGGTTGTCATCCAGGGTGCCGGAGGTCGCCTTAATTTAACTTGTTTTATGGGCGCATGAATATCATATAAATTTGTGATAAAATTGTTAAAAATACAAACTTTATCATCAATATTGTTAGCATTTATCAGAGGTTCCCAATTTATATCTGAAACATCTGCACAGAGTTTGTCCACATTCATTTGTGCAAAGCAACGTATGAGCAATATTTTTGGTTCCTTTTTCGGAGGTTTAAGAGTATAAGAAACGAAAATAAGGTCATGATGGGAGAAACTTGGTGCAGGGTGCTGACCATGAGAGAAAACAAGTGACAGATTAGAAGTAAGAATTATGTCGAGCCAGGTGTCATCTCCAGTTACATTGTGATGAGTAGCTTGGAGGGGTAAAATATGAAAGCTGGAAGATTCAATGGCACACATAAGCTTAACAGTACGCGAATCACGCTGCGCAAAAAGATTTGTATTGAAGTCACCCATGATTATGTGATGTTCATAATCAGATCCCAAAGTTTCGAGAACTGGCTCAAGGTCAGTAAAGTAATCTATGGAAGGGGGACAATAAACAACACCGATTAAGGTTTTAACTCCTCTGACACAAACCTCTAGAAAAAGATACTCCACAGAAGCAAGATGCTGAGAAGAAGATAATTTAACAATTTTATAAGACAAATCGCTACGGAGATATATAGCGACCCCACCGCCTCTTCTATCGACGCGGTCGTTACGAACAAGAACAAAACCAGGGAGAGAATACATAGTAGAAAGTAAGTGAGGTTTGAGCCAACTCTCCGAAATCAGGATGGCATGAACGTTTGTATCTGAAAACGCTTCTAGGAAATCACTATAATGACTTGGCAGACTTTGAGCATTGATGTGACAAACATTAAACAACCGGTTTGATTGTCGATTCAGGCTTTGTCGTAAAATGTCACCAGAGTTTCGGTCACAGAACAGTAACTGCAGTTATCAGACGAGTTAACAGAATCATTTGCAGAATAGAAAGATGTATCACTATCAGATGTTGACATAATAATAAAAATAAATATTAATAATACTATAAATAAAATATATACTCCTGTCTAAAATTACTAGCTAATTGGGTGCAAGTATTTATCTATGCACCACCCGCCAGCTTACATTCACAATGATTTAAAGCGAAAAATAGAATAAAAATGAATACACTCAAAATAACACAACAATTAAAGTATACACTAAAGTTAACGAGATGTTGACTTGTCTGTAGCACGTACTGTAGGCCCCTTCGGATATTTATCTAGCAAAGGTAATAGATCGTCCATGCAGATAACCTTATGTCGTTTTCCATCAGGCGCTTTTAAATATATATTGCCATCTTGAGACCAACACTCACGCATACCAAAATGAAGTCTGGCTTTAATGAATACTGCCTGTCGGCTCCTCGTTAAGAACTCCTTAATTGTGATCGAAGATCCCTTCAATCTTGTCTTTGCCTTCCAGACCGCGGACTTGATATCAATATTATTGAATCTAACTAATATAGGCCGGCAATGGTCTTTAGTTATGGTTCCAAGACGATGACAAACCTTGATGCAACTGGCTGAGAGATTTTTCAATCCCATTTTATTTTGGTATAGCTCCACAACAACGGATGAACAGTTTTCTTTTTCTGCTTCTGGAACGCCTGTAAGTACAAGTGTTTTCCTCCGTTGTCTAGTCTTCAATACATCAACAGCTTTAGCACACTTATTTATCTGCTTTCGTAGTAAGCCCAGCATGTTATATATTAGCTCACGGAACGTTCTGAAGTCTTCGGCTACTTTAGCAACAGTATCTTTGGCGGTCCCACTACTTTCTAGCTGTGCTTGGAGCTGATCCATCTTCCTGGTAAAAATCTCCTCCAGGTTCCTTTGAGCCGTCTGGATATCCTCGAGTTGTGCCATAGTTCAGTTTATGAGATTTAATCTTCAAATATATACAATAACATATAAGAACAAAGCTGGCAGGTGGTGATTCAAATTTATAAATGTTTTCTTCACATAAATAACAATAAACGTTAGAACACACTTAATTGATTATGTATTACTAAATTTAATTTAAAACTCGTAAAATTAATCGAAAAACTCTTAATTCTTAAATTTAGAAATCAATATGAATTTTAATGAAACAATGACTAAATGCTGCTCGAAGATATGCTTTATTTTCTTTTTTATTTTCTTGGTGCGGTTTTATCACGAACGCAGTATTTTAGTTGTGATGCGTGTCCAAACAAACAAACAGACAGACAGACAAACATTTAAAAACGCTTGAAATGTATTTTATTACTTATTCCTAGACAAGTGCAACAAATTTTTTTTCACAATTTAAAAAGCACATACATGTTGTTTTACATTCTTATTATATGTATAGATGGCATAACAAAGATTTCAGGCATGACTACTCACGCAAATATGATTCTGATGAAGAGCAAACGAGATAGATATACGAAGTTATTTCCGCAAAAATGCGTTACGTTTATTTACAACATATATTACACGTGTACTCCAAAAGCGAACTATTTAATATAAAATCAACACAGGTGTTCCGGCTATTGATTGTTCAAACATTTGCTTATATAATTAAGGACAGAACTCAATTAAAATATGCGCTGAAATTAATTATATGTTTTAAATCGCTACTGATTTTAACTCTCCAAGAAGTTTTTATATAGTAAAGTTTATTTACATAAATAAATATATAGTTATCTGTTGATATTGCATATTTTTCCAAAATTTTATGTTACCTCCGTCTAATATATTATAAATGAAACTGGTGATGAATTTTGCGTCTCATAATTTTGTGCCCCTTTTTATTTTATGGTAAAATGCTCGAATTACTGTTTCGTATTGAGAAATTAAATCATATCGATTTCTGTATTAAAGATATGTTTATTTAATCAAAATTTTTACCTTCGCATTCTATACATTCTTATCATATAATTTAATTTTTCGTTAGACCACCCTAATTACGTGGGACGCGTCTGTTAGACGTAAAAATAATGCACTTTTAATATTAAAAATTACAATTTAACTTATATTAACTCTAAAACTAAAAGGTATCTACCGCTCGAGGTATGTGACAATAGTTAGAACCTATTAAAACCAAATCTAAAACCTTACCTAAGAGATGTGACTACTGTGCGAAGTCTGAACGAACAGTGTCTTCAAATCTGGTTCAATGTACGAGGTGGGTCTCACGATCCCACGAAGGTGACGAGACCTCAATTCCTAGTACTTGTCGCCTTATGCTGCAGGAGACCGATGTGTCGCAATGGTTATAAGTAAACGTTTAATTATGTCGCAACTTGGCTGATCCCACGTGGCATGATGGTGTAACACTCTGATACATAAATACATTCGAATAATATCAATAAACAACTAAAGTAATGCATATTTAGTACAATATGATCAATAATTAAAACAAATATCCAATTAATTATGAATCAATTTTTATTACATGAACTAAGCAGTAAACCATCTAAATCTTCTTTCATCTCTTGACTCGTGTGAATCGAACTCGTACTGAATTCATAGTTTCGCAGTGCAAAGAGACCGAGGTAGAGCTTAGCACTCGCGACCTCAATGCAGGTATAAAAGGATAAGCAGTCTGCAGTTTGAAGAATATGTATTACATATTTTACTGCAGAGTCTACTGCTGTTTCATTCTGTCCGAACTCTCAAATAGAGCGCCAGAGAAGTAACTGCAATTCGGACTGACTATACCTTCACAAAATAGATGAAATAATGAATTTGTACTCCCGTCTTTCCTTGTCCAATACCCAGCCGATTCTAATTTTAGCAAAATTAATGTAAGAAGCAATTTGGCTGTGTCTGGAGGATTTTTATTTATTCAATTTATTAGACTTAAATTATTGAAAATGTCAGTACTCCATTGACAACGTGTTCAGACACCGCGTCGATGGATGTCGGTTCGAATCCGTCCAACTAAATTGGAGCTTTCGTTGAAGTAAAATCATAGCGTGGCCGTGAGCATTTTCTAAACATGCCTGAGTGGTAACGCTCAAATTATATAATCTATCGCTAAACACCTGTTGGTATGTTCCAGAAGCAGCACTTGAGAGCCAGTAGTCCTCTAGGCCTAGCGTGTTTACCATCTTAAATCACATCGACGTTCACCATCAGGTGAGATTGCACTCAAAGGCCAATAGTTATAAAGTTAAAAACAAAATAACTAATTTATTTCACGGATGTGAAACGAACGATAAAAATCGAAAGTTGTCTGAAGTTCTTAGATTGTCATCCATTTAGATACATGCGGGCTTATTCGATGGATATTTTTTTACTAATAGATATATAACTAGCTGTTGAGCCGACCCATTCATGTTGAAACCAGTAATAGCTTCAGCGCGGCTCTACCACCTACTATAATGTTGTCGTATTGCAGTTGTTCAAATACTAAGTAATAAAATATATACTTTGTTTTAGTACTATCGTTCACACAAAACCGTTCATAAAGAAATCGTCAATGTCGAGTTTTAATCTTCTATATCTATACATATAATAAAAATGTAGTGTCTGTATGTAATATCAAAATAAAATCTTTTTACTGATTGGGTACGAAAGTATACACGCTACTGATAATAAAAATGCAATTTTTAAAATTTTTGTCGGTCTGTCTGTCTGTCTGTTTGTTCCGGGTAATCTCCGAAACGACTGGACCGATTTTGACGGGAATTTCACTCGCAGATAGCTGAAATTACAGCGGGTTACTTAGGCTACTTTAAATTAGACTAGCTATTAATCGCGGCTTTGTCTGCAATGCTATCTCCAAAACGGTTGGACCGATTTTCATGGGACTTTCACCAGCAGATAGCTGACCTTATAAAAAGTAATTTAATTTATTTTAATTTAGACTATCTGTTAACCGTGGCTTCGCTCACAATACTATCTTCAAAACGGTTAGACCATTCTTCACACAACTTTCACTGGCAGATAGCGGACTTTACAAAAAGTAATTTAGGCAATTTTAGTTTATACTATCTGTTAACCGTGGCTTCGCCCATAGTACTTTCTCTGTCTCTTTCTCTGGTTTCTCTCTCTGGCCGATAACGCACCTTATAAAAAGTAATTTAATTTATTTTAATTTAGACTAGCTATTAACCGTGGCTTCGCCCGCTGTGCTATTACCAAAACGGTTAGACCGATTTTCACGGAATTTGCACTGGTAGATAGCGAACCTTATAAAAGTAATTGAGGTTATTCTATTTTAGACTAGCTATTACCCGCGACTTTGTCTGCATGAAATTTAGCAAGATCTCAACTCATTCTTTATTTTTAATAAGAGAAATAATTATCAGCTTATTGTTTACAATTCAACTTTATAATCTATACTATAATAAAACTGTAGCAAGGTAAAATCTGTACATTAAATATTTTTTGAAAATTTTGATCGGGGTAGACTTTGTTATCGATATAGAAGCCAAAAATAATCTTTTTACAATTTTTGTCTGTCTGTCTGTCTGTCTGTCTTTCTGTCCCTGTGAACACGCATCACGCTGAAAGTTCTGAACCGATTTTAACGAAACTTGACACAGTAATAACTAATATTCCAAGGTTACATTTAGGATACTTTTTGTACCATAAAACGCAAAAGGCTCTCCAGGAAAACTAAAAACAAAAAATTGTAGTTAACGTAACTAGACTTTTTTGCGACACCTTAGTACAAGAGCCAGCAACGTTGGAAGAACGAGAATTTTAGAAAAGCTGGTTCTTTAATATGAAGATATATTATGCCCTTCCAAACAGGATTCAGGATACCTGGTAGCCGGTTAACGTTGTGTTTTTTAATGCGCATCACACCTTTACAGGTCAAAATTTTGATTTATAATTAATTATAGGAAAAAAAATTTCGGTTACATTTTAACGCTATTAAAAACATGAGTTTATCACTTTCAGACAATTTCGTTATTGAAAATAATGTGCCCGATGATAATCTTTATAAATAAAATAATTCATTTCAAACCATTTCATTTTTTCCATTGCAAACAACATATTTCATTTTATTAACCATTATGATATTGAGATTTCACCGTGAAAACTGAAAAACAACGATAAACGTAGACATACGACTTGAGATTGATGTTATCTTGAATACATGTGTCTATAACAGGCGCTTCCACAATTATCGCTATCTTTATCATACATGAAATGGGGTAAACATATCAATGCAGTTGCAGAAGTTAGCTCTAAGTTTCTAAACGTTTTCAAAGCATTAGCCGGTTTTAATTGGGGTGTTCATCCATAACATTTAGTCGTTTATACTTCAATATTACACGCAGTCGAATTGACTATGCGAGCTTTCTTTATGATAGTAGTGCTCAGGTTAACCTCTATAAACTTGAAAAAGCCCAAAACCAGGCCATGAGAATTATCGGGGGTTCATTAAAAGTACTCCAATCTATGTTATGGAAAGCGAATTGAGCATATGTCCGTTACATCTTAGGAGACAATATTTACCTGGCAAATTCTATTTAAATATAAGTCATTCGAAAAAAACTAACTATCCAATGTATCAGAAGAACTGTCCACCCCTTTCCAATCACTCTATTGGCGTAAAAGAAAAATACCATTATTAGTTCTCAATATAAAAATACTCCAATTCAAATAAATATAAAACATGAAATGTTCACTTTACACACCTGGGTCGATAACACTGATTTGCACAATATAATTAAAATAAATGTAGATGGTATTTGGAAGCCAAAGCGTCAATATGATGTTCTTAAAATAAAAGATATTTGTCTTCAATATATAAATAAATATAATCAAAATTTTGTTAAAATATACACTGACGGATTTAAAGCTGGGAATTATTTAGGAGCCGCATTTTTGGAGTCAAATTCCAAAACTTTTATGAAATTTCAAATTGATGAAAATATTTCAATTATGCACACAGAATTGATAGCAATTGCAGAGGCCTTCTCATCTGCTCAATCAACTGAGTCCACTAAGATTGTTATTTTATCCCATTCAAAAAGTGCTCTTCAACACGTAGCTCGATGTACCTCGACTTTTCGAGAAATACCGATAGCCTACACTATTTTGAAGCAATTACTAGATTTCAAAGCAAAGAACAAAGTAATTGTTTTACAATGGATCCCTTCTCATATAGGTATAACTGAGAATAAAAGAGCTGATCTTTTAGCAAGAGAAGGATCCTTCGAAGGTGCTCCTATTAATATTTTACCAACTTACTTGGATGTATGCTCAGTATTTAAAAATAGCTGTTACTCGCATTGGAAGGAATACTTTGATGAGCGTTCTAAAACAAAAGGAATATGGTACAGAACGAATCAGCCACATCCCTTACGGTCACCATGGATTGATGACAGTACGATTTGCCGTCGGGAAGCAATCACAGGAATGAGATTACGCTCAGGACACATCCCATGTAAAAAGTTCGCCTACCTGATGCGTAAAGTACCATCACCACTCTGCCAGAGTTGTGAGCTCATCGATGAAGTGCACCACATCCTGGCAGAATGTGTTCGAAGCGAATGAAATCTCGGCTTAATGCTTCTGGTTCGTTCCACACTGGTTTGTACAATTCGTTATTCTCTGACCCCACTTCGAAAGATGCTAAAGAATTGTACAAAATTAATATAAGCTATTGTTAAGTTTATTGTCATTCTTATTGTTATATAGTTGTATGTCATTTAGGCGATATAGTCGCTAAGGTGACTAAGCCTTCATTAAAAAAATAATAATAATAATATTAAAATTACAGCTATCTTAACATGGTTAGAATATACTTATTTTATTTACAAAAAAATAGCATCGGGCAAATTATTGTTTATAACAAAAATGTCTGGCCATAATAATTTCATGTTTTAGTAGGGTTTCAAAGTTAGTAAAAACCAAAACATTCAAAAATTATATAAAAATCAATATGTTTGCCAGTAAAGGTGCGATATGCAATAATAAACGCAACGTTTACCGACAGCCAGGTAGCCCGCACGCTGTTCGGAAGAACATAAAGATATATAAAAAACTGTCTTATAGAAAATTTGTCGAAACCGTTACTAGCTCTTAGACAAATAGTTACAGGCAAGTGACATTTGACGCGTCGTGCTCATATCTTTTTAATATTTATATTTTTCTTCAATAAAATGGAGTGTGAAAAAGTTTTAATACAAGTTAAAAATAGTTATGATATCATTCAGTGTTTCATTTATCATTATTTATTTTATAAATATATTTTGTCGTTTAATATACAATTTAACTCATAAACTTGATATTTTATAATGTAAACTCTACTGACTGTATAGTAAACGTCTACAAAAAAGGGAAAGGAATTTCTTTAGAAACCGGGGGTCCATAGACCTCTAAAGCTTTTTTTCACATTATCGCCAATATATGTAGGTTAGTTTTTATTTTTTATTGAACTCAGTAGATGATGCTACGAACGGGTTGTAGGCTTATTTTAAAAGATTTCTCACATACCATCTGGGTATATGTTTGAGTGAGTCCCTTGATAGTTTGGATTCACAATTGGAAACCGTAGGTAGATGTGGCTGCAATAAGGTTTTAGGTATATTAAATTTTTTCGCGTTTAAAAATACAATTGACACCGGTGATAACCGATTTGGTGCAGACGAAGTTGCACGGGTCAGCTAGTTATTAATAAATTTAATGATATAGAGGTCTTCCTAATAGGATCTTTGATTATAAACGTATTCCATAAAGAGTTTCATAATACAATTTCTTGCGGAACAGACAAGCGTTTATTCTTTGTATAGTCACAAAATCTTAATTATAATGACAATGTATATTAAATGTAATGTTAATGTAAATCTTTATAATAATATTTTAAGTTATTGTTTCATTAGTTCCTTATACAGTGTAAGTGAACACTGAGGTAGTTATATTGTGGATTAAGGTTCCAAATATGTTGCTGATGACAAACTTCATTTGACATGCTGTTAGTATTTATATATTTAATGTACACGTTACATGTTATTGTAGGTGGCGTGCGTGTCGTACTTACAATTGCTTTTAAAGAGCATTTCTATAATTGTACATAATCTCACAATTTTATAATTCTTTAATACGATTAAAAAAAACGCGTGCGGAGCTGCGGGTACAGCTAGTACACAATACAATCCTATGATCTTATGCATGCGTTTATAATTAACATTTCACGCGGACGTAGTAAACCGTAGTGGACCGTGGATGCGTAGACCTAGTTGTTTATATATATATAGGCTTTTCCACGTTGTATGATTGTTAAGAAGATAGCTTTTTCTTATCTGTTATATATGTCGGTCTTTATCTAGCAGTGATGAGACGCCCGTATATGCCGATTCTTGCAGGTTTTCTCTCAAAATAAAGCTCGAAGATTGAAGTATGGTGACTTTTTAAGTATTCTTTTTCACATTTTTCTCCTTTAGCCGCAGTAACTCACTATAGTCAGTTTTTATAAAAATGTAAATAAATAATTACAGGTAATCCAGACAGAATTTCTTGTCGGTTCTTATTGGTGACTGTTGTTTTCCGAACCGGTGGTAGATTTCATATGATGTAAGCTTGTTTTTCAGCACTAGGCTAGACACCCCAGCCTATGTGGGTGTGGCAGTTGCCACCCCAGTTAGTAACGGCAAGAGTATTGTTTTTAACGGTACCGTTAGTATCAACAGTTTAAAACAATGATCCTCAAACTGTTTTTATCTCGTAAACCCTTACTAATTTTTACTCATCTGCGTAGACCCTTTGAATAGCTTTGAGTTCAAACACAAAGCGAATAGCTTGCTAAATAAAATCTTATATGTAATTAAGTATTTGTAAATTGATTAATTTTCTTTAATGTGTAATAGATTAAAATAGTTAATCTGCGTTATTCTTAGGAAATAGACATATATCATGGTAGACTCTTCTGTAGAGATATTTAGGTTATACAATCTTGTGGTATCGAATTACGATATCGAAAAATATTTTTATGATTTGACCTTTCTACCTTCACTCCAGTCACGTTTGTTAACTAACATATATTGATTACCAGACAGCGAACGTTCTAGAAAATGATAACAAATGAAAATGGATTTCCAAAGGGCATTACGGTTGCATTGAAAACTAAATATAGATACGTAAACATAGGAATGAGTTCCAGTGCGTCAGTTACAATGTAACCGTGTCTGCATGAACGTGACTTGTTCTAAATTGTCAACTATTCATTAATTCACCGATCGATTTTACGTTTGTTATCAACAATTTACTTCACACTCTTCATAGATGTATCCTTTTTGAGCCTGGGAGTAAAAGAACTGCTTTCTGACCTTTTAAGTTTCATAAACGAGGCCAGTTTCATCACGCTAAAAAATGTAGCAACCTTGAAATCAAATTGTTTTTGTAGTTTTACACGTTGAAGAATATAGTTGTGAAAATTCTACTGGCAAGTGTCATTTGATTCCGGACAGAGCATATTAAAATTAGTGCTGTAAAATATAACTTGAAGATAGAACAACATTCAGCAGTCGTTTGAGAAGAAACGAAAAGCAAACCTTCAAAAACTTTAAGAATGGACGCACCAAAACTAGATAAATCTGCAAAAATGATTATGATTTTCAGGCTATTTATCGGTTATTACTACAGTTTCACAAGTGACAGAATAACTTCTGTTATAGCTAAAGCATATTGCGTAATTATTTCCCTAACAATTATCTACGTATTTACTATACATGCAACTGATTTATCAGTTTTTCAATTAATCGCATTCACTTGTCTATGTTGTGATTACACATTCAACGTCGTCCAATGCTTAATAACAGGCGACTCGTACTTTTTAAATTACTACCACCAAATCAATTCCCTGGACATCACACCTGCACATACGAAGAACTGCTTAAAGATCTCGCAATTCATTGCCGTGTTTATTTATATTTGGAAAATCATACAATATTGTTTAATATTATTAAATTCAAGTACATTTTTTATAAATTATTTTCCTTTTTTAATATTAACTATATCCTTTCATTTGAAAAACGTTATGGTTCTGATGTTATTCGAACTGTTATGGCTTCGAGTAAAGACACTGAAGAAATCACTAGAGATAAATATCAAAAATGGAGACTTCCAAATGAGATACGCGAACATAAAGAAATGCCTGAAGACTTACCAAAGCATGTTGGAAATTCTAAAAACAACAAACAAATACATCAAACCAGGGGTGCGTATTACTTTTATCGGCAAAGAAATTGTCTAATATTTTCGACACCCACGGTATTTCTTTGCACCTAATATCCCTTGATGATTTTTTAGATGCTAACATAATATAATAATTGATATGTATTTTACAGATCTCGACTTCATATTACATAATATGCTTGATTGGGATACTAGCACATGTTTACAGTTGTATTATAGTGCCAAACGTAAGTGCTTAGTTACAGTTACATACTTCACTTCTCTTATATGTTCCCTTATATGTTTTCTTATTTATACTACTACGTTATAGCAGTAGCTTATCAATGGTTAGACATATTCTTTATAGGTTCTAGCGTGTGATCACAATCTCAGTTGATGTTAAATGACGACGTGGTATAAGATCGTAAGCACGCTGAACTTAGAGAGGACTGGCTCTCGAGGGCAGTCACCGAAAACACATCTCACAGACGCTTAGCAACAGATTGTTAAATTCAAAATGGTCACTAGCCGGGCGGACTATCTACCTAGTCTTGCCATAAATACTGAAATAAAGAAAAAAAATATTTTCTATTGCAAATAACATTTATTACTTGTTACAGTGTGTTAGTTTAATACATAAATATAAAACAATTTAAAATATAAAAAGCTTATTCGAAGTTGTCTCCATTGGCTGCAATACAGTCCTTTAAACGTTGAGGCCAGTTATCAATAGAAGCACGCACTCCTTTCATGGGAAAATTCTTCACTGTCAATCGTACGGATTGTTTTAGGGACTCTAAATTATCATAGAGTGTAGAGTCTAAAACTGACCATAAATCATAATCCAGCGGATTAAGATCGGGACTAGACGACGGCCAGTCTTCAGCTCTGATGAAGTCCGAAACGTTCGTTTCCAACCAAGACTACGTAGACAGAGCTTTATGACCCGGCACCTAGTCTTGCTGGAAGGACCATTCTTGGTTATTGAACACGGCATTGTTAAGGGGCTTCACTACCTTCTCAGAATGGTATCTTGATATACTTGTGCCGATGTTTTGATACCTTCCTCACAAAAGTATGGCTCAATCACTCCTTCATAGCTAATACCCAACCAGACCATCGCTGAAGTCGGATAGTGCCCACGTTGCACTCTGTCGACTAATTGGAAAGCTTTCTTAGAGCTTTGAGCATAAATACGGTCATTTTGTTTGTTAAAATGTTGCTCAATTGTAAAAAAATTCTCATCCATAAACAAAATTTTACTGTGACCTCCCTTTGTGTACCGTTTCAGTAGTTGTTTCGATTTTACCACTCTATTCTTTTTTAAATTATCAGATAAGAAATTACCACTACGTCTCTTGTAGGCTGCAAGTCCTACGTCATCTTTTAAAATACGCGACATGGTTCTAGGTGCTATCTTCATCTCCCGAGATAAAATCTTTTGCTTTCGGACAGGATTTCTTCGAATTCTTTCCCTTACTGTTATGACCACCTGTTTCGTACGAGCACTACGTGGACGGCCAGATCTTTTTCTGTCACAAACCGAGGAGGTCTCATTGTACCTATTAATAGTCCGGTACACAAACGTTTTACTAATTCCAAGCGTATGGAGAGTTTTAAATATTGCATTTACTTTGCACCTACTTTGTGTAATGCAATCACAGCGATTCAGTTGTCTTTATCACCCCACTCCATTTTAATATCGCAAAATATTGTACAATGTATTGGCGCCAAAATGAGAAAACTCAATGAATAATCATATAAAAATGACAGATTCCAAATTCCAATGTAATATTTTGTTTATTTTTCATTGTAACGGTATTGTATAGGTGTATTGTATAGGTGGTAGTGCCACGCTGAAGCTATTACTGGTTTCAGCATGAATGGGTCGGCTCTCCCGGGGTAGTACCTATACCCTCTCATAGAAAACCGACGTGAAGTAACAGTGCTTGCATTGTTGCGTTTCGTTCGGTCAGTGAGAGCGCCGGAGACCCACCTCCCCTCCCTTTCCACTTTCCCCTTCCCTTCCCTTCCTCCCCCCTCCCCCACACAGGCTGGCAACGCACTTGTGTCTCCCCTGGTGTTGCAAGTGTCTATGGACGGTGGTGATCACTTACATCAGGTGACCCACCTGTTCGTTTGCCTCCTATGATATAAAAAAAAAAATAGTATTAAGGCCAGACTAAGTACATACCAGAAAACCCCCTACGCTATGGATTACATACAATGTTTCCTCTTTTTTTGCGGAAAACTCTGGCTCCTATCCACTGACATATAAAACCCAAGACGCACAGTCTCGAATAAATGTAGCGCTCAAAACCGGCCGCAAAAACTCCCAAATATACATACGTGGTTACAGTTATTCGATAAACTTATGGTTTTGCAAATTCAACGTCACCTGAATGATTTAAAGTTATTTATAAAAGCACGCAAGCGACGCGAGACTATTTGAAATGACTGCATAATCCAAAATTATGAACTCATTTTTGTGTGCCGTCTGTGAGACGTTAAGTGTGCATCTTGGGTTTTTGTATATCAATGCTCCTATCCCTGGCTAGAATCATTAGGTTTCTTAGATATTTCTAAAAATGTCACTTGAAAGGATTCTATAAAAAAAACTGTTTTAAAATTTCAGCAAAGCATTGCGGGTCACTTTGGCAACATTTTCATCTCGACAACAATTCTTTTTATTCCATTGATAATTGCTGAACTCGTAGCTAGAGAAATGGATGGAATAAAGCTGATAATAATAAACCAATTACTGCATTGCAAAGGTAATAATATTATTACAGTCATAATGATAAACATAGTAAGGAAACGACTTGGGGATACATACATCTAAATAATGAACGCGTTACTAGCTCTTGTACCAACTGTCTTAACCAATCGATAAATACTTTGAACAAGACCGTTCGTAGGCTAAAACGGGGAAGAAATTGCTGAACTTTAATTTTCTATTAACATTGCAATTATTTAATATTCTAATGGGCTACATTAGGATATTTTTTTCTTACTATTAATTGAAGGTTCCATTTCATAATCACAGTTACTGTTAAGTGATAATAAAATCGAAGGAAGGCAAACAAAAGTACTGCGACTAAACATGTGACAAGCTGTAAGAGCATTATAACACACATTGTCCCTATATGAGAATAAGATCAAATTATTCTAGTAAAGAATGATTTTATCGGGAAAAGTATAACATAAATAACAACTGTTGTGTAGATCCCAAACCCTATGAGCTTGTACTTCAAATCATCCCTTAATTGTAAAGACAGCGTTTAAAGTCAACTTGTTTCTCGTCTCGTCAATACAATACGTATTTATACTGAACTCATGATAATAATTAACATTCTAATTTATTGTACAGATGAGAATCAAACAGCGAAGATCGAAGGTTGTCTGAAATTCTTGGATTATCACCCGTTTAAATACACGGTCTTTCGAGCTTTTTCTATGGGCGTTCCTTTATTGATAGATATAGTCAACATTTGCACAGTTTACACAATCGCACTTATTCAATTCACCCACGCTTTTGACAATTTAAATGTTTATGGAACTCTTAATCAGAATCATACAACCGCAGGGAAATAGCGACCACTAAGAGATTAATGCTTCTTTTCGTATGAACTCTGAGTCCAGCGTATCGAACCGGAATTGTCATACAAAATCCTTATTGTAGAAGAAAAAATTTGTTTGTCTGTAAAGTCGGCTTACGGATGATAATTAAACGTGATAACGTCATAAGAAAACATTGATGAAAAATTGCATACTTTTATGAATTGAATTATTATCAAAAAATTGATCAAAAATTGACAAAACAGTTCACGTGTAGGTTGTGTGCTGCCGCTGTCTCTCTTCTACTCGGACGCATCGGCCGACGGCGTGGAAGAGAGATAGATGCGTCACAAGCCGAACGCTTAGACGGATCGCGCCTCTCAAACGCTTGTTCCGCGCTCTCGCTTGATGCTCGGCTCAGGCGGAACGTGACAATGAGTCATGCTTTTTCGTGCGTGCAGTCGCCTTTCATCGATTTATAAGACGTTATCACGTCAAAAATAATAATTCACAACAATATAAAAGAAATAACACTAACACACTTCAATCATTTTCACTATATTCAGTCAGTTTTCACTGTTTGTTTAAAATTAAATTTAAATAAAAATTAAATTATAATACTAATAAATAAATAATTATAGGTAATCCAGGCCGAGTTTCTTACCGGTTCTTCTCGGTGACTGTTATTTTCCGAACCGGTGGTAGATTTCACTTTGAGGTAAACTTGTGTTTCAGCACTATAGTGTTAGATTTTGAATTTGACTGTCAATTTCTCTTGATAATTAGTGTGACAATAAAAACTTTAATGTTATTTGAATCGTGTTTTTTTTATTCAATTATACGGTTAGTCCTGTCACTTGGAATCTTTGAGCCAATTATTTGACAAAAATAAAGGAAGGGACAAATCTAATGAAATCGCTTTTCATTCGTTTGATATATGTAATGAGTAGTTATGACACGCGGTATCATTCAAGTTACCTTTCTGTTCAGTCTCCTTAGAGTTGGCGTGAGATAAACCTAAACATATCTTCAATAGAGGAGCAATCTTTTTTTTTTTTTTTTTATATCATAGGAGGCAAACGGACCGTTGAGTCACCTGATATTAAGTGATCACCACCGTCCATAGACACTTGCAACACCGGGGGAGTCGCAAGTGCGTTGCCAACCTGTCCTGGGGGAGAGGGGGAGTAAGGGAAGGGGGAAGGGGAGGGGAGGTGGGCCTTCCGGCGCTCTCACTGACCAAACGAAACGCAACAATGCAAGCATTGTTACTTCACGTCGGTTTTCTGTGAGAGGGTGGTACTACCCCGGACGAGCTGGCCCATTCATGCTGAAACCGTTAATGGCTTCAGCGTAGCTCTACCACCTACACGACACCTACAATCTAACACAAAAATAAGTTTTCCTATCCATCTGCTTGTTCCAGAGATAAACACTATAAAACATGCAAACTATATAACTTTATAATATCAGCGTATATAACAAGCTTCATTTAACTTCCAAAGCAAATGGTTATTCATATTGATAGTTTTTTATTATTCTAAAGTGTCTTACCGGTATTTGGAGAATATTTCAGGCGTCCAGATTTTATTACAATGTATCCTATTTACTGACAATGTTGTTAATTCTAATATTAATAACCGACAATCAAATTCCCATAAACTAATACAAATGTTATCCCAAACGTCTATCAGTATGCAGCTGTTACACTTTAGGAGCCGTCCCTCTAAATTAAAACGACTACATTGTCAGATACAAGGACAGGACTTCTAAAAAAAAAAGAAAAGAGAAATCTACGATTAATCGCGTGTAGTTGGTGTTATGCCGTATAAGGTTCTCGGAAAGCAGATACGCTTCCTGAACTAAAGACGCGATAAACCTAAAGGCACTAACAATGACGATTTTATTACCATGTGTCTGGTGATAAAGATTTTAGTACAACAGAAGCAGTCCGTACCGCTATTACGCGAAATACAGTACTTGGTGTACAGCCTGCGTCAAACTTTTTGACCGCTCTGAAGCAGATGGGCAGAACACAAATGTAGGTATTAGAGGGACGCGGAAGGGCTGAAAGCGGAGCGGCGCTCCCCCGCGCTCGTACCTCGTTCGTATTGCATCCATTCTGACACGTGTACCAGTATGAGTACCATTCTCCTGCAGGTGCTCCCCGAGTGCTGCTGAAGAGTAACAAATTTTTTAGCAACAATAATAATAAGACAGCATTTTATTTAATTCTTTATTGCAATTCAAACGGTAACTACAGAATAAGACAAATGACAGGTCATAGAAAAAGTTATCGAGTAGAGGAAAGTGACCAAATATGGAATAGTATCCCTAATATGGAATACCAGCATTTCTCTCAAACGGAAAATCACACACGCAATAAATAATGATTATCTCTATCCCCAATCGCGCGTACAAGTTATAGCATGTCAGTCGAGTGAGCCCTTTCGTCGTTATGATGTTTTATCAGAATGGCGGGCATCGACTTAAAGACAAAGCGACAAAAATGGAATTCAGAGAATATGACGGGAGCTATAAAATTAGTAAGAGAGCAAAAATGGGTTATTAAAGAGCTGCAAAACACTTTGATGTGTCGAGAAATACTTTGGTTCGATTATGTCAGAAAGACGAATGATCCCCTGAAGAAATGTATTTTCTGTGGTATACTGATACCTGGATTTATGATTTTTGCAAATAATTTGTGTTCCTTTGTATGTTATACCGAAGTTTTAAGAAGTTAAGTTACCGAAGAAGAAGTTTTAAGAGTTTCATGCAAGTTAAGGTTAATTTTCGATAGTATTTATAGTATTCCATATTTGGGGTACCTATTTCATATTTATGTACCTTCATCAATATTTACTTTTTTGAAAATTTTTCTTACTTATAACTACTCAAAATAACCAACAATTGTTACAAAATAAAGTGCAAGTATATGGTTGTTAATAATTACTACAAAAAGTTATTTATTTATAACATTTGTGCAAATTATGCGTAAAAAACAAAACGGTATTCTTATATATTTGGTCACTTTCCTATATTTATGGCCGCCCACAATTTTTTCGGCGTTTATTGACAAGCTAACTGGAACTCGAATTATCATCTTTTATTTACATTTTTTATTATTTCTTTAGGCATAAAACTATACTTTGTTACAGAGTTTACTGCATGTTAGATATATTTTTGTGATTCAAAAAATTACTAACGCTAGTAGCACTTCATATCTCGCTGTGTCGAGTCCGTTAGTCCGTAGGTAATCTTAATTTTTGTAAATATACAATGATATTATATGTATTTATCAAAATACGGGATATGATCTGTATCGACAGGATAGTAAACGTATGCAGAGAATATGTGGGCCGCCTAGTAAATTATGAGACGGTTGGTAACACTTTCAGATACAGAACAATGACAAACATTGTGCTTGGTTCTCCACAAATTATATGTTTAAGTAAAAGTAAATTCGATAATTAATTGCTATATACGTTTAGTACGTAATTAAGTAAAAAAGACCGACAAAAATAATTAAGAACCAATTAAACATTTTAAATCTAATATAAATGGCAAATAGTCAATCGATTAAAAAAAAAAAAATAGCATAGTCCTATGCCAATACGTTCAGCAGTAACTGTTACAATAGCTTTTTTTATATATTAAAAGCAGGCAAACGAACAAGCGGTCACCTGATGTTAAGTGATCACCACCGTCCATAGACACTAGCAACACCAGGGGAAGTGCGTTGCCAGCCTGTCTATGGAGGAGGGGGTAGAGGTAGGGAAAGGGGGAAGGGAAATGGAGGTGAGCAAGGTGGGTAGCAAGCACTGTTACTTCACGTCGGTTTTCTGTGAGAGGGTGGTACTACCCCGACCCATTCATGCTGAAACTACTAATAACTACAGCGTGACTCTACCACCTACAAAAAAGACACCCAGACTTTTATTTTCACGTCATAAAAATACATATTGTTAAATATAATGTGTTACTTTCTCAACATTTTATCTTAAAATAGAAAAAAATCAAAGACGAGAGAAAATATCGCTAAGCATAATAATATTCTGCCGCCGTAAGAGAGAGTGACACTTCCAACCGGAACACAATCGGAGAAAAGTCAAAATGCCTATAGCTTTTTTTTACATGGAACGATCCTTAACGGAAATCCATCCCGCCAGGCAGCTGAGAATGGGTTATGTCCGATTCGCACGGACTAAAATCCCATGGTACCGTCTTACACCTTTTGGCCAGGGGAGCAGGGACTGCCTAATTGGCACTATGTCTACCCCGATAGGTGTTGGCAGCCCATCCTAAGAGGCGACCCCGACTGCGGTCTAAGCCGTCAAAATAGTAGACCCCTCAAGAGGGAGTCAGAGTCGGGAGTCGGAGAGCATGACTGTCTCGCAGTACGAAGCGACGGAGAGCCACCCGGCGTCGCTCCCAACTATCTTAAAAACGACAGTCGGGAGCGAGAGATCCTGGCGAATGGCCGCGACTAGCTTGCTGCGTGACACGTCCCACGCGGGGCACTCACTCACTGTGTGGTGCGCGGAATCATTCGCGCAACCACAATGATGGCACCCTGCAGTCGGCTCCCAGTAAATGCGATATAGGTAACTCCCGAATCCATGCCCCGTGAGCACCTGTGTTAGCCGGAAGCTCAGGGGGCCGTGTCGTCTGGTGAGCTATTCGACCAAGACTGGTAGGTGTAAGTAGTGCTCTGATTAATGATGTAATTTGAGAATAGATGCCCATAGCTGAACAATAAAATACTATTAGATATACATTTTTTCTTAATTCCAATTATAAATTAAACGCAATATTGCAAATAAGGCTGGTGCGCACCTCTTTCTCTGAACGGCAAGATATTTTAATAAATAATAATGTAAACCATTATCTCTAAGCAACGGGTAAGAAACAATTGAAAACTTTATTATTTTCTGTTAATATTATTGATGGAGACATTAGCCGACGATGTTATCGTCATATAGGAACAAGTATGCACTATATAAGTATAACAACTAATCGGTGCGAAAGAAAAAAAAAAAAACTCCACGTTATTCACATTGAAAGTCGCAAACGAATATGCATTGCATTATTGCAAATTGCTTTAATTTATATATAAGAGTAAATTACTCAACAGTAAAATGATTAATAATTGTTTGTAACAATAGTGGTTTTAACACAATATTATTAGTTATTATTGCAATAAAAATATATTGCTTTGTTTGTTAATCTATACTAATATATAAAGCTGAAGAGTTTGTTTGTTTGTTTGGTTGAACGCTAGGATCTCAGGAACTACCAGTCCGATTTGAGAAAACCCTTCAATTTTAGATAGCTCATTTATCGAGGAAGGCTTTAGGCTATATATCATCACGCAAAGATCAATAGGAGCGGAGCACCAATGAGAATGTTTCAAAATCGGGCACTTTTTTCCTTTTGAGAGATATCGTTAGCGTTAATATTATATACGTTGCCATGGTAACGTGGTAAGTTTCTATCGCAAACATTTTCAAAGTTTATTTTGTTTTCCTATTCAAAATTTGTTATCTATTACGTATTATAAAAATAAAGTTTGTGTATGTACAATTAAAATAACAACTTTTTATGAATGTATATGGCTACAAATTACCAAAAAATTTTTTTTTATATTTTGTCTATATTTTTATATTTTGTCTGTTTGTTTGTTTGTTCCGGATAATCTCCAAAACGACTGGACCTATTTTAACGGGAATTTTACTGGCAGATAGCCGAAATTATAGCGGTTGATATATTGTACTTTATTTGTCCGCGGCTTCGTCCGCATTGCTATTTCCAAAATGGTTGAACCGATTTTCACGGGGTGTTCACTGGTAGATGGCAGACCTTATAAAAAGTAATTTAGGTTTTTTTTATTCGCTTCGGTCGCAGTGCAATATCCGTAATGCTTGAACTGATTTTCACGGGCCTTACTGGCAGATAACTCACCTTATAAGAAGTAACTTAGACTATTTTATTTTGTTACTCAAGACTTCGTCCGCAATATCCTACTATCTACTAATTGGTTGGACCGACTTTCACGGGGCTTTTACGGGCAGATAACTAGCGGGCTCTAATGTCTAATGGCATTCTGTTGTGGGGGACAGCAGCTGAGGTAGACACCATATTTTTATTACAAAAACGAGCAGTTCGAGCAATCTACAATATGAGACCTCACGAATCCTTAAAGACCAAGTTCAAGGAGTACGGTATCTTAACTCTGCCCTCCCAATACATTCTTGACAATTTAATGTATGTCCGTAAGAACCTAGAAAAGCTAGATTTCGTAAAATACCGGCACAATCTAAATACTAGAAACTGTGACAAACTGGTTGTCCCACGTTTTAGACTTAGTAAAACCAGTAACAGTTTTTGGGAAATAGTGTTAGATTTTACAACAAAGTCCCAAAGGATATTACCGATTTGCCGGATTGTGAATTTAAGCGCCATGTCAAGCGGGTTTTGGTGTCAAAAGGCTATTATAGAGTGGATCAATATGTGAACGATGGTGATGTCTGGAATTGACTCATCTCTGTGCATCCATTAAAAACGTTTGTGAAATTTACTATTATATAAAATATATTATTATTCTAAATCTATACATATAATAAAAGGCTAACGGGACGAAATCTGTACATTAAATATTTTAAAGAAAAAATACTCTGGGAGGTTTTACAATCAAAGGCGGAACACATTTCTATAGTTTTTAAAATTTTTGTCTGTCTGTCGGTCTGTCTGTCTGTCTGTCTGTCGTTTGTACAGGATTCACGCAAAAACTACTGGACGGATTTTGACGAAATTTGGTATGGTGGTAGCTTATACACCGGTATAACATTTAGGCTATGTTTTACATATATATCACATTTGTATGTCTGTTTATTTTACTTTTAAGAAAACATAAAAGAGAAGAAATTTACACAAAAACTACTAGACAGATTTTCACGAAATTTTGTAAGGTAGTAGTTTATACATCGATATAACATACTAGCTTCTGCCCTCGACTTCGTCCGCGTGTAATAGTTACTTTTGGCCCCCGAACCCGAGAAAAACCTCTGTTTTGGAACATTCTGCATTGATGCTATATAGTATATAGCCTACCTCGATAAATGAGCTATCTAACACTCTTCAAATCGGAGCAGTAATTCCTGAGATAAGAGCGTTCAAGAAAACAAACTTTGCAGCGTACTGTAACAAGATCAAATCTGTACATTAAATATTTTTTGAAAATTATAGTCGGGGTAGACTTTGTTATCGATATAGAAGCCAAAGATTATCCTTTTACAATTTTTGTCTGTCTGTCGGTCTGTCCCTGTGAGCACGCATCACTCTGAAAGTACTGGACCAATTTGGACGAAACTTGACAAATGGTTTAACTAATATTACAAGGTTACATTTAGGATACTTTTTGTCCTATAAAACGCAAGGGGTTCTCCAGGATAACGAAATACAAAAAATTGTAGTTAATGTAACTAGGCTTTTTTGCGACACCTTAGTACAAGAGCCAGCAACGTTGGAAGAACGAGAATTTTAGAAAAGCTGGTTCTTTAATATGTAGATATATTATGCCCTTCCAAACAGGATTCAGGATACCTGGTAGCCGGTTAACATATCAATGCAGTTGCAGAATGTAGCTCTAAGTTTCTAAACGTTTTCAAAGCATTAGCCGGTTTTAATTAGGATGTTCATCCATAACATTTAGTTCATTTATACTTCAATATTACACGCAGTCGAATTGACTATGCGAGCTTTCTTTATGATAATAGTGCCTCTATTAACCTCTATAAACTTGAAAAAGTCCAAAACCAGGCCATGAGAATTATCGGGGGTTTCATTAAAAGTACTCCAATCCATGTTATGGAAAGCGAATTGAGCATATGTTCGTTACATCTTAGGAGACAATATTTAGCTGGCAAAATTCTATTTAAATTTAAGTCATTAGAAAAAAACGAACTAACTAATGTATTAGAAGAACTGTCCATCTCTTTCCAATCACTCTATTGGCGTAACAGAAAAAAACCATTATTAGTTTCTATTTTTTCTCAATATAAAAATACTCCAATGCAAATAGGTATAAAACATGAAATGTTCTCTTTACACACCTGGGCGATAACATTGATTTGCACAATATAATTAAAATAAATGTAGATGGTATTTGGAATCCAAAGCGTTAATATGATATTCCTTTAAACAAAAGACATTTGTCTTCAATATATAAATAAATATTATCAAAATTTTGTTAAAATATACACTGACGGATCTAAAGCTGGTAATTATTTAGGAGCCGCATTTTTTTAGTCAAATTCCAAAACTTTTATGAAATTTCAAATTGATGAAAATATTTCAATTATGCACACTGAATTGATAGCAATTGCAAAGGCTTTATCATTTACACAATCAATTAGAGTCCATTAAGATTGTTATTTTATCCGATTCAAAAAGTGCTCTTCAATACGTAGCTCAATATACCTCGACTTTTCGAGGAATACTGATAGCCTACACTATTTTGAAGCAATTACTAGATTTCAAAGCAAAGAACAAAGTAATTGTTTTACAATGGATCCCTTCTCATATAGGTATAACTGGGAATGAAAGAGCTGATCTTTTAGACAGAGAAGGATCCTCCGAAGGTGCTTCTATTAATATTTTACCAACTTACTTGGATGTATGCTTAGTATTTAAAAATAGCTGTTACTCGCATTGGAAGGAATACTTTGATAAGCGTTCTAAAACAAAACGAATATGGTACAGAACGATTCAGCCACGCCCCTTAAGGTCACCATGGATTGATGACAGTACGATTTGCCGTTGGGAAGCAATCACAGGAATAAGATTACGCTCAGAACACATCCCGTGTAAACAGTTCGCCTACCTGATGCGTAAAGTACGATCACCCCTCTGCTAGAGTTGTGAGTTCATTGATGATGTGCACCACATCCTGTCAGAATGTGTTCGAAATGAAGATATTAGATCTCGGCTTAATGCCTCTGGTTCGTTCCAAACTGGTTTGTACAATTCGTTATTGTCTGACCCCACTTCGAAAGATGCTAAAGAATTGTACAAAATTAATGTAAGCTATTGTTAAGTTTATTGTCATTCTTATTGTTATATAGTTGTATGTCACTTAGGCGATATAGCTGCGCAGGCTACTCAGCCTTCATTAAAAAAAAATTAATAACAATATTAAAATTGCAGCTATCTTAACATGGTTTGAACATACTTTATTTTATTTACTAAAAAATAGGATAGGGATTATTGTTAATAACAAAAATGTCTGGCAATAATAATTTCATGTTTTAGTGGCGTTTTAAAGTTAGTAGAAAACAAAACATTCAAAAATTATATATAAATCAATATTTTTGCATGTAAAGTTGCGATATGCACTAATAAACGCAACGTTTACCGGCAGCCAGGTAGCCCGCACACTGTTCGGAAGAACATAATGATATATAAAAAACTGACTTATTGAAATTCTTTGTCAAAACCCTTCCTAGCTCTTAGACAAATAGTTACAGGCAAGTGACATTTGACGCGTCGTGCTCATATCTTTTTAATATTTATTTTTTTCTTCAATACAATGGAGTGTGAAAAAGTTTTAATACAAGTTGAAAATAGTTATGAAATCATTCATGGTTCATTTATCATTATTTATTTTATGAATATATTTTATCGTTTAATTTACAATTTAACTCTATCAACTTGATATTTTATAATGTAAACTCTACTGACTGTATAGTAAACGTCTACAAAAAAGGGAAAGGAACTTGGTTAGGACCTGGGGATCCATAGACTTTTTAGCTTTTTTTCACATTACCGCCAATATATGTAGGTTAGTTTTTATTTTAATGGAACCCGGTAGATGATGCTACGAACTGGTTGTAGGCTTATTTTAAAACCATACCACATACCATCTGGGTATATGTTTGAGTGAGTCCCTTGATAGTTTGGATTCACAATTGGAAACCGTAGGTGTGGCTGAAATAAGGTTTTAGATTTATTAAAATTTTTCGCGTTTAAAAATACAATTGACACCAGTGATAACCGATTTGGTGCAGACGAAGTTGCACGGGTCAGCTAGTATTATATATATTTGTTAAAAAGATAAACCAGATCGAGTTTCTTGCCGGTTCTTCTCGATGACTGGGTTGTTTTCCGAACCGGTGGTAGTTTTGACGTTCATGAGTGCCTTCTTAGGGCCTAAATTGAATAAAGTGTTTTGAATTTGAATTTGAATTTGCTCGGAAGACGTTGTCCCGCCCCGATAATAAAATGAAAACCTTGACAAATTATACCTAAACCTTACCCATGAATCATTATTCTATCTACTGGTGAAAACGGCATGAAAATGGTAGTTATTGACTTTCTTTTTAACCGACTTCGAGAAAGGACGAGGCTACTATGTTCGGTTGTATGTATTTTTTTATGTATGTTAATCGATATTTTCGTCAATTGGTACACTATGTAGTGATTAACTGCTACCTGTACATTCGTTCGTGTGAAATTGATCAAAAATATGTTACAACCGTGTGAGACGTCTGCCTTACTGGACTCCAAGAATAAATATACATAATTGAAAGTCATATATTTGTATGTAATATGAATTATATCATCTTTTTGGTCAATTTGGCGGCCATATTGTTTTATTTACCGCGTTTGATTCTACATAACTCAGTAATTATAACAACGTATAAGAATAACTTAAGTATATCGACAATACGGGCATATTATATCTATATAATAAAAGGTTTAAGATATATTGTTCGATAATGTATAGCTTCATTACTTTCTTATATAGTGTTAGTGAGCACTGAGTTTGGTATATAGTAGGTTGAAGTTCCAGTTATGTTGCTGATGATAAATTCCATCCCATTCGATATACTATTAGTATTCATATATCTAACGTACACGTTACATGTTACAGTAGATGGCGTTCGTATCGTAGTTACAATTGTTTTTGAAAAAGCGTTTCTGTAATGTACACACCCACTCACAATTTTACATTTCTTTAATACATTTTTAAAAGGCGCGTGCGGAGCCGCGGGTAACTGCTAGTATATCATAAAATCGGCCCAACGCTACATTACCTGAATTTCATAAGTGAGGGAATAGACATTTCTCCTAATGAATATATTATAAGAGAGAGTTAGAGCACTTATGAGATTAAAGTTACTAAAATTATTTTACAAAAGTAACAGTAATGAATGAAATATCAGTATATCTAGAATGAGACTTGCATGTAACATAAACATTATCTGAGATAGATAAAAATATTAACATATCAAGAAGGAGAGATACTTACGAAACCAAAGCTTTTAAATCGTGTAATTCATATATCTTAAAACGCAGTGAAATTGCGAATTCAAAACATCTAAAAGTAAAGCTCAAATCTTGTTAATAAATATGACTGAACTGGATAATAGCGATGGTGTAGGTTGTGCATAGGCCAACAAACGTCAGCAACATCGATGTGTCCACATTAATAACTCGAAGAATGGAGAATTTGAACCCTTTATGGTCCAAGAATGTCAAGAAGTCTTCTAATTTGTTTTTCTCTGCTTCATCTGTGTTAGTAAAATACAGTTAAAATAGGAATCCTTTGTTTTTCCTTTCTTCCATCAATTATAATCTCAGTATTCACACCTTTTGTACGTCACGCAATTCATCCATACATTCTTCGATTATTCTCTACTTTTGAGCCGTTAACTTGCATACACAACGCTCTTCCAGTTATCTGACTTAAAAAGGCTTGATTAATTGCATTACCTTTAATTGCCTAAGCTAGTGTCGTCAAATGTTATATGTGAAAAAAACTTGGGAAAAAATTTTGTTGATTAGCTGTGCCTTGTCGATACATAGCGTCTTATTCTTTTTAATTCTTATTCCTTAATCCATTATATATTGGCACATGTTTCCTTCTTCTACTTTTCCTACCTTAGTTATTATTTTAGTATTCACCTTTTTAAGCACACCAACAGTGTAAGGAGATTGTTGGTACCTACTGCTTCTACTCCCATCTGTGTCCGTTCATTTATTTCAGTTTTCTAGTTATATAACTTTCATATCTCACAAGGGTATGCCCATAGCACGCATATCTATTATTCCTTAACTTCTTCAAGGTTAGTGGTCTTATCATGCTTCCTTTGATACAATTATTCTAATTATTATATAACATACATCAATCTTATCATTTTTTCCCCCACGTAATTTTCTTTCATTAGTCTCTTAGGTTACCATGGCCTCATATACATAGCAAGAACAATAATTGAATAGCCTAAAAGTGTCATTCTTTATAGAAAGTCCACCATAATTACAGCAACTGTTTCTTAGATCATCATTTTTAAGTGATTCGCGCTGATTAATGATAGTAATTGAAATAGCGAACTCAGCTAAAAAAATGATTGAAAACGTAACATATGAACTTACCTTTGCACAGTAAGAGTTGATTCGTCAACAGAAGTTTTATTGCATCCACTTCACCCGAAATACATTGCGTCAGTACACACGGCACGCAAATAACCAAGGAGGAAATAAAGATCATAAATATTCTAACCATTGTTTCCTGTAAAAATTAAAGTCGAATGTCATGTTCCTTCGGTGGAAAATTTTAAAAAGAAAATACTGCAAGTAAATAATCAGTTCGTAACCAAAACATCACTAGTGCAAACCCTTTGTTTGAACTGTGATCTGATTTACCTCTTAATTATCTTTCTGAAGCAATGATGGTGGTATATTTAGACACGACGGTGATGAACCTAAGTATGAATTCTAAATAGAGCTTGAATTTTCAGTGAAGTGAAGCTTCGTGACGGATTAATAGCTTTTTCTAATGCTAAATTTATTTATATTGTTAATATTTTTTTAAAAAGCTAATGAAGCCGAAAGCACCGAACCCAACGTTCTGGCTGGCACATGAATGCTAGTTTGCCCTAGATTTAACATGCTACCATTTTGTGCTACATTCTTCGATCAACAATAATTTTGTTGATCGAAGGCTACATTATAATTTAACATCAGGTCCGATTGTGGAAAACATTAAAACCTATAAATAATGTAAAGAATTATCTGATATTATAAAAGTTGTCACACGTAAATTCTTAGAAGTTAGGAAGAAACTTTTTCTGTGAACTCAACATCCTATATTATTTAGTGTATCAATTCCCAAAAAAAAAACTACACGCATTAAGCTGCCGCATATAAGTTTCATTGAAATGATGATAAAATTCATACAGGGATTTAAGAAGATTATATTTAGTAGAAAACCCGACAACGAGCAATCCTTGACTCGAGAAATTTGCAAGTTTTATTATTTTTCAGTGATGCGATAAATTTCTATATGTCTACACCAAGGGCTATGGATAGTCTACAACAGTTTACGCATTTAAATTTAAAAGATATATAAGTCGTGTAGATATCTTATATTTTGTATGAAGTAGCAAACCAGGCACGTGGTCACCTGACGTTAATTGATATGAAGTAGCATATTACTTGCTATAATCTCCAAGGATCTGCATAACATTACCCCATGTAATAATAAAACATGTATGCTTAAAAACTTAATGCGTGCACGCACTATTGCTTTGTGTTGGGAATAGAAATGGTAGTGGTGCTTCCACAAAGGAATCTTTCAAAGCCCCTAATACTATTAAATTATAGTTGCCATCTAAAATTTACCTTTGACAGTGATAGAGCTAAAACTTCGTAAATGTTCACACAGATTGCGCAGAAGCTACTTACGCAGACTAGTACCATCTGTGAAAGTAAACGACATGTTTGTTACTTCCAATAAAGAATAGTAATAATGTGTGCAACCGACTAGTGAACAAGTTTCGCTTTTTTCTATAAGGATATTAATAACTCAAGATTGAGATATAAAAATAATTGATTGAAAATATTTACGTAAAACGTATAAAGTAAAAACTTACCATCAATTTCATATAAGTCGCAAGAGGCTGCAGTGTGTCCAACAATTTTGCATACGTTATCAAGCATTGCTTTATGGCGTTTCGTTTGACAGTAAAATCTTGGGTTCTCATTTTAATCTCAAAAGTCTTCCTCAGGTGCCGCATTCGGCACCATAACAATTCAATAATAACAATGTTCAAAATGTCTATTATCTGAACTACCAGTAAGAATGAATGGACGAAAAGATGAAAAATAATTAATATAAAAGTTACTTCTTTTTCCAAAAGTAATGAAGTCAGAATATTAAAAGCTCTAAAAAAAATATTGATAATATAACGTTATTTGTTACATTTACTTCGTTTTCAACATCGCTATTCATTGATTGTGATTGCTCGTAAAAAACATTGAAGGTATTCTCGTATCGGAAGGCGAGAAACGAGTTTCCAATATAATGAAGACTTGTTGAATAGATCGAAAACACAAATAAAAATTGTATATTTGTATTACCCAGATATAACAAAAGTAACAATAGAATGCATGTGAACGAAATGCAAGACAGTTTAGCTAATAAGTCTATTGTTTTGTTATCAGAGACTCTATAATACATTCCACAGGCGAGTCTTAAGTTCATTATTTGCTTTACTGTTAACTTCAACATCGCGTGTATCTATCTGTAAAGAAGTAAATTAATATTATTTTTAGAAAGTCTGCAAAATATACACCAAGTTAGTAGAATGGACAGTTTTAAATTTAAAATTGTAGTGTGAAACGTTTCGTTTAATTGGAAAATAAGACATTTCAACGAAAACGTATTATATATTTATAGCAATAAATTAACATAAGTCCCGTATTCTTTTTATTGATTTGTATAGAATCATAAAGTCTAGAACTTTTAAAATTAAAATATTCATGTATATTTCCCCATATTAGGACCCCATTGAAAGTCAGTGTCGCAGTACCGCCCAGTTGTACTGCAGCACTTAGCTGAATGGGGGTGCCATTGTAGGATATTCTAATGTATATGGCCATCTTGTTGTTTGTGTAGTTATCCAGCAATAAAGACATTTTCTTTCTTTCTTTCTTCTACTTCCTGGTAAACTATTCTTCACCATAATACATAGATAATATAAAAACTGAGAAGAAATTGTAGTGAAAAATAGAGAAAATTGTAAGGCAATGTTGTGATTCTTATTAAATAAGTATTGGTTAATATTCCTCGCTTTTCTTTCAGCCGAAGAATCCCATGTTCAATAAAGGAATACATAAGGGCTTAAATAATAATTTTTTTACCACCTATGGCACACATCAAACATTCTTTCCATTGAAACGACGAAATGTAGGATAAGTTACAATCGATGTATTTAGGTATATGTGGGTACAGTTTTGAATTTTTTTTATACCAAGTGGGTCACCTTATGTTAAATGATCACCACCGTCCATAGACACTTGCAACACCAGGGGAGTCGCAAGCGCGTTGCCAGCCTGTATTTGGGGGATGAGGGAGAGGAGAAGGGAGATGTAGGGGACGTGGGTATCCGACACTCTTACTGACCGAAAGAAACGCAACAATGCAAGCACTGTTACTTCACGTCGGTGTTTCTGTGAGAGAGTGATACTAGCGAGCCGACTCATTCATGCTGAAACCAGTAATAGCTTCAGCGTGGCTCTACCACCTACAAAATTAATGAAATGAAATGAAATAAAGTAAATTTTCAAAAAAAAGTATTAACCGACTTCAATATCAATCAAAAACCCATAAGGCACTAAAAAGCGGAAAATAAATAGTTTATCAAATTAAATAAAACATATGAATATGTGTGCTACCTAGAGATGTATTGGAAATCGGTGCCAACCGAAATTTCAAATTTGTTCCAGGTAGAAAAGTATTACAGAGACGCGAGAGTGACCTTATTTTGTAGCTATGTAGATGATACGATTTTCAGTTGGCACCGACTTCTAATATATCTCTAGGTAGCACACATATTCATATGTTTTATTTAATTTGATAAACTATTTATTTTCCGCTTTTTAGTGCCTTATGGGTTTTTGATTGATATTGAAGTCGGTTAATACTTTTTTTTGAAAATTTACCTTATTTTTCCATTTTTAGTGTACATATTCAATTGGTTGTACAATAAGTAACGTTTGGTACGAACGCAACCTTATCAATAATCCGCGATAGTTTCTACCACCAACTCGGCTACCATCGCTTCACACATAATACACCTTAAGTAATGTAATTACAATGCTTGCGTCATGTTGCAATACAGCAACGAACATAAGCACAATAGGCTCCTAAGAATTGAAGAGTTTTTTTTATAATATTGGTAGCAATCGAACATACGGGTCACCTGATGGTAAGTGATCACGGCCACCCATGGACACCTGCGACACGAGAGGAAACACAGATGCGTTGCCGGCCCTTAAGAAAGCAGTAGGCTCGTTTCTTGAAAGTTTTCTTACTTTGTCACGGATCCCATCATCAGAACCTAACCAAATTCTCATCAAACTATCCTTGAAGTACATCCTTTCCAATAAAAAATGAATCATCGAAATCGGTTAGCGTGATATTGAGTTATTCGTCTATTTGTCGTTTACATAATTAATGCAAATTTAAAACTTATACGGTTTTGCACTGGACGCCGTTGTCGGAACTGGACTAAATTAAAATGGGACCACACGGGAAGTACCAGCTTTCAAATAAAAAAAGAATAATCAAAATCGGTTCACCCAGTCCAAAGTTATGAGGTAACAAACATAAAAAAAAAAAAAAAAAAAACATACAGTCGAATTGATGATAACCTCCTCCTTTTTTTGAAGTCGGTTAAAAACAAAATGAAATTATAATAAGCTGTAGGAATAGGCTTTGAAACTATATCTGTTTGAAACATTATATGGTTGATGCATAGGTAATCAGATGAAACAATGTATGTTATGACTAAGTAGATTAATTTGTGTTGCTTATAGATATTTACATGAACTTAACTAAGTGGTTTATATATAAGTCGACGTGTCTGATTATCCAAAGCTTAAGTTACTCGATTATAATAAACTCTTAGTTGTTTTGTTCTGATTAAAAGTTGGAGAGTGCTTCTTACACCCTTTCTTTTTTTTTTTTAACGTGGGGAAATCCCTTATGGATACACCACCCTCTCGGGGGAGAGAGTGGGTTATGTCCGACTCGCACGGACTAAAACCCCACTGTGTACGTCTTCCGCTATAGTTGGGGCGGCACGAGATCTCTATAGACTTCATCGTGCCGCCCCAGCGGTTGGCCCAGCAGTAAAAGCGATGCTTCTTACGCCCTGCCATAATCATACCAGTCTTACAATTTACGCAGAGTTTGCATCATGAACGTAATCAAAGACATTTATTCTCTTAGTTTCTAACATAATATTACACGAGTGGTACTATTGTGATGGACGGGTTCTGAAGAGTTAAGAGGAAACACTGAATTCTATTAGTGCATATAACCTGCTAAAATATGTACAAAAAAGAATTACATGTTATGTTAATTAAAATTGACGCATTCAGTAGTCAGTAGGTAGACTGTTCTGGTAATCAATCCATGCTATTACAATGCTGGCCTCAAGGTCCTCCTAGGACGCCCCGTTGGTTTTGTTTTTTATTACGCATTCATTCGTTCTTGGCTATTCTGCCAGTGTCCTATCTAGCATAGGAGTGTCACTCTATCCTTGCCTAGACATGATATCCACTCGAGTGCACTCGCCTAATTAATTATATCAAGAGTGTTCCGTTTTTCCACTAATACGAACAATTTACTTTTATCTCAGATTACTAGCGTTATTTATATAATTATTACCTTAAATTATATTATGGAGCCTAGCTTACATCCCGTCTTATAAACTTTACTGAGAGATTTTTAACAAGTACATAACTCATATTGTTAATGTTTATCTATGTACCTTCTCATGATTCTCCAATTCTCTTTACATTATATAATAGACTAGCGGGCCCGGCAGACGTTGTCCCGCCCTGATTATAAAGACATCCTTCACAAATTATATATGAAAACGTTCCTCATGAATCACTTTATCCACTGGTGAAAGCCGCATGAAAATCCCTTCGGTAGTTTTTGAGTTTATCGCGAACAGACAGACAGACAGACGCGGTATGGGACTTTGTTTTATACTATGTAATGAAACAGGAAACAGACACACAGGCCAAAATACATGAACTAATAATATTGATATACGAACTCAGTCACTAATAGGTTTGTATCTCGAGTGTGCTCTCAAGTCATTAAAATAAGAAGTTAACAACTTTGTTTAAGGTGATATTTCCACAGTCGAACTTCATTGTCATGAAAGAAAATGATTTTATACTAAGCTATCGAATATTCAATGGCTGACTTACTTTGTGTATAAATGTAAATAGAATTCAATCGATTTCTGAAGGACTACGCATGTCATTATAGCTACTAATGAGAATTTCTTTTGTCACAATAATATATCATTACATTTACATTCAACACATTATATATACACAAAAATTCTGTAAAGTCTGTAAAGGTTTTTATATAAATATTCTCAAAAATCTTTTCATCCTTGTTATGTTTTATTTCGTCGTCAGGTCCTAAGCACGCAATTTAAATCTGAGCGTTATCCCAAATACTGTTCTTTCACACAGTGCGAATAAAAGAGTAATACGTCATTTTCTTCACATTACGCAGTTTTAAAAATAGAAATCTGAACGATGTTGAATAATGGATCTATCAACCTCGTGCAGTATTTTTGAATTTAAAAACTAAATTGATAATTATCCAAGCACAAATCAGGGAGTATCAATACTTGTTAAAAGATAGTACGAAAAACTATTTAGGCACCACTGGATAATGGGGAATTGTGTATTTTCTTTATGTATTTGCCTAGAGTGAGGTAACAACAGTAATGTTGACTTCGAAAAGACAAATTCAGATGATGTACTAGACAAGCTTTAGTAAAGCAACAACAGTGCTCTGTGTCTATACTTTTTTTATTCTTTATATCGTTTTATGAGCGTTTGACCACAATACCATCTGATGCTAAATGTTGATGTGTTCTAAAATAGTAAATACGCCAAACCTAGAGTGGACTGGATCTGAAGTGCAGCTCCCGGAACACACTAATAGGTTCTTAGTGACAGATTTCCAACTTGAGGGTGGTAGCTAGACAGATGAACTTAGAAAACCCCTACCGCCACGGTTTCACCACAATTTCTTCATTCATCGGCAGCTCCGACTCGATTGCAAAGATTCGAACCTACGTCCATCAGCGCTGTATCTGAACACGATTTAAACTAAGTAATCATCGCTTGTATAACACTAAAACGTCCCTACGAGTAAGTTTATAGAGAAAAATGTGCTTTTTAATTTACATTATTGCTAGTTTATTAATATAGTTTACATTCTAAAGAGAATATTGTAGGTACTAGCTTATCAATCTCCTTATTTGTGCAAAGATTCACTTTTTCACACCTAAATCAATCAAATAGAACTATATAATTCAAAAACGACTATTTAACTTCTTGTATATATAATAGGAATGTAAATTTAACGTGTCTGTTAAAAATTAACCTATAGATTTTTGTGAAAAAAATTGTTGCAGGTGTCTAGGAATAAGCAATAAAATACATTTCAATCGTCTTTAGAAATGTCTATCTCTCAGTCTGTTTGTATTAACATGCATCACTGCTAAAATGCTACGTTCAGTATAACACCTCACCAAGAAAATTATAAAGCACTAGCGGGCCCGGCAGACGTTGTCCCGTCCTGATTATGAAAAAATCCTTGACAAATTATATACTAAAACGTTCCTCATCAATCACTTTATCCACCGGTGAAAACCGCATGACAATCCGTTCGGTAGTTTTTGAGTTTATCGCGAACAGACAGACAGGCAGACGCGGTAGGGGACTTTGTTTTATGCTATGTAATGATATCTTCATGTAACATTTAGGCATAGTTCCATTAAAATCTGTTCACTCTATCTAAAGTTATTGTAATTTTAATGACGACGCGACTTATGTACGAGAGAAAAGTGGATAAGTAAATGGACTTACAATCAGATGATTTTATGGGTCACCGTTTTTTTGCATTAGGTTCGACGCCGACGAATACACAGGTACAGCTAGTATAATTCTAAAAACACTACTAATAAATAAATGTTATATTTACAAAGGATTAAATGTATGTGTCCAGAGAATTAAAAAATCTCAAACACGTTAGAGTACACTTGTGTCGGAACTACGTATGAACGTAATTTTAGTATTCGTGTCAGTCTTGCAACAAAATTGTGTTAAAAAGTAACACAATGCATATACATTAAATGGATACGAAATAGTATATTCCTTCAGAAGTGAAAACTAAATATATATTTCCAAATTTACAAGAATTTCATTTATCAGTTATGAAAGTGACAGATCAAAATAATTTAAAAAGAAATATTATTACTTTCCTACTTTCATTAAAATCCATCTTCAATCTTTTTCAGTGATATTGCGATTTTATGGGACATTCTTATTTGATGTTAACTTTAGTATTTTCATAATTGTAAGTATATAAAATGAGGTACTTTTTTAAACGACTACTTGTTGTTTCGGTCCCGAAGCATGAGGAGTAAACCTCGTTAAAAATCAATGGTGGGGGCGGCGGAAGGGCCTTCCTCAGGGAGGGAAAAGGCGAGGGCCCTGACCTTCCATAACACGGGTTCAGCAGGCTGGGAGGTAGTCGGAGAACAGGGCTGCCTCAGTGGGGTGTGGCGAGGGTCGCCTGCCGTCGGAGGTGCGAGGAGCTTGTTCAAGCTACCCCGTGACATTCCCAGAGTGCTGCGTATAGTTCATCGTGGAGGTTTTTAGTCGGTAGGAGTCGCCTTCGGGCATAGCTCCGTTGCTTTTAGCAGTGAGGTAGTCGGCACTACTCAAGCTCTCCCGAGACTCTGAGTGTCCCATGTAGAATTTGTCTCCACGTTAAAAAAAAGGACAGGGCTTAATGTACAGTGAGCGACCGGTGCAGCGTTATGCTATTATAAAAACATATATTTACGACAATGCAACAATGTTTGCAGTAATATGCTTGCGGCAAATCGGTCATCAGGAAGGTTGGTGAAGCGATATTGGTTCGGTTGGTAGCGTGTTCGGACAGCTCGTCAATCGATGTAATAAATCCTTGCAACTCAGTTGGAGCTTCATGAAATAATGGCAAGACTTTTTCTAAGGCTGCCTTGCTAGCTACTACTCTTAATTTGAAAACCTGTCGTTAAGTACCTGTTAGTATGTTTTGGCAACTAAACTTGAGAGGTAGTCCCCTTCTAGGTTTAGCGTGTGTACCTTAGATTACGTTGTCTTATTACTTCAGATGAGATAACCTATAACCTGTAACCTATTATAAATGGCTTAAGAGTTAGAGTAGCAGTCCTTGAGTTATACATAACTATAGGTCGCAGTAATAATTAATATCATTTAGGCTATATGCCTGGTGGTTACTGAATAAATTGATAAAAATGCTAAACCTTTTAACTTATCATAATTCCTGTATCTATCCGTATCTCTATGTCTACTAAATCTCCATTTGCCTAGTTCTCTTCAAAGTCATACGAGACCATTTATTATACCTTTTTATTAATTCCTGTATATAACTCCTTGACCTGTATCTCCTTTATATAGCTGGAGATAAAAATGCCTTAAATAAAATGATGTTTATTTAACATCAAAATATTTATTTATCAATACATCAGGGAAATAGCTACAGGTCAATGATACGGAACCCGATTCCCCGATGTGTGTTACCGTATTTTAAATAACTAAAATTTCAGACGTATTAATAACATGGCGACACAGTAGAAAGTCTGCTAAGGAGCTTGTCTTATCGGTTTTATTAAAATACTACCTGACCCGCGCAACATTGTCTGCGCTAAATCGGTTATTACCGGTTTCAACTGTGTTTCCAAACGCGAAATATCTTAAAGAAACCTAGAACCCGATTGTAGCAACACTTACTGGGTCCAATTGTGAATCTGAACTATCCTGTATATATTGGCGAGAAATATCTTCCCAGTACCCCTTGGGATGCTCCTGTGCCCACACCTTCGCGCCTCCGCTTACGATAGCGCAAAAAAATTACCAGCCTATAGTTTTATTCCGTATTATGTTCTGATTAACGACATCAATATTAACATGCTGTAAAAAGTGAACTTTATCTCCATGAAATATCTATTTTGATTTAGTTATTTGTTTTTATAAAAACTTGTCAAGTATACGTGTATACCTGTATGAAAACTTAATATTGTAAAATTAATTTTCACATTCATTTTACTTTTGACACAAAAACCGTCTTTTTGGCTGAGATATTAAACTTACATATATGGTGTCGCGGTCTTTTTGCTAAAACTAAATGTAATTTTTACTATTCGATTTTCGATTTTATTTCAAACCATTCAAGCAGCGCACGCCATATTATAGAATGTTTGCCAATTTTAATTATATTTAGTGTGATTAACTAAAAATACACATTTACCAAAATAAATAGTAGTCTATACCACGCAAGGATAATATATCTCTATAGCAGTAAAAGAATTTTCAAAATCGGATCATTAGTACCGAAAATTACCCCGAACATCCAAACACACAAACATTACGTCCTTATGATATTAGTATAGATAGAGAAAGTTAAAGTAATCATAAACCAGATTATAGGAACCCATGTGTTCACTCGGGTTCGTGACCAAAGTTATTCTTACATTCACATCAGTTTTTACAATGTTCTTTATTGTAAAGATATAGAGATGATGACATCCTCAATGAAAGCAACTGGAGATAAATACGAACATGGTCCAGATAACATGGTACTTACTCTTAGTAAGGGGGCAGGTCGGTAACACGCTTACGAGTTGCAAGTGAGCAGTGACAAGAGTGGGTTCCGTACCGAAATAAAAATATATACCCTTTTTTTATACCACATAGGTTGTATCATTAAGCCAGAGGGCGGATTGGCTTTCAAATACAGCTACTGGAACACACATCTATTTTTCAACTAATGGTTGGTAGTTAGTCAGACGGGCTTAGTAAATGCCTGATTCTGCAGTTTCATCACGATATTTTCCTTCATTAAAAACTCTCGTCTCCAGAACTCGAACACGCCTACTATTGAACGATCATCGGTTCATTCTATATTCCACTGATACCATATATCCGGGGGCACGGTAGTCCCCCCGCCAAGTCGAGCATAAAAGCGACACGGCCGTACCTTTTCTCGAGTCACTTCAGGCCATTTTCAACCCCCTATAACTTCGTTGTGGATAAAACTAGAAACCTAAATTTAAAACATAAAAGATTTTTGTTAGGTTAGCTAATTACGTAATAACTTAAGACAGGGACTTAATAAAGTAACCGATTTGGTATTAAAAAAGGGGGGGGGGGGAGAAAGGAAAAAGGGGAGGGTTTTGGGGGAGGGAGGATGGGAGAGTGGTTTTTTAAGTTTTTTTTTTTTTTTTTTAGGAAAAAAGAGGAGATTGGGAGGGGGGGGAGGGGAGGGGAAGGAGGGGGGAAGGAGTTACTTAAAGTAAAAAAAGTAACCGATTTTTTTAATGGATTTATGGGAAGAAGAAAGTGGTATTATAGGGCAAATTGGAGAGGGGAGGTGGCAAGTTTGCGAAAAGAATGATTGCGTTTGCAAAAATGGATCTCAACAGGAACTGTTGCGATTTTACGGTAGAAGAACTGAATTGCGAGACTTGTATAAAAAAATTTTTTTTACAAGTTCATTGTTGAGTCACTTGGTAGGTGGGATTCCAGACAGGACTACAATATTCCAAGATACGTCATTGTTTTGATGGCATAATTACTTTAGTACTAAAACTATCCAAAAATCGTGTAAAGAATCGTTTGTTTTTTGTTTTCGAACTAACTTTATTGCCCTTATCGGTCTTCACAGCTTCACTATTGGGGCAAGCCGCACTTATAGTGCTCAACCGCTTCGTAACAAGTACGAGGTTGCTAAAGTCGCTGAACGTCGGCTTGAGCTGTTGCCTTGTATGCAACAACACGAATCTGTCTAAGTTAAACTAACTAAGGTGTTCATATGTATACGAATTAATGAAGAGTACATGTGTACCAGCATGTGTGCCCCAGGAACTCAAACATGTATTTTTTATCTGTCAACTCGGCTAAGCTAAACTAACCAAGTTCGAATCACAAGTGTAATAATAAAACCCTTCATAAAGTGACGAGAGGAAATAAAAAGGGAGTTATAAAAATTTCAGTAGCAATAAAAATAAAACAAGAATGTAATTTTATTTAATTATTTATTTCAACTCAAACAACGCTTATAACATCAGTGCTTATAGTAAAAACGATAAACCACAAATAAATTATAAGATTTTTTTCTTGGCCCTCAAGGGAGGAACGATATAGAAGTGGAAATAATCTTGTTTGTCATAATTATAAGTTTTTAATAAAAAAAATGTATTAAGATGAAACTATACCTTGTTATATAAATTGTGTAGATGATATATCTCTCTCTCTCTCTCTCTCATTATATAAGAGACTTTACTGTAGCTGAGATATCTTTTGTGATTCGGAAATCGTAATTAAAGCGAGCCTTCGCTAACGCTGGCACCATGTCTTATATCTGTTACTTACATATTGTGTAAGACGGCTTGCATAAATGTCATTGCTAATTCATACATTCTTACTAAAAAAAATTTCAAAACGAAGTCGAATTGAATTGTATACTAAATTAACAATGCAATATACTGAGATTACAAAACATAATCGAGAATTAACTCCTCTTTGTGCACCAACTAAAATCGACTGTAACATGTAATGTATTGTAAATATATATCTATAAACCAGGACAACGTCCGCAGGGATCGCTAGTACATATATAAATACTAATCTACGATTGTTCAGCTAACATCGATATAAATAAAAAAATTGGCGAATGTTTGTAAGCGCATTTCTATTAATCATTCGTGTTCAAACAACACTGTGCCCAATTTACAATTATATCTAATGTTAATGTCGTCTTCAATGTATTAGCGTCATATGTTCGCCACACGTCCGTTGGCAGGACGGCAACACCGCGAACGCCATGTGCCTTATTCGTGATTTACTAGTAAGGAGAGCATATCGTATTTTGCATTCTGTAAAATAAATAACTCTGCCTACTTTTTAACCGACTTCAAAAAAAGGAGGAGGTTATCAATTCGTCTGTATTTGTTTTTTTTTTTTTTTTTTTTTTATGTTTGTTACCTCATAACTTTAGACTGGATGAACCGATTTTGATTATTCTTTTTTTATTTGGAAGCTGGTACTTCCCGTGTGGTCCCATTCCAATACATCTCTAGGTAGCACACATATTCATATGTTTTATTTAATTTGGTTAATTTGATAAACTATTTATTTTCCGCTTTTTAGTGCCTTATGGGTTTTTGATTGATATTGAAGTCGGTTAATACTTTTTTTTGAAAATTTACTTTATTTACTCTGAATGACACAAAAATAGAAAATTTTATAGACGAAATACAGCTCTCTCTTCAGCTGATATTGAATTATTGAAATAAGTTTTTTGCCGTTACATTCTGTTTTTAACGAAATCAAATAATTCATTAAAAAATTCTTTGGTCATTTTAAAAACGTTCAAAAAAATTACGGGATTTTCATTACAATTTCGGTAAAGCTTATGAAAATCGCCACTTTAATGTACTCGTATAGTAGAAAAATTAGCGCAGCTCTAGGTCGGTGTCGTTTATGTTTTTTTTTTTTTAAAGATACGCTTTCTCGTATGAAATACAGTCGGACTGCAACCGTATAGCACTCTAAGTTAGACGATTCAAGACGTACGAAATGCGATGCAAGACGACTGATTGATAATTATCTACTTATTTGAAGTAAGAGGTATGTTATTTATAAATAACTGTGTATAGTAATATCTTAGACTGGTTATAATCTTTAGATTTCTATTACATAAAATCGATTGAATTATTTAATTAGTTAGGTACTATATGCAATATGACTCAACGAAAGGACTTAGCTGGCATATGTTTTTCAAGATTTCATTAATTTTATTTATCTCAAAGAATCGAAATATATCTTAGTGGTTTTATATAGAAACTAAGTAATCGTTTATTGGATTAAAAAATTAACAAATGCCATTCTTTTAATTTTCAATATAATATATCTCGATGGTGGTCATCGTCACACTATTCTAAATACTAATAAGTGCCAAAGTATCCTACTAAGTACTTCTAATACCAATAACCTAAAACCAGTCATATATATACCTATATGTGTTTATCGGATTGTTGCAGGAATTTGATTATATAATAGAACTAGGTATAAAAAAAATCGATAAACACATAAATTACAATATTACAAAACTCCTTGAAAATATTTGGTTTCGTTTTAATGGATTGTAAGAATTTTAAGAGTCCCAGCACTAAAATACATTTATATAAATCACTAGCTAACCCGTGCAGCTTCGTCTGCACCAAATTAGTTACTACCGGTTTCACTTGTATTTTTAATCACGAAAAATCGAAAAAAATCCTATAACCCGATTGAACACCTACCGTTTTCAATTGTGGAACCAAACTATCAAGGGACTCATTCAAACATATACCCAGATGGTATGTGAGAATACTTTTAAAATAAGATTAGAACCCGTTCGCAGCATCACCTACCGGGTCCAATTCAGATAAAAACTAACCTACATATATCGGAATATCTTCCCAGTATCCCTTAGGTAGCTCCTGCGCCACTCACCTCCACGCTCATTCAAAATTCGCTTAGAATCAGTGGCAGCGACAACGCAATAATTTTACCGGCTTATTGTTTTTATTTCGAGTTATCTTCTGAGTAACTTCATCAATTAACATACTGTAAAAACTAAACTTTATCTACATTCAATTTCCATTGTGATTTAGTTTGTTTTATAAGAATTTGTAAAATATACATCAAAAACGGCATCCAAAGTTAATCTTGTCAAATTTATTTTACTTTTAACATATAAACCGTCTTTGTGGATGAGATATTATAGATATTGTTAAAAAAAAAAGAAAGTCTATAGCACTGACGGATAATATACCTTTCTAACAGTGAAATATTTTTTAAATCAGATAAGTAGCACCAGAGATTCTCCGAACACAAAACTTCAACTCTCTTTATAATACGAGCATGGATAAATAGGTATAGTATGGTAATTGCAAACATCTCTACTAATTATTTTAAACGTAGATTCACAAACCTGAACCCAACTATTCCAAGACTCAACAATATTTAGAAAACTAATTTTATTAAATATTGAAACTACATACGTACTGATAGAACTCTAATTTAGATTCATCTTCTTTAATGTAACATAACTGTTATCTAGGTTTATGTTTTTGGAAAAATCTTATCACCTTTGTTTATCAACGCCATCCTTAGTTGCATTTTTGACATGCAACATAACTTGACTTAAATGCGCTGTGCACCATACAGATTATTTTGTTACTATGTGTCAAGAACATGAAATATGAGGATGAGAAGTTGTATTTCAAATTTATAAATAAATAGCTTTTAAGTACATAAAATACTTAAGGCAACATTTTTATAAAATAAAATAAATGTAACAACATATTAGTGACAGTTTCGTTTATACATACTTTTCAACTTTGTCGACATTGTATTATTGAAGTGAACTAACTCCCTTTAGAATCATTATGGTGCATTATGGTGTGAAAAGAAAATGCTTTATGACAAAGAGACAGACACTTTTTCGCCTATTCATTAGATTTTATGCTTCTAGCTCTTTAACTGATTGATAATTACACAAAGAACGTCAAGTCGCCGAAGCGCAATTATAACGTACATTACATTACATTATCTACGGACCGAAGACTTGGTTCGGCACCAAGCGATCGTTATTTTGTTATTACGAAGCATGAGGATATTAAATATAGCTTAAATTTTTAGGTAATCTGTCTGCTATGTATACCACAAAGTAAATTTACCAGAGGTTAATTAGCTACAATTTTTTTACTTTCGACCGTTATTCTGGAGAACCCTTTGCTATTTATGGGAGAAAAAGTGTTCTAGATGTAACTTTAAAGTATTAGTTATCACTGTGTCAAGTTTAGTTTTGCGTCAAAATTAGTTTAGTACTTTCAGAGTGATATGTGTTCACAGGAACAGACAGACAGACAAAATTTTTTAATAGATTATTTTTGGCTTCTGTATCGATAAAAAAGTCCACCTCGATTATAATTTTGAAAAAAATATTTAATGCACAGATTTGGCCTAGGTTCAGTTTTATTATATGTAAGTATAGATTGCAATACAATACGAAGGAGTAAATTACTCAACAACAAACTTACTACATATTATAAAACACAGTCCTCTGTGTCACGTCTGTCTGTCTGTTTGCGATAAACTCAAAAACTACTGAACGGACTTTCATGCGGTCTTCACCAGTAGATAAAATGATTCACGAGGAAGGTTTAGATGTATCATTCAAGGATTTTTTTGTAATACCAAGTCGGGCAACGACCGCTGGGACCGTTAGTAAGTAATAATTTTAGCAAGAATGGTTATAACATAATAGAAAAATATTAGTTATGACTGATATATAAATAATCTTGGTTTGTTTGTTAATATATCACAAAATCGGCCCATCGCTACATTCCATAAGTAAGCGAATAAGTAATTATTATTTAATTCCTAAGCATTTCTTCTAATAAAAATATTATATCAAAAACGCGATAACATTTAAATTATTTAAAAGTAGCAGAGAGAGAGAGAGATAGAGCTACTTAGGAAATGAAAGGTACTTAGATTATTTCAAACAAGCAATAATAACAAAGTTCTAGGATCAGAGTTACATGTGAAATCAAAAGTTTAATAAAATATTTCAAATAAATAACAATATTTGAAATAATTATTAGATTATCTAAAATGAGAACTACTTATAAGATTAAAGCTTTTAAATCGTGCAATTATAAACCTTAAAATTTGCAGTGTAATTGTGAATTCAAAACAGGTAAAGGTATAGCTCAAATCTTGTTAATAAATGTGACTGAATTGGATAATTGCGATGGTATAAGTTGTGCATAGACTAACAAACGACAGCAACATCGATGCGTCCACATTAACGACTCGTAGAATGGAGAATTTGAATTCATTATGATCCAGGAATGTCAAGAAATCTTCTAATTTGTTTTTTTCGGCTTCATCTATAATAGTAAAGAAACGGTGAAAGTTAGAATCCCTTTAATATTATAGTCGCAATTTAAGCTACAAATATTTTGAAATTTAGTGCTTCATTTTCGGAGTCAGTATCTTCGTTACAGAGGTGTGATTAAGCGCTATCTCATCGCATGTAATATACCTCCAGAGAAGTTGGAAAGGCCCGCGATATAGACATCAGAATAGCTTAGCTATGTTAAAAAGGTGGTAAAAGCATTTGAAGACCATTGCCTTAAATACCTTGATGCAAAACATCTTTTCAAAAAGCCATCCTAACCCCACAATTTCTTGTCGTTATCAATCAATCAATATATAGCTTCTTTTTTATATTTAATAAAATAAATAAATTAGCGCAACAAATGTTTCATCCTTCTACTCTCCTACATTACTTATTATTTTAATGTTCACTTGTTTTATCCACATCATCAATAGTATGATGAAACTGTTTGTCTCTACTATTTCTAGTCTTATATCTGTGTTCGTTTATTTTTAACATCTAACAGCCTTTTATTTAGGTAATCAGTAAGGGCATACTCATAGCATACTAATTCCATAACTTCTTCATGATGAGTGCTTTTATCATTGTTTCCTTTGGATAATCATTCTAATATATATTTATTTTATATCATAGGAGGCAAACGAACAGGTGGGTCACCTGATGTTCAGTAATCACCGCCGTACATAGACACTAGCAACACCAGGGGCAACAAGTGCGTTACCAGTCTGTGTGTGAGGGGGGTGGAGAGGGGGGGGTGGAGGGGGAGCGGGGAGTGGAGGTGGACATCCAGCGCTCTTACTGACTGAACGAAACGCAACAATGCAAACACTGTTACTTCACTTCGGTTTTCTGTGAGAGGGTGGCAGTACCCCGGGCGAGCTGACCCGTTCATGCTGAAACCAGTAACAGGCTACAGCGTGGCTCTAGCACCTATAGAATTATTATACACCTATCTTATCAATATCATCTCTTCCATAAGTAATTTTCTTTCACTAGTCTCTTACATTGTCCAGGCTTCATATCTATATCATATAGAGCAACCAAATAGTTACCCAGTAGTTTTCTCCTCTATATACTTGAGGTATATCATAAGCACAGCGACTGTTTCTTAGATAATCATTTTTAAGCGATTCGCGCTGTAGCAAAATCTGGTAAAGAATTAAATGAAACTAAACTTACCTTTGCATAGTAAAAGTTGATTCGTCAATATAAGTTTTATTGCATCCACTTCACTTGAAATACATTGCGTCAGTACACAAGGTACACAAATGACCAGAGAGGAAATAAGGACCATAGTCATTCTAAGTATTGTTTCCTGTAAAATTTAAAATCGTAAGCCGTATTCTTTCGGTGAATATTTTCAAGTCAAGATATCTGCTTGTATTGTCTGTTGTCTGATTTGTTTGTACTGTGATCTGATTGACCTCTTAAACTATCTCTTTGAAGCAATGACGGCTTACTAGTAGTGCATTCGGACTCTGCGGTGATGGACCTAAATATGAATCCTAAGCTGAGCCTGAATTTTCGGTGAAGTTTGTAGCGGAATGGTTGGGCTTCTTCTTGTGTAATTTCTTGAATAGCTATTAAGGCTGAAGGTACCAGAAGAAGGAATCTGGTACCTGCACTTGAAAGGTAATTTTCTCTAAATTTAGTATGCTATCATTTTGGGTTACATTGTCATTTGACATCACGTGATATGTGATAAATGCTAAGTCTATAAAGAATAAGAATAATTATCTGATATTATAAAAGTTATCAAAAGTAGATTCTTAGAAGAGAGGAAGACTCTTTTTCTGAGAACGCAACTTCTTCTATATATTATATTCAGATATCTTTTTTTTATTAACGTGGGGAAATCCGTTATGGATACACCACTCTCTCGGGGGAGAGGATGGGTTATGTCCGACTTGCACAGACTAAAATCCCACGGTGTACCGTCCGACCGTATTGTTGGGGCGGCAAGAGATCGAACTACGCTATTCCCCTTGGATAGCCGACCCAACGGTCCACCCGAGGGAAGGTGGCCGCCGGGCTCCGTCCTAATAGGGAGACAGACCGGGTTCACACCAGCTGCCTTCCCTCGTCTACCGGACCTGTGCAATGAGGAGATGGGCCCCCCGGCCCACCCCCTCAGGTCCGGCTACGGTGGTAGGAGGAGAAGGGTAAATGGCCGCCTCCTACCTCCGGTCCTCCGTTGGCAGATACTTCATCTGGGTCCCCACCCTGATTCGGGCACCCTCCACCATTATGTGGGCCCCAGGGGGTGGCCCTCGCTGAGGCCCATGAAATAGTAGGGTCTCGGTCTTCTCGAGGGCCACTCTGAGGCCCAAATGCCGAATGCGCCCAACCACGAGGGTTGTGGCCATCGTGACTAGGCGCTCCACCTCCTGCCAACTTTCCCCCCGGGCTACGATTACAATGTCATCTGCGTAACAAATTATGCGCGCTTCGAACGGGAGCACGCCACGGAGCACCCAGTCGTAGCCCATGTTTCACAGGAGTGGGCCCAAGACCGATCTCTATGGAACTCCCCGCCGCGTGACTCGCCGGACCATACGACGATCGCCATCTATGTAGGCGACCTCCCTATCGACCAAATACGCCTCCAACACCCGCCGTAGATACAGAGGCACACCGAACTGCCTGAGTGCCTCCCGTATCACACTGTGCGGCAGGTTGTTGAAGGCGTTGGCGATGTCCAAAGACACCGCCAGAAGTCTCTCCCCTTGGGAAGTCGCCTCTATAGACAGCGACTTAAGGAGGGTCAGGGTGTCCACTGTGGAACGCCCTGCCCGGAAGCCAAACTGCGTGTCCGCCACGTTCGGCCCAACTTCCTTCAGGTGCTGGAATACCCGGGAAACAACAACTCTCTCCAGGACCTTCCCGGAGTCGTCCAACAGCACCAAGGGCCGATACGCGGATGCGCAGTCCCAGGGGCGGCCCACCGCGAGCATCCGGCCCGGGACCCCATCCGGATCGGGCGCTCTCCTTTAATTGCGGAGGCGCTCTAGCGCTCTCCCCATCTCTTTCTCCGTTATAAGGTGGGAGGGCCATCAAGCACCTCCGCAACTACCCGAGGTGGCGAAGGCATGGGAGGAGGTGGCAGCACCAGAGGGTCAGGGAACAACTCTCCCACCAACCTCACCACCACCTCAGGCCGGAGGGTTTCCATCATCGGGGGCGCCCGGGACAGTAACTTCTTCCTCACCATTCGATATGGGCGCTCCCACGGATCCCCCTCTACCGTCTAGAGCAATTCCTCCTACGCCTCCTCTTTTGCCCGGCTGATGGCAGCCTGCAAGATCTTCTTGCGCTCCCTGTAGCTGCCATACAGCCGGGCTTCCACCACAGGGTCCCGGTGTCGCCTCGGATATCTGCGCCCGAATAGCCGCTAGCCGCGGAACAGGAAGAACGATGATCGGCAATCTCCGACGTCCACCAGTACATCGCCCGTCTATTTGGGCGGTGTGTGCTCCGCGGCATAAACGCGTCGCAAACCTCCGTGAGGACACCACGGAGGCGGGCTGCAGATGCGTCGACATCCTCCCCAGTCGGGGGTGTCATGGCCTAGGCCTGGACGATGGCCGCCTCTTCCGCCAGTTCGCGGTCGAAGCGGCTCATCGCCTAACAGGGAACTGCGCGCGCGCAGGGTAGCAGTACTCGCTTGGGAGGTGGATACCTCAAACCTTGTGTACCGATGGTCTGAGAGGGTCTCCACCCCCACCAGCACACGCCACCCTCGGACACGGTGCGCGACAGACGAGGTAGCGAAAGAGACATCCACTATTGATCCTCCGTTAAGTCGCACGCACGTGTGCACGTTCCACTGGTTGAGGAGACACAGCCTCATTTCGGCTGCCCACTCCTCAACGGCCATCCCTCGTAGGTCCGTGGCCGTCGCTCCCCAGCTCCTGGACTTAGCATTTACGTCACTCAGGACTATTACAGGGAATGGCGAGAGCTGCCTTACAGCCCCCTGTAGGGAGTCAAGGAAGTATTCGAACTCCCGCAGAGGTCTGTTAGGGGAGAAGTACGCCCCCGCAATGGCGTACTCTCCCCGGACGGCTGCCACGAATCCGGCCCCCGACTCTCGGACCACCAGGCACGAACCCGAACCAGACAAGATCATCACGGAACCATTTCGATCCCCAGTCCAGTGTGGCTGGATAGGGATATAATAGGGCTCTGCGGCAACCGCAACCCCAATACCCCACTCCGCCACTGACTGGACCAACTGGACTGGCGGCTTCCTCTCTTGGGACTGCTACCGTTGCGGGGGCGGGGGCGTCCCTTCCCTTTACATTGGGGGGCTTGCAATTGCGGCCCCCCATCTAACACCCCGACGGCCTGCCTGCATCGGCACATACCCGCTGCACGGGTGGTAACTCCCGTGCCATTCTTGCTAACTGATTTTAAATAAATAAAAGAATTATGGTCCAGATATTCAGATATCGCTTTGATAAAAAAAAAATATATATGACACGCATTATGGCACCACATGTAAATTTCGTAGTTGAAATTATGACAAAATTCATAAAAAAAGATTTAAAGAAGTTGTACTTAGTAGAAAACTTGGCTACCAGCGATCTTTGACTCGAGAAATCCACGAGTTTCATTACTTTTCTGTGATTTGCAATGTTTTGTAATTTAATGTGTATGTCGCAATGCTTTATATATAACCGTTTGTGATCATACAAATATTTACCTAGTCGAGGTTTCAACTTTGAAACCCCACATAACTTTTCGACTTGGCAACCCTAGTTTCCATGTGTACGGAAGACCGCTCCCTCCAGTTTTGTTTATATATTATTTACAGAATCAGTTATTGATACTTATAAGGATTTTTGTGTATAAATTTCTATACTAATAAGATATATGACACACGGTTTCACTTGCGCTTAATTTTTCAAAATCTTAAAGTGCTCAATCTAGTTGGGTAAGGTTCAAAAATTGTGTATAAAGTATGTCTTTTGTATAGTGAGCTGATCATGTGATTGGAGAGCTCGGCAAAGGCATTCACGTTTGACTATTATCGGTACTACTTGGTTTTTTTCAGGCGGTCTATCCGCTATCGAACCTCGATAAGCCACGCTGTGCCACATAACACGGCCCGCACTATTACTTCGTTCTCGCTTAACGTACTTTCTGGCTTACATTTTCCTTCCTCCGCTCTTAAAGATTTTGACGGCCTATAAGTTTCCCCAGTAGTCTATTGCTATGGAACTAGATAGTCTACAACAGTTCACATATTCAAATTTAAAATATATAGACTGCTTAAACATCTTTTTTTTAATGTGTAAAGTAGCAAAATAGGCACTTAGTGATATGACGTTAAATGGTATGATGTAGCTTATTACATGTTGCAATCTCCGAGGACTGAGTTGAAGTACTTCATTCAATAATATGTTTTACAAGTCACACAGTTCAAATCAAAAAGCGTGGACTGTTGCATTGCGCTGGAAATAGATATAGCAATGGTGCTTTCATAGTTGAACCTTTCAAAGCCTCAACTACTTTTAATTTCTTTTTGCCAAATAAAATTTACCTTTGACAGTGATAGCGCTAAAACTTCGTATATGTTCACACAGATTGCGCAGAAACTGCTTACGCAGAGTAGTGCGATCTGCAAAAGAAAACAGGATGGAAGTTAATTCTGTAGAAGGTATGATACCAAATGAAACTTCTTTACACAGATGACTGCGCTTTTAAATATGCATGTAAATACCTCAGGATTTACTAATGGGTTTTCTAATTTCAATAAAAATTGTCATTATATTGTCGGTGTATAAATTTTAATTTGCCTAGAGGTAGGTAGATTTAAAACAAATTTAACTATATATTATTTATTACCTGACAAAAGTTAATCACAGACGTCATGTTTCAAATGCGGGACTTGATACTGGGATACACAACATTTACAGTAAGATAGGGCGCCATCTATTGGTGAATATTTTAAACACGAGTACTGGGAATATGTAAATGGATATTGAGGATGTAAAACGTATTATTTGAAATTGAAAAACTTACCATCGATTTCATATGAATTGCGAGAGGCTGTAGTATTTCCAACAGCCTTGTATACGTTTTCAAGCATTGTTTTATTACGTCACATTTGACAGTAAACTCTTGGGTTCTCATATTAATCTCAAAATTCCTTCTCAGGTGTTGAACTCGACGCCATAACAGTTCAAAAATAACGATGTTCAGGATGTTTATTGCCTGAACTGCTAGTAAGAGGGAGTTGCTGACAAGAGTAAAAGTAAATAATATCCAAGTTAAATTTGTTTCCAAAAGAAATGTAGTCAGAGCATTAAGAACTTGACAAAAAAATATTAATATTATGACGATATTGGTTACATTTACTTCATTTTCAACATTGGAATTTAGTGATAATGATTGTTCGTAAAACACATTGAAGTTATTATTGTATCGAAAGGCGAGAAGTGAATTTCCAAAATAATTGAGAGTTATTGAGTAGATCTCAAGCACAAATAAAAAATGTAGATTTTTATTATGTATAAATAAGATAGGTAACAATATATTGCATGTGAATAAAATGCAATACACTTTAGCTAATAAGGTTATTATTTTGTTGTCAGAGACTTTGTAGTACATTCCACAGGCGAGTCTTAAATTCATTATTTGCTTTACTGTTAATTTCAACATCATCTGGTATCTGTAAAGAAGTGTATCTATATTATTTTTAGAACATCTACGAAACTGTATACCAAATTACAGTAAGACTTAGACGTAAAACTTATAGTCTGAAACCATTCCATTTAAGTAGAAAGAAAAACCTTTTGTATGTAAATAGTTTCTTGCAAATAAATTAAATTGAGCCCAATGACGTCACGTTCAAGTTAAAGCTTACATTATTAATGCCCTACTATACTATACCTACTATACTACTATAATACGAGCAGCCCTCACCCTGCAAGCCTCGCACGCTAACACTGTCTGTTATATATTGACTCTCAGAGCTCTCGAAGCATAAGCAACCATATCTTAAGTTGTATAAAAACAAGAAGTCTAAACATATTTTGCGGTCTTCAAATTCAGATATTTAAGTTTAAATAAACAAATTAAAGTAAGAATAATTCCCAGTAAGCTAGCGTTCAGTGAACGATATAGAAAATCAAAATAATAAAAGGTAAGGGAGAAATGTAAATAAATAATTTAAAGAAAAAAAGGGAGGGTAAATAAAGAAGAAAATTTATAGTTTTTAAAATTTTGGGTGGGGGAAAAAAAAAGGAAGAGAAAAAATAAAAAAAAAAAAAAAAAAAAAAAAAAAAAACAAAAAAAAAAAAAAAAAAAAAAAAAGAAAAATAATTGTAGTATCGAACAATAGTGAAACTGTTGTGGCAGTATTGTAATTTGATCTGTTTAAAAAATATAGTTTCATATTTGTTGTTAGTTACAAAAGTTATTACAGTTTTAAGAAACCAGGATTTTGGAAAAAAAACTGCACTTTCCGCGATGTGTGCTTGCTTACCCTGCGGTAAGCGGGGTGAGCGGTGTGGTGTTTATGATTTTTCCTTTGAGTAACATTTATTTTTAAGATAATAAACTACGCAGACGAGGTCGCGGATATCAGTCTATTGCAATGAATCAAGAAATAATAAAAGTAAATGTTGATTTCTTGATACTCGCGCAAGCTGTCTAGGTATTTGTGGCCACAGTTACAAACTAGAACATTATTCATATAGTTATTATAATAGTCAGTAGAAATAGGCTTTGTAGCGTTTTTTATTGAAGTAAAACTTGTTTAGGCGCGACTAGGAGGTAACTGGACGACAATGCAACGGAAGTCCGTTACAGCAATATAGCGTCACGTTTCTGTACCATCCGATTAGATGACAATGAAACAAAACCAAAACTTCTATTAATTCATAATTAATTTAATTTCTTACTTATCGTAGTAATCTGTTCGTACTTTTCTATGTTTTATTTACTTTATAATAATGAGTTGCTAATAATATTTCCTGTATTATTTAAGTTCCGAATTAGCTGATAGATGGTGCTACAGATAATGAAGCTTTGATTTAATTTGTTACTTACGTTGAAACCAGATAGCAGTACGGTCGGGCGCCCATATATACGTAATTAATTCTATTGTATGATTTTTATTATTTTTTTTTCAACTATTCATTGACAAAATCAAAGATGTTTAAAAAGTGTTCGCGTGTGACGGTAACACGCATTCATTTTTCTTTAAAGTTTTTATCGTTTGACCACAATCGCAACTAATGTTAAACGACTTTGAGATTTAAGATGGTAAACATGCCAAGCCTAGAAGGGACTGGAGACAGATTTTCATCTGGAGGGTGGTAGCTAGCTAGGCGGAATTAGAAAAAACTCTAGCACCATGCTATGGTTCCATCACGATGTATTCCTGGAAGCTCTGACTTAGTTGCTAAGATACGAACCAATATGGATGTGTAGGTAATGTGATGGAACAATGTATACTATGGCTAAGTAGATTCATTTGTACTGAGTCTAACATTAACTTAACTATCTGGCTTATGTATAAGTCGTCAGGTCTGATTACCCGAAGGTTGTCACTCGCTTAAAATTAACTGTTAGTTTATCTGTTCTGATTAAAAGTTGGAGAGTAGTCCTTATGTCAAGTTATAATCATCCCATTTCAATTTGGGCAGAGTTTGCATCATGGACATAATTAAAGACATAAGGTTTATTGGCTTCAACATTATCTTAGCTGGTGCAATGATGAGTCAAACAGTGGATAGGCTTCTAAGTTTAGCTATCAAAAAACGCTTGTCCACACTGGTAGATATAATCTGGTAAAAAATCACTATATATTATAAAACGATGTCCACTGCCACGTTTGTCTGTTCTCGATAAACTCAAAAACTATCGAACCGATTTCCATGCGGTTTCCATTTAGGTGTATAATTTGTCTAGGTTTTTTTTTATTATCAAGGCGGGATAACGTCCGCCGGGCCCGCTAGTTAGAAATAGTTACATGATTGTTATTCAAAATTGATGTACATTTTATATCGACACACCGTCGCTTTGGACGCCGTATTACTCTATTGTTTTTTATGACGCATTTATTCACTACCTGCTATTTTCCATGGCCTCATTTGGCATGGGAATGTAAACCTATCCTTGTCTACACATGATTTCGGCTGCACTTTACTGGTAGCATCAAGAGCTTTTTTCCACTAATACGACCAGCTTACTTTTACTTCACATCACTAGCGCTAGGGGCTATGTCGGTAATTTTTATTGTTTGATGATTTATCTCACCTCAATGTACAATATGTAGACAAACTTACATCACGGCTGTTAATTACCGTTAATGTCCACAATTAGACGTCTTCTCACGTTTATTCAAATCCTTATTTTTTTATTTTTTTATATCATAGGAGGCAAACGGACATGTGGGTCACCTGATGTTAAGTGATCACCACCGTCCATAGACACTTGCAACAGCAGGGGAGTCGCAAGTGCGTTGCCAACCTGTCTTGGGGGAGAGGGGGAGTAAGGGAAGGGCGAAGGGGAGGGGAGATGGGACCTCCGGCGCTCTCACTGACCGAACGAAACGCAACAATGCAAACAAGCACTGTTACTTCACGTCGGTTTTCTGTGAGAGGGTGGTACTAACCCGGTCGAGCCGACCCATTCATGCTGAAACCATTAATAGCTTCAGCTTAGCTCTACCACCTACAGCTTATTTTTGTTATAATGTAATGGTAACATATATATTATTCATATCCGAGGATAATTCAAGGACAAGTTTTATGTCTCGTTTGTGCTTTCGATCCATTAAAATAGGAAGTCGACAACTTTGTTTTAAATCATGTTATTAATAGTCTAAATTCAGCTGTAATGAAAGTGAGTGATCTATTTTCAATAACAGATAATGTACCTCCACTACATGACATTAAGCAATCCAAAAGTCGATGGATTACTTTGTATAAATGTAAATAGAATTCAATCGATTTGTGAAGGACTTTTACACGTCTCTTTATAGTTACTAATGAACATCTCTTTTATCACAAAGTATATCTTTATGCACAGTTTATAAAGCCTAAAGCTTTGTACTATTAAGTGGAGGTTACTCTCATGAATTACTGAAAATCTTTGTGATATTTTTTTTCGTCATCAGATCCTAAGCATCCTAATTTAAATCGGAGCGTTATCAAAAATAGTGTTACTTCAAAAGGTGCGAACAAAAGAATTACATGAAATTTTAATCCATTAATGGGTTTTAAGTATCTTAAACTGAATGATGATGAATAAGGGATCTTTCAATCTCTTGCAGCGTTCGGAAATTGTCTACGCAGGGATCGTGGTTATTTTTTTTTCTATTCTGCAGACTTTTTTTTATTTCGCTTAATTTATTGTATACGTCAAAAATCGTATCTGTGAGCAACTATTGCGTGTTTTCTTTTTTTTTAATATTTATTTTTATTAGCTTAATTAACTATTTTAGGACAGATTTTTTAATGACGTTATTATCTTTATAGCGGTTGCATTTTGACCATTTATGGCTTTTAAAATTTAAAATCTAAATTGTGTAATCGATGAGGAAGTTTCTTTCCAGAAATTCATCATCCGCTTGGAAGCTTCCAAATACAAACTAACGTCGACTCCAATTTTTAAGCAAAATTGTTAATTACCTAGTTACAAATTAGGGAGTATCAACATTTATTAAAAGAAGCATAAAAAGACATTCAGACAAGACTAGATAACGGTGGATTCTGTCCTTTCTTTATGTATTTCTCTAGAGTAAAACGATAACAGTAATGGTTAAATGTTGACTTCGAGATGATATATTAAATAAACTTTATTAAATCAACAACAGTGCTCTTTCTTTATAGGTTTTTTTTAATACCTCTTAGGTTTGAGCGTTTGACCACAATATCATCTGATATTAAATTACAACTTGGTATAAGATGGTAAACACACCAAACCTAGAATAACTGGCTCTCAAGTGCAGTTGCCGGAATACACCAGCTGGTGCTTGCCGAAATATTTTCGATGTGGGAATAGTAGCAAGCCAGGTGGAATTAGAAAGTCTTGCCAAAATTCTATCATCACGATTATTTCCTTTGCCGGAAATTTCCACTCGATCGCAAGGATTCGACCCTACGTCCATCGATGGTATTTCTAAACACGCTATCAACTAAGTAATCGTCGCAATATAATACTAAAATATTCCTAGGAGTAAGTCTATACAGAAAAAAGTGCCTTTTAGTTTACATTATTGCCAGTGTACCAGTTAGTTTACATTCTAAAGAGAATATTGTCTTGTATCTACTGCCTTATCAATGATTGATACTTGTGCAAAAAATCACTTTTTTAAGCCCACATCAATGACACTTCAAATATAATTATATAATTCAAAGACAGCTGTTATTAAATAAATGTTACACTTACAAAGAAAGAAACATATGTTTTCAGTAGAATTAGAAAATCCCAAACACGTTCGGGCTCACTTGTCTCTGAACTACATATGGACGTAGATTTAGCATTTGCGTCAGTCTTGCAACAAGGTTGTGTTAAAAAGTAACACAATGCACATACATTGTATTGGGGTGGCAACTACCACACCTACACAAACCGGGATATTTAACCTAAGCAGTGGAATTATACTTAAATTGACTGAAGGTAGATAAACCTTTAAAATTAATGGCAAAAGTATTCCTTTATAATCGGGATAAAGGCTCACCGCCGCCATTTCCGATATTAACCAATCATCAGCTTCCCAAATAAGACACACCACAAATATCGAGACATCGGTTATCGTGCCACGCTGGTATACGTGTAGTGCAGAAGTGCGAAAGCGAAAGCGAGTAAATCCAAGTGCGAGTGACGAGCAAGTGATGGATCGTCTCGGATTTTTACTTACCTCATCATTATAATCCTCACCATCGGCGTTTAAAAGCTCGCTGCAGGACTATATGCCTCTTCCTGAAGGAAGATATGGGCATAATCACGACGCCAGCGCACGACGAATTGGCGATTTCAAACTCCGATAAATTCACGGTTCTATGTTTTCCCACATACAATACGTACATACGTAGTACGAGAATATTTCTCAGGTTCAGGTTTCCTCATGATGTTTTCCTTAACCGTCAATCGATAGTTTTATCAATTTAAATTTATATATGTACGCCATTTAAGTAAGATTCGCTGGTACGTGCCCGGGTTCGTACCCGCGGACATTAGAATAATATTCCACCAAACAAACCACTAGACCATCACGACGTTTATTTATATACAATGTGTTAAAAACAATTTGGACACTCTACAAACAATTTGTGCCCGTACAGACGTAAAATAGGATGTTATTTTAGAACAAAAAGTAAATAAATTTTCCAAACTTTACAGGCTTTAACAACGAGGTCCATGAAAACCTTCATATGACCGCCATTAAAGGAGAGATTCATAGGACTGCATTTAAGAATCAAAAATGGCTCAATAACCACCCAAATTTTCTAGCAGCTGAACTGATTCAACAGTTGAAGCGCAAAGAGTACATGTAAAATGATATGACCCTGGAAGCAGATGTCCTCAGGGAGGACACACTTGTCCAGACTTACTCTTTATTCAACAAATCCGCTTATAGTACTACTGATTACAGATATGGAAAAGCAAAAAAAAAAAACTATACAGGATATTACTTGTGTGACTGGAGAAATAAAGGAATATAATAATTTGGATATCCTGGAGAACGATTTGGTTTGCGGGAAACTTGTTTGCGAATCAAATCAAATAACCATTAAGGAGTTTATTATTTGTATATTACTATTATATATATATATTTGCTTAATTATTTTGCAATATGTACTCTTACATATGGGTCACGACCGGCTAGACCAAGCACCAACTATCTGGTATTACTGTTGTTGTATCTTGGTATAATTTTTATACTGTTGTTGTATCTTGGTATAATTTTTATGACAAATTAATCGTCTTTTACAAGCCAGGTTAGCTACAGATCTACGAAAGAGCGACTCTGATTCGCGATGTATGTGATTTAATATTAGATATATGAAACTATCAACAAATTAATTACATAGCGATTTTGTAAAAGGTGTCCTAAGGAGCTTGTATAATATTAGTTTAATTTAAATCATTACATAGTATAAAACAAAGTCCCCTACCGCGTCTGTCTGTCTGTCTGTTCGCGATAAACTCAAAAACTACTGAACGGATCTCTATTCGGCTTTCACCAGTGGATAAAGTGATTCACGAGGAACGTTTTGGTATATAATTTGCCCAGGATTTTTTTTATAATCAGGGTGGGACAACGTCTGCCGGGCCCGCTAGTATAGAATAAGTTAAAGTAAACATGAGCTGGAATAAACATAAAATAACGCATATAAAATAAATATGTGTCCTGTAGGGTTCTTGGCAATAGTTATAGTTTACAACAGTTTTTGTGAAGATATACACACATCAAAAAAGTCTAAGCAACATGCGTGATATTACAAATTTTACCATTTATATTAATTAATTTCTAAGTATTTACTCAAACAAAGTGCGTAGGTAAGTAAACTTTTTTGTTATTGATGACATATTGGCTGGCTGTAAAAAAAAAATTTGATTATGTTTTGTTTTTTCATAAAATTCAAATTACTGCGAATTTGTTTGAATTTAAGTGCGTTTTAATTGCTACGTTTAGTCTTGATTTTATAATTTTACCAACCATTTAAATAAAGTTAGCGACAAAATTGAATTGGTAGGTATTCTTTACGTCATGAAGCGACGTCATTTGATAGCAGATGAAATGCAAAGAGCTGTAGGGATGTTGCAAGCGGGAAGTAATCAATCTCAGGTATCTCGACATTTTTGCATTCATAGAAGTGTTATTTGTCGTCTTTGGCAGCGTTACATTAATACAGGAGAACCCGCTGAACAGCATCCAGGCCGTAAAAGGAGTACAACCACTTGGCAAGACCGGTACATACAACTGACTGCAAGACGCCAGCCGATGTTAACCGCTCGAGAGATAAGTTTGAGGCTACAAATTTCAAGTGGTGTTGATGTAAGTCCTCAAACTGTGCGAAATCGACTGCATGAGTACGGCCTACGAGCTCGACGCCCAATCAGGTGCCCACCGATACGTCACGGGAATCGCGCTCGTCGATATGAATGGTGTAGAGAACGCATAACATGGACCCAGGAACAATGGGATAAAATTATGTTTTCCGATGAGTCGCGATTCGGGTTTAAGCCTGATACAAGAAGGGTGCGAGTGTATTGTCGGCCCGGAAATACTGAAAGGCTCAGGTGCGTTCAGGAAGTTCATCCATACAGCGGCTCAACAGTTATGTTATGGGCGGGTATTATGAAGAACAGGCGAACTGAGCTCGTTTTTGTAAATGGAAACATGAAAGCTGAAAATTACATTGAGGATATTCTCAGACCTTATGTCTACCCATTTGCACAAACCTTTGGCTCCGATTTTAGGTTAATGCATGACAATGCGCGTTCACATACAGTTCGGCGAACCAGTGAATACTTTGCAACGGAGAACATCCGGGTATTGCCCTGGCCTGCACAATCGCCAGATCTCAACCCCATCGAGCACGCATGGGACATGCTCCAGAGACGTGTTTTGAAGGACTTGGACGGAGCGACAACAACCCAACAGCTGAAGGATTTGCTACAATTCCATTGGGAGCGAATACCGCAAGATGACATAAACAGTCTCATTAATTCAATGAGTAATCGTTGCCGACAAGTTCTGAATAGCAGAGGAGACCATACTTTGTATTAAATTGTTCTATTCTTTCACAATAAATACATTTTCTTTAGAAATTTAATTTTGTAAGAAAAAAGTTTAGTTTCTTATGTATCTTAGTTTCTACAGTATATTCTAATATTGTTCATTTCTGTTATTAAAAGAACTTATAAAGACAACGGCTGTTATTTTTACATCATAGAACCCTAAAGATATTATTTTAAAAATAAAATACAACGTTATAATGTGAAGAATCATCCTAAAATTTAAATTAGTACATGTTGCTTAGACTTTTTTGATGAGTGTACTTACAGATTATGCCATCCCCAATGGAAGCAACTGGAGATAAATATGAACATGGTCCAAATAAGAATAAGGAGTCAGGTTGTTAACACGCTTACGAATCACAAGTGAACGGTGGAAAGAGTGGGTTGTGTAGAGAAAAATCATTTTTTTATATAGCATATAACATTTTAGCGTAAAACTAAAGAGAAGACTGGCTATCAAGAGTAGCTGCCAAAATATATTTATAGGTACTTGGAGATTCAACTTACAGTTGATAGCTAGCCAGACGGGTTTAGAAAAGCCTAAGCCGGTGGCTTCGTAACGATTGTGAGAGAAATTACGTATAGTGTCGATGCGGTCAGGGATGCCAATAAACACTATTTATTTGGGCAGAGCTTCGCCTCAAAATACTTTGTACATAATAATGCCTAGATATTACCGACATCTTGCCTTTTATAGGCCGATCTATATAAGTCAAAGCAATTACTATTTACTCATAATTCTGCAAATAATTTAAGTATGACAAAAATCCTTTGTTAGTTGGTTGGTTTCACTTTTATTTCACCCGACGACCATTGACACTGTGCTTTAATATAGATGTTTAGAGGATTGAGAATAATTTTTGTATGTTTTTAGATAATGAGGTCAAATATTGAGCACCTATTTTTTAAATTGATTTAGAACGAGAATCGAGTGCATTGTGCTCCATAAATATTGCTACTGTGTAAACATTCACCTGGTATTCCTCCATCGAAAATTCTGGCTTATATGCAAATAACCGACGCTTACTATTAAACGATCATAGGTTCATTTTATATTTCATTGATATCATATATAATTACTTTTGTAATACAAATGTTCAAGAATCTCGCTTGGAGAGACAGAAGCTGGATGGGAAATGAGGAGGTATAGAAACTACAGTATCAATAAAAATAAAACAAATAATATTATTTAATTATTTATTGCAATCCAAACAACGTTTAAAACATTAGTAGTTTAAAGTGAACATGACAAACCACAAATAAATTATCATTTTTTTTAGGACCGCAAGGAACGAGCGATCAAGAAGTGTAATTTTTTTTTACTCGAAATTTCAGGTTTTTAATATTAGATTTTTTATTTAGGTAAAACTATACCTTTTTTCAATTTACCTTTAAACGTACTAAAGTAATACTAGTAAAGTACTTTAGCAATGATGCATGTCCAAACAAACAGACAAACATTTCTATTAATGAATGAAATGTATTTTATTACTTATTCCTAGATGCTTGCAACTTTTTTTTTTCAAAAGTCTAAAAAGTACACACACTTTAGATTTACATTCCTATTATATGTATATATCGGGGCATCCACTATTGACCTGCGATACCGCGCTATTGACTATATCGGGGGTGTTACTAATGACCTCAAACGCTATTAATTGAAGTTATCGGCTGTTCATTATTTATCTCGATGTGTGACGCCATTGGTTGGAGGTATCGGCTGTTTATGTATCTTGATGCCTTAAAAGGCGACTGACGACTAGAGGCTGGATATACACGCTCAGACAGTTGGGCTAATCACACCTAAGGATAATTCGTCGTAACTATTATCAGTGTTGTGTTTCTGTATCGATTAACGTTTTATTCGATTGTTCTTGGTGTATTGAGCGATCAAATCATAACCATGACGTTACTATGAATAACGTGATACTTATACGTGGACGCCATTTTATCGCTGCCCCGACACATACAAGAAGATATTTCAAGAAATAATCGACTGTCCACAACTGACTAATCACTTCAAATTTAATATTCCTGTTAAGCTTCCTAGATCTAATAAATACGTTCCATTTTACATCTCTCATTCATATACTAATTTGGTCCTACTAATCGGGATAAATTGGGATGGATATATCTAATTTACTCTCCGGTGAACAAAATATCTATGTCATATAATATATTACATAAAGCATGCGACATTTTCTCTAATAAATGGAATAAGCTCAAAATGGCGCTAGAGACATATCAGTCTATTCATAAAATATAGTTTTTCTCTTTTTGTTATAGTTTGTTACTTTTAGTATTATTTATGTTAAATCATTTATGCCTGGTTTCTGAGGTACTTTAATTGTAGTTTATCTGTTCAATAGCGTTATCGGTTCGATAACTTGTCAAATTGTGTTACTGAACACACAGTTATATGATAAACGTCAGTAAAACTCAACGGGCCATTTGACAGATTATCTTATGGATAACTTCGTTAAGTCAATAACTATGGGTAGTAGTTTAAACGAGTATCTCAGAAACCGGGCATAAATATGTAAAATCGTTAAATATTTGGTTTAATCGAAATTTAATTCATTTTTTTATTATGCTTTGTCTGTAACTATAACTACATTTATATTTAATTACAAAGTTGTTATTATTAGTAGGTATATTTACAAATATATTGTCATGTCAATGACCCATGATAAATAAATGAATATTGATATATATCTACGAAGTAAAAGATATGAAATTATTCGATACTAGTTACAATATTCAAATTTGTGATTAAAATATAAAAAAACTAAACGCGCTTAAAATATTTGGAACATGTAATATCAATATTGATTATTAATATATTTAAGTTAATGAAATTATTTCAAATAAATAACAACATTCAAATTCATTACAACATGTAAAATCGTGGTTTAAAACTTGCTAATAAATATGACTGAATTGTATAATAGCGATGGTGTAAGTTGTGCATAGACCAACAAACGTTAGAAACATCGACGCGTCCACATTAACAACTCGTAGTTTGGTGAACTTGAATTCATTATGATCCAGGAATGTCAAGAAATCTTCTAATTTGTATTTATATGCATCATCTGTAATAATAACAACTGTTATAAAATGATAGTATCTATTAAAACTGAAAAATGAGTGCGTGTAACCGTCACACGCGATTGAAGTAAAACTTCTTTGGCGTTATAAGAGATGGCGATTAAGTTAAACATAAATACATTATATGAGAATTTAAAAAGGCATTTATTGATGATGTAACACTAGTAACATATACATTAATTATCGTCGACCACTATACATTTTAAAAGAATAATTTAATTACTACCATACTTAAAATATGATATGATTGGTTTATGATAACTGTTCTATATTTTATTTACTTTATAACGAAGAGTTGCTAATAATATTTGTGTTAATTAATACAGATAATGAAGCTTTGCATTAATCTGTTACTTACTTACGTTGAAACCGGATGGCAGCACGGTCGCGCGTCCATACATACATAATTCTATTGTATGATTTTTATTATTATTCAATTTAATAATAATATTTTTCAAAAACTTATATTGACTTGTTTATAAACTATTTATTAACTATTTAATACTCCATTTGTCGCTGCGAGGTTCAATTTACGTGGAACCGTGCAGGCACCACAAATTTATTACTTTTTAGTACAACCCAGGCATCACGTGCTGGAGAATGAGAGGTACACTTCCTGCGGACGCGAAAAATATCAGTCCCTTTTTCCCTACTATGCTAACTCCACTCCCCGTTAGCTACCACCCTCAAGTTGAAGATCTATCGCCCAACACCTATTAGTTTGTTCCAGCAGCTGAACTTGACAGCCAGTCCTCTCTAGGCTTACCGTGTTTATGATCTCAGACCACATCACCACGTAACAACATATGATGAGACTGTGGTTAAAGGTTAAAACTTATCAAAAATATAACAAACAAGAAATTGTAAAAGTATAGTTAAAGTAGTTTTTGAATATTCTTTTTTAATATTATTAACTTTTAAGAGCGGTACTTAATAGTCTTGTGTTGACTTATTTGCGAATAGTATTCTCCGGTCAGCAAAACTTAGGTAATCAATTTAGCAAACTGGCCGGGGTCCTTAGCCCAACGAAACTGGATCTTTTTTGTACATTTTAGAGTTTGGACACAATCTCACCTGACGGTTAAATGAAGATATGGTCTTAGATGGTAAACACGGCAAACTTAGAGAGGAGTGGCTCTCAAGTGCATTGTCGGAATACACCTATAGGTGTGTTTAGATTTTCAATTTGAGGGTGGCAGTTAACAAGAGGCTTAGAAAAAACGCTATCAACATACTCACAAGTTTTATTGTTTTCCTGCACAGAAAGCTTTGTCTCATACACAAAGATTCAAAGCTATATATATATATATATATATATATAGATATACAATATATTTTCTTCTTTCACTCTGTTTTACCAATATCTATCTTAGTATTAATAATTCTTAAACAAATATAATTTCTCGCATAAATATTATTTCGTCGGTCTTCCTCTATCGCAATATCCGGGTCCCTTTACAATTAACAGCTTTCTAATTATATCACTTTCATCACTTCTAATTACGCATCTATAGTACATTAATTTATTACTTCTTGATTTTCTCTATTACTAGTGGCTACACTATCCCTTCTTTAGTACAATCAATTTTAATTTACTCCTAATGCAATATCATAATTTATATCCATCTCATCATTAGCATTTCTACTAAATGCAATCTTCTTTTATTTGTCCCTATCTAATACTGGTTGGCTAATCAGGTTATTAAGGGGCTGATGTTAGTAGAGTTCGCAGGAATTGTACCTCTCAATACCTTGCATGTAAGAATAATACATTTTTGTCCTCTGCACTGTTCCACATAAATCGAACCTCGCAACGACAAATAGAGTAATCAATCAAACGACGATAATAAAGATGGTACTTACTAATTCAAAAGTTCTCATTACACCGTCACCACTCGTTGGTCTTCTTTACCTCTATTATATCAGTATTTACCATTGGCTGAAGTGTAATTATTTCCCGGAGCCTACATCTGCTATGAAATTAAACGAGAATGTAATAACGAACTCACCTTTGCACAGTAAGAGTTGATTTATTATCAGCAGTTTTATTGTGTTTACTTCAGTATCCACGCATTCTTTCAGTACACACGGTACACTAGTGACCAAAAAGGAAATAACCACCACAGTAACTCTGAATATTGTATTCTGTGAAATTTGAATGTTATTTGTGATCCTTCCGTTAATAGTCATTACAAGAAGGTATTGTGAGTAAATAATGTCTTTGTTCCATTCAGTTGCCTTCTCAGCCATAAATTCAAATTTTTATCTATTTCCATTATCAGCTTTGGATATTATACTATGTTATATTTTTTGTTTTATGGTACAAAGAGGGAATTGGCATTGGGAAGTTGCAACTTAGCCTTAGTTAATACTTGTAAACAATCTAAAAGGAAACCACAGTACCTACTAATCGGGATAAATTGGGATGGTTATACCTAATTTAATTGTACTTTAAAAGACATCAGACCTGATATTAAATGTTACTTCATCTTTTAATATATAAATAAGATTAAGAGAAATGTAAAGTCGAATATATACATTTATTATTATTAGTGGAAGTCCAGTTATCGAATATAATTTATTAATTGTCTAAGTTCCAACATCTTTAACTTAGTTTCGCCAAAGAGTGTATAAATACTTTAGATTTGCATACGCAAGAATCGTCAAATGTGACGAATGGAAACTTATATTTTAAGGGAGGGGAAAAAATCCAAAATCGGTTAACGAACAAAGAAAAAATTGGTACTAGACCGTTTCATAGTCGATCATTTATGTAAAGTTTATTACAATAGGTGGCTACCACTGAAAACACTTCGTAAGCCAATACATGCTACCGAGTATACTGTAGCTGGTACAGAACATCAGAAGTATCTATTACTGTTTAACAGTAAGAATATATATGGTAGTGATGATTTATTCCGCAGTCGAATCTACATAGGGTTTACGTCTTTTACTTGGCTTACTAAATGATGATGAGAATAATGAGGAATCTACCTGTGATAATGGTACCGACAGAATTTCGTAAATATTCAAACAGACTCCGCAGAAGACGTTCACACAGAGTAGTAACATCTGCAAAAGTAAAGAATATCAGTGTTTATTGATTTAGACAACGCAATGTCAAAAAGCTATTATCTACATACTATAATGAAATTAGACCTAGGCCAAATCTGTACATTAAATAATTTTTTTAAACTATAACCGGGGTAGACTTTGTTATCGACATAGAAGCCAGAAATAATCCTTTTACAATTTTTGTCTATCAGTCCCTGTGAACATTTATCACTCTGAAAGTACTGAACCAATTTTGACGAAACTTGACACAGTGATTGCTAATATTATGAAGTTACATCTAGGATAGTTTTTGTCCCATAAAACTCAAGAGGTTCTCCAGGATAACGGACGAAAGTTAACGATTTGTAGTTAATGAAATTTTTGACGGATTTTGGTAAATCCGTAATTTTTTGTGCTATGTATAACAGAGAGATTAGCTAAAAATTTAAGTTATACTTTATCTCACTATGCTTCTTAAAAAAAAAAAACGATAGAAAGATCGTTAGATTCCGAACCGACGCCTCCGTCGGTCCGTATAATGTACAGTTACGTTATAATTTATCTACGGCTACATCACATTTCTATGCGTGATCATCAATCCGTTGAATTAGAATTATAAAATCCATGGACATAACATTTTAGTTAGTTTTTATTATAATCATGTTCAAAAATTAAACCTGATCGACTTTCTTGCTTGTTCTTCTGATGACTGAGTTGTTTTCCGAACCAGTGGTAGTTTTGACGTTTCTTAGCGCCTTCACAGGGCCTAAATTAAATAAAGTATTTTTGATTTTAATTTTGACACTCAACAGTGATAGGAAAATGTATAAAGCTATTACAAGGCCAGCGGTGTTTTGCAGATTAGAAGTGCTGGGCTACGTAGGAAACGGATTAGAGAATATTATGTGCGTGAGAGTCAGACATGCGAATGTTAAGATGTACATGTAGTGTAACCAGAATGGATAAAATTATCCTAGTTTGAGTATGTCAACAGGAGGGAGCGAAAGATTAAAATAGTAATAAGTGACATAAGGGTAAGATGGAAATGATATAGCAAAAAAATTGTCAGTTTACGGACGATAATTTTACGTGATAACGTCATAAGAAAAGACGTATCGGCCGATGGAGTGGAAGAGAGATTGATGCGTCACAAGTCGAACGCTTAGGCCGGTCGCGCCTCTCTATCGGTTGTTCCGCGCTCTAGCTTGCATGCTCGGCTCAAGCGGAACGTGGCAATGAGCCATGCTTTTTCTTGCGTGCAACCGGCATTCATGAACTTATAAGACGTTATCACGTCAAAAAAACTTACCACTGATTTCGCATAGACGAGTATAGGTTGCAACGCATCCAGCATCTTTGTGTACATCCTCAAGCATTGCTTTATACCATTGCATTTGATAGTAGAATCCTGAATTCTCATAGTAGTCTCCAAAGCTTTTCTCAGATGCCGCATTCGATGCAATAACAATTCCAAAACAATAATGTTGAAAGTATTTATCAATTGAACCGCCAGTAAGAGTGAGTGAGATATAAACATAAATATAAATAATATGACACTTAATTCTGATTCCAAGAAAGATAATATAATAAAATTAAAAGTTCTACATACAATTATAAATAAGATTACATTATTCGTTATATTCATGTCATCTTCAACATAGATATCCAACGATTGTAACTGTTCGTAAAAAATATTGAAGTTGTTATCATATCGTAAAGCGAGAAGTGAATTGAAAAAATAGTTGAAATTTGCTATGAAGATCGGTATGATAAATAAGAATTGTACGTCGGTAATACGTGAGAAAAATGGTGATAAAACTACAAGACATGTAAAAAAACCACAATACAGTTTAGCTAAAAAGTTATAATTTTTGCTTTCAGAGAATCTATAGTACATTCCACAGGCAAGCCTTAAATTCATTATTTGCTTTACTGATAACTTCAACATCGTGTGTTAACCTGCAACAAAATATAACATTTTTTGGTACATATTTATTACATGCCCGCACTCGCCGACCGACTATTTTTTTCGCTTTGTTCGATCGGGTACCTCTTTTTAACATATATATGTATATTTCGAATACATTATACTTTACAATCGTTGTTATTGGATGCACAGAGAAGAGTAAATTCCACTCTAATAACAATTATAAAGAGCAACGTTGACTTAGCATCAAACAACAATGGTTGTCTTACAACAGTCGCCTCTAGGTTCAGCGTGTTCAACGTTAGATGAGTCAAACCCTAAAGCCAAAGTATAGTAGTACAGTATAAAAAAATACATATAACAAAGTCGCTTTTGGAATCGATACTCACAATGTTTATTACGTTAATTATGTTTTACAAACCAATCTAATGGTTAACCAACATTGTATCTAAAATATAAATAGAGTTCGATTAATGGAATATGTAATGGATTAATGGAACTACAATGTGAAGAACTTTTCTATACGTCATCATATCCAGTAATTATATATCATGGATCAAGTCTTGATATAGGATTTGAAAAACAAGACGATAGATCATATGAAGCAATTCATAGCTCTCCAGAATAAGAGGGAGATCGAATCGAAAAGTGTTAGTGTCAGAAGAGTAAATACAGTTTTTTGGTTTTATTTCCGGACAATAGGAGGATTATCTTCTTCGAACCAGTTTGATATAAAATTACAAGATATTTTAGAATATGTCTTAGAAAATGTAACAATCTTTTTGAGTTCTTACATTATACATGAAATTATACAAGACATATTTGGCTTAATTAATTATGGATAATACGAAACTTACAGCCAAAAATGACTGCATTTGGTTTATTGTTATACCAAGGAAAAATCTCCATTGGCCTTAATGTGGCTAGAATAATTTATTCATTTATTTCCTTAATCTGTCAATGCGAGACTAAAGTTGAATCAAATGAATCCAGCTGAGTTACTCTACGGGGTTAGGATAATCATCAAGGGTATACTGAAGTTTCGTTAAACTAAAGAGAGAAAAAGAATTGTTGTCTATAAATTCGGTTTACGGACGATAATTTTACACGATAATGACTCGGACGCATCGGCCGACGGAGTGGAAGAGAGATAGATGCGTCACAAGCCGAACGCTTATTCCGGTCGCGTCTCTTTATCGCTTGTTCCGCGCTCTCGCTTGCACCAAGCGCTCAGGCGGAACGTGACAATGAGTCATGGTTTTTCTCGCGTGGAGTTGGCGTTCATTGATTTATAAGAAACTAGCTGATACCCGCGGCTCCGCACGCGTTTCTTTAAAATGTATCAAAAAATATAAAATTATGAGTAGATGTTGTACATTATAGAGATGCTTTTTCAAAAACATTTGTAAGTACGACACGCATACCATCTACTGTAACATGTAACGTGTACATTAGAAATGTAAATAATAACAGTGTATCGAATGAAATGGGATTTATCATCAGCAACATGCCTGGAACTTTAACCTACAAAATATCACCCTTAGTGCTCACTTAGACTATATAAGAAAGTAATTAAAGTTTTAAGCTATACATTATTGAACAATATGTGTTAAATTTTTTATTATATAGATCTAATATACCCGTATTGTCGATATGATTAAGTTAGTCTTATACGTTGCTATAATCACTGAGTAGACGCAAGCGCGGTAAATAAATCAAAATGGCTGCCAAATTGACCAAAAACATAATATAATTTTAATTACATACAAACATATGACTTTCAATTATGTGTATTTATTCTTGAAGTCCAGTAAAGCACACCTCTCACTCGCTTGTTTACAATAAACAACATATTTTTAATAAATTTTACATGGACGAATGCACGGGTAACAGTTCAACAAATAAAATAGAATATGTCAACCGCTATAATTTTGCATATCAGCCAGTAAAATTCCCGTTAACATAGGCCCAGCCGTTTCGGACATAACCCGGAACAAACAAACAAAATATAAAAATATAAAACACTAACAGTATTAAAAAAAAATGTTGTTCCTTGTAGCCAAATCCAATCACCAAAAAGTTGTTATTTTATTTTCAGATACATACACTTTATTTTTATAATACGTAATAGATTACAAATAAAAAATTGGAAACAAAACATACGTAGAATAAACATGTTGAATAGAAACACAAAATAAACTTTAAAAATGTTTGCGATAGAAAGTTACCACGTTACCATGGTAACGTATATAATACTAACTCTAACACGCAGCGAAAGCAATCAAAACGAAAAAAAATGCCGATTTTGAAATATTCTTCATTGGCGCTCCACTCCTATTGGTAAAGCCTTCCTCGGTAAATGAACTATCTAAAACCGAAAGATTTTTACAAATCGGACCAGTAGTTCTTGAGATTAGCGCGTTCAACCAAACAAACAAACAAACTCTTCAGCTTTATATATTAGTATAGATGAGGATTATACTATTGGGTAAAAGTAGTTCCACCTAGTAAAAAGTACATTGAAAAGTCCTGTAATCTAGAATTTCACATTATTATATTCACTAGCTGTGCCCACAACTTCGCGTGGAACCTTACGTATAAAACAGTGACTAATAATGTCACCTGAATATGTTAAGTCTCAAGATCTACTTTACGCTCCTACTTAAGCTGCGTCGTCATTCAAATTACAATAACCTTTGGCAAACCGAGTAAAGTAAAAACACGTTAGATTTACATTCTTATTATATGTATAGAAGATAGATATAGATTATTCATTACCATTTTAACATTAAAATAGTTTGTTCTACTTGTTTTTGATATCTTACTTGATTTCGTATACAGATATACAGAAAATTAATTTTAAAGCTTTTTAAAATTTATTATAATGGTTAATTTAAAAAATATCAATTGGATGTAATGTCTTATTTTTAACTAAACGGGTATAACTTTTTACGTACATACATAAATACATGCATCCGTTTTTCTAATGCCCGATTTTTGATATACTCGATTAAGCTACCAACAAAGTTATCCATAAGATAAACTGCCAAATGGCCTGTTGAGTTTTACCGGTATCGTATTATTGTCTGTTCACAAACGCAATTTGACAAGTTACGCTATAGAATAGATATAGAATAGATAACGCTTTTGAACAGATAAACTACAATTAAAGTACCTCCGAAACCGGGCAAAAGTCGGTTTTGTTTTATGTTAAAAAAAATACTCTCGCTTGAAAGTAGCAAAGTTAAATCAAACCAATTTTTTTAGAGCTTAGTGAGCTTATGATTTCAAGACATGATTTCAAGTTTAGAAGGGCCTAAACACTTACTTTATTTATTCGATTTTTCAGTCTGATTGGCTGTGGTCTTGAGTTGCTTCGCCAATTTTTCTTCTCACCTTCCAATAATTGTACGAACTCCCAATCATGTCCAACTTACCCGATGTCTGAACTACGTATGAACATTTTTTATACTTGTCTTTGACCGACAATGACGTAGAAGTATGACGTGGAGTTATTTGTAAAGGTATTGGAGCACACATACATTGTATAATAGTAATACTAAGTAGGACGCTTTGTTAGAGGTATGAACTAAGTTACCAAATTTTAAAAGACAGTTGTATCATCAATAAGTGTTATAAAACAGCTACTTCTAAACTAAGTAACGGATTTCCACCAATATGGGGAAAATATATTGTAGAATAATTAGGGATGCAAACGACACATCGATGATTTAACCTCGAAGTTGAATCTCCAAACACTGACGATACCTTACTCTGTATAATCGATATCTTGTCACATGTAGCGCTATCTCTTGTATTCGCTTACTCAGTTACATGTAAGAATGCAAATGATGTATCGATGTTTTAAAACGATCTATTGTTCATAAACATCGATGTATTGATATGTTTTTACATCTATGTTGAAACCCCTAACATCGACGATATATTGTTTTTTATAAACAATATTTCATCACGTGTAGCGCCATCTATTATGTTCTTTGACGTTTACTTTAGAAGCTGAGGCTACGATTAACCAAGAAACTTACTAGACATAGGTTGACTAAATTGTTTTTTAATTGAATTTCGCGAATATTAGTTATGTTGTTTTAAATAACTATTTGTTCATAATTTTTTTTATTTATAAAACATCGATATACCGTTCATTAACAGCGATGTTTTTTTATGTCCGATGTTGCATCCCTAAGAACTATTATTCTTACAAAACATATATAGAAATATGAAGAAAATCCATTTATAAGCAACTAAAAATATTCTTCGGGTGCTTACATTATAAAGCTGGTCAGACTTTCCGAGATACATTAAAATTATCTACCAAGAAATTATATATCATAAAAATACTCACAGATAACTCGCAATGAAATATATCTAGGGGTCCTAAGGATAACCAATGTAAACCATTGTTAACTCTTGAATATTATTGAAAAATAATGGAAAATCTGTGTATCTGTTTTATCCAAAATACAGTGAGCATGTTAGTTACCTATATTGGCAATTTAATTTAGATCATAATTAGCCTTCCCAGCGGATCATGTCAATATATAAGTCGTTACATTTAAAAATGGAGTAAAGCCAACATAGCCATGCCTAAAAAAAATTTTTACGGGTACGTCTTAGAATAAATATGGTAACAACTTTAGGTACTTAAATTGTAATTTTCTTAAAGTAAAATTTACTAGCTACCTATCTGTGAATGTCATATCAGCCATCTTTTTTATATCGCCTCTTTCCCTTGCACACTTCCCCTTCCATTCGCTCATTACGTTTCGTTTCCCACATATTTGTGTACGACTGATGAACTGTAAATATAAAAGTATTTAAAAAAAACCCTAATATAATGTAAATTAAAACACAAAATATAGAAGGGTCGAGAATTTCGACTATAATATGAGAACAGAAGCTCATATATAAAAAGAAAAAACTCACTCCTCTTTTCGTGATTTTGAATATATAAAAAAATACGAATACTCAAAAAACAACAGATACGCCCTCTTTATTTGGACGGTAGAATTACCCAACAAATAGGTTATTTATACCATTATTGCTTGGGTGTATTGAGCTGTATTTGACAAATTTCATATATAAATGAAGTATGGTTTAAAATGAAACAATACACTTTATATATTTACAAACATTTATTAATTTTAAGACAAAATATCACCTTATACGATTTCATATAAAAAGGCACATATTGTTATAAGAAAAATAAACAATGTTACGTTTGTAAACAGATCGATGCTCCGTAATACAATTTTATTTGTTTAAAATAATAAGTCATTGTTAAAATTACATATACAATTTCATGTAAATTAACTGAATAATTTTACAACTTTCTCGTGACGCACTCACTAATTTTAATTTGTAATTATTACATTTGAAATCAGATTGAGTTATTTTTATTAACATTTATTTCTAATCGATTCAATTTAATTTATTATAACCAAATTGTAAATTTATTATTAAAAATCTTCATTTTTTAAATAAAAGACTAGCAGGTGATATTTTACTAACACTAAAATGGAAGAAAAATGCGAAGCACCATTTATATGGAACTATTGTTTTTGTAAATCACGGATATATTGTAAAATTGTGTGTTTACAATTAAATTGGTAAAAAACTCTTATCCCATAAAAATTGTATATAATGGCAAACATGGACTTGTGTATTTTGTATAAATTTGTATATATAATAAATCGTGTATTAATACGATGTTTACAATAATTAAAAACACGTTTTTTTTTTTAAATTACATAAATGCTCTAAGAACGACTTTTTATTACAAGATTGTTTACAATAATATCTAAGCATTTATTTTTTTATTGCGTGCTGAGAAATTTAGTGATATACTAACATTTAGACGGTCTTTTGTTTATGTAGAAATTGAAAGTCAAGGTAAATTTTAATGGGAGATTGTTTTTTTATGAAGAACAATTCTTTCAGCCTATAAGCTAACACTACTAGTACAAAACGGAACAGTTGCAGTTTACAGCTATAATTAAAGCTGAAAAAAAATTGAATTAATAAAAGTGTTTTTAGAGGAACGACAATTATTTTGAAGATATATATATATTTATAGGCGAAAATTAGATTAGAATAAAGGGCTGTCTCTAATAGTATGCCCTGTAGTAGCGTTGGAAAACTTTGTACTCGTAAACGACTGCAAGATTTTCTATAGAATGGTATAGATAAAGATATTATATGTATATCAAGTAAATTAATAAACTTAATCTTAAACTAAATTATATTCTTAATTACACTTTGGTAATAATTACCTATTATTAAAACTAAATGAGAAAAAAAAAATGAAACAAGTTGCGAAATTGATAACGTTATTATTATTTTTTAGTTCCAATTTATGATTAAATAATTTTACATACAGAATAGTCAGCCAAAATAGTTTAAGCTTTAAAAAAATGCTGTTGATTTTAACGTATGTGGTTATACTTAATAGCATAACGTGTCTCTAACAGGCGCGTAACACCGGTCCGAATTTATGGTACTCGTTATTATGATATCGTTTATTTGAGGTTTTCAACAGTGCGTGTGATGTTATAAAGTTGATAAATATGGTATATAATTGATAAGTATCGATCTGATTCACATAATTTCAAAATATCCCAATCAGTCAATGATATTCTAACTAAAAAGCTGTAGAAACGTCATATGCGCTTCGACAGCGCCTTGTTTAAGCTTGGCTAGCTAGTTTAGTTTTGCCGGCTACCTCGTCAATCTGCTCGTTACTAATAAGTAACATATAACTATTTCGTTTTCACTACCGATATTAAGAACATGCCATCTTCCGCATTGTATCTAAGACAGTGTGGCGTTATAATATTGCTTTACTTATGTGTGCGTTATTGCGCCATTTGTTTTGTCAAAATATCATGTAGATAGATAGAATAGATACTATATATATATAATAGATAGATATATATATAATAGATACGTTACCTACAGTTTTTTACTTGTAATATAATTGCAGTCGGTAGTACCAATCGCTAATTGACGCGACATACATCGACCGGCATTACACTTCGCTGTACAAAACACGTAATATTCAAAATAATTCAACTTCTACACAATATATTTATAACTAATTTCATTTTTAAAAAGAATACATTATCTACTTTCAAATATATAATATTTACAGAAACGAATAAACACGATTATATTTTTAATTAATTATTAAAATAAAAGCGATTTTCCGAAAATGCGATTTCTGATCACGAACTCAAAAATGTTGTGTTAAATTTAACATTTATCAATTTAAGTATCTCAGCGATAAGACTTAAAAATTATAGCCTTATATAACTAAATAAAAATAATATGTATATATATATATTCATTATAATTCTGTACAATATGATATTATTATGAAAACAGAAGTGGAACGTAAATAAATATTACGGGAGTGTTTAATTTTTTCAAAGAATTGCAATAAAAAAATGCAAATTACGAAAAAAAATGCAATATTATACAACTATTCAGATTATATTATTAAGCAATGGTATATTTTTTTAGTGAAAAGATTTAACACGTTTCTGATTTCTTTATTAATTACATTTCTTCTTATAACTGCGAAATATTTTACCGATGCTAACAATAAATAAGTAAGGCTAGTGCGTTCCCTTTAGAGCATTCGGATAAGCAGATACGTGAACAAAGATGCCAGGATCGAGGGTTTCGTAGAATGACCGAAGCTACCTCCGCCAATCACTGGAAATAAAAACATCTAATGTATTACCTTCTCCCTCCGGTACCACTTCAACACATCCGAGAAGCGACACTACAACGCGACTGGAACATTGACACTAGCACCACCATATTGGAGATACATCAATTCTATACATAAATAAAAGAATTATATAGAATTGATGTATTATTCACATAACAATTTATAACTTAATTTGATTGTTATTCTATTTGTGTGTTACTTAAATTATTTTGCGGAAATATAAGTCAATAGTAGTTGCGTTGACTTCCACAATTCGGCCTATAAAAGGCAAGATATCGTTGATCTACACGCACTTCTATGTCGAAGTTACTGTAAGGGTAAGCTATGCCCGGATAAATTGTCACAGTACGTACAGAGTCTTTAAATTGGCTTCCCTGATCGTTCGATTATAATGTTTTGTAACAAATTGTAATATATTGTTTATTAACATTTGACCACATTCTCACCTCAAATGACAATGTGGTCAAAGTTGGTAAATGTGGTAACCTAAAGACGACTGGCTCTGAAGTGCGTGTGCTGGAACACCTCAATATCTGGTTGGCGACAGATTTTCAACTTGAGGGTTGTAGCTAACCTACTGGACTTATAAAGTACCTTACTACCATAATATGCTTTAATTAATAAGTTTTCCTTCACCGAAATCTTAAGTTTTTTGCAAGATACGATTACATCGATAGATGCGGTGTCCACACACTGTATTACAGTACCCAATTTCACGGTATTGCACTGTGCGAGAGAGACAACGCTTTACAAAACCGAAGTAAGCCGGTCGTCTCACACTTATCCCCGACGTGTCAAATCAAATGCCGGGTACTGTATCCAGCATTGTATTAACTTAAAACATATGTATTCTATAAATCATGTTACATAAATATATATTATTACACTAGCTTTTCTTCCCTGCTTCGCACGTATTAACCTACACTTTGAAAATAAAACTCGGGCCATTCACGTTCTTACAATGAATCGTTCTACGGGTGGAAAAAATTCTAAAATCGGTTAAGTATTTTTTAAACGTATCCATTACAAACAAATGAAAAATCAAACCTTTTCTTTTTATAATAGTATATTACAAATATAATATATATAAATCGTGCTCTAAATCCAAAAAGGACGTTGTGCAAAGTCATAAGGGCGTATATATTTTTGAAATAATCAATGGTGTGGTACACAATTTCTAAGCTAAAAATAATAATAAGCCAACGCTGATAAAACGTATTTAGCAATAAAACGTTTTGTAACTACTGTTTTTCTTATACTATTTGGCACGTAAAATATATTTAAATATATACACGAGTTCAATATAAGATATGCCAATATGTTGTGCAAAATGCAACGCTTCTCGTTAACACTAGATGCCACTCTGCATACCTGGTTTGTGTACCGACGGCTACCTTCGTTTCTTAAGGAGTTATAAAAATCACCAAAAACTTAAAATTTTATTCTATATGGATAAAGGAAAACACACTCTACCTGATGCGGTTTGGATGAGCTGGGCTCGTGGTTCTAGAAATAAAAAAAAAGCAAAAATAAAACGAAAAATTCATGCAAGTTATATAAACGATCGACATATATGATCGGGTGCTTTTAATTAAATAATATAACAAAAAAAAAACTGATAATTGAAGCTAAATGACAAATAAGAAAACGAAGGAGGTGTTGTAATATCTTAATTGAAAAAAAAAACAAAATTCAGCGAATATAAATGCCTTTTTACAAAATATTTGATAATGATTCTTTCTCTGACTGTCATCATATGAAGATCAAAAATTACACAACAAGTATAAAATGTAATAAGTAAGTAATTATAAATATTTTCAATACTAAAAAAGTGCATAGTCAGTATTATGGAAAAATATTGCTTTTATGAGATTATATAATAATGATTTATTACCATAAATATTGTGCAACAAAAATTAATTGTGCATAGATTATAAATGTGATATTAAATGTAATAATAAATTACATAGTGATGCAACTAGGGTAAAACATGAGTAAATGTAGGTAAGACTTGATTATATGTCATTAAAACATAGGCAAATGTAGGTAAGACACAAGTATATGCCATTAACACATTGGTATATGTAGGTAATATACGAGTATATGTCATTAAAACATAGGCAAATGTAGGTAAGACACAAGTATATGCCATTAACACATGGGTATATGTAGGTAAGACACGAGTATATGTCGTTAAAACATAGGCAAATATAGGTACGATACGAGTATATGTCATTAAAACATGAGTAAATGTAGGTATAGTTATGAGTTAATATGGGTTAAACACGGACAAATGTTATACCTATTTGCACAATCACGGGATCGTTGAATCCGGCCCAGCTGTTCGTGTTCTTAACTTTCACAACGGCCTCGTATTTAGCAGGCTCCAGTTGCTTATCGGATAAGTCGAAAATGATGTCGTACACGTGGCCGGTCGTCTCCGGCAAGGGAACAGTTAGTCTCACCCATTCGCCGCTCTGAAAAAAAAATTTAAATTAGACGCATTATAATTTATTTATAAAGGACAGAAATGGTAAACGTTAATTTTATTAATACTGGCTGCTGCCCTCAACTTAGTTCACGTAAAAATGCTTCTACACCCATCTTTTTTAACGTGAATATCATCCTATTTTGAGCGATGTAGGTTTTTAGGGGACAGTAGAAGATTCAATGGAAAATTAGGAGGCATTAAGGTCTTGGAAGGGGGTATCATTATATAGTATAAAATAAAGTCCCCTACCGCGTCTGTCTGTCTGTCTGTTCGCGATAAACTCAAAAACTACTGAACGGATTTTCATGCGGTTTTCACCAGTGGATAAAATGATTCATGGGGAACGTTTTGGTATATAATTTGTCAAGGATTTATTTTTAATCAGGGCGGGACAACGTCTGCCGGGCCCGCTAGTTATATATTAAAATCTAGTTATGTTCGTGACGTCGTCCGCGTGGAACTTGATTTACAAAACAGTGATTAATAAAGTCATCTAAATGCTAAATTATTATTATTAAGTCTAATTACTATCTACTTTCTCTCGTAATTAAGTCGCGTCGTCATTAAAATCACAATAACTTTTGAGAGATCAAACCGATTTTAATGAAACAAAGACTAAATGTTACTCGAAGATATGCTTTATGATTTTCTTAGAACAGTTTTCTCTTGAACACAGTACTATAGCAGTAATGCTTGTTCAAACACATAGACATACATTGTTAAAAATACACCTGCAGCAACTTTTTTTTACAAAAATCTAAAAAGTACACTCACGTGAGATTTACGTTCTTATTATATGTATAGAAGATGGGATATAATCATATTATTCTGATACATATTCGAACAGTTCTACAGGTAAGTGACTGTATTTCGTAATATCATTACGTACAAATTATGTACCACTCACAATTTCCCATAAGTCTTTGTATCAATAGGCTTTGTGCTCAATGAACGAACAGTATAGATATACTTACTGATTCTAAAGCTCTCATCTGGACTTCCATCTCTTCAAGAGGCTGGTGAGAGTGCACAGTCCATAACAACTTATAGCCGTCGATTTCAAAATCTTCGATTATCGGGCTCTGGGTGAGTTCAATCGATTTGTTGTGCTTCCCGTGCATGTTCTCCGCCTGGAGGGAATTAAACAAATTGAATGTTTGTGAAAATAACAGAATAATTTTTAAGACCCGTTATCAAATTGTCAACTTTTCGTATATTTTATTGATTGTGTCAAAGAGTAATCTAGTCTTCGTTTAATATTTATAATATTAAAATAATAAATAATTAAAAATAATTAAAATAATATAATATTATTTTGATTGGTTGAACGCGATAATCTCAGAAGCTACTAGTCCGATTTGAAAAATAATTTCAGTGTTAGATAACTCATTTATCGAGGAAGGCTATATATATCATCATGCTAACACCAATAAGAGCGGAGCAACGATGAAGAATGTTTCAAAATCGAGGTTTTATTTTCCTTTTGAGAGTTCGTTAGCCTGTTAGCGTTAGCCCAAAGTAACTATGCCACGCGGATGAAGTCGCCGGCAGAAGCTAGTCGTTAATACATTGATTCACTCTATAATATCTTTTTGACATCAAAAAAGCTCTTGACATGCCGTTTAAACTTAGTCTGGCAAATCGGTAATATGCTTCAGAACTTTGTTGTAAAACCTAGCACTATTACCTAATAAACTGTTTTTAGTCTGTGACCTTGAAATATGGGATGACCAATTTGTCCCTATTTCTATTATTTACAATATGTCAGTCTTTTGATAAATCCATTACTGTTACAGAACGCCCGGCCACTTTCGTGACATCTCGATGGTTAGAAGCCGTTCACTGTGCGGTTCTCACGTGCGTTTTTTCCACATATGTCTGTTCTCACCCAAAGAGTACACATATATACACAGTATACATATAGCTCATGCAAAGCATTCGGTGACGATGACGCGAGTTCCATGATTTTTGTTCACCCAAAAAAGTGCTCAACGCGCCGAGAGCGGGTTTCACTTCAAAACTGCCAGCTTTTGTAAGTTTATATAATATAATAATAAAGGTTACCTCGCATGTGAAAGTGCCAAAGTCCTGATCAGAAACGGGAATGACTGTCAAGTTAGAATGTACTCCGTGAGTGGTGACCGTGTACTGAGAGGACGAATCCTCGATCAGCTTTCCGTCCTTGTACCAGCGCATGTGAGGACTGTAAACAAAGGACTCGTATATTGTAACTATCTGACGGAGCCACGCGTTGCTGTGGCTCAGCTATTACATATTGAATCGAAATTATGACAATTTCCAAATTAAAATGTGGCGCCATCTATAAGATATCTATGACAGTCGGTTCTACAGTTTTTTGTCAACAAACTAATTTAAAACGCCATCTGTTCGTGACTGATGAAACTTAGAATTAATAACAATAATCAACATTGACAATAATTTTATTTGTAATTTAAAAATATTTATGCCATTAATCGAAATATAAATTAATAGACCTATCTCTCAAGTTGGACCAAATTATACCTAAATGTCAACTTTCATGTAGATCGGTTGAGTAGTTTCGGAGTTCATAGTAGACGAATATCATGAGATTGGATTTTTATATATTAAGACTAGCAGATTCCCATACATTTTGTTGGGTATTAAAAGAATGACAAATCGCAAAAAAAGTAGCACAGAACTATCTACGAAAAATTCTGCATAGAATGGTCATTTTCCTATGTCGACGCACTCATTAGTTTTTACGTGTTTGATAAATAAATTAGTTATCCTCAAATACTATCGGTTATTACTATATTAAAGACAAAGAAAGTACTGGTATGTGTACAATTTTTTTTTATTAAATATGAATTTATAATTACAGTTTTGCGAACGATATTTCTTGTAAATATAATAATTCTATCTTCCGTATCCTATATATCATATAATATTGGCACGATAGGTTAGTCGCTAGCAATTTTTTTACAGGGCACAAATTAGTCGTTTCTAGTTCTATATAAAAAAAACTAGGTGCTTAATTATCTGGAGAAAACCAAAACTCTATACACTCCTAAAGCTTAGTTTGCACAAAGACGAGCGGGTGTAATAAATACCGACACGTTGAGGTGACGCGCCTGTGTACATTCAGTGTGCGTGCTAAGACTAAGACTCCGTTACGTAATGGCGGATGCGCCCTCGCAATTCACCTTCACTTTCGTTCATTGAGCGTTTCACTTTTGTGTCCATACTTTTAAAAGTCTTATAACAAACTTTAGCTAAGGTTCTCTTTGTTGTTTATTAGTATTTGTTTTAATATTATTATTTTATGTGACTATGAACTATCATTTCCTTGAATTATGCTACTCTTTAAACTTTCACTCAGTATATACACATCACATCACGCAAAAAGAACTGAATGGATTGCGATTAATTTATTTTAGTTTAACATCTGAGAAACATGTTTAATATCATTTCATTTGTACCATGTTTCTAAAAAAATAGATAAGGACTAAGTGTCTGTACAATATAACTAAAAAATGGAGGCGCTCACAGACCTTATGGTCTGTGTTATTTTTGAATTTTTAAATCAACTATATATAGTCCGAGTTATTTATTTAAATTTTACAATTTGTAAACTAAAATTATTAACAATTCAATTATCAAAACCAGACTGGTTTTGACATCTATTAGCATTTCGAGCGATAAATATATTTATTTTTGTATAGTTTATTAGTTGATCAAACATATAATGGGCTGCACAAGCAACACATAATATCAATATCACATGTACACAGGCCGCTATACCTACTGCGCGTCGCTATTCTGAGGCAAACGCAATACGTCACAGACATGTCGAGATTCTCGGTTACGCGACTCCATAAGTTTTCCTTTAACAAATGTCGCTCAACGCGGCTAAAGAAGTTTACACTTGAAAAGATTTCATAGAAACTTATCCAGTAGTTTACGCGTCATGCGCGTACAATGACAGACTACTATAATTTTACTTACATAGACAAATAATAGTAACCGTGTGTGTGAATTAAAATTAAATTTAAAAAACAATTACTTGGCTTCCTCATGAGCAGTACATTGCAGCACCGCTTCAACTTTGACAGCCGAATTCACTCGAGTCCTGTGAACGTGGACGCGCGGTTTGCCTGCGAACGAAATTACGTGGGCATTTTATGGGCTAGTTTAAAATTGACACATTCTTGACAGTTTCAGAAGAATTAGTAAGATTAGTGCTAATCCAGTGGTCGAAATTTGACCATAATATGGCGTCCAAATTTTCTGTTCCACGTGTTAATACATAGATCTTATTGTGTATATTATACCAATATTGCAATTAGTAAACGCGACGAGTATAAAGTATGATAATCAGAGAATTAGAAATAAACATCTTTTTTTTAAATACATGTTTGATCACAATATCATCTGATGTTAAATGTCGAAGAGGTCTAAGATAGTAAACATGCCAGAGAAAGGTTGGCTCGCAAATGCAGCAGCCGCAATACACCACCTGGTGCTTGGCGACAGATATTCAACTCACGGGTGGTAGCTAGTAGCCAGGCGGACTTAGAAAAAACCCTACCACCATGTTACATAAACATTCGACATATTCATTATCACCCTGTAAGAGACCCATTGCAGGGCCATAGGCCACTTCCTAAAGGAAGACATGGGCGTAATCTCCACGCCAGCCCACGACGTATGAACGATTTCGAACTCCGAGAAACCCACAGTTCTTTGTTTTCCTAAATAGGTTGGTAGTACAAGAACGTTTTTCGGATTCAGGTTCCTTCAAAATGTTTTCCTACACCGTCAGCCGATAGTATTCCCGATTTAAATTAGTAAATGTACGCAAATTACCAAAAATTCGTTGGTACATACCGGGCTTTGAAACTGCGGATATCACTTTAATATTTTTTTCATCTTCTAATATAAGGTATTAATTAATTCATATGGGATAAAATGGCAGTAGGAATACGATGTCTACATTGTGAAAGTCAGTCACAGTGACTACGTCCTCTAGTTCTAACTTATTATGACGAGCTTGGATAAATTCTATAGAAATAAAGAAAACAATTGCCGAATGTATTTAAGCTCCTCGCTTGAGAACGGCTGCACGTATTCGGTTAATCCTTTTTCTGTATTTGTCAGGACACTCGGGACAAAGTTTTATATGAAAGAAAATGTCCTAAAAATCTTACGGGAAATGAAAAATTCGGATACTAAAAATGTCATATGAAAAGCGAATTAATGAGTGACTCAGAACGCAGTATGTAGATTGCTGTTCAGTTACCATTTTATACCTATGAAGTCGTTTGTACACAGACAGATAGAGTTGTACAATATCTGGGTATAGCTGTATCACGGTGTCAAGAGAAACACCAAATTTATGATTTTACCGGTGCTTGTTGACAAATTTGGGGTTTCTACATCCCAGTCGCTAAGTGGTTTCTTTACCCGGTTAATTAGGTTTTCTATGACCCAGTCTATAGCGTTAGATTGTTATAATAAAATTCGAGCCCAAAAATATCGAAGCAAAATCAAAATTGTATTGATGATCTTGGAAGCCTTGTCAATGTCCTAACAATACCGTTACACGATTGCACTATAAAGAGGGATGATTTGATTTCATTTTCTAAATATATAAATATCATACTTACCAGCCACAGTGACTTCAATCTCTGATTGGCTGTTACCAGCCTTGTTGAAAGCGTAGCAATAGTACTTTCCAGACTTTTCTCGGCTAATGTTCTTTATGTAGACGCTGTTTGTAGAAAATTCACCGTCCTTCTCTTGCAAACGTTGGTTCTGTAATGAGAGACATGCATAATATATTTATCATTACATTCTTGAGATTATACTAACTAACTAGATAATGCCTGCAAATTCGTTGTCTTCAATATAGTTCTGTTCTACAGGGGCTGGTGGCGCCGTTGCGTTGTTGACGCCACCGAAGGGGCGGGGGTTTCTATGCTAATTTAAGTGGACTGTATATGCGGGGGTGTTATTGTTTAACTATTGCGATAGCTACGACGAGGGAGAAAGGGTAGGAAGGAAACATGGCACATACCTCGCGCGCTGCAGTTTCCACGTGGCTAGCCGGCTAGGTGATTCTCGTTGCTCTCCACTGGGTTTTCTCCCACACAAAACTTATTGTTTATAATGTAATGTTGGCACGCAATATGCGGAGCGATGCGTTTATTTCTCACTCGATCAGGCGAAAATTCTAACTATTTGCATGCGGCGCGGCGCGGCGCGGACACAACCATACTAATGATGGTAGTGGTCGCGCGTCTGACGCGCTACCGAACATAAGCATGTGCCATAGGAAAGGGTAATTGAGCGGGGCTGGAAAAGTGGCGCGATCTGATCACAATAATGCGGGAATTTCAAATATATATAAAGCGGCGCAACCATGGGCGATATAATATTTTATTTACTTCGCGGTAATAATAATTCCTGTAACACTTCTAACGATTTTACCTCTGTTAATTTTAACTACTACTGCTTACCTCCTACGGAAAATCGTAATAATATACCTTGGGTAATAATACTTTTAATAATATTCTAACGGAATCTGAAACATGGAGCAGCCAGTTTGTCACAGTTTCTAGTTTATAGTATAAAATAAACATATTGTATATAAGATTCTATGACTTTTGACACCAAAACCCGCTTGACATGACTCTTAAACTTACAGTCCGGCAAATGGGTAATATGTTTTTGGACTTTGTTGTAAAGTTTAACCCTATTATCTAAATAACTGTTACTGGGTATGTAACTGAGTATGAAACATGGGACGGCCAGTTTGCCACAGTTTCTAGTTTGTAAAATAAACATCTTCTATAATGGAGGGCATACCATTTTTTGGGATAACTTGAAATATAAACGTTTTCAGATATCATAGACGGAATTGGACTTACCCCGTTCTCCACCTCCCTCGACCAAATGATCTGCGGCGGGGGTATACCCGAGACGTCACAGGTCAGAAGTATATTGCTGCCTTCCACAACGCTGCCCTTGTTAGTAGCCGACAAACCTGGGAGAGGAAATAAATATTTTGATCTTATCTACAAATCACGGTACATTTTTCTTGGTCTGTGGTAATTTTGTACGGTTTGTCTACTCGCTAACTTAAGACTCCACGTCGATTTACATAAGTTTGAATTTGAATCTTAAGAATAAATGGGATTTGGGTAAAGGAAAAATTGATGAAATAAAATGTGGTAGGATGTTTAAAAAAAAAATTAAAAAAAAAAAAAAAATTTTTTTTATTAAAAAAAAAAAATAAAATTTAAAAAATTTAATAAAAATATTTTTTTATTTTTTTTTTAAAAAAATATTATTATAAATTTTTTTTTAATAAAAAAAAATAAATATTTTTTTTTAAAAAAAAAAAAAATTTTTTTTATAGTAAAGTAACCTAAGTCTGAAAATGTCGTTATGGTACCACTTTGTGGGAAATCATAGAACCGTGGATTACTCATAGTTTACAATCTCCATTACGTCGTGGGTTGCTGTGGTGATTGTGACCATATCTTCTTCCGGAAAGAGGCTTATGTAGTCCTGCAGTGAGTCTCTTACCGGCTGGTGATGATAGTGATATAAAAATTATTAAGATTCAACAACTCACTTATAATCTTTGGCTGCTCTAGAACAACAACGTTATGGGTCACATTCAACGCGGCTACTTTTCTGACAACTTCGCATCTATAGGTTCCGCTATCTTCTGGAATTACGTCTTTGATGAGGAGGTCTTTAGAGCCGTTCACTCTGGAATAGTAAAAAATCGATGGGTTAATAAAATTTTGGTAAATTACCATATTTTATATATCAACCTTTTTACTGTAGTCCGACAGAGTGACTTCACTATATAGTACTTACTTAGAGAAGTTAGAGACAGTCCAATATAAACACAAAGGGAACACTGAGATCTCTATAATCCATCGTATGTAGTATTGTATGTATTATAACATGGATGATCCTAAAAAACTTAAAACTAAAAGAGAATCATTTTGTTGGGTTTATTACCTCACGCATTTTAGTATTAACTAACGATCCAGCCGTGTGCAGAAGTTCCGTGTAGCTTTCACAGTTTCACCGAACTTTGTGGGTGAGGGCTTAAGGCATTCAGCCGAATGACAACTAGACTATTAACTCACCTAATAACTGACCTATTAATCTTGGAACATGACTCTATTAAGTGTGCCATCATGGCGCGTGTTACACTTGATATATTATAGTCTAGATCTAGGTGAACACAATTACTATGTCCTAACAGTCTGTACCACAATTGTGAGATTTCCTACTGTAGAAGCAACACCGTCGCACCTATTTCTGCTTCAAAGCAGCGGTGGATATGGTTGCTACACTAGCACTAGGATTCGGTTCCTATTTGAGATTGGTTATTAACAGTCAAACATTGGTAGGACTACTATACACCAGGTATGACAGTACGTTTAGACGTATCTCATCGTGCGAGTATATCCGGATTTAAAGCGGAGACAACAGGGTATTTGTACATAATTGAATCGGATCCCCAGCACCTAGCACCATCCCTAGTGAATATGGTGATTAATTCGTTGAACTTAGTATTGCGATCCTATTTGAGATTGGTTATATCGAAATGGTGGTAGGACTACTACACAGTAGGCGTAACATCGTGCTTACGTGTGTCGTGTTCCGGAAATATATCCAGAATTCATGTGGACTAGCAGGGTATCTATACTCGATCGGGTCACAATCAACATACACATGGTAACCCAGTCTATGTACCTTTCTAATAGCCAGTCCCGTTTCGGTATCAGACGGTGTAGATCCAGCTGTAAAGATTGCAGGTCGACATGATTGCGACGACTGCCGGTAGATTAAAGATCTATCAGTGTCCATCGTAGATTTTAAATTGCACTGTGCTACTATCAGATACAGTGCAGCTACTTTATCGTGCTCAGTAAAAAGAAAATTTCCACTTGTTTAATTGTACACCTGAGACAGTAAAATGAAGAGGTTTTGTTTAAAGCTTGAAATTACTTCCTGCCTATAATAAGACGTTTTGTTTGTATTCTTTATATTATATTATATTTGGGGCCGTGCATTAATTACGGGAGTCGTTTCTGAGGAGTTTTAACCCCCCTGCCCTCACCTGGTGAGATGTCATGAGATTTCAACTAGGGAGAGGGCTCCTCTATCCTAATCCCACGCGAAATCTTTCAAAATTGGTGTATTGAGTATAAATGCCTCGGTTTAAAAAAAGTTAAAAAAACAGTTGGTTCATTACATTATACATATAGAAGTTCTATTGTAAATGAATAAAGTTTAATTTACCTATGTAAACCGTAATAAAATTATTCATTAATAATGTCACGATATAGTTAATAAAGTAGTATACACATGGTATACTAAAAGAGACTTCCAGTGCACCTATAAACTAAGTGAAAATAAATATTACTTACATAGAAAATCTCGTCGCTTCCAAATTCATCTTTAAGCTGCCGAAAAAATACAGAACACCGCCTTTGTACCACTGTGCTACTGTTCCCTCTGTAACAATATAACACATATATTAACATACACACAAACATATATTTTATTATTAATGTATTATTCATAATTGTCAAATACTTTACAGAATAACGTACACTACCGGTTTATAAATGTTTATAAAATACATTTTAATGAGAGTGGGAGTTAAACTATACGATCAGAAACTTTTCTATACGCCTTTTTAAGTTATCTAATTCTGTAGCACATTATTTTGGTGTATCTCGTAAGGTCTAGTCAACGTTAGCAATTCTTACCCTTATCCCACTTAAGTATTGTCGGCATAACATATTTTTCTATTCACACCTAGTATTCGCACCTTTTATACACATCTCATTTATTACACAATCCATCCACACCTTTTTCGGTCTTCCTCTACTCTTATATACGTCCACTTTCATACTTAAAACCTTTCTAGTTACATGACTTTCATCTCTTCTCATAACATGCCCGTACTATGCTAACTTATTACTCCTCAAATTCTCTGCCACTGTTGCTATTTTCATACTTCCTCTGATATTCTCATTGTTAATCTTATCCATTCTAGTTACAGCACACATCCATCTTAACCTTCGCATCTCCGCCACATGTAGTCTTTTCTCATTCATCTTTTTCGTATCCCATCACTCAGATCCATACAGCATGACTGCTGTAACAGCAGTCTACTAGTATAATAGTTTTATACATCTTCTCCTTGAGTTTCAACGGTATTTGTGTGTCATAAGCTACCCCAGACACATTTCGCCAGTTCATTCAGCGTTAGCAATATACACGCAAGAAAAATATTTCTATTAATATAGTATGCATATTATTATCACATACGCTTCTATAAGACCCATTACAAGATAACAGGCCCATTCCTGAAGGAAATTATGGGCATAATCACCACACCAGCAAACAACGTAGGCGATTTCAAAATCCGAGAAATTCAGTTCTATATTTTCCTACATACGGTGGTACTACCAGAACATTTCTCAGGTACAGGTTTCCTCACGATGTTTCCCTTCATCGTTCACCGATAGGTTTACCAATTTAAATTAATAAATCTACGCTAATTCCTATAATTTCCCATTTTGTATTATACATATGAACCTTTTGGAAGATATTCTTCAACTGATAGTGAATAATTTCAGGCCGGCATGACAGCGGCGACCGGCGATGGATAGTATGTCTTTCGGTGGTCGCCATTGTTTTTGGATTGTACTGTGCTTACCATCAGGCACAGTACAGTCACTTTGCCGAGCTACAATAAAAAAAAAAAAAAAAAAGAATACCTTACATAAATCCGTTGCGTAGTTTATAAAAACTAAGGGAACACACAACCAGACACAGAAATTAAATATTAATTATGTGCACTTACATTCATTAATATTAGAACAATTGCAAACAAATTTTAACCAAAGTTATCTTTACATTTTCATAAGTCCCAGACCCAAGTTTGATAAAAAGTGTTCATACATTTTATACAATTACGTTTGCGAATAAATAAACGGAACTCATAATTATATCCTATTATAGCATAAGGTAAAGAGCTACAATAAATTGTAACGGTCAACGGAAATGTGTGCGTTTTTGGCGCCACCGGAAACACGGCCATTTTGTTAACGTTCTTTTTACTGCCCAATGAATCACTGTCGATTACATTTTTATATGCAACCGATGATATATGTATATTAAATTATAAATAATTAATTAGATATTTCATATCGTTAACAATAGTATATCATAAAAGCGATTGAAATAAATAAGTGATTTATTAGGCCACACTGTATCGAGCTTCACGGCAGCTGTTCACAAAACTGGATTAGACTAGATTTGCCGGCGTTGTAGGGCTTAAAAACCCGGGAATCGCGAATTCCACACATTGGGTATATTTATGTATTTATTTATTTATTGGCAACCAATCTTCCAGTAGATAATTACTGACGTTGTCGAGAAGATACTGATATTACAAATTTCTTGCGATCATGTCAATAAACTAACAAGATGGAGACCGTCTTGCTAAAACTTTCCAGGGACTCTCTACAGCAAGTTAGAATCCATGCTCCGTGGTATTACTTCCCATCCACTTCACATGTTCACAATAACCGAACTATATTACGTAAGACACCACCAATATTACAAAATATAGAGTCAAACAACACAAGATCTTCTTCTATACATATAATAAGAATGTAAAACTAACGTGTCTGTAATTTTTCGATTTTCGTGAAAAAAATTGTTGCAGGTGTGTAGGAATAAGTAATAAAATATGTTTCAATCATTTTTAGAAATGTCTTCCTATCTGTCTATTTGTATGAACGCATCACTGCTGAAGTACTTGGTTCATAATAAATTACACCGTCAAATCAATCATAAAGCATATCTTCGAGAATAATTTAGTCTTTCTTTCGTTAAAATCGGTTCGGTCTATCAAATGTTATTAAGCGTAAATAAGAGAAGCGTAGATAAGTAAATGGTCTTAATACCTTCAGATGACTTTATTAGTCATTGTTTTTTACATAATGTTCCACGCGGACGAAGTCGCGGGCACAGCTAGTTATGAATAAAATATACAAACTACTATATGACATTCCAAGGTCCTGCCAAAAAGTTTTGAACATTAGGTATATCACCGCAATAGTAGTATGTATAGTCGTCTTATAATCTACAAATGCAGTATTTAAACATGATGGAAGATTATCTGTACGTATCTGAATTGTTAGAACCATGTTACAATAGCAATAAACCGCTAGGGCGACATTCTTTTGTTTTGTTACTTTTTAGAATCAACCTATGTTTATCCAGTTGGTGACAGGTTTGCGTGCCCGTTATCAATGTAATATCCTTTTCTTGAGTGCACTACCAATGTAAGTTGAACAGCATCTTTGATAACCATAAACTATAGTACTTTAGCTGTCAACATTTAAAAGCGTGCAAGCCTTGTTGTTTTTGATAATGATTATAAATTGCAGTGATCACTCAAAACTAAGCATCAAGCGTTGTATAGGTTAACAATATACCACGTTGGCCATATATGACCGGATACGGTTTTTCTTATCATTGGTAGCAGGAGCGTTAGACCTTTTCACAACTGTAACATTTTATTCGTAGCGTCCTAAAAGAAACATGTGATTACGATACCTAGATGAATATAAAGAAAGGTTTTTCAAAATTCCTCCCTTAGTTTAGTGAAATGAACGCTGTCTGAAATATCGGCGATGGATAATCATATCCTCTATATGGTTAATTTTTATTACAATTTATATTCAATAACAATTACGAGCTACGTACTATCAGGATCAACTTTGCACTCCAGTCTTTGGTCCTGCCCGCGGCGAACTTCGTATGTTGTGGGCTTTGTTATAATCACAGCTGGTGTCTCTGGTTCCTCAGGCTCGTCACCTGAAATATTATTAATATGCAATCATTATTTTGTCCTGACACCATAGTTAATTTACACATTGGTTAAATTTCATTCACTTAGTGTACAACTTATGTACTAGCGTGTCTGTTCTTTACCCAGTTGACCTTTTTGACTTGGATATCGTTTAAATCATAAGTTTATAGCATAAAAGCGACGATACTTTTCACCTTTATACATGGGGCTTTTTGACTTTTTAGAAATTAATATTTATTTTGATTGTTTAATTAAGTAACTTACCAAATATAGTTAATTCTTTATCCACTAAGATATCTTGCCAAGTCAAAAAAATTCAACTTGTTCAATAACGGACACCCGATTGTCTATTAGTTGTTTTAATATAACCTTCTTAATGTACCATCGCTGGACATTCCGAGAAAAGACGGAGGCTTCGTTAATTATACAGAGCCTGTTGGTTCCTTATTTCCATGAGATAATGTTCCTAAGGGAATAATTTTCAAGTATCCAGGTTTCTATATAAAATGTTCGTTCAGCATCAGTCAATTCTATTATTACTAACTAGTTGGTGTCCGTAACTTATTACCGTGTAATGGTGCTATTGTTTCGTAAGAGCTACGTTGTTTTATTTGGATTAAAAGGGAGATTTTTTAAATTCTGTTAATCGTCACTTTGCTGTTTCTAATAAAATTTAATGACATAATCAGTATTGATTGATTTTAGCAATACTCTTTAACTTGTACGGAAAAGCTTAATCCCTTATTTGCCATTAAATATAGCATCGAAATCAATTGAGCTATTACATTATATAGGATACAACTTAATGATTTCCGCAAAATTAAGTTGCCATATCACAATTAGAACTCGTAATGATGGAATCTTTACATTTGAGCACAATAATTCGATTTGCGCTGACAATATCCGATTTCTTATCAAATTCGGCATGTATATCGAATCAAGTGGATATAAAAATTAATGCATTTACCTGGATCAGTCTGCGCGTAATCGTCGTTAGCTTCATCAGCTTGTGGGTCGTCATAGTTCAGGTCATCATCAGCAGCTCTTCGTTGAAGAGAATGGGCTTCTGTAATAAAAACATGATCTCTATAAGAACATTGTGAATAACTATGTTAGGTAACCTAACGTACAAGTTATCAAAATCCAACTGCAAGCAGTACAGGTATCGGTCGGTCAAGAAAACCATCTGATTACTGTAATGCTACACTCAGTTTTTAAATGGATTCTAACTTAGGTTATTCCAAGCTAGACACGCAAAAATCTAGTTCGTCGGCGACAAGAATGATTATAAAAAATTACAATATCAATATGATATTGCATTACTTTACATTATAGATTTTATTAAGTGTAAGGTTCACTAATGTTTGTTTTTTAATTGATAATGCAGAAATATTTACCATTGTCAACGTTCTGGTTCTATGGAAGTTATTCATCTTTGACGTAACTGTTTTTATTTTATTAGGCTTTATCGATTTTACACTTCGTTCTTGGTCTCAACTTAATTAGATAACTAATTCCTGTTCCCACTCATCTCATACGGTCGATGACGAATATTACATAATATAAACTTGTTTATCTGTTCCTAAGTCAAGTCGAAGCTAGTTGCGATGCGTTCAAATATTACTAACTGGACGAGCAAACATCAGCTTTCAATTGAGAAACAATTTTAGAACTATTACCGGCCAAACACAAGCCACGAATTACGCTGATCGTTTAAGTTATAAGCGATAAAAGGGGGCAAAATAAAATGCAGTCAATATTCTTTTCGATTTATCTGTGTTATTTAACCTCATTCACTTTAGGTGACATACCTATTGGATTGGTGTTTAAGTGTGGTAGCCACCTAGGTGGGCATTAGAATTACCTACAAAATTCCGGTTTTTTTTGGAATGTTTTCGTCACTAATAGTTCAGGGTTATTGCGGAATTTAAAATGTAATATAATTTATATTTCGCATCTAAGTCGGTGTGAATTGAACTTAAGCCTTCATTTCAAACACTAAATATAATATAAATTATGTTTTATTTGTTTCCAAGCTCGGTGGCTTGTAGAGAAGATAACCGTACTTTATAATAACGTATCCTATTTTATACTTTTGCATAAAAATAAAGTACCTTTTCAAATAACAACCAAATCATTAGCGTGTGCTAAGAGCCAAAAGTGATTTTCCAGAAAATAAAAGCTTAAATATAAAAATACTTTTTCCCTTGCAAAGACTTTATTTTTGCTACTTTAAAAGATTATATACGCTATTTTTCTCAAAAAAATTTGACAGCCATAGTTGCTTGATTTAACTGAAAATATGAACCACAGCTACTAATAAATAATAACTCTATAAAATTTTATTCCCCAATATCTTGAGACTTATACCACGACTAAAACATTTCATATAGCTGTTTACTCTCAACAAGAGCTTGAGTCGCTTATATCTGTCTGTATGTTCTCATTTTTAATTACAATGCGTTTACGGTAGTATGTTAATTGGTTTATTGAGACAACAGTTTTGAGTAATGCGTCTCACAACACCTCGGTATAAGCAATCGCTTCTAGATGTCAATCAATGCAGGAATGGCTAACCGATAATTGTGATCTTTACGCGGATATGTAAGGAGTAACATGGTAGGAATTACATTAAAAGGCAGATAGTTGATGCTTGTAAGAGAATTTGTAAAATTATAGCTCGTTGGCAGGATGAAAGCTTTCTTTATTATTTCCGCAACTCTTGGTCCTTACCTTTTTCTGCTTTCGTTTATTTTATTAATCATGTTAAAAATCGTTTTAAATGTGCGCAACTATTATTATTATTTTACTTAACTATTATACTTCGGGTTTTTCAATTGAGATTATTGCTTTTATGACGGCTTTATCCACAATGTCCGGCGTCGGAGCGTTAACGGCCCGATGGACGAACCTACTAATTGCGTCGTCAGTCACATCGGTATAGTAGACACAGGTGTTGGTGTATCTAGATATTGCTAATATACCATGTAAAACTATAGCAATGAAAGGTCAGAGGAAAACATCAAAGTGACCCATAGCATGATGGTAGGGCATTTTCATTTATTGTCAGACTTGTAGACGGCAAGACATTACCCACTGCAGATGGATTGTACATTTCCTTATTGAATTGCACTGTCTTTTAATTGCGATGCAATCATTTCATTGTTCTCGGCAAATATTCAAGTTGATGAAGCAATAGACTTAAAAAGGACTAATGTATTTTTAATTGCCTTTTACGTTGAAAAATGTAACTCACTATGAATGTCCTGTAATCAATCATCCTGGGACAAAAAAAATATCATCTAGATATTTGCCTTTGGATTCTAATATAAATAATTCTTCGACCGAAAAAGGAAATAAATATTTCTCTAAAGCTTTCTTGTGGAGGAAGCGCAAAACAATTAGTGTTTTACTGTTAACTATATTATATAAAGATATACTAACGCCGGAAGTGTGCGATGTTACATTTCATAGCTATGACATCATAGTTAGCACAGCTTCCGCAATTATAAAGTCCACTCATTAGCATAAAGGCAAAGAGACTCAAGTATACAGAACGGCGACAAATTACATTCAAAGACGAAAGTATTTAAGAGAAATGATTTATGTTGCATTCATTTATTAAATTTAAAGAAGAGTAATATGGGCGAAAAGGGCATTAGAAATGTTTTTATTGGTTGATTTGAGATTAATAATATATGATGAAACAAATCGATCACTTTAACTTTTTATTCAAGGATTCAATCGCTCTTACAAAAACAGTAGACTTTGCGAAAAGAGGAGGTAAACAAATTTTACATCTATAACGGTATGTCTATAGTATATTTTCAAAAAAGTTATAGTAACAATGTGTTTATTGAAATTTTCCTATTTCAAACTCATGAATATTTATATGCATTCAACCACGGTGGTGGAACGTTTTACATTACTACAATATCATTACAGATTTTTTTCAGGGTTTTCTTAATTTTCATAATTTGGAGTAGATTAGCTAAGTTTGCGTGACGGATAATAAACATCGTAAGGAATCTAAGAAATATTCTAAGTACCGTTACAATAGAAGAGATAAAACGAACGATTTCTCTAAATTCAAAATTGCTATTACTTCATGACGTAGGTGGCGTATAATCCCAACACCAATCATATATAATATCACAAAGATGAAGCAACTTCAAACATAGGATTCGAAATTTTAAAATCAAATAATCTATGTGTCTTTAGACTTACTTGTATGAAGAATTTTGGTATGAAGTATGTACACTATCTTAATTTGAAGTAGGGGTTTAGCCTTTATTTAAGCTACCATTTATAGTATAAAATACGATCAGTGGGCCATGCGTTTGGTCCAGAAGAAACTTTGCTAGGTCAGTAATGATATATTAAAAAGTTTGTGTTATCATATACAGTGTGAGAAATAGAAAGATTCAAAATGTAATATCAGAGAAGAATGTTATGTAACCCATGGACTGTCCTGAGAAATGATAAAGTTTAGAATAATCTGGGAGCATAATAATTAAATGTTACGTAATTTATAACAGTGTATTCGACACATGAAAAGATTTACGATAGTTTTGGTGACGGGCGAGAAAAAATCATGTTAATACGAATTCCAAATAGCGCTACATAATACATTATAATAAGAGATATTACCGTGAATTAATCGTAGATTTCTAACTGAATAATTAAACATTCCCTACTTAGTAACAAGCGAAAGCAATTCGACGTCCATAAACAAATTATTTATAACTTGCTCCTTTTTATTCCATAGATCAAAGACAGCAAATAGTTATCCCTTCCATCTGAAGTTTTGTATTTTTTTGATTTGATTGGTAGAGCCACGCTTAATCTATTACTGGTTTCAGCATGATTGGGTCGGCTCGTCCGGGGTACTACCACCCGACCTACAGAAACACCCACGTGAAGTAACAGCGCTTGCATTGTTGCATTCCGTTCGGTCAGTGAGACCGCCGAGGGCTCACCTCCCCACCACTCCCCTCCCCTCTCTCCGCCCTCCTCTTCTCCCTAAACACAGGCTGGCAACGCACTTGCGACTCCCCTGGTGCTGGTAGTGTCTATGGAGGGTGGTGATCACTTAACACCAGATTACTCACCTGTTCGCCTCCTATGACATAAAAAATAAATAAAGAACAAAAACGATTCAATTTCAATTTAACTTACATATTAAAGACTGAGTAAACGATTTTAAAGAGGTCATTTCAATACAAAGAAGATGCTTATTGAATGAAAATGCTTTCAAGATTCTGTTTCTTTATTAATAATTAATTGCGAAATTCTTTTGGAAATCTATATCTATATGTTCTCACATAATTGTATGTCTTTAATATCTAATTTCGTATTAGCAATAATAGATGATTAAACATGTTCTGTTAAATTGAACCACCATTTTACTAAAGCATGATAATTCCCTATTTGAGCGTGGTAATAATTATTAATCGTCACTTGGCAAAATAAAGGTAAAAGATTACTACCAATTTTTAGATTTAGCATTTTGCAATATTGATGAGAATTTTTACATTAACTATTTTAAATAGGTACCATGATAGAATATGAACCATCCGTGAAACACCATGATTATACGTTCCACCTCAGAACGCGTCTTTGAATACCAATGCCATACGTTATGGCGGACCAGAGAAAGACTGCTTGTCGGTTGACTCCGACATTCATAGAATATTAATAACTTCAACCTGACAATATTGTAACTATTATGTAAATAGACCCACGGGAAAAATATTGAATGCCTTATAGTTAAATATGTTGGGGTTTTTGTTAGGTATCGGACATAAAAAGATAAATAGCACATCAGGATACATTCATCTGAAGTTCTCATATCTCTCCATACTGTTTATATTTACTTGTAAATCTATCTATACATACAATAAAATCTGAAGTGTCTGTACTTTTAGATTTTTGTAAAAAAAATGTTGATGTTAAATTTCAATTAAGAAATGTCTGTCTGCCAAAGCAACTCATTATAAAGCATAGAGAAAATCATAAAGCATATCTTCGAGTAACCATTTAGTCTTTGTTTCATTAAAATCGGTTCGGTTTATCAGAAGTTATTGTACTTTTAATGACACCGCGACTTAATTACGTGAGAAAAGTAGATGAGTAAATGTACTTGATACATTCAGATGACTTTATTAATGTGCTTTGTGACTTTGTTATAAAACCTAACACTATTGCCTAAAGAACTGTTATTGGTCTTAGCGAGTCTGAAACATGAAATGACTCGATTTGTTATAGTTTCTAGTATTTCAATTACGTTTGTATTATCAATTCTAGCTACATCTTTTAGTATTTATCATTTCGAAGACATCAATATCATGGACTTTCCTCTAGACCACGGTATTGGACTAAAACTCTAAATAACACCGACTAATTAACGATCTGACCCATTGGACCTAACGTATACACGTACTTATATATTAGACACGAAACTACGATGTCCGCCCGTCCACAACGTTAATTACTATTAATTAAAACGACCTGGTTTCGGTGCATGTAATTATACGGTTCTATCACATATCCCCTTGTCGTTCACTAAGTTATTGGGTTATGACGATGCTTTGTACCTCAGGTATACAAAACGCTGTAATATTATTAGTTCAAACATAGTTATTAAAATACAGTTTTGCAAACATTTCCGTATGGTAGATAACCCAGCTTTTGGTGTTGGCAAATCAACAGTAAAACTCACTGGAGATTTGTATCCCATTTATCGTAGATTCTTTAACCTGTTTTTAAAAATAGTATCATCGACATCAGCTTGTAAGAGATCCATTGCAGGGCCATAGGCTTCTTCCCGAAAGAAGGTATGAGCATAATCATCAAACCAGCCCACAACGTATTGGCGATTAAAAATTCAGAGTAATCTATAGTTCTTTGTATCTCATATACTGTGAGCCGTCGATGGGTGACTCACAACTATAGCGATGATTTGCTGATTCCGAAGTTGAACTTGAAGAACGATGAGGTTTTCTCGCAATAAAAGACTTGTTACTAGTAGAGCAGCGAAGGATGTGCTCGCGTATACAGATTCGTTCAAAACAGCTATTCACTATCTATTCGATTACTATTAACAATGATTTTTGTGTTTTATAGTGATAAAACACTATAAATTGTCGCGAACATATACAGTAGGTCTGTAAGAATATTTCTCAGGTTCAGGTTTCCTCACGATATTTTCCTTCACCGTCAGCCGATACTGTTACCAATTTGAATGATTAAATGTACGTAATTTCTGAAAAATTCGTTGATACATGCTGAAGTTTGCACCGGTGGACATTGGATTGATATTCCACCGGTCAAAACATTAGACCACGACGACTTCCATAAAATATTCGAGTCATAGAGAAAAATCAACGAGAAACTAGGTTGTCTTTTCTTTTATGTGTATTTTTTTTATTAAAAGCACATAAGTGCATATTGCTCAGAGCCGTAATATCTGTGAACATTAGGATGACCGTCATTTACCGTTTTTGTGTTACACCCCCTAAACTTTTAATTTATCGTCTAGAAAAAATGTGAGACCGAAAAAGCCCTTAATATTTCGTAAAAAATCTTGCCCTTAACAAGATACATTACCTATTTGAATTACATGGGATTTTGTAACTTTTTACAATTAATTTCCTTTTTATTCGACGAAATGGCTTACAGCAATGAGACATACATCATTTTATAGGAAATTGAACGCCCTAAATGAAGCTCTCTTATAGTTTTTCGATGAATGCATCCTTCAAAAGTTATTACAAGTGAAAATTAAACTCGTGTAAATTCTCATTGTTTTTTATGAAATTATTATTTTTGATAAAAGCATATTCCAAAAGTGGACGTATTAAAATGAGTCCTTAGGCAAGGTTTTTAATGTGTATGTAACAGTCGTTATTACGTATAGGAATTATTAATTACTATAATTGTCTGTTGGAAAGTTACAACGTATATACTATTTCGTTCTGTTTCTTGTATTAAATCGATAAATGTATATGATACTTTGACATCCGATAGACAAAATGTATAGGATCTTTATTAAGTTAGATTTTATTCTACCTTTTTTCATCACAGTCACATTAGAATTTATGCCACCGTAAGATTCAAGATAGTATCAGTAAACTTAAAAATGAAAATGGCTTTAAAGTACTACTGTAGGTGGTAGAGCCATGCTGAAGCTATTAATGGTTTCAGAATGAATGGGTCGGCTCACCCGGAGTAGTACCTCTCTCTCACATAAAAACCGACGTGAAGTAACAGTACTTGCATTGTTGCGTTTCGTTAGGTCAGTGAGAGCACCGGATAACTAGCTCCCCTCCCTCCTCCTCACTTCCCCACTCCTCCTTCTCCCAAACACAGGCTGGCAACGCACTTGCGACTCTTCTGGTGTTGCAAGTGTCTATGGACGGCGGTGATAACTTAACATCAGGTGATTCAACTGTTCGTTTGCCACCTATGATAAAAAAAACTACTACTAGATATAAATATTGTGACAAATTTAAAAGTTTTCTTCGGCTAATTCCATTAAATGTTTTTCAAGTGAAATTTCTTTTCAATTGGTGTGAATTGAATTTTATGAAACGAAAGTGTGTAACAAAAAAGAGATAGTTATAAATGTATATATAGGTTTTATGCTGTGAGAGAATGAGATAGTATATTTTTAATGTACTCGACATATATACAAACAGAGGGAGCGGGAAATGATGTAATCTATAGCACATTAGTTTTTGTTGGATCGTTGTAACTATCGTGCACTTTTACAAATGATTCTGTGTCGTGTATTATAAACATTTTTAATATACATTAAAATATTACAAAATAATGTATACCACCATCGCAGTGTACTCATGTCGTTCTCTTAAAAATCAATCAGAATACATATTAATTTTCACGTCTATCCGGTGTCAACACACGTTCTCCTTTTTAACAATATTATGTGTTCTGGTAAAATTAAATACTTCAGTTATTATTGATGCTCAAAGCATCATAGAGAAGCTTTGAGTACTAAATTGAGCAAATGCATTATTAAATGTCGCAAAATAATTTCGCGGACAATTATAGCTATTAATTGACGAAAATTCTCCCGCGTCCTCGACCTAGTTATTTAGTATTAGCTCATCCAATAACGCTCATCGGATATATTGTTCGTTGTTTATAGCTTATGATCACGAGAGCAATTTATTAACAGATTAATTATTGCTAAAGTCTTTGATCGTGTAAAAGCTGTTGTCGTCATAAATTGTTTTAGTCAAATTACATTGATGTTCATTACCTAATTAACATTAATTTCAAATGACGAATTAATTGAAGCCATTAAAACTTACTATGGAAATATCGGAAGCGTTTATATTCAGATAAATTGAAATGAGAAAGCGTTTTCTTTCTTGCTTCTCATAGAGTAATTTCAATAGCGATGTGCATAAAAATTATTTACATTTTAAATTTATTTACTAATTATGAACTAACTAACTATTTTAATTTATTGAGTATAGTCAGGGTTTGTATTTTGCTAGCAAGTGCCCTCTCATTCAGATAAATCTAAACAAGTTAATTGGCAAATAATGTGGTGCATTCCTTTTGAAGTGGATAACAAATTATTCTGCTGTTAGTTATCCATTGTCTGTTATGTTCATTGGCCGGTGTTCTCGTAACGTATGAACAGAGACAGTATTATACAACAATCAATAGGTGTGAAAAGAAGAGCACTTCATATTGCTCTCTCAAAATCACGATATGAACAACGTTAGTTAGTTGTATTATCGTGGCATTATTGTAAATTAAAGTAGAATACAAATCAGCAAATTACCGATACAATTAGCAACAGTTTAAAAAACAATTATTGTAAAATAAACAAACAACATAATTTACTGTCGATATATACATATAATTACTAGCATATGTGATGAAGAAGACACTATTTCAGTTTTTTTTTTCAACAACACGAATCTAAAAAAGAAAATCGGTCGATAAAGAGAGGAGGAAAAGGTAGTGAGTTTATATATAGATTGATTGTAATTTTTGAAGTGAAAACGTCATTAAGCGTGTTGGGCGGTATTTTTGGTAAAACATAAACTCATGATCTAGCGTCAGCGATATACTACAAATCGTGACTGTCACTGTCACTATGACAACTGTGACAGTCTGTGTGTATGTCACTGTGACAATCAACATTTAAATAATTCATAAGTACTATAATTGTTTTTTTTTTTTTAAAAGAGCACAGTTAATCGTTTAAGCAAGTTTAACAAAGCTACACTTATTCTCAAATCGAATCGAATATGTTTTATATTCACATGAGATTAAAATAAACCCGTTTCGCAATCCTAACCTAACACAATCCGACCTAATACTCCAAAAACCCACAGACGAACAAATTCTTTCAACAATTTACTCAGCAGTAACGACTTGTAAGCTTCCAAATATTTACTTATGTTATTTGTTTGGTACAAATCAAAAGCTTTAAGGTGGGTTTATGTCAACATTGGGACTGGATTTTTTTTTTAATTTTTTGTTTGAATAATCTAATATAATCCTTCTAGAAGTTTGTCTCTGTTAAGGAATTTATTGTGTAACTTTCAGATCAGATTTTGAAGGTGGTAGAGCCACGCTGTAGCTAGTAACTAGTTCCAGCAAGAATGGATCGGCTCGTCCGGGGTAGTACCACCCTCTCACAGAACACCGACGTGAAGTAACAGTGCTTGCATTGTTGCGTCTCGTTCGGTCAGTGAGAGCGCCGGAGGACCACCTCCCCTACCTGTCCCCCTTTCCTTCCTCCTCCTATCCCCAAACACAGGATGGCAACGCACTTGCGACTCCCCTGATGTTGCGAGTGTCTATGGACGGTGGTGATCACTTAACATTAGGTGACCCACCTGTTGGTTTACCTCCTTTTGACATAAAAAAATCACATTTCGAGTTCTTATGCAAGTATAAGTAATCATTCTAACTTCCTAACTGCTATTATAATAGCAAAAGTGAGTTTTTTTAAATAGGATTTTTCGCCCTAACTATTCAGTTGACCGTGAGGATTGCATACACGCTGTGAGGGATAAAGAAAAGTACATAGGGTAGGATATCAAGAAAAAAACGTACTTTTCCCTAAACATAAATCAAATTTACAATAACGAGAGCGAAGTTGCAAAAGTTAGTTCTAATATTTCAAAGGAAAACTTCTTTAGACGCGTTGTTCGGTTTTTTGGCAGGAGATACATTTATAATTTCGCGTTATGACATGATAGTAAGCTTGACCGGCCGTATTGCGCTTGTGCGGCTTGCGTCAGACTAGCGACGCGTAGTATAGGGACCTGTGTACATGTAATATTGATAATTTGCAGCTCATCGTACGTTTGATTGATTAATAGACTTTACATGTATATAATTATTGCTCCGAGTGTCAACAGATATGAAAACCACACTAATGTTAACAATTTCACTAAATAAATTCTGAAATTTAAACATTGTGAAAATTCAAAAGAGAACACATGTATTTAATTGTTTAGAAAAATCACTTCTTTCGGTAGTCGTTATGACGGCCTCCAGTTTTAAAAAAAATATATAACACAATAACTACGCTCGAAAGAGTTGTTCGTGATTGATATTCAGATGGGGGGAGTTAATCCATGACAATTATATTATTTGGTTTATCTATCTAAAACACTTTGTCAGGTCATTCGTAACTCACGGTTATAATGCTAAGCGAATACTATATTACATTAGCTAAATTGTAAAATATTTGCTGGTCTATCATGACTTGTACCACCACCAAAGTCCAGGTGTTTACCTACAAAACATACAGATCACCGCAACCGTCCGCTTCTCTGCCCCAGTTCAAATACAATAACAAATCGTTTTTTTTATCTATCAACAATTGTTACCATTGCCATTGTTGTGCTCTTGACACCATTTTAAATCCATTTGGTCAACTATTACTACTATTAGTATGCAGAAATCGTCTAGGAATCTTCTGTTTCTAGAATATCCTTAGGAACATTGTTCATATATCCTGAAAATAGCCGGAAAACCATCAAAGACTGATAGAGTTGGCGACATTAAGGACTTTATGGATCTGACTATTATAACCGCGTAAGATGGTGAATAAGTTATTAAAGTCGTAATGAGTACAGATAAAAAAGATTAGGTATTTGCTAATAATGTGTACTAATGTGTAATAATGTAATACCTGCTATATTTAGTAGTAATTTGGTATTTTTTATAGTACTACGAACAAATGACACCGTGACTGACAGTACGTACAGTAAAGTCAAAAATCATTAGCGATTACAGATAGATGAATTTTTCATCACGAAAATCATATCTTCTCGTGTTATCTACTATCGCCATATCTTATTACTGTTAGTTGATTTTTTTTTCGAACTGACTATATGCTATTGGTCCGACGAAACTTTACCTTTAGTTAAGATATTATATATAATAAAAAAACATTATTATATATTTAACAAGATATTTAACAACACGAAACAGAAGGGAACGTCCTGCTTTACGCTTCTGTGCAAACTATTCGGGTCGCGTTGTTATTTCTGATGAAAGTTACGTTGGAATTTATGATAACGTATAACTGGGACATGATTTTGTAATCCAATATAAATTATTGTTTCTTTTTAGTTTACAGATGCATCTCGCAAAAGACGCGTAAAGGAGACAGAAAAAAAATCTTGACAGAAAATACTTTTTTTAGATTGAGAAATACCGAAGCTAAAACTCCACCACTCCACATTGAATACCAAAAAAATAAATAATAGTTTAAAAAAACTAAAAAAACACGCTTTCATAAAAAATCCAACTAAAAAACAGAGAGTAAAATTTAATAAATTTGGATTAAGAATAGTGTAAATTAGAAATAAATGTATATTTTTGTAAAAAGTGACAAAAAAATGATAAAAATGCTGATATCTGGAGGTGCTGATATTAACAGTGACGCATCGCATGTTTTCTGTTTTTTAGTTGGATTTTTTATGAAAGCGTGTTTTTTTAGTTTTTTTTAACTATTATTTATTTTTCATTTTCTAGTTAAATTTTTTTAACTTTTTTTTCGGATTATTGCATTGTCGTCGACCTTTGACAGGTGTGCAAAGTTTGAATTAAATCTGATCGTTCAAAGTAGGAGAAAATTGCGGGGTGGTAGGGTGTCTGTACCCGACTGGATCGCGACCACCGTACACAGGGGAACACCCGCATAGGAAGTTTGGGGGGGTCGGGTTCGGGATCAGCGGGGTATATCAGAAGGGGGGGGGGGGGGGGGGCCGGGGGGGGGGGGGGGAAGGAGGGGGGGGGGGGAGAGAGAGTGTGTTGGGGGGGTCTTTTTGGGTTTCAAAGAAAAAACATTCAAAAAAAAAAAAAAAAAAAAAAAATCGAGCTCAAAGGGGTCGGTTACATACATACATACAGGTGAAGCTAATAAAAGCGTGATAAAAACAATAACCTGACACAGATGTGAAAATAATAAAAAACGTAACAAATATATCCGCTGTGCATTGAGATTTCGCGCAATTTATATACTAGTAGTGAGCCGGGCGGACGTTGTCCCGCCCTAATATTAAAAAAAAAACCTTAACAAATGATATACCTAAACCTGCTTCATAAATCAATTTATTTACTGGTAGAAACCGCATGAAAATCCGTTAAGTAGTTTTTGAGTTTACCGCGAATAGACAGATAAACGTGGCAGAGGACTTTGTTTTACAATATGGAGTCTTCTTCTTCTATTTTATTTTTGGCAACCAGTCTTCTAGTAGACTATTACTGCCATTGTCAAGTGAGTAACAATATTGCAAGTTTCTTGATATAATTTGAATGAACTAACAAGATGGTGGCCGTCTTGTTAGAACTTTCCTGGGAGTTTTTGTGGCAAGTCAGAATCCATGCTCCGTGGTATTATTTCCGATCCACTTCACTTGTGCACAATAACCAAACTATATTACGTAAAGCACCACCAACATTACACAATATAGAGCCAAATAACACAAGATTATGGATAAAATATAAAGACCACTACATGCCATTCCAAGATCCCGCCAAAAACCCCCACACGCTTCTACAATATGGAGTCATATGAAGTCGTTGTTGTTACAACAACTAATAATGTAATGGATAACAAATTATCGAAAATTTTATTATTCTGCTATTCATTATCTGTTGCTCGTTATTTTTATTGATACTAACAGTTATCAGCTGGTGTTATCGAAACGTACGAACAAGCAAGTGTTATATTATATTCTTTTCAGAATATTATCATTTTGATATATATGATCCTATGAAACTTCTGTATAATTAAAATAAAATTTAAAAAACCGTTCCGTAAATTACTGCGATCGCGCCAATTATCATGGCATGTGACGTGTCTAGACACCATGTCTATCAGACGCTGGTTAGACTTCTACCAAGGGCACGAACTTTCTTTCAGTTGATAAATAGGAGTAATAATGGCTTCATTGATAGCATATTCGGACACCGCATCGATATACGTAAGTTCGAATCCTAGCAACTAATGCGGAATATCTATCCCCAAGTTGAAAATCTATCGCCAAGCACGTGTTGGTGTATTCCGGCGGCTGCAATTGAGAACCAGTCTCTATAGGTGTTTATTAGACCACGTGTTTATTTAACATCAAATGAGCTCAATGGCCTATTTTCAAAGACCCTTATGGCTACCTCAAACTCTCAAATTAAACATATATCGCCAAACGTTTTTAGATGTGATATCTCAAAACACCAGTCACTTTAAACACATTAGCGATTTGCCGGATAGTAAATTTAAGAACCATGTCAAGCGGATTTTAATTTCTATAGGCTATTATTATAGCGTGGATCAATATGTGAACGATTGTGACGTATGGAAATGACGCCCCTCTCTGTGCATCCACCAAAAACGAATGTAACTATTTATGTTATGTAAAAATATATAGAGATAAATCTGATCGAGTTTCTTGCCGGTTCTTCTCCATGACTGGGTCATTTTCCGAACCGGTGGTAGCTTTAACGTTCATAAGCGCATTCTCAGGGCCTAAACTGAATAAAGTGTTTTTGGATTTTGAGTTAAAAGTTATTGTCAGACGCTAAACTTGTACCGATTTTATGAGAAAACCAAAAAAGAAAAGATTATATCCGAGGGTTGAATCTTGAACGCGGCTTATTTCAAACGAGGTTAAACAAATAAACTGAATTACCGACATCCGTTCGCCGAATACGGTGATGTCATTCGTCCGCGGGATGACATTGACGGTTCCAAATATAAATATTATGCCTATTAATTATTAAGTTTACGTATTACAAAATATCTATATAAATAAAAACCAATTGCGTAATGCAGTGGTTACCATATCGTGGCTCGAAGGCCGCAGGTGGCTCTTCCAGAAAGTGTCTACTGTAGACACGGAATTGTATCTATTAAGTTGCCTTGTAAGAGACGAGTAAGCATTTTGAAACGTAAGTTTATAAAAAAAAGGTACATTTTCAGAAAGCAATAACAGCAAGGCTAGTCGCTAACAAAGAAGACATTTAGCAAAGTCAATCTCGAGAGTAGGTAGGTGGTAGAGCCACGCTGAAGCTGTTACTGGTTTCAACATGAATGGGTCGTGTCGACCGGGGTAGTACCACCCGACCCACAGAAACACCTACGTGAAGTAACAGTGCTTACATTGTTGCGTTTCGTTCGGTCAATGAGAGCGTCGAAGGTACACCTCCCCTCTTTCCCCTCCCTACCCCACCCCCAAACACAAGTTGGCAACGCATTTACAACCCCCGTGGCATTGCTAGAGTCTATACACGGCAGTGATCACTTACCATCAGGTGACCCGCCTGTTCGTTTCCCCCTATAATATATAAAAAAAGACTGTGATTTTAATCCTAATATTTCGATAAAAATACATATAGTAAGGCAAAGCTTGGGGACATAAGGCTTTTTGAATACATTTCAGTTTTGTACTGTTGATATTAGGTTGTTTCGGGTGACGAGTTTGCCGACCACTGGCCTAGTGTATGTAGACGGGTCATTTCATGTAGGCTGTTCCTATCCGACCATTTCTTTATTTGTTGCATTTTTAAATGTTACAAGTTTTGTATGAGAGAAAATGTTTGAAAAAGAAGAAAAGAAGAGAGTGACACAGAAGACAGTAGGGAGATTTTGTCAGTTTAAATAAATTGGGGGTCCATGAGATACAAATAAGAATCAACAATAATGATTTCATCCAGGAAGGTCGTGGATTTAATTTTAGCTTTCCATGAATGAAACAATACATTTACACATACTGTCTATTCAAATAATGATTATATATAACATGTAGATATATCTAATTTACATAAATTATAATACCCCATTTTCAAAACATATTTAAAGTTGAGGAATTGGCAAAAAAATCAATATCAGGTAAGCAAGGGGTCTACACATAACGGAAAATTACGTTAGTAGTCCGGTGGAGCTGTTAAGACCTTGCTAGGTCAATAGCGTAGTCAGTTCGAGAAAAAAAAAGGAGAATTACGTCAAGTAGTCGACGAGATGATAAAGCTTGGCAACCTATGTTCTAAAGTTGTCACAATCAATTTTCTAATAGATTATTACTGCCATTGTCGAGGAGATATTATAAGTTTCATGCGATCGTTTCAATGAACTAAAAAGGTAGTGGCCATCTTGGTGGTACTTTCCAGAGATGGCAAGTCAGAATCCATGCTCCGCGGTATTATTTTGCATCCACTTGTGCTCAATAACCAAACTATATTACGCAAAGCACCACCGATATTACAAAATAGAACCATATAGCACAAGATTATGAATAAAATATAAAATCCATATTCCAAGCTCCCGCCAAAAACTCGTTCTAAAGTTTTCAAAATTTAAAGTACCTCTACAAAAATTTACTTTTAAAAAATCTATAGTTTTTTTTTAAAAGAAATAATGAATTAAGCCTTTCGCTTATGAATTATGAACTCGGGTAAAATTGATGAAAGAGTAAACAATCTAAAGTGGATTATAAAGCGATCCAATAGTTATTTAATATATTAGCTAGCTTAATTTACGATGGCTACAATAAGCTATACAAAATGGTGTATTATTTATAGCCTGTCCTAATTTCTCGTGTAATGAGGTCGAGGATAAGACAACGTATATACCTATATTACTAATTGATTAACGTCCGTTTCGTTGGGCATTAAAAAAAATAGCAAAAACTAAGGAGCCTAGTTTTTTTTCAAACTTAAAAATAACTCCACGACAATCGCTATATATAATATTAGCAGGCCTGGCGGACGTTGCCCTGTCTTGATAATAAAAAAAATGTATATAGAGTACTAACTCATTTTCTTTCACTATTTTTTTGTGACTTTCTTCATTAATAAATGCACTTTGTTTATTCATATTTAAAACACTTTGTACACAAATTATACGAGTACAGATATTCACTGTTGTACATAGATGATAAATACCTATACACCTATATACTTTCTCACAAACAGCTGATTACGGTAGTTTTCCAATACAACCAATGCCACCTAAAGGCGGGTTGCTGAACTAAAGAGACAAGCGTGATATTTCAAAAAGTCATTAAAAGTTCTGGTATTTATCGATAGATGGAAAAACTAAAAAGTATCACCGCTGTGCCGGTCGGAGTGGGGTGTGTCAGGTTTTTCTCGTTACGGAATTTCTGGATTCGGTCCCCACGCTCAAGGCCCGTGATAGAAGCTATGCAATAGCTTAAAAAAAAATCGAAAATTCAAACGTAGCGTCACCTACCGGTTCCAATTGTGAATCTAAACGATTCTCGGATAATCGCTATATACATCACACAGCTGCACGTGAGAAGCAGTTTGGCCCTTTAGGTTTGGCGTGTTTATCACCTTAGAACACATCAAATGAGTTAAACGACGCTAACACGTATAAAAAAAAAACAATAAAAGTCGAGGCTGTCGTAAGGACCTCCGGTAGAAGTGAAAACTCAAAACTGAAATAAACGTTCTGTCTTTTGAATTTTCATATTAATTACAGTTTGAATGACAATATTTCAATTTCAGAATTTGTTTATAGAAATCTATTTTTCATATCTATTGGCACTCCGAGCAATAATTAGTATACATTTTTATAAAGTCTATCAATCAATAGAATGCTATAAAATATCAATATTACATGTACACAAGACCCTATACTTCGCGTCGCTAGTCTGACGCAAGCAGCGTAAGCACAATACGGCCGCTCATGCTTACGTACCATGACATGACGCGAAATTATATATTTATCTACTGCCAAAAATACCGCTCAACGCGCCTAAATAAGATTTCACTTAAAAAAAACGTAAGTGTGACTAACTGAGGAGAGAAGGATAGATACTGAACTCTTTTGACTTATCTATGCGTGTATTCTTAGAACCAAGGTATCTAATCGAAAAACGCGAGCAACACCGCGTTCTTAAATAGCTTGAAATATTTTAAGATCCGTTGTTACCCTGCACAGCTCGTTTATCGTGGTTATAAAACGAAGGAAATTGTTTTTACGATGGTTTCAAAACCAAACACGTAAATATGTAGGTTGCAGTAAGTAAAAAACTATGTTAATTTCGAAGAATGGCTAGTCCGATGTCTCTGAAGTTAGCTTCCAATAAAAAAACAGGGTGCGTCATATATACACACGATAGAAATGAAACTGTGTTACAGGGAAACAATTGAAAAAATACAACAAAAGGCTAACGTCATGTGGTGTTCCCAGGCGGTCACCCATCCATGCACCGCCCGCGCCAGACGTTACTTAACGTCGGTCGTCGAAAGAGAACCGGTGTTTTAAACACTCTACCTGACACAGTGTTTACCTTTACCATTTTTTTGCACATAAAAAGGTTGCCGATAAGAATTTCAAAGCCCTTCCATAAAAAGTTACGCTTCAATTATTTTTAAATGTCAGATAACTTCGCTTGTAATATTAAACGACGGTATGATTATAATTGTCTGGTAGTAAGATATAATATTGCGTCCTATTAGATGTAATCACTATACACGAAGTGCAAACGTCTCTATAGCAATACGCTTACGTAAACCACATACCGAGATGAAATGGTGTAATATAGTAATTATTAGGGATGGGTGATTGTACGCTATTAAATCCTTATCGCCAAAACTTTGGTGACAACTCCTTAGTTGACGCTATTCGGGAGCATCCAGTGCATATTTACCTGTTGTGAGATTTGTAGTTCCATATAACGGCGATAATTGTTGATAAATATATATATATACCTAGTCCGACCATAAGTTCTGTTACAAATGAAAATGCATTCTTTTAATGAAGTAATGTAATATTATTAAAATTTATACCTATATATTTATGTCTCAGCAAAAAAAAAATATTTGAAATGGCCACCTTTGGCTTTTATACAGGCCTTTAATCTGTTTGGCCACGAATCTATGGATTTACGCACTGTTTCCAAGAGAAATTTCGCCACTGCTTTTTTTAAGAGACTCAATGTCGCCGTGTCGTTTATAGCAGGCCATGTCCTCTAAAACTGACCATAATTTGAAGTCTGAAGGGTTGAGGTCTGGGCTTCTGGGGTCAAGCTTAGAAAATTGACTGGTTGTTAAGCTCAGCTTCTAGAGTAAGCTGCTCTATTTGACGTCAGCATAATCCATTCAAAGAGTCTGAGGTATGTTTCGAAATACTAAACTTAAAAATGTAAACCCGCAGCCCCACAAACTCTATTATAATCAGACCGCAACCGCTGTACCGCGCCTTTGATATACGCGGGGTGGTAGGAAGTGGGAAAGAAAGAGCATGAATTCACATGAGATTCACAGTGTCAGACAGATCTTACAATATCAAAGCAAAATTTTTGGAAGCTGTATATTTAGGAGTATAATTATATTAAATCTCTGTTTTTGTCCAATACGATTTTTAGATAAATATAAATAGAGAACTAATATAAATTAAATAAATCATTAAATCCTTGGAAGTATAAAATATTAACGCATAACGCACGACCCATCTTTAGATATTTTATCTCATGTGCGTCTGACACAGACAGTCCGTTCATCCCCCGTCTCACCGCTCGCGTACCTATGGCGCGTTACAGCGGTTGTGGCGGACTAATCTGTCAAAATACTTACAATTATTGACGTGTTTTTATAGCATCATTAAGTGCTGTTCCAGGAGGCTGTCTGACAACATTCGCTAGAACTTTCAAACAATAGCAAATAAAGATAACCGTCTACGACAATTATAAATAAAAGACAGCCATAAAACGTGTATAAAGGAGTGCCTATTTGTGCGTAATAAAACTCTATAAGCGTTAACAAAAGGAGTTCGATCGGGGCATGTGTCTCTAAAACGATCGTCACGGTGTTGCTCTACGTATCTCCTGACTTCCGTGTTGACTATCGTTCTAATTCACTTTGAAGTTCAATGTTTACAATGTTACTATCTATGTACGTTACACATATTGTATTATATAGTCGCTTTGACAACTTCGTACTTAGAGGAAATCTTCACTTTCAATTTTAAATATCACCAGTGATAATGGTTGTTTTAAACTTCGAATAGTTGTATTATGTCACTAGCTGTGCCCGCGACTTCCCTTGGAACCGAATATAAAAAAATAATAACCCATCAACATCAACCCTCCTTGGGGTTATTTTGTTGTACCACTGTATTTATGATTATTATTATATAGTTACGAAGTATGATGGGATCTTTTAGACTTACAATTTTTCTGTAGGCTATAGCTTTGGTAGGCTATTTATAGTGTCTGCTTGAGCGGCACCACCGTTCCGGTTAAAAACGAAGTTCTTCGAGATGGTTTGCTTGCTATATTGCCATTTTTATGTAACAGAAAACTAGCCAACTTTAGACTTTTCCTGAGGACTGCATTTTCGAGTTTTTTTTCAGGATTCGTGGTTATTGGTTTTTCAAATATCATCTGAATGTATTAGGTCCATTTACTTATCTACTTTTCTCTCGTACTTAAGTCGCATCGTCATTTAAATTACAATAACTTTTGATAGAGTGAACCGATTTGAATGAAACCAAGACTAAATGTTACTTGCGGATTATGCTTTATGATTGTTTAGGTGAGGTTCTATGTAGAACGCAGTACTTGAATATTGATGCGCTTTTCAAACAAACAGACTGTCATTTCTAAAAATGATTGAAATATATTTTATTACTTATTCCAAAACATCTGCAACATTTTTTTTCACAAAACTTATAAACTACAGACACGTTTGATTTACATTCTTAATTATAATTGTTTTCATTCTTAGTCTTATCACACCAAAGTAGGGTCGACAACATATTTTCCTCTTCCATCGTCTATATCTATGATCAACTATTGTTTCAAATCTCAGAATAATTCTAGCCGTTGGAGCATGATTAGTCCACAAACGTAATATTGTATTCACAATATAATTAAATTAAACTAGATATTGAATATCAAAGTACTTAATTTGCTTGTTAACACTGTTTAAATTATAATATCGACGGAAGAAAACGGAATTGTCGTGACTTGAAAAACCCAAATTTGCACCAGGGCCAAAAAACTATTTCAAAAATTCTTAACTCATATTATATTTATAGAGATAGACGGTTAACAATTGGTATACACTTATATAATCTAAAGCCTGTCTGATGCCAGAAATGCTAATGATGCTAAAAATGCTCATATTACCCTAGTTACGACATTTTTTTATGTGTAGTGCTAAAAGTCTAAAACTAGGAAACTCATTCGTAATCTCGTAGGAAAATAAGACCCAGACCATTCGAAGCGGTATTTTTTAAATAAAAAAACGGTAAAAAGTGATTTAGCCCAAAATGCATATTACGACATTTCCGCTTTTTCCCGTCGATATAGGGCATTTTCGTAGGTGGTAGAGCCACGCTGAAGCTATTATTGGTTTCAGCATGAAGGGGTCGGCTCGTCCGGGGTAGTACCACTCTCTCACAGAAAACTGACGTGACGTAACAGTGCTTGCACTGGTGGACACACTCCCCTGGTGTTGCTAGAGTCTGCGGCGGTGCTAGAGTCACGGCGGTGATCACTTACCATCAGGTGACCCGCCTATTCGTTTGCCGCCTATAATATATAAAAAAAAACCTGATTTCAAAAATACAATGGTAAACAATATATATTTATACATGTTTATTGTTTACACACAGCAATAGTAAATTTCTATGAGGGATGCCAGTGATCTAAGCAAGGTTATAACTTAAATTTAAAATGCTAATGATTCAACAATAATTTTTCAGTTCATGCGGTTTTAATAATAATGTAAAATTTCCATTTATTTTACATTAGCATTATATTTCAATAGAAACATTTAGAATGTAAAAAAATTAAATAAAACATCTTGTTGTGTAGTGCATTTCAAAAGTTCACAGAGCCAATAAATCACAAACAGCGCTTTATTTTTAACCGACTTCCAATACATCTCTAGGTAGCACACACATTCATATGTTTTATTTAATTTGGTTAATTTGATAAACTATTTATTTTCCGCTTTTTAGTGCCTTATGGGTTTTTGATTGATATTGAAGTCGGTTAATACTTTTTTTTTGAAAATTTACTTTATATTTAGACAATGTAATAAGCGTAAAGACCTTGCATTATTTCCCATGAAAATGCTATCTGACGTCATTCTGTACAAATCTCAATGCAAATATCCTGTTTAACATAGAAAATATATTTAGCAGGAGTCCATGACCTAATTTTAGGCATGGTTTGTGATCTACACGTGTTACGTCTCACCACATGTATAGACGTTTTTGAATTTTTACGATTTCTCATCTGGCCGGTGACTCGACGTTTCGGATGTCATAATATGATTTTGGAATTATATTTAGGAATATTTTTTAGTAATTGTGCACGTATTTAATTCTAACTAATATTATAATTGCGAAAGTTTTTAATATTTTAAATTACTTTCAACATAGTGAAGCTAAGAGATTTTAAGTAAATTTATAAATCAAGTCTATTTTGCATAGGAAGGCGAAAATGCTCGTAAGTCGCCACAAATGGTAGCTCGCTAACATAAACAATTACAGTTCGGTCTTTATCAGCAACACTCGAATCTAATCCGTTGGCTAACCCACTCTCGGCATCCGATTTCACACGCCGTACCAAATGATCTATTTGTAATCCTACTTTGTTCTCGTTTGGCGGTTTTTTTACCTACGTTTTGCATGGTAATTGCTCAGACTCTAAACGTTTTAAAGATTTATCATTCCTGGTAGATATACAGGCCAAAAGCTTAGATAGTAGCAATATTTATAAATCAAATAAAAAAACAGGTGTTTAATATTTGATGTAATTGTCTAGAAAAATACAAAAATTAATCGCAACGCTCTAGGCGTCTATGTTAAAGTACAGTGTTAATGACCGACGGTCTGAAGTGAAGGTGAACGTGAGAACGGCATGAACAAAACAAAAGGATTTATTGTCCGTTTTGTTATCGAAGGTTATTAACTCCAGGTCGCCACTTGCAGCTATCTGCAACGGTCATTGTACCTAGGTTTATCACGTTTGTTTTTATACTTTTGAAAGTCTTAGAACAAACTTTATGGTTCTTTTTATTGTTTATTGTTAGTTGTTTTGATATTATTATTTTATATGTTAAATGTGACCATGAACTATCATCCCTTAGAATATTGCAAGCGACTAACCTAACACCTATAGATTATTGCGTTTAAATAAACAAAAAACGAGCAGTCTCCAGAGCTTCATAATACTAGTATGGAACATAAATTACAATAAGGTTCCTTTGAGAATCGAAACCTAAAAACTAGGTTTAACCTTCATGGTTAGGTCATACGAGACTCCTGGGACATAAGTAAATAGGCGTCTGGGTTAACTCTGACGTCATAACTCGGTCTATTCACAGCGTGAGGTCAGTCTACTCCAGTTACCACTTAACTACTCCCTATTTTTCCATGTTTTGTCAGCTTGAACTCCCCTTGGTGACGTCATAAATTATTTACTGAAAAAATGTAATTCACATATTACTAGGACGAGCGAAGCGTGTTCTAAATATCATACCGGAGCTTTTGGTGGCTCCTTAGTCTGTCATGTAGTGACTTTATTATTATAATATTTTATTAGCGGGCCCGGCGGACGTTATCCCGTCCTGTCAACAAAGAAACCTTGACAAATTATATACCTAAATCTTCCGCATGAATCAGTTTATCTACTGGCGAAAACCGCATGTAAATCCGTTGAGTAGTTTTTTAGTTTATCGTGAACAGACAGACAGACGCGGTAGAGGACTTTGTTTTATACTATGTTACTATGTTTTCCTCTTCATAAACTTGTGTTATTTGACTGTATATTTTGTAATATTGTTGGCGATTTACGTAGTATGGTTCATTTATTGTGCACAAGTGAATGAATGGAAAATAATACTACGGAGTATGAATTCTGAGAGGCAACAAAAACTCCTTGAAATGTTCTAAACAAAGACTATCTTATTAGAATATTAAAATTATTGCAAGACACTTGTAATATTATTGTATTGTAATATGTATTTTTTTATTCTCAGGCTTATGGTGGCCATTGTGCAACCAAGGTGAATAGCTTTTTGGACAGGAACATTTGTAATATCTGTATCGTTTTTCGATGTTTACTTTTTGTTGTGGTTAGCTGTTTACATGTTATAAGTTCTGTTATATTTATTGTCAAAACACCGACTACACGTCCGTACATTACTTTGGGCCCCCATTGAAAATCAGCGCTGCAGTAGCACCCAGTTGTGCTGCAGCACTTAGCTGAATGGAGGTGCCTTTGTTGGATATTCTAATAAGCTATGTATATGTTCATCTTGTTGTTTTGATGTTATCCAGCAATAAAGACATTTTCTTTCACTCTTCTTCTTTCTAATATTATTACTCGACAATGGCAATAATAATCAGGATATTGCCAAAAAAAGTGTTTTTAGCGGACGCCGATATGGTAATTTTAGGCCTGACTGGAGATACTTTTAGGAAGGTTCCAATATGTGCATATGAAAACCAGTCCTCCTCAAGCCTTCGCGTGTCATATCCATATTCTCACTTAATATCAGATAAGAGTGTGACCATAAAATACGCTATAAACGAGATCGAAGATATAATCCAACTATGTAAAGAAACGGGAAAATATATATTTCAAATTTTAAAATACTGTAAAACAAAGTCCTCCGTCGTGTCTGTATGTTCGCGATAAATGCAATAGCTATTCAACGGATTTTCATGCGGTTTTAATAGAGATTAATAAATAGAAGGTTTAGGTATAAAATCTGTTAAGATTTTTTGTAAATTGTTTGAAATATAACGATAAATGTTGGAAGTGTCGTAAAAAGTCGAGTCGCTTGGGAGCTTTCGTAGAAATCGCGAAAGGGACCTTTCAGATATAGCAAAACAACGGAGATAATAAAGTCGCGAATATCAGCTAGTATGTTTCAAATGGACCAATTTCCATTGGATCATCACGTATCTTTTTCACTTCCCTACGTGTTCTTATTCCAATTGTTTCCATAACACAATTACCAACAAAATAGAAGAAAATTATAATCTGAATTGGGTGCTTTCCAAGTGTCCTGAAACTGCCCTCATAAAATCTGGTGAGTGATCATAATATATCTAACAAAGCACCTATTTCAGGCGTTTCATCAGAGGCTAAACGTTTCAAAACAAGGTCGCACAGCTCTTGACCTGTTTATGCTTAATATTGTACAAATTGACACCAAACATTTGCTCAGGTCGATTACAATGATAATGTTTACATAATTTTGTTCGCAATCGATTGACCTAAATACGTAAAGTCAGACGAAGAAAATACGATTTTTTTCAGTATACTCCTATGTCAAATTATTATAAAAAAAATCGTGCCCAGCGGACATTGTCCCGCCATGATAATAAAAAAAAACCTTGAGAAATTATATACATACCCCTTCCTCATGAATTACATTATGTAGTGGTGAATACCGAATAAAAATCCGTTCAGTAGTTTTTAAGTTTATTGCGAACAGACAGACAAACCAATAGACGTGGCAGAGGACTTTCTTTTATAATATGTGGTAATAGTGATGCGACATATTAATATGGATTTTTTTTCGAACTTACGACGCTATTGGCCTAGCAAGCTTCACCGGACTACATGATTTAAACTGTCTGTACGTAACTGTACAATATTCAATTATTTTTTGTAATCCAAAAGGTTTTTGGCTTTTGGTTATCACATTAAATCTATTTGAGAAAGCTCCATGGAGAAACACAAAAACTTGTAACAAATTGTGATCGTTCCACGTTTCATTTGCATCATATTTTGAAAGTCTTATTCTTTATAGTTACATACTAAAGCCATTTTTATTAATAATTTAGAATTTTACTTTTTCATGTATACGTCGAACAAATGAAATCAAACGTTTTTTGTTACAGAAACGTGGAAGCCTCAACCAGTTCTACCAGGGAGTGCACACAGTAACAATCAATCAAGTATTTTCGATGGATTTTCGCAAAATAACGCCTTTATCAATTAAATATAATAACTTTTTACTAACACATCTTCCATAGTTATTGAAGTCGTGGTGGTCTAGTGGCTTGAACGGTGGAATATCATTTCGATGTCCGCAGGTTCAAACCCCGGCATGTACCAACGAAATTTTCGGAATTATTCGCGTACATTTACCAATTTAAATTGGTAACACTATCGGCTGACGGTGAAGGAAAACATCGCGAGGAAACCTGAACCTGAGAAATGTTCTTGTAGTACTACTATATGTGGGAAAACATAGAACTATGCATTTCTCAGAGGTTGAAATCGCCAATACGTCGTGGGCTGGCGTGGTGATTATGCCTATAACTTCCTTCAGGAAGAGAGCTGTGGTCCTGCTGTGAGTCTCTTACAGGTTGATGATGATTATAATGACATCGACCATCATTTAAACTGTTTTTAAAATTACAATGATATAATTGATTCCACTCAACGCCGAAAGCCTTCTTGTAATTCTTGATAATCCTGTTAGTTGTAATCATGATACTGAAAGAGATTATATTTTGAACAAATGAGAATCGACTGATGTAACACTACACGTATAGTACAATACCCTATTAAATGATACATCGATAACCTTGTTACATTTTAAATTATAATTGGGAAACGATCATTGTACATCAGTTTTTATATACGGCATTTTATTTTATACTAGCTGTGCCCGCGGCTTTGTCCGCGTGGAACCCGATGTACAAAACAGTGACTAATAAAGTCATCTGAATGTATTAAGCCCATCTACTTATCTATTTTTCTCTCGCTTGAATTAAGTCGCGTCGTTATTAAACTTACAATAACTTTTGATAGAGTTGGCCGATTTTAAAGAAACAAAGACTAAATGTTACTCGAAGTTATGCGTTATGATGTTCATGAAAAGGTTTTATAATGAACGTAGTACTTTAGACGCTTTACAAGACATACATTTTTTTTTAAATTATTGAAATGTATTTTATCACTTATTCCTATACACCTACAACATTTTTTTATACAAAAACGTTAGATTTACATTTATATTGTATGTGTTGGGGTCAGTTGGTTTGAGGCTTCAGAAGCAATAAAACATTGGTTGACTTCAGTAACTTCAGTGGACTGTATATTTTAACTTTTCACAATGTATATAATCGTATGTAACGAGCCGGTGACAATACTTTTTTTTTTTTTTTTTTTTTTTTTTTCGGACTGACTATGCTATTGGCCTTTTTAGAGGCCTCTACAGCTTCACCGGACTACTAAGGCGAGCGCTTAAGGCACTCAGCCGATTTTATTTGGGCAACTAGCTCAAGGGTGCGCGGCACACCTCGGCTTGGGCTGTTGCTGTTATCCCGGATCTATCCTAGCTAAACTACTCTAAGCTATTCATACATATATTCATTTGTGAATCATGCATTCGAAATTGCATGATTCACAAATGCATACGTGTATATCGGAATGAAACAAGCTAAACTATTCGATTCAGCTCGAAAAAAAGGGAAAAAAAACAAACCCATCCACTATGTGTATGTATGTGCACGTGTGGTGAGAGTTGATCTCATGTGTGAGTACAAGTGATGTAGGTGAGTCACTGTGTCGCGAAAGTGATATCTCGGGGGCTCCAACCGGGGACGACCTCGGCTCGAGATATCACTGAGAACCACGATGTGTGCGGGAACTAACGAGGATTCCTTCCCTCACGGCGGCGTCAGGGAAGGTTACGCGTGCGTGGGCGCAAACACGCATATTAAAAAAATCGAATTTAAAATTAACTGAACGGCGTCGGCGCCGGAATCTAAAAATAGAAATAGTAAAAGTTATTATTATTACTCGATCGTTTTAGGGGAAGTTAGACGTAAATACACGGATTTACTCTAACTTATATGAGTTATTTATTTATTAACGGCGGCGCGCACGAGCCGTTGCAGGGTAGCCGAGATGGCTGGGAACCTATGTATCGCTGTTATGGGACCTAGAGTCGGATTTCGGACCGTCTCTTCGTATGCCGAGATCTCCGAGATCTCGTGGAAGATGAGTAATTGACCTACGTAGTCAATACTCGATAGGGAAAAGGAGCATGCGGGGTCGGCCTGTGGAGGCTTAGCCGCCTGGGATTTAGGGATCGGCTGGGACGCGGGCTTAGGAGCCCACGGGGCCTGAGGGGCCCGGTAGGGGCGGGGGGGCGCGCTAGTCGCGGGTACGGACGTTGCCGGTGCACGAGATGTGCTCGGCAGGCTCGGGAAGGACTCTCGGGATATGAGAGGCGGAGGTCGGGGGCGGGCGGTGGCGGCGGGCGTCCTAGACGGGGAGACCTGTCTGGGGTAGCGGGGGCGCTTTGTGCGCGGGGCGCGGGGACATCCGCGATAGTTCGCGGTATGGCCCTCGCCGCGGCACAAGACGCAGCTCGGAGGGTCAGAGGAGGTCGGAGAGCGGGAGCACTCCTTAGTGGAGTGGTCGCCGAGGCACTTAACACACCTGGGACGCAGGCGACAGTTACGTGCGGAGTGTCCGTAAACCTGACAGTTGTGACACTGTGAGGGTACGGACGTTTTGCGCGGCGGCTCGACAATAATGCCGGAGAGGCCGCAGAGGGTCGAGAGATCGAAAATGGCTTTCCCTTCCTTGGTGCGGTCGAGAACGACTAACACCATATTGTAGGGTGCCTTCGTGCGCGGAGAGCGCATGCGGTGTACCTCACGAACAGGAATGTCCTTTTCGTTGAGGTCGTCGGAGATGTCATCGGTTGGGATTTCGGCGGGGACTCTACGGATGACAACTCGTAGTAAGCGCTCTTCCTCGAGCGAATGAGTGAAGTAACCGAACTTGCTATCCCGAAGGAAACGAGTCAGGTTTTTATGGGCGGCAGGGGTCGCGACCTTCACCTGGATACCGACAGGGGTATTCACGGCGGAGGTAAAGGGAATCTCTGCTGTTTCCAGCATGTGACGAATCTCGACCCAGGACGCTTTGTCCTGGATCGTAACGGGGGGCGGTGGGCGGGGCTTCTTACTCGTGACTGCGGGTTCCGCAGCTTGAGGCGAAGTCGGTCTGGAGGGCGTGGATGTCGTTTTTGGCACTTTCGTGCCATCAACGTTGAGAAGTTTCGAAGGCTTAGGGCCCTCGTTATCGGAAGAGGGATTCGCGCGCTTATGGCGCTGGCGGTGCGAGACGGTGGAGAAGCCATCGTTCGCGGGATCTTGCTCCATATCGGAGCCCTCCTCGTCTGGGATGGGAGCGGAGGGGTTGTTCGCTTCTACAGCGGTCTGGTTTTCCTGCAAGAGTAGGGCGAAGGAGTTTGATATAGGAAAGACAGCGTTGGACGGGACTGTGGGCGGGGGACCTCCGTTTTGAAAGATTCGCGCCTCTCTACAGAAGCGATCGTACTCCGTGACGGCTGTCGGACAGCAGTTCATGACGAACTTGCGAAACCGAGCATGTTCGCGCTCGGGAGTGATTGGCTGGGCCATACCGGGGCCTGAGTGGGGATAGGGGAGCCGCGAAACAAACCTCCCTGCCTTAGGGGCAGGGGGGCGCGCCTGAACGGAAACGGTGACAATACATATTTTTCGCGGTTTAACACTACAATTATAGCCTTACAAGTAGTACATTATACGTGCCTTACTGCCGCACGTTCATCCATACATTTACATAATTCACATAAATTCACATTATATTTTTAGTGATGGTTCCGTATAACATTAGACAAATAATAATAATAATCGTATTGGCGGTTATATTTGAATTGTTACATAAAGGATATTTCTAAATATCACATAAGACATATTGAACACAGAAACCAAGTAAATAAGAAATACGACAGTTTATCTGTACGTATTATGTAAACAAATTTATACACATAGACATAGTTTATCTGTCTATACCAGACACATTAAACCTGCACATATCGTATTTATTAGTATAATATGACATCCCATTACGCATAATGAGCATTAGTAGAGAGAAATATATATATATATATATATATGTATATATACATGAGAACTCATCTGTTTGTAGTAAATAGAGAAACATTTATTAAACATTTATTTACAACATTTATTTCTAGCTCATCTGTCCGTAACAGTATGTATAGATTGTATACTTTACAGGTTATCCGGTTCGACCACAAACTCATTTGATATTAAATGACGATGCGGTCTAAGATCGTAAACACGCGAAACCTAGAAGACTGACTGTCAAATGCAGCTACGGGAACACACCAACAGGTAGCTAACCAGCCGAAATTAGAAAAAACCCGACCACTAGACTGTGTCTTCATCGCGATGATTTCCTACATCGAAATCTTCGAGTCAGCTGCAAAGATTCGGACTTACGTCCATCGATCCGGTGTCCAGAAACGCTATCAACTAAGCTATAATCACGTGTACTTATATTTTAGATACAATGCCGTGATTTTGCCCTATTGCAATAATAAAATAACTTTATTATATTGCTATTTTTCACAGGGTGTGAAATACAAATTAAAACTATGTGTAAGAGTCTTTCTCTCTAACATATTCAATGGAATACGTGGAAAAATACTCCAAAAGTAATTCGTTGTGTAGCGTTTATACTAAGTTCGCAATAACGCCGAATACTTGTAGCAGCTTTTTCACTTATCACCTGTGATATGTCAGTGATAAGAAATAATTTCACAGCTATAGCTATTCATTCTTTAGCTCACCCTTCTGCGACAATGAAATCAGCTTATTAATAAAAATATTAATTACCTGTAACAAAAAAAAAAAATGTTATTAATATAAAAAATACATAAATTGGTTCCATAACCTTTCCAGGGTTATCAAATTGATTTATCTATACTTCTATAATTCTATACTAATATTATAAAGAGGTACAGTTTGTGAGTTTGTGCCGTTGTTGGGAGTAATCTCAGGAACTAGTAGTCCGATTTGAAAAATTCTTTCAGTGTTATATAGCTCATTTATCGAGGAACGTTATATGCTATATATCATCACGCTAAGACGCAATAGGAGCAGAGCACCAATAAATAATGTTCCAAAATCGAAGTTTGTTTTCTTTTTGAGAGCTTCCGCTGCGTGTTAGTTCGTTAAGTGTTGTTTATTGGTCATATTATCAACAACAATTATGATTCTTTATCAACATGTAATGATATAATAACTGAGCCACAGCAACGCGTGGCTGTGTCACCTAGTTGTGTATAAATTACAAATCTATAGTATCAGTAATCTCTTTCTAAAAAGAGGGTAAGAAGATTTAAATAATCGTCATCTACCAGTCGGTACTCAATCTATTTGATTACATCATTGGACTCATTACATTTATATCTCATACTAGCTGTGCCCGCGACATCATCCATGTGAAATCTTATGTAAAAAAAACAGTGATTAATAAAATGATTTGAATGTATGAAGTTCATTTACTTATCATCTTTTCTCTCGTACTTAAGCGCGTTGTCATTAAAATTACAATAACTTTTGATAGATTGAATCGATTTGAATGAAATAAAGATTAAATGTTATTCGAGGATAGGCTTTATGATTTTTCTGAAAAGGTTTTATCACAAACTCAGTACTTTAGCAGTGATGCGTGTTCATACAAACAGACAGACAATTCAAAAAATGATTGAAATGTATTTTATTGTTTATTCCTAGACACCCGTAATTTTTTTTCCACGAAAATCAAAGATCAAACACGTTAGATTTACATTCTTATTATATATATTTATATATATATAGATTTAATGTAATTTCATACCTTATTTTACACAATTTTCCATTAATTTGATTTAGTAATAGATATAGTAATTTAGTATTAGATACTAAGTACACGTGTGATGTGCATAACGGAAATTTTATTCACAATGGCTGGCACTTTAATAAAACATTATTATATATAAGTTGAATGACTTTATAACGAGGTAATAAGAAATAAAGATCTATTCCGCGTCAAAATTTTTACGATTATAAAGACACAGACACTGGAAGATGCGTAATTCGCGCTTTGTTTAGTGTAATTAAGAAAAACTGAAGGACACGCTGCATGTTGTGTTTTAAATTCGACTTAATATCAGTTTATTCTAGCAACTTTTTTATAGCATGTGTGTGTGTGCCATTCCACTATGTTTTTAAATAGTTTTATTAATTTATAATATAATAATTGTAATCACTACATATTATAAAATAAAGTCCTCTGCCGCGTTTGTCTGTCTGTTCGCGATAAACTCAAAAACTACTGAACGGATTTTCATACGGTTTTCGCCAGTAGATAAAATGATTCATGAGGAAGATTTAGGTATATAATTCGTCAAGGTTTCTTTACTATCAGGGCGGGATAACGTCCGCCGGGCTCGCTAGTATTAATATAATAATATATATATTGATTTAAGATGACATTTCGATTAATACACTCAAATATTTTTTCATTCATTGGAGTTTTTTTTTTTCTCGATCTGACTACGCTATTGACCTAGCAAGGTCTTAACAGCTTCACCGGACTACTAAGGCGAGCGCTTGAGGCACTCAGCCGATTTGGAGTTTATTAAAAAGTATCAACAATTCTTATGTTGTAATTACTTGTCTCTCTCGCTCTCTCGCTGTATAGAAAATTTCATTAAAATCAGCTAAGACAGTTTTATACGATTTCAAAATATATTAAAGCCTATAAATTACACAACAGGAAAGCCGTCCTGGAGTTAAACCCAGTTTTAAACAGACTAACAGGTAGACACACATATTTCTTCAATGTCATATTCGTGAACTTACCTTTACTTACTGTACTGCACTTTTCTATCACAGACTTTAGAAAAAAAAAAGTCGAAGCAGTCGTAAGGACTGCCGATAGAAGTGAAAACTCAAAACGATGGATTAACTGTGTTCTCTTTTGCATTTTAAAATTAACTATAGTGCCAAATATTTAAATTTCATAATTTGTTTATTGAAATTATTAACATACGTCTGGTTTTCACATTTACTGGGACTCCGAAAAATATATATAAAAATATTGACACAGTTTGTTGATTTATCAAATATATGATGAGCTGCACAATTTCAATACAAAATATATATATTACATGTACATAGGCCGCTATACTACGCGCCGCTAGTCTGTCGGTACAGTCGGTCACGCTTACTAGCATGTTATGAAACGAAATTATAAATTTATCTCGTGCCAAAAAATACCTCTAAACGCGTCTAAAGACACTTTCACCTCAAAAAAATTTGATGTGCAGACGGAACCGCGGACTTATTTATATAGATTTTTAGCAAATAAATACCTGTGTGCTAGATCGTTGAAGTGTGTACATAAATGTTAATACCTAAGTTGCGGTAAGTCTCTAGATAGATAGCATGAGTCACGAACAATCGGGGTTAGCATGAAAACGCAAAAACTATTTATATAAACTTGATATATGACGTCCTCAAATGATTGCTTACGGGAATTAAAATGTAGAGTTGGACACGCTTTACATTCGTGAGCCTTAATTACAGAAGTGAAAACGTCTTTAGGCGTATTGTACGGTATTTTTGGCAGGAGATAAATTTGTAATTTCTCGCCATGGTATGCTACGTCAGCATGGGTGGCCGTATTACGCTTGCGCGGCTTGCGTCAGACTAGCGGCTTGCGTCAGACTAGCGGCTTGCGTCAGACTAGCGGCTTGCGTCAGACTAGCGGCTTGTGTCAGACTAGCGACGCGTAATATAGAGGCCTATGTAATATTTATATTTTGCAGCTCATCATACGTTTGATTGATTAATGGACTTTGTAAAAATGTATATAATTATTGCTTCGAGCGTCAATAGATATGAAAACCACGTTAATGTTACTAATTTCAATAAAGAAAATCTGATATTTAAATATCGTCATTCACACTATAATTAATATGAAAATTCAAAAGAGAATACATTTATTTCCTTATTTTGAGATTGCACTTCTGTCGGCAGTCCTTATGAGTACTACGACTGTGTTTTAAGTGAAACTTCTTTAGCCACAACGTTGAGCGACTTTTGGCGGGGGAGACATTTATGGATCGCGTCACCGATGACCACGACATGCTCGTGACGTATACCGCTTGCGTCAGACTAGCGACCAGTGTACATGTAATATTGATATTTTGTATTGAGGTTGTAGCCCATAATATGCTTCACTTAAAAGTAAATTGTATAAAAATGTATATAATTATTCCTCGAAATGCCAATAAATGTGAAAATCACACTAATTCAGACTATAATTGATTGTAAAATAAAAAAGAATGCAGTTATTTAACTGTTTTGAGTTTTCGCTTCTGTCGGCAATCTTTATGACTGCCTCGCCTTTTTTTTCGAACTGAGTACACGCTGTTGAATTGACGGGCATTTATAACTTCACAACATTTTTGGATGACCGGTTCATGTACTTAGCTATATGAGAACAAGCTCAAGGGCAACATAGTGTCCAAACTTCGTCTTGAGCTGTTGTCTTGAATGCCACATCACGAGTCGGACTAAGTTAAACTAATTATACATGTATGCACCTACACGTGTACTCCGCCGATATGTACTCCGCCGATATGTACACCGCCGATATGTACACCGCCGATATGTACACCAATATGTAATATTTTGTTTTCTTCTTCCATTTTAATCTTTTCATAATTGTATCGTCTACTTTTATTGTCTTCCGCATCGTATTTTATGTTGATAAATGCTGTAATCAACTTTAATTAGTGACATAAATAATTATTAACATATTTGCATGTATGTTTCTTCTTTTTTATGTGACTGTCGTTGATTCTTTACGATAAATAAATATGATACCAATATAATAAACGCAAAAGCCTCAGTTTGTTTGTTTGTTACGCTTTCACGGCGTAACTACTCAACCGATCTTCATAAAATCCACTAAAATGTACAGTTCCCGAGGTATACCTAAAAGTTATATTAACGCAACCGAATCCACGGGCGAATACTAGTGGTTCTATAATAAAGATATTCTAAGAGATAAATGTCACTTTAAAATGTCATCATGCTAGTCAGACACTTCGACACGGCCCGCGATCTCTCGACGGACTTAAGCACGTTTATTTCTCTTAAGTTACTTTATACGGCTGTATGATACTATCTTTAGAATAGTATAGATAGGAATGACTCATTCTGTTTCCAAGAGGAGAGTCTACAGTCCGTTTCAGAGTTTGAGTAACAGTGTAAACGTTTACACAAGATTGTGAGGCTTTTCGGGGGCTTTAGTTATTTAGTGCTTTACTCATTGTTTGTGTTATTTTGAATCACACTACCGTACCGTGTATTTTTTTTGTAAAAACAAAACTATACAATTTAGGCCCTGAGAGGGCGTTTATGAACGTCAACGCTACCACCGGTTCGAAAAACAACCCAGTCAACCAGAAGAACTAGCAAGAAACTCTATCTGGATTATCTTTTCATAACACATACGTTGTACAAAAATAATTGCATTCCTTTTTGGTGGGTGTACAGAGAGGGTCGTCATTTCCAGACATCACCAATGTTCACAGTGTTTACAGTTCGGCCTTTCAGTTCGAAGCCCGCACGAAATCATACTTCGTGCACTGCTCTATTCTCTATCATACTCCTATATCTTCACTTAATAAGTAATCTATAACATCCAATAAAAAAAATCAAATCTAACCTGCAATTCTAGATATATATAAATAAACAAAAAACAATCGCCATATACCACGATAATCGAAGGAATATATTCTTTAAAAAAATGTGAATCACGTATTTAAAACTGTTTATTTGCTAATCCGCCTATACAAGGATAAATTCCTAGCGGAGGTATGTACGGAATGTCGTATTTCGCATACATTATAATAATATATTTTCCATTTAGCTAAACTTGGTCGGTTATTGGATTGCGATCATCACATACTGGGAAATAAAGAGTAAAGCCTATTGGAATACAGTTGGATTTTGTCTATATTTTAATACTAGTTATGCCAGCGACTTCGCAGAAAACAGTAACTAATTATATCAATCGAATGTATTAAGACCATTTACTTATCTACTTTTCTCTCCCACTTAAGTCGCATCGTCATTAAAAGTACAATAACTTTTGATAGAGTGAACCGATTTTAATAGCACTAACACTAAATTTTACTCGAGGATATGCTTTATCATTTTCTTGGTGAGGTTTTATCGTGAACGCAGTACTTTAGCAGTGATGCATGTTTATACAAGCATACAAGCAGACAGACATTTCTAAAAATGAATCCAAGACACCTGCAACAATTCTTTTCACAAAAATCTTAAAAGTACAGTCACGTCAGATTTACATTCTTATTATATATAAATTTATTATTATATAAATATTATTATATAAATTTAACTATTTACATTACATTATAGTTATAATCATTTTTAGCGGATGTACACAGAGGTGTGCTATTTCCAGACATCACCGTATAAAATAACCTTATGATATCAAAACTCGTTTGACTTGGTGCTTGGACCTGCTATCTGGCAAATCGGTAATGTGTTTTGCGGCTTTGTTATAAAACCTAACACTATTACCCAAAATTACTGGGAACTCAAATTACTCGCGTCCACAGGAAGTATAACTCTCATTTCCTTGCACATGATCCCGGGTGGTGCGAAAGAGTAACAAATTTTTGTCCGCTGCACTGTTCCACATAAATGGAACCTCGCAGCGACAAATACAATAATGTAATAATATAATATAAATATCGATCAATCGACGATAATCAAAGATGGATATTCTATTTAGCTATACGATTAAATAAATTGGTTTAAGGAGCCTTAAACATAGAATAGCAAATTCGTCAATGTTTCCATTATTTAAATCATGATTTAAAGCACGCCCAAGCTGCGAAAGCATTTAGTTTACCCTTATAAGACTCAACCGGGTGTCTCGAAATCTTTTGACTATAAAATAAAGGGAGTGTTGTTACTTATAATCATAAACCCGTATCAATCGACCACAGAACTAAGCAACATCAGCAATCAACAACATTATAGACAATTTCCATTACTCACCATGAATAGGTATTTGTCTATGACAAATGTACAATAATAAAGTGTCATAAACAACTACAACGATGCACTTTTATTCAAACAATTTAAGATTCTATATCAGCGCGTGAGTGACTTGTCATGTGGTCCAAGTTATACTCTGTTGACGTTGATTTAAAATTTTGCTTTAGCATTTTTTAAATTTAACTGTTTTTTTTAATAAAATCGATATTGTCTATATTAAATTATGCGCCAACAAAAAAAATGGTGTACTGGGAAACATTTTAATTTAAAAATTAAACCAAAAGCTTACGTGATGCGATGTTCCCGGGTGATTATCCGTTCAAGTACTGACCGCGCCCGACGTTGATTAATTTTAGTGATCGGACGAGATGCTTTCAACTCTATCCAACACAGCGTTTACCCTCACCACTTTCTGTCACACAAAAGTTTGACAAACCGAATTTAAAACCCTACCATAAAAAGTTTCAGCTAATATGATATCAAATTGGGTTTTTATGGGACACGGTTAATGAATAATTCTTCAAAAGAAGAAAGCTGATTAAATATAAGTAATTTTATTGTTTTTATTATTATTTGTTGGGTACAACGCGCCCAACAACATATTCTCTTGGCGTGGATAAGTGGAGCAAGCGGTTTTGTGCTTATATTTTTTTGTCTTATATTGCCTCTGTACGTAAAATATATTTTTAAGATTATAAACGACGCACACGAAGTTGCTAGTAGAAAAATAAAATCTCTATACAAAAAAGTAGGTGTGCCTACTTTTAGCTAAACGGTCGAACGCCATTGAAGTTTATCAGTTTACATACAATAAATCAAAATTATTTACGAAATATAATGAATGATGAAGCGATTTAGCTTTACGCTTTGAAAACCGCTGGCATTTTTTAACTTGGACCCGACATAATGTCATTGCCGAGTCACGTAGTGAACCGAGAAGTTTGCTCAGCTTTTCAATTGACTTCCATCATCTTGCGTGAGTCAACTAAATGCGTCATTTAGGTAACTACGTTCTACAGTATTCTCGCAAAGTACTAACAATCATTTATATATATATATATAAATGAATGTTGGTTTATATTTTGTCGATGATAAACTTCAACACCATAGAACCGATCATCATGAGATTTGGAACACGTATTTTTGGAGGTGAAACGTCTACAGCTGTCAAATCGACTTTTGACTTGGCTACCCGTCGCCACAGCATGCGTCGCCACGCTATATGATCATCATCTTTTGATTATGCTATATTTATTTCTTGCCGAAAACTATGCTTATATCTGTACAAAATAATTTCAATGTTTCACTTCTGCCAGGCGTTCCGTAAACATTTTTGACCGAGTTTTTTATGCTTTTTAGAATACATGCATCGTGTTGTGCGCAGTTGTCTCGTAATAATAATAATAATAAGATGTCCGTACCTACGTGTGTAAATATGAGACGTAAAAATATGTGTTTACATTAACAATCATATGGAATTACCGACGACCCATGTGTTTACAAGTTCACATTTGACCTTTCTCTCTCGCATATGAATCCGTCCTTCTCATACAATTAAACAAGAATCACGTTGGCATGAATTTTTTATTCAAATTAGGTTAGGATTTCATAAAAGTTTTCCATGTTTTATTTGTATTTATAAACTATTAAAATTATAAACGAGAAAGTTTGTGACAGTACGTAATCTTTCATACAAGAGAAACCGAACGGATTTTGATAAAACTTTACAATAATATAACATATACCTTGAAATAATCATGAGCTGTAACATAAACACAGTATCATTAAAATTGGCCGAAATATAACGAGAAGTTTCAAGCAAGTTGAAAAAAAAACTTGCTACTTGAACTATCTCGGCGTGCGGTACGAAAACCGTTAAGATTTACACAAAAATAATGTACTGTCTCATAATTTATGAAGATACAAATGCAGACAAATTTACGTGTGTCTACAAGTATGTATAAGTATAGTCCTCACGCTATTTATAGTTATCTGTAATCAGCGGCAAATGAGGCCAAACAAAAACTCAGAATAATGCAATAACTGTTCTTTTTTTAATGTCTAAATCAATTATAGTATGAATTATATGAAATTCATAATGTGTACGTTCAAATTATAACATTAATCTGATTTTCACATCTATTGGCACTACGAGCAATAATTGTATACATTCTTATACAGTTTATTAATTAATCAAACATATGATGGACGTCATAAGCTCAATACAAAATATCAATATTACATGTACACAGACCGCTATACTACGCGTCGCTAGTCTGACGCAAGCGGATTACGTCACGAGTACGTCGAGGTTATCGGTGACACAAACTCATAAGTTTAACCCCTACCAAAAATCGCTCAACGCGGATAAAGAACTTTTCACTTCAATATAATTCTAAAGACTGACCTGACATGGAATGCATATAGGATCAGTATATAAACATAAACTTAGGCATTGAAGTTCCCGTACGTAACAACTGAATAATAAAAGAAGCGATTTTCGAAAATACATCCCCTAAATATGGTTACATGGGGGGTTAATAATAAGGTTCTGTAACCTAACCGATGGGAAATCATATCTCCACGCAGACAACCTATCTCCAACGACAGTCTAAAGAACTTTATTGTATGAGTAACTAGTCTTCTGCCCGCGACTTCGTGCTCGTGGATTACTTACTTTGAGTTAACGGTAACACGCAGCGGAAGCTCTCAAAAGGAAAAAAAAACACCCCGATTTTGAAACATTCTTCATTGGTGCTCCGCTGCTATTGGTCTTATCATGATGATATAGCTTATAGCCTTCCTCAGTACATGGCTTATCTAATACTGAAACAAACAAACAAACCCGCCATTTTTTTTTCGAACTGTCTACGCTATAGGTCTAGTATGGCCTTAACAGCTTCACCGGACTACTTACTACACCGGATCTACACCGGACTACTAACAAACCCTCCAGCTTTATAAGATTGTATGAATAATTACAACCGAGAATATATCGCCAGCAGATATTTCAGAATGGTAAGTAAAGCTTTACGCAGCTTAAATAATACAGCTGACTCACTGTAACAAATTGTAGTAATTCGAAACAAAATATTTATTACCGTTAAATTTTCAATTTGGAAACATAACTGGAAGCGACCCACTAAATTGGACGTTGTACACTTTTTTCTGAAAACAAACAAATTAATAACAGACAATTGAATAACATTGCATTACTGGTCAATTTAATATAAAAAGAAATCTGAATAAGTTCAGTAATGCACTCCCGATTGTCGTCAAGTTGAAAAGTTGCGAGCGAGATATGCTCGAAAAAGAGATGTCGGAGAGAGAGAAAGGAAGCAATGTAGTACACTGCCCTGCTTTAGTCAAAAAATAAGGTGGCAGATGATTGGATAGGCTCAGGATGAAGCGTATACGTTTTCTACACGTGCCTCTCTACAGTTTATCCCAGATTATCTCCTCGATCCTTAGGCCGCAGAAACAGGATCCTTATGGTGATAACCTGCCAGGTTATGTAGGAATGAAATGTGGAAATATTTTGCATTATCTAACTATAGGGTGATGAAGTTACATCGTAAAATTATAGCTCGTAAAAATCTATCATAACCCACTCACCACTATCCGGTGGAGTATAAAAATGTCTAGATAAATTTTGTTTTTTTTTTTTAACTTTTTAGACAGTTTTTATCTAAAAAAAAAACAATATCCTGTCATAGTAAAGGGGTAGGGGATGCAAACGGATAGCATTGTTTACGAAGATATGTTGTAAGCAAATTATATTTTTGCTTTAATTTTTTCCTCTTTTTCCTCTATCCCTAACATGATGATGATTGCTCCGACCGGTTTCGGCCATGGCGACCACTTTGACCCCTAAACTTAGAAATGGCGCTGGTGCGTTCGAAGATGGCTTATGTAGCCTATCTTCGCGGCGAAACTTCGTGCACATTGAGGGCACGTGAGTACGCCGTTCTCGTAATGATATGTTATGGCAGCAGGAGGGCGAGCCTTCAACTGGTCGCGTTTGGTATCAAGGTCAGCTTTCCGCTGAGCCTCGAACTCGCGTACTTGGCTGTTCACCATTCTGCGCCATTCTGGTCGTTGTGCTGCCAAACGTTCCCAACAAGAGGGCTCCCTAACATATATTGTTAATATAATAAACAATCCAGACGAAGTCGCGGGTATCAGCTGGTCATTTAATAAATATTTTAATACTAAAAATTGTGGTATACTCGCTGTTGTTCTTAAGCTGTGTAGAGAGTCTCGAGATTCCCAAAACAAACTGAGTTATGTCGTTGACCTCCGAACAAGATTTACCCGAAAATTATTATACATTGCGTATTCTCTTTGAGATTTCATTCGGTAGTTACTCAGCAATGAGAAATACGCTTTACGCTTTTATTAATTACCGCTTTACGGGTGAAATTTAGTAAAGGGTTATAGGGTCTCTTGTGTTTACGAAGGATTTTAATATCGTGTAGAGTTGTGGTAAAACGACAATTTTATTCGATGAGAGTAATATATTAAAAATAATATTTAAAAAAAATCTACAGAATAATAAAACTGTTGTGCACTACACAATTACACTATCAACTACAGGGTACGATGAATATTTCAATGACTCTGATATTTTTCATCTAAGTCGGAATCAATTTCTCAAGTTGTCCGCACAAATTTAGACTCAGCGTCGTTCAGTGGCGTACAGGAAAAATAAAAACAATCAAACAGTAGCCACAACACACACACACATATGTACCCGCGTGTGAAATTAATAATTACATAATATTTATACATATAATTACAATGTAAATGTAACGGGTCTGTACTTTTTAGATTTTTGTGAAAAAAGTTGTAGCAGGTGTCTTGGAATAGATAATAAAATACATTTCAATCATTTTTAGAAATGTCTGTCTGTCTGTCTGTATGTTTGTATGAACACGCATCACGGCTAAAGTACTGCGTTCACGATAAAAATTCATCAAGAAAATCCTAAAGCATATCCTCGAGTAACATTTAGTCTTGGTTTCATAAAAATCGGTTCACTCTATCATAAGTTCTTGTAATTTTAATGACGAAGCGACTTAAGTAAGACATAAAAGTAGATGAGTAAATGGACTTAGTACATTCTGATGATTTTATTAGTAACTGTTTTTGTACATTAGGTTCCACGCGGACGGAATCGCGGGCACAGCTAGTAAATGATAAAATGATAAAATCTACGTGAATTGAAAGTTTTAGATATCTGCGTAACTTTATACAGTTTGTAGAGAAGTCAAAAGATAGCGCTTCATTAGTTGATTTTCAGTTGGTTAGTGTTGCGAGCGTGAAACTTACGGTCGATTACCTTTTGCAGAACCTAGCTTTATGTAGTTCTTTTCCACGGGAATGAAGCGAACAAATCCTTTGTTCATGTCCCTAATCATGTTACTTGAAACGTTACACACAAAACTGCTATATAAGTTAAAAAGGCGTACAAATTTGTGAGCAAAGCTAGTAATGAACAATTCCTTTTCACTTTTTCATTTATTCTTGGTTTATTTTCTTTAAACGTTTATCAATATTTCATGTTACAAAATTATTTTTTTCAATATTATTAACAGTGTATATCATTACATAGTATAAAACAAAGTCCCCTACCGCGTCTGTCTGTCTGTCTGTTCGCGATAGACTCAAAAACTACTGAATGGATTTACATGCGGTTTTCACCAGTGGATAAAGTGATTCATGAGGAAGATTTTGGTATGTAATTTGTTAAGGATTGTTTCATAATCAGGGCGGGACAATGTCTGCCGGGCCCGCTAGTTGTATCATATTATAGGCTGGTATTATTATTATCAACTATACTAATATTATAAAAAGGTAGAGTTTGTGAGGTTGTAGGGGGTAGCGCTGCCTTAATTATGAGATATATATGATTGAGTTCTAGAGAAAAGTTGTAGCTTGATAATGCCTATTACCGCCCAATGAAGTGGGCACGGGTCGGCTAGTATCTCATAATTAAGACAGCGTTCGTAAGAAACGTTTTCGTTCGACCATTTTTCTCCGACTCCCCAGATATTACACCCTACAACCTCACAAACTTTACCTCTTGATAATAGTAGTATAGATTATAGATAATAGCTTCTGCCCGCGACTTTGCACGCGTGGAATAGTTATTTTGGGCTAAGACACAGCGGAAGCTCTCAAAAGGAAAAAATACCCCGATTTTAAAACACTTTTCATTGTTTCTCCGCTCCTATTGGTCATAGCGTGATGATATGTAGCCTAAGACACTCATAAATAACGTGGCTTTATATTGGTAAAAGAATTTTCAAAATCGGTTTAGTAGTTCCTGAGATTACCCACTACGACCTCACAACGTCACAAACTTTACCTCTTTATAATATTAGTACAGATAATATAATTAGTTAATAGCTTCTGCCCGCGACTTCGTACTCGTGGAATAGTTATTTTGGGCTAAAACGCAGCGGAAGCTCTCAAAAGAAAAAAACCCCGATTTTAAAACATTTTTCATTGTTTCTCCACTCCTATTGGTCTTAGCGTGATGATATGTAGCCTATGACACTCATAAATAGCGTGGCTTTATATTGGTAAAAGAATTTTCAAAATCGGTTTAGTAGTTCCTGAGATTACCCCCTACAACGTCACAATGTCACAAACTTTACCTCTTTATAATATTAGTATAGATAATATAATTAGTTAATAGCTTCTGCCTGCGACTTCGTACGCGTGGAATAGTTATTTTGGGCTAAGACGCAGCGGAAGCTCTCAAAAGAAAAAAAAACCCTGATTTTAAAACATTTTTCATTGTTGCTCCGCTCCTATTGCCCTTAGCGTGATGATACTTACACATAATGTGGCTTTCTATTGGTAAAAGAATTTTCAAAATCGGTTTAGTAGTTCCTGAGATTACCGCCTACAACGTGACAAACTCACAAACTTTACCTGTTTATAATATTAGTATATAGATTATAGCCCCTGCCCGCGACTTGGTCCGCGTAGTAATAGTTACTACTCTGGGCTAGAGCTGAGACACAGCAGAAGCTCTAAAAAAAAAAAACATTTCGATTTTGAAACATTTTTCATCTGTGGTCCGCTGCTATTCGCCTTAGTGTGATGATATATAGCCTATAACCATTCTCGATGAATGAGCTATATAACACTGAAAGAATTATTCAAATCGGACCAGTAATTCCTGAGATTACCCCTTACAACGCCACAACGTCACAAACTTTACCTCTTTATCATATTAGTATAGATTATGTCAAAAGTTGTGGGAATTGTGAGAAACTATTATTTTTATTTTTCCCAGTTTTTAACTATTTCACATCGGACTTTTAACGAAGATTATTGCTTTATGGCGGCTTTATTTTCGTCTTTTATCGCTTTCCCTTATTTATTACATGCAAATAAATGATAAGAATACATATATGTACTATAAGATAAACAAGATCCAAATGTGGCAAGATTCTAATTTAACTGATGGTATACAAATTATGCAAGCTTACATGTTTACGAACAAAAACCTACTAGGTATATGTTTTTAACCACAACGTCTTATAATACCCATAAAAAGTATTATGGTATTTACGTCTTTCTTGTGTAATTTTACAGCGCCTTTGTCCAGTGACGTTAAATGAACCAAACAGGCAAGCAACTCCATACGTTCGAAAAGAAAAAACGTAATACTTCCAAAAAATACAGTCGTTTTAAGAGTTACATAAAATTTTATTGTATTAATATGTCTCTTGCCGTCTTGATGGTAGTCAGTTTTATGTATGCCCGTTACCATAAAACGTAGCCATCATAAAAATGTGGCTTAAGAAATAAAATTGCTACTATTTTCGATGGAATTGAAATGTCCAGGAAACTTGGTTTGTTAATAAACTCTTGCAAGAATACAAACTGATGAACTGAACATGTTAGCTAAGAAATTTGTTGAAAATTTATCAAATTCATAGATAGATGGAGAAAAGTGGGTAAAATTTGTTTACATGTTTGTAGGAGGCAATCACTTCAACTACTAATTTAATTCTAAAGGATTCTTCACGTTCACTAATAGGAAACCACATTTTCTCTCAGTATAGAATATACATAATTATAGGCTGTTGCTAGTAAAGACACTCAGAAATTATCTACACTGTCACAATTTCAACACCACAATATTTTTACCACTTTAATCTCGTTATCATTTTTGTTTATATTCTTATCATATCATTGTGTTTATTGAACGGTGTGTAAATTAAATGTTCTGTTGATATTTTTCCACCGTATTTATAAATCTCAAAAGTAACCATACTGTTGAAATTTACATCGTATTCGAAAGTACTAACACGAAGAAACAGTTATTAGTAAATAAAACGTGTGACTGTGATTCGGTTTCAACTTTCGGTTTTATATTTCGGTAATTTATATAATGTACTTATCACATCCCTATCGTATAGAAAGTCGAACGTGAAATTTTACAGTCAATTTATAGAGATAAGAAGTGTTCTCTTGTAGCGGATAATATCCAAGTTTATTCTCGGATATTTAATATTTCTTTTTAAATTATACGGTAAAAATCATTTATGTAGGGATAATAATAATATGGTGACACTTTTATTTAATCATTTTACCTTTCGGCGTAGCTCAATAACATTGAATAGATTGGTAGTAAAGATCAGTTTTGGTTTTCATATATTAGGTGAATTAATATAATCTTAAAATTGCCTACCGAGAAGGTTGCTAGCAATCGTGTATCCTTGAAGTAAAATATTGTACAAACGTTTGCCGTGTTACTAAATACAGTTTAATAATCGGTTGAATAGTATCAATTAGCGTTTTCCTGCAGTTACCTTTAAGAAACCGGCTCTTTAAGTAATTAACATTTTAAGCGACATCATAACTGTAAATGATACTGTAATCGAAAGTTTATAACTCTAACTAAATACATCTAAATGGACGTTTTTATATATATATTTGCGAATTATAAAATGTAACAATGAAAAGTGAGCACACCTTAGAGTTTTTCATAGACAAGTTTTTATATGGCGCTAGGGTAAATTTGATTGTTATCAAGTCTTACATTGTAATATTAAATGAAGTGAAATGAAGAAGTCACGGGAAGTTTTTATTTATTTATTTATTGAACACCAACACAATGTACACTGATCATTATTAAAATAAGACACGCACAATTTGTAACGGTAAGTGTCATCGCAATTAGAGGTGTAGACTGCATGCTTAGTCTGACAATGAGCAAACAGTTAGGGTTACAAAATGAAATTATGAAATTCACTAAGTTTACTTAATATTTTACATTAAGAAAATTAATTCCCTAAACAAACTCAAACAAAATTTGAAAAAAAAAAACAAAAACATTACATCTGAGAGAAATTTGAGATTTGAAACAGAATTGTATATGATCAATTGGAAAAATTAATATTAAAATAAATAAAAAAAACATAATAATCTAATATAATGAGAGTACGGGCAATAACGATTAGACAATTTCTCCTTTTAGTTCCTTTCTAAACATGGTAATGTTTGCTGCGAATAAGTCAACATTTGTATTTTGTTTCGATGGACTGTTAAACTCACGAGTTAATCTATTAAGTGGTGCGTTTTGACCTAGGTTAGAATTACTGTGAATTTCTTTGACGATACTTATAAATCTTGCAGATCTAGGGAGACTCGTGGGTATAGTAAAGTTGAGGTTTGACAGGAGATAGGGAACGTCGAGTAAGCCATTCGCTAATTTGTACAAGAAAAGAAGATCGAAAGTGCGTCTACGTTCGGACGGCGACTTAATTTTGAAATGGCTGAGCCGATCAGAATACGAGCGGATAGCCTTTGCTAAATTACAAGAGAAGGTCAAATGCCACATGAAGCGCTTTTGAACACTCTCGATCCTTTTTTTATAAACCTCGTAAAAGGGATTCCATACGACACTGCAATATTCCAAATGGCTTCGTACTAGACAATTGTACAATACTATCTTCGTTCTAGGATGTCTGAAATCCCTGCAATTACGCAAAACAAAGCCCAGGCACTTAAAGGCTTTATTACATACATTATCAACGTGCCTATTCAGCCGTAACTTGTTATCTAATGTAACCCCCAAGTCTCTTATGAACGTTACTTCTTTGAGATAATTATTATTAAGTTTATAATTTGTATCAGGGTTACTTTTTTTTCTGGCGAAATGTATAAAGTAGCATTTGTCTACATTTAGGTCCATCTTATTATCTTGGCACCAAACAGCAAGACGGTCAAGATCTTGCTGCAAAAGCAGAGTATCATTAGATGTCTTGATTGCTTTGAAGTTGATAGTAAAATATGATTTAATGTAAATAACTATATTTAAAAATTAATCTACATTATATTTATTTATATACCTATCGCGTATAAATAGCTAGCAGCGATCCGCAACTTTGTCTGAATTTTTGTATTTATAACTGATAACACCATAGATTAACTTCGCAAGCTGCTAGAGCTCTCAAAGGGCAGGATTTTTTTGCAATTTATCTGACAAGTATCGTTATATTTTAGTCATTTAAAACAATACCTTTATAAATTATAGCTACACTAATGCATAAGCTATATTACTCTAAAGTTTCGTCCAAATCCGTACAGTGTTTCTGCTTGAAAGACTAACAAACATCCGTCCATACTTACAAATTTCCACTTTTATAATATTAGCAGGAGATTGTACGACTTTTCTTAGTTAATAGATATTACGTTAATTATTAATAGCAGAAATGAAATTATAACGTTTTAAATAAGTATTTCGTAGGGCATAGCCAAAAAGTAGAGAAATTATCGCATCTGATTTGGTAGTCTGAAGTCGGATGCTCCCCGCTCTACATCCATATAGTGGGCATATTTTCTACAACTTCAATATAGTTAAGTGCCTGTATTTCTTATATTTTTTTGTCTATTTCTAATAATGAATTAAACAACAATCCGTCATTCATTTCGACTATGAATGAAGTATGCCATACACGAGAATGGATTGTATAAAAACATTACGTGTTTCAGTCTGGAGCATTCGCATAAACAAAAACTAACTATGTGCCAATTCAATTGGCTAACCGGTCCGTTATCCCGTGTAGTCTAGTGAAGGGAATGATTAATTTAAAAATACGATTAAAACATTAAGTTCGAATTTATAGAAATATATTTAGGACAAAGATTTCACTACATATGTGTTCAAAGTGCGATGTCCAGAACGGCAGGTCATTACCGCTAAAACTTATTAATGATTCCCATATGGGCAGTAACACAAATTGTAACTATTGGTAGAGCTTCGTGTATCATATAAAGCGAATAGTCCCGAAGACCGCGTAGTGAAATTTAACAAATATTATGCATATTTAAATTATTACAATATATATACGTACAATATACATATTTTTTATATCTATATATTAATACGTGAAGCGGAAACTTTGTACACCTTTTTAAGTGAATTGGGCGAACGGATGAACGTGAAATTTGGCATAGTTAAAGTTTATATAGAGGAGAAGTGCACAAAGTTATTTTGAAATATAAAATCCATTACAAATACATTAAATTAATTAAAATATACATTACTCACGCTATGGTTTGAAAGACACTCAACATATACACATATGTAAATGAAAATGACGTTTCGCCATCTGTCATGTTACTCATACGTTCCAATTACCTTTTTTCATCCTACATTCAATATTTTTAAAATGTTATCTTATCTTTAGTAAATTTATGAAACCATTGAAATAATCACTACTTTCTTTGGTCTTATTGAATGTCAAAATGAATTATGGTCGATTTCGGCCACCAGGCGACCACTACTTTAAATTATTACAATAACAATAGTCCGGTGAAGCTGTCAATACCTTGCTAGGTCAATAGCGTAGTCAGTACGAGAAAGAAAAAAAATTACAATAACATAGTCTCCACTCTGACGCAAGCCGCGCTAGCGCAATACGGTCGGTCACACGCATGACATGACACGAAATCATAAGTTTATCTCTTGCCAAAAAAATACCGCTCAAAGAAGTTTTCACTTCAAAAACTAGAAGCAACTGGTTCCACAAAACAATAGCTTCCGTTTGTATTAACTAAACGCCCGTTAACACAGAAACATTTTAATTTGTACGTCGATAACTTTTTATCTAATTTAAGCGCATCACTAACCCAGAATGCGGCACGGTGAGTCGCTGTTTGAATGAACAACGCACGAGGTTTTAATGCCTGTGTTTTATCCTTTTCAGTTACACCGATCGACCGATATAGAGAGGGACGGAAGAGGTCATGTAAGGATTATAAAGCTGTAAAATCAGACGGGTTGCGTGCTTTCTGAGATTAAAAGGAGAAACAATGCTTCTTTATTTTCGTTGTATTATTTGTTTAATGCGTTTGGTATTGTGTTTAAAATATACCAGTATTAATTAAGGAAGTATTCATGTAATTAATTAAGTTCAAATAGTAATTTTATTCCAATGTTATTAAAATATACATTGGTAGGTAACTTTTGTTCTTAGAAATCTACGAACACATTGCCTAAGCTTAATAAGTCAGAAGTATATATATATACTAGCGGGCCCGGCAGAGGTTGTCCAGCCCTAATTATAAAAAAAATCCTTGACAAATTATATACCAAAACGTTTCTCGTGAATCACTTTATCCACTGGTGAAGACCGCTTGAAAATCCGTTCAGTAGTTTTTGAGTTTATCGCGAACAGACAGACAGACAGACGCGGTAAGGGACTTTGTTTTATACTATGTAATGATATATAGAAATGTGAAAAAAAATATTGAAAATTAGCAGGAGGCTGAAAATTTGTAAAAATATTTTATTTAACGAAAAATCGAAAAAAAAATGTTGCTGAAAGAACATTGAAAAAAGATCTTGAAAATTACTCGTAGGCAGACGATTAATACAAAAATATTTTTTACAGTAAAATCGAAAAATAATAATTTTGGGACCAGTGGTAACATTTTAAATATCGCAGATAGCGCCAACTGCCGGTTCCAACTAAGAACGATCCAAGTGACCCCCGTAACAAAAAAGCGTCAAAATCGGCTATGCCTGAGCAAAATTACGAACAGACGTGAACATTACATACATTTTAAAAATATTCCAGGTACATACTTCTAAGTTTTTAAGATTTAAGAAGTTTTTAGATTGTTAAGGTCATAACTATATTTGGTTAAATTACTTTCTAATATTTAACAGTATATAAATAGAATTGCAATGTATGTTATTTGTCAAAGTCCGGTGAAGTCAGTCAGGCTAACAGAGTTAGTCAGTTCGAGAAAAACACTGCCTAGAATAGTATCTAAAACGGCTGAACCGATTTAGAGAATACTTTTATTAGAAGTAGAAGACTTTAAAAAAATATAGGTTATCATCTTACTTCTTCATAGAGTGCAAACAGCAATCATCAAATTAATCAGATATACCACAAAGTTACGTAAAAGGGCTATAGGTATTGAGTTTTATAGACTTAATTACAATTTAAAAACGAATTAAATTCAGACCACAAATAATTTAGATAAAATTAAAACCATGCTATCATGAAAATGAAGTCGCAGGCTAACAAGTATAACATAAATACGAAAAAAAGTCTAAAGTTTCCTTACTGACCACACTCAAATAGTTGGACAGATACAAATGACATTTAAACGCAGACGCAGGTGCAACGCTTGTAAGTTATATATTGAGGGCCTGGGAGGATTCGCATGATGCAATTGGTGTGTTCTGCGATCTGTCTAAGGCCTTTGATTGCGTTGACCGTAGTACGCTTATTCTAAAATTAAAACATTATGGTATTTGTGGATCTTCTCTCGACCTTCTAGTCTCTTATTTAAAAGATCGTTGTCAGAAAGTTAGCATACAAGGGGTAACCTCTGCAAGATCCTTTGCGCGAATTGGTGTCCCACAGGGCTCTATTCTGGGACCGTTCTTGTTCTTAATATACATAAATGATCTGCCGCTAATGGTCAATAACTGTGCTGACATGGTGCTTTTTGCAGACGATACTTCAATTATATTTAAAGTAAAAAGGACAGATTCAGAGGTTGGGCACGTAAATAATACTTTAAACGAAATTTCTCATTGGTTTGCATTAAATAACTTAGTACTTAATACAGGTAAAACAAAATGTATGAGATTTATTTTGCCTAACGTGCCACAGATTGATAGTAGCATTAAGATCGAAGGGAATTTTGTAGGGTTAGTTGATAATACTGTATTTTTGGGTATCACACTAGATTCAAAATTACAATGGGGTCCTCAAATTAAACAATTGGCAAGCAAATTAAGTTCTGCTGCATTTGCAGTACGTAAGATTCGCCAGCTAACTGATATTGCCACTGCTAGGTTAGTCTACTTCGCCTACTTCCATAGCCTAATGTCTTATGGCATTCTGTTGTGGGGGACAGCAGCTGAGGTAGACACCATATTTTTATTACAAAAACGAGCAGTTCGAGCAATCTACAATATGAGACCTCGCGAATCCTTAAAGACCAAGTTCAAGGAGTACGGTATCTTAACTCTGCCCTCCCAATACATTCTTGACAATTTAATGTATGTCCGTAAGAACCTAGAAAAGCTAGATTTCGTAAAATACCGGCACAATCTAAATACTAGAAACTGTGACAAACTGGTTGTCCCACGTTTTAGACTTAGTAAAACCAGTAACAGTTTTTTGGGAAATAGTGTTAGATTTTATAACAAAGTCCCAAAGGATATTACCGATTTGCCGGATTGTGAATTTAAGCGCCATGTCAAGCGGGTTTTGGTGTCAAAAGGCTATTATAGAGTGGATCAATATGTGAACGATGGTGATGTCTGGAATTGATTCATCTCTGTGCATCCATTAAAAACGTTTGTGAAATTTACTATTATATAGAATATATTATTATTCTAAATATTATATATATTTGTTAAAAAGATAAAACAGATCGAGTTTCTTGCCGGTTCTTCTCGATGACTGGGTTGTTTTCCGAACCGGTGGTAGTTTTGACGTTCATAAGTGCCTTCTTAGGGCCTAAATTGAATAAAGTGTTTTTGAATTTGAATTTGAATTTGAAACCCACATGAAACATTTTCCGGTGAGCGATACGAGTTCGCAGTAATTAATACAAAATTTCCAATGAGTCACAATAATCTCCCAGTTTCTTTAATAAATAAAATGTACGCTTTATCGCAATTAAAACTAGTCGCAGACATTTCTTATCTCGACCTCACATAAGGCGTGTATAATTAAATATATTCAAAGACATGTGCGCGACATTTGGCAAAGATGCATTAATGGGTTATTCTACACACCACAGATGTTAACTATTTCATCGTGTGTTTTATACAAAAAAGCATAGATTATTGACAAGCCTTTATAAATTTATCATACATTATCTATGCTACGGATTTTAGGTTTTTTTTTCGAACCGCTTACCAGTCAGAAGCTCAGTCAGTAGTTAGCGTGTTTGGACTGCATTGATCGACGTAGTTTCGAATTCGTGCGACTGAACCGGACTGAGCGGAGATCAAATATTGTGAAGAAACTATAGAGTGGTTGTAGTGCTATTTTTAAGTCCAACTGACTAGCTACCACCCTTAAGTTGCAAATCTATCACCAAGCATTAGTTGGTGTGTCCGGCAGCTGCACTTGAGAGCCAGTTCTATTCTAAGCTTAGCGTATTAGCCATTATAGAACACATCTTTTAACATTAGGCATGGTTGTGGCCAAACACTAACGAGTATAAAGTATTAAAAACACACTGTTGGTCGGAAGGGCCTTTACATATTGACATGGCATTGTATCGAGCGCTTAGGGCACTCAGTCTAAATAATAACGAACGTAAGGAAGTAACCGTACCTCGGCTTGGGTGTTTCCTTGGTTGCAAATTCCGCAAATTCAATCCTACTACGCAAGTGAGCTATCTAAACACATACATTTATCTATACTAATATTATAAATCTGAAGAGTTTGTTTGCTTGAACGCGCTAATTTCAGGAACTACTGGTCCGATTTAAAACATTCTTTCTATCTAAATAGCTCATTTATAGAGGAAGGCCGTAGGCTATATATACTTCATCACGTTAAGACCAATAGGAACGGAGTACCAATGGAGAATGCTTCAAAATCGTTTTTTTTCTTTTGAGAGCTTCCACTGCGTATTAGCGTTAGCCCAAAGTGACTGTTCCGCGCTAGTGCAACATGTTTAGTGATGTGACGATTTTAGCCGAATCTAATTGACCAGAAAAAATCCAGAATCTATGTACATACTGTAGACGTGTGTGGAGTGCAGTTTGGTTCAAGCAGCGTGTCTGTGGTCGCCGAAAGTGTGCCACACAAAACGAGATAATTTACTCTTTTTGCAAAAATACGGACGCGTTTATTTTGTGGGCACCAAAAGTCATCAATAGCAATATTTACATTAACATATTTAACAATGTATTTACAAAGTACGCTCTAAAGATATAGAATATTAACAGGAGTACGCGAAACGCGCTAAACGAGAACTCGCTATTCGTTTTGATATCAGCGAGCTTCGTAAACTGCCGGCGTAGTACACCAACAACGGGTCATTGCCCCCAATATGGCGCTAAAATAGAACTCGAGAATGCCCGCCATTTCAATTTTAACCTCGAAAATTATTACAAAACCAAATCATAAACAGTATTTCTTTCTCACTTCTGTTATTACAACGTTATTGTTTATTATCATTTCAAAGGCCACCGTGATTCTATAATGGTAAAAAAAATTATACGCAGTCCCTTATAGTGACGTAACTTAGAGGCGGCCATTTTGGAAATTACAATAGAACATAACATATCAAACAAAAATATATATTTTTAATTATATCTCATTTATTTATTTAAATTATTCAAATTGGCATAATAATAAAATATAAATTTTCAATTTAATTAAAATCAAGCGACGTAATGCTATTATATATTTGATTTATATAACCACTGATTTAGTACCTAGTTTATTTTTTAAATAATAGTCTACTTCATTGTACCGGGTCAAAATATTGAATAGTTTAGTTTCCATATTCGAACAGAAGGTACTGATAGTTATTTTGTATTGTGTTAATTTACTTATAACATCATAACTTGTTCAATATTTTATCTAAAATGTTAAAATATATACCGAAATTTAGCCAAAGAATAGGCTTATTATTTTAAAAAAGAATCTTGTCAATTGGTTCGGTGGTTCTCAACTTATAAGCCAATAAACATTTAGCTTCGCCTGACAACATATATTCTTGTATTGAATATTATAATTATTTTAATAATAAAATGACACAGATCTATCATGCAAAAATATAAAGTTAATAAACTTTTAAGAAGCTATAATTTCTAAAGGAACACGCGTTCGTCAATATATGTTCTCTTCCCGTGGAGAAGTAGGGCAAAGGGTGTGGTACGCATGAGTAGGACAATGCAGATAAAGTCACGGGTATAAGCTAGTCCCTATTATTTTTAAACTTTACGGTAAAAGACATTATTTTATGGCTTTGAACTTACTGACCCTGACTTCAATTTCAACATATGATTACATTTTATATTTGTTTTATTATTCTTTTATCACCCTTCGGTAGCGTGTGAATAAACCAACATATTTACTGTTGTTGTTTTATTAAACTACAAAGGGAGATATCGTTGTGAGGAAGATAGCTAACTAGACGAGTGGTGATATTACCTACTACTACGCAAAGGATTCTCTTCACTGATAGCTGGCCCATTCTTCAGGCCGTAGATCCATCGTAGATTTTATGATTTAATGATACTTAAATGTAAAGTAAAGTAAATGTAAAGTAAAGTAAATTTAAAGTAAGTGTAATGTAAAGTAAAGTAAATGTAAAGTAAAGTAAATGTAAAGTAATAAAACTTAAAGTAAAAATATAATTTACCATAATCCGTTATTTACTAAGTTGGCTTTTTAACTTGGGCGATACCCAAATCGTTAGTTTATAGCATAAAATCATTTAAGAAAAAAAATATATTTCGGATGCCGTCTAATCGTGCCTAAATTATGGCACTTTCCCCATTCATTTAACACGGGTTTTTTCATTTTTTATAAATTAGTTTTTATTGTATACTAGTATGCCCGCGGACATTGTCCCGCCCTGATAATAAAAAAAAACCTTGAAAAATTATACACCTAAACCTTCTTCATGAACCACTTTATCTACTACTGAAAACCGCACGGATATCCGTTCAATAGTATTTGAGTTTATCGCGAACAGACAAACAGACGTGGTGGAGGACTTTGTCTTAAGTTATGTAATGTTAAAAACTCAAATAATCGACCCATTTAACAATGGCGGCGACCGAATCATAAACGTCAAATCATATAACGAATGATTGAACTCGATAAGTCGATCGATTGCCATAAAAATGAAGAAATCATCCCTCAATAAAATCGGAGGTCAAAAAACCCGTTCAATTGGTATGAAGTGATGTAGAAATTATAACATGGCGTACTTGATGCGGGTTTTATTGTCGAGTTACGTGTTACTTCAGAGAGCAGACGAAATATTTAATGAATGAAATGAACGGTTCGCTCTTTAGAATCATCTGTTTATGTTTTAAAAAGGTGCGTGCGTTGTGAGAATATTTATGGCGTTAATTGGTATTTTAACTAAGCTATTACTCATATATATATGTTTTTGAGACTTGTAATGTTTTTTTTTGTTTATTTAAATTCGACGACATTTGAAAGTACAAGTCAGATTTGAAAAATATATTCATATACACGTAGATGTGTGACGAAGGGTCGGCTATTTGTCGCTCTAAAAACTAACCTCAAAAACAATTCCGATAAAGACAAAGAACAATGTCGATGTACGCATTGTTTTTTCTATCATCTTATAAAATTGTGAATGAATTTGTTTTACATGATTGTTCAGAAAGATGTTATCGTATCATCAGCTGTAAGAGACCAGCTGCAGGGGCATAGGCCTCTTCCCAAAAGAAGGTATGAGCATTATCACCACGCCAGCCTACGTTTCAGCGATTTCAAAGTCAGAGAAATCCATAGTTCTATATTTTCCCACACACTGGAGTACTACAGGGACATTTCTCAAGTTCAGGCTGTCTCACGATGTTTTCAGCGTCGGCCGATAGTGTTACCAATTTAAATTAGTAAATGTAGGTACGCGAATTTAGAAAAATGACGGGTTTCGAACTTGCGGACATCGGGTTGATATTCCATCGGTCAAACTAATAGACCACCATGGCTATTAACTGGTATATATGTATTTACATATGTTTCTTTACATTTCAAAGTGAGCTAAATCCTATTTTAATCGTTTCTATAAAATGTTTCATTTTTTAAGATTTCCAGTTCTATACATCGAGAACGAAGTTAAAATTTTGCCGTCCATAACGTTTTTAGTTATTTTTTAGTATCTTCATATTTTACACGACAAAATTTGAAGTTCCGGAAAAGTACCGTAAAATATTAGGAACGGCTAAAATTGGATTTAGTTTATTTTGAAATGTTTTTTTTTTTTTTTTTTTTCGAACTGACTACGCTATTGACCTAGCAAGGTATTGACAGCTTCACCGGACTACCGTTTTTGAAATGTAACGACACGTATATTCAATGATAACTGTACAGATACGTTATAAACGCTTCCACAGCGCCTTGTTAAAATTTGGCTAGTTAGCTTATTTTTGACGGCTGCCCCGTCAATCCGCCCATATCTAAGCAACATATAACTATCTTTTTTTCACCACCGATATTGAGAATATGCCATCTTACTTCCACATTTTATCTAAGACAGTGTGGCGTTATAATATTTTGCTTTACGTATGTGTGCGTTACGGTGCCATTTTTTGTCAAAAGGTGCCGTATCTATAGTTATAATATCATTGCGTATATTGGAAAGTAAAATTAAATTCTATTCGTATCCAGACATTCCAGTAAAAAATTGATAAACAAAATAGATCGAATGAAACACGTGTACCCCACAATACTATCAAGCCGAGGAAATGTGTTAAATGCATCTAAGCATAATTTAAATAAAACTCAACCGTGTGTGGAGAAACAGACAGACCGTTGTGACCTATATTACAGTAACTGTTAAAAAAGCAAACACTTACCTATCTACTCGCCATTTCATTGTTTTTTTTTTTGTTTCACGTGGGAATATTAGCTTACCTTATCTTGTTGATTAGTTAAATTTTAACTAACTTTTAATAAGTCTTGCATGATGTGGTCACGTCTTTGAAGACCGCGTTGATTGACTCTGGTTGGAATCTTTGCAATAAGCCACATTACGGCGGTAGTATTGGAATGCTTTTTTGGCAACCAATCTTCTAGTAGATTATTACTGTCATTGTCAAGTAGGTAATTATGTTACAAGTTTCTTGCGATGAACTAACAAGATTGTGGTCGTCTTGATAGAACTTTCCAGCGAGTTTGTGTGGCAAATCAGAATCAATACTCCTTTGTATTATTTTCCATCCACTTCACTTGTACATAATAACCAAACTATATTACGTACAACACCAACAACGGTACAAAATATAGAGTCATATTGTTTACACCCACAACCCCCAAATAGTTTAAAAACAACATTCAACCCTCATTATGTTATATCAAAATTCCTTGCATTTAGAACACTGAACATACTGCCTGTAATTTGTTTTTTTTTTTCGTTTATTTCATTTTTTCGTATTCAAAATGTTAATTTAAGTAGTTGATTTTGATCAATGAATTTTAAAAGCTTTTTATTGTACAAACAAAACTGTTTTTATATTAATTTGGCTTTTTTATTGCATTCCTCTAAGCATGAGTATGAATGTAGACATTCTTACGACAGGGAATAATTTTTGGAAAGAGATATTTCATGTTAATTTTTACTACCTTTTTAGGCAACCGTACTATTGATCTAATGCCAACTAAAGTAAGTCAGTCACGATAACATATGTATCAAAGACGGTAAGTAGGGAAGTGGTATAAAATAAGATAAAAAAATGAAAACACAGTTTTTTTTAATTTATTTTGTCGACTATGATAGGCTGAAATTCATCCAAAGATGACAGTAAAAATATTCACGATAACTATGTATATACAATTCAAATGTTTCTGTTGTATTGTTCTTCATTTCTCAAATTTTATAATTGACTAGCTGTGCCCGCGACTTCGTCCACGTGGAATACTTACCGTTTACGCATCGCACACAGCGGTTGCTGTGGAATTTCACGTGAAGCGGACAACTCAAAAAAATTTAGGTTCTGAATTTCGTTCATATTGAGCCTAATGGGACTTGTAGTAGGTATGAATGCGAATACATATTTTTCTGTCTCTATCAGGTTTATTTGTCAAGTTATGGGCTTCTAAAGAGAAGTCATGTTTGAAATTTGGATTTTTTGGAAGTAGTTTTTCGAATTGAACAAATTTACAATAAAATATGAAACGATCAGCGATCTATATAGAAGATTAATTGTTCTTTTTGAAAATAAATCGAAACTTGAAAAAAGTATCTTTTAGTAACTTAGAGCTCTCACAAAAGGAAAAAACACCCCGACTTTGAAACATTCTTGATTGGTGCTCCGCTCCTATTGGTCTTAGCGTAATTATATATAGCCTTCCTCGATAAATGAGTTATCAAACACTGAAATAATTTTCAAATCGGACCAGTACTTCCTGAGATACAGAATTTGTACGATTTATATATACATGGCTGCGTGTTTTTTCGGTTCACACACTTTCTCTTTGGAGTTAAAGAGTTTCATAGTTTACTAACTTATTTTAAGTTATTTTGTCAAAGAAGAGTCACTTCCTTCGGCCATATAACTTGTATTGATAAGGATAAAACAATGTCATAAAAGATATAACATAACTCCTCAATATTATAAATCTTAAGGTGCCCAATTAAGGAGAGAATATTCTAAATTATATGGACACTCCAAAGCTTAACACAAAAGCCCAATTAATATTCCATTGAACACCCACGCGAAGTGTTAGATTTTAGTAAAGATAACAAAGGGTAGTCCGTACCGGCCTCTGGTTTATTTCGAACAGTAATTCCATTGAAATATGTTAGAGTAAATCGATTTAAATTAACGAACCAAGGAGACACTTTGTGAAAAAATTTTTTAAACAAAAGAATATAGTTTCGTATTTGAATTCATTTATTTTGTCTATACTTGTAGGTTTTGCATTTGAGCACTATCTCACGCGATGTTAAAGGTCGGTGTGGTCTAAGATAGTATACATACTAAGCCTAGAGAGGGCTGGCTCTCCAATGCAACAGTCAGAACATAGATATAGGTGCATGGAGGCAGTTTTACAAGTTTAAAGGGGGTAGCAAGGCAAGTGGACTTAGAAGAAACCCTACCACAATGTTATGGTTTCCTTCAAGGAAGACTCTGGATCATTCACAATGTTTCAAACTTAGGACGTTAGGACGCGGTGTCCAAACACGCTAAGGCGGATAACTACCCTAGTTAAATGGGATAAAGGTAAGTAAATAATAAAGATTATAGAAAAGAAATAATCGAGTGTGAGTTCACATGCGGTAGAAGTGAAATTTAGTATTCTGTTTATATTTTAAGAGAATGGCACATTTCAACTTTTCTCTCTATCTTCCTTTATATATATATATTGGTAATCATTCTTCTAGTAAATTATTACTGCCATTTTCGAGTAAGGTAATGATCTAACAAGTTTCTTGCGATCATTCCAATGTTCTAACAAGATGGTGGCCCTCTTGTCAGAACTTTGCAGGAAGTTTTTGTGGCAAGTCTGAATCCATGCTCCGTGCATTCCCATCCACTTGTGCACAATATCCAATCTATATCACGTAAAACAGCACCAATATTGCAAAATATAGAGCCAAATAAGACAATAATATCAATAAAATATAAAATCGACTACATGATATTCCAAAATCCCGCCAAAAACTTCTCTTTCTATATATTTCGAGTACATTAAGACTATAGTACACAGCATGGAGTCCAGTCTTCATGTTATGGAGAGTCCGTGTATGGGCGGGCCCGTATACGACGGCAGAGGCAACGCAGACCGCTACGAGCTACCGCATAAAAAGGAGACGAAGAATAGGGAAACTATATAAAAACGCATTCTATCTCATTCTCTTACAGCCTAAAATCTATACATACATGTATAGCTATCTCTTTTTCGTTACACATTTTCGTTTCAAAATTCCAATTCAAAAACAAAAAACAAAGAGGCATCACCTTGTAAATAACAAAGCGTTTTATGATGTCTAACATAAGCACTCCTAAAGCGATCGCAAACACGTTGACTGATATCGGCTGATAGCATTCGCGTGTCTTCATCACTTTATAGTCCTTCCCCTTTTGTTATTCGGTGACAAAACTTAACGCAATCGTGACGTTACTAATCCGTTATTAACCCATGCATACCTTAAAAATTACATACATAACTATGCTATGCACGCGACTCTGTCCACTTGGAAACTAATGTAAAAAAGAACAGTGACTAATAAAAACATCTGAATGTATTAAGTTCATTTACTTACCTAATTTCCTCTCATACTTAAGTCACATCGTCATTAAAATTACAATAACTTTTGATAAAGTCAACCGATTTTAATGAAACGAATACTAAATATTACACGAGGATATGCTGTATGCTTTTCTTAGTGAGGTTTGATCGTGAACGCAGTTCTTTAGAAGTGGTGCGTGTTCATACAAACAGACAGATGACAGATATTTCCAAAACTGATTGAAATGTGTTTCATTACCTATTCAAAGACACCTGCAACAATTTTTTTCACAAAAATCTAATATGTACAGACAAGTAAGATTTAGTTATATAATTTATCATTCTGCCACTCGTAGACATAATTTTGTAGCCAGTCAACAATTTACCAAATTCCCGCACCCATATTGTTTTAGTTAGACGGTTATTAACCTATCGGATAGTGTTGTGGTGTATGTCGATTAAATTTTATTTGAATTATCGATTATTTCATCGTTATTTATCAATGTTATAAGATTATAAAGTAAGATATATATCTCAATGAAACCATAATAGCGTAGTACTAAAATTTTTACTAATAGCGAACTGGCTAGATTTAACTCTAAACTTAAAAAATTGCCTCCAAGCACCCATAGATGTGTTTCCGCAGCTACATTTGAGATAAAACTTTTCTCTATGTTTAAACGTGTTCCTCTTGAGGTTATATGGTCATTTAATATTAGATAAAATTAAAGTCTAAAGCTAAAACCTAGAAAAAATAAAAAAAGTTATATCACTACTGTATTAACTGTAATCATAGAACAAAGTCCTCTGCCACGTCTGTCTGTCCGTTCGCGGTAAACTCAAAAACTACTGAACGGATTTCCATACGGTTTTCACTAGTAGATAAAGTGATTGATGATGATGGTTTAGGTATATAATTTGTCAATGTTTTCATTATCAGGATGGGACAAAGTCCGCGGGCCCGCTAGTACGGAATAAATTTTATGTATGATTTGACCAAAAAAATGCAGTACATATAAGTAAATTTCAAGAATATATATTTTGTCGGCAACATGTAGAGAATGTTTATAATTTGGATATTGGCCTGCTTACTTGTATATTTATTATTCATGAAATTATTGTGGGTCCAACTATGGAGTTATGCTACGGAATATAACCTAGAACAGTCAGATTTTAATGAATACGAATGTAAAAACAAAAGTTAAGTATTGAATCAGGATAACGAGCTTAATGAAAAATACTATTTTTAAGAAATTGTTACGTTAACATCTTTGTTTCCGGGTCGTGTAAATCCTATTGATATTATAAATGAAGAAATTTCTGAGGATGAATGGTTATTTTTTACAGTTTTACGCAAAATGTACTGAATTTACTATGATTTCAAATATATTGTTTAAATTTGCCAATATATAGGGATAAATGTCAAGTAAGTTTTTACATTTCCTGCCATTTGAGAATTATCTCCACGTGGTTGATATGTACTGTCCGAATTTTATAATAATAATGTACGAAGGCTTCCTAACTACCATTAGAAATGGAAACGTTTGCTTGTTTATCTTTGTTTGTTACGCTTCCACACTATTAACTACTCAACCGATCATCACCATGCAAGCATACACATTTTGCATATATATTATTAGAGATCCGAATAAGGAGTTAGAGTAATTTTTATCCAGAAAAAAACGTACTATTCACGAGAGATAGGTCAAATTTGCATTAATCGATGGATGGAAGCCGCGGGTAAGTGCCAGTCATTTACAAAGATACGAACACAACAGAGTAGTGGGCGGTTGCTAATATAGAAGTAAATAACGAAAGATAATAAGACATACCAAGTGTTTAAAATGTGTAGATATCCAGATTTTTTATAACGATTTTTATGATGGACTAAATCCGAAGAAAATCGTACAGGTATAATCAGTATATACGTTATTCTGCATTTTACACGTATGGTCATAGTACAAACTAAGGTTACAAAGGTTTAAAAGTACTTTTTATTTAAAATTATAAACATATCAGACCATATGCTATATTGGATTGGTGTCAAGCTTACCTTGTGACATATTAAACCGTGTCTATTTGATTGACGTAAAGTGCTTTTAACAAAATACTTGGACATATCTTTTATGGGAATACTAACGTACTAGTTTTTATTTTACTGATTTGCACGTGGTTCCTCTTGCCAGAAATACAAAATTTAGATTTTTTCTTCAAGCATTAATGCTCAGGAAATTAGATTGTAGATAATTGGCAGTTTGGTTTATTTTCTTTAGTTAAAAGTTTAAATAGAATGTAATGGTAATCTTTGTGTCTTATTCATTTAATTTTAAGTTTATAACTTGTTCCATATAAATTAATGTAACTAAATATACTAAAACCGTGCCAGATAATACACCTATAAGTTAAAAAATGAATAATGTAAAGCGATTCAGTGCCTTTGGAGTTATGAACAAAGAGACGTCGGCTTTTATAACATGTACATATTATTGACCTATTTTTTTTTGCAATTTATCAAATCAAATCAAATCAAAAATACTTTATTCAGTTTAAGCCTTAATAAGGTGCTTATGAACGTCAAACTACCACCGGTTCGGGAATCAACCCAGTCATCGAGAAGAACCGGCAAGAAACTCGATAGGGTACATCTTTTTAACATATATATATTTCGAATACATTGTAGTGGGCGTACAATTAAAGTAAAGTACCATTTTTAGTGGATCCACAGAGAGGAGTCAATTCCAGACATCACCATCGTTGACATATTGATCCACTCTATAATAGCCTTTCGACACTAAAATCCGCTATATCAGACATTGAAGCTGGTTGATTTTAGAAAAAAACATGATCTGGCCTATTACGAAGAATAGTTCTTCAAGACTTGTCACTAAACAATTAAATCATATGCTACCACAGCAATATAATTTTATTTTTCGGATTAACATTCACTATTCATTTATAGACTAGCATATGATACGTAATCTTTTATATCTTCCAACTTTTGAAATTATACATATGTAATATACCAAAATGTAATAAACGAGTACGATGAAAGGGTTTTATAGAAATGTATTCTGAGTTGATAGTAAAAATATATGTCAAACTAAGCGGTATTTTTTATATTAAATATATTATTACTAAAGTACAAAATATCCTTTTCAATAAATCTTTATATTTTTCAATGAAGGTTAAGGTATAAGATTTGTATTTGTCACACTAAAACTTTAAATAAACAGATTTGCCATTATAATTATCATATATACTATCCAGGCTCAGCCTAATTAAGAGATAGCAATAATTATGTAAACCAGAAGTCGTAACCTAATATCTAATTTTATCAAATGAATCAATTCATGTTCAAGTCAATAAGCACAATGTTAATCATACCTTTTAATACATTAAGAATATTAGATTTTATTGAATAATTGAAGTAAATAAAAATGTGTGCGTGTACTAGTGTACACACGTAAGAAGTGAAACTTGTTTAAGGCCTTATTTTTCGCAAAACCCTTTCTTTCTTTATGGCAAACAATTTCATTAATATATTAAAAAATAAAGTTAAATTACATAAAGTTTAAACAAAAGGATTTTATTATCATAGACATGAATACAAAAAAGATGGCGCGTAACGGAAAAATGTGACGGTAAATTTTTTCCAACGCTGATAAAGAAGTTTCACTTCAAAAATTAATGTATAATTTCAAAAGATATAGGTATTAAAATGTTGTATTGAATAACTGGATATATGCTGTTACTATAAAAAGATCATGTAATAAGAAACATGCCAACCTCGAAACACCGATATGTTTCGATACGTTCATTCAATTTTATTTATAGCCGCCACAACACTAACAAAAGAAAGGGCGACGCGTTCGATCGGTTTTCCTACCAAAAACATCTTTGTTTTTACAATAATTTTGTTATACGAAATTAAACTTTATTATATTACAGTTAACGTCGATGTTACAATGGAGACATCACTTTTAATACCGGTGAATAACGTCCGTATTCCCAAATAAAGGCGGGAAACACCAAAATCACGCTGTCAGTCGTCGTATAGAGGAAGCCATGTATTTTTGTATGAATCAATTATTTTAATTGATTTCACATACAACACGATTGGGGACGGTCGTTACGTTTTGTCACATCACTATTGCTTGGGAAGTAATTTTAAATTCGGAACGCGGCTCGAGACGGTATTAGGTCATTTTACTTTTTTTTTAAATCGTTTGCGTTATTCGGGCACTGGAAAACTGTCATACAGCCAATTCTGCGAGAAAATCTTGTAAGAATTTAAAAAAAAAACTTTATTGTAGGAAGCAAGCAAAGCTCATAATTACGCAATAAATTATCAACTCATTGACCACAAAACAGGAAAAATATACTTAACCACAACGCGTAATGAATATTGAATAATAATTATCTATGGATTCATTGAATGAGCCTTGAGCACTATTATGACTAAACAGTATTGTCACACCTTAGATCACTATCTTTAATACTAATAACAATACGACCAACTTACAAAGATCTACATATCCACATACATTCCTCAGTAATACGTGCCTTCTTAAATGGAAGTTCAAAACCATTTTCGTTTGAGCCGTCTAACGGTTCACTTAATAAACGAGTGTGGTTCAATGTAACATGTCGCTGTTAATCTAAATTGGTTTCTTATGGTAGCCGCTTAGAAAAGATCTCATAGATATGCTTTTATATATAAATTATGTTTTATTAATGTTTCGAAGCCATGATATACTATTTTTAGCGTGGTCAGACCAATTAGACTAAAGGGTCAATGAAGAAATGGCCATATTTCATACTTAACCTTCAAGATATAGATATATACCTATAATCCTATACATGAATAGATTTAACCCTTAAATCTATACAAATATTATAAAGTTAAATGGTTTTTTTTGCTTGAACGCGTTAATCTCGGGAACTACTGTTCCGATTTCATTTCCATTTCAGTGTTAGATAGCTTATTTGTCGAGGAATGCTATAAGCTATATATCATCACACTAAGACTAATAGGAGCAGAGCACAAATGAATAATGCTTCAAAATTGGGATTTTTTTCTTTTTGAGAGCTTCCGCTGCGTGCGCTGCGTAAACGATAACTATTCCACGCGGACGAAGTCGCGGGCAGAAGCTAGTGCGTAATGTCTCAAAAATGGAACATTGTCCCTAACTTATAAATAAAGTATTATTTTTGACGATTTTTTTGTACTGTATTTGGAGATCCTCATATAATAAATATGAATGCTACTTGTTAAAAACTATGGTTTATTATTCCTTTATAAATCTTTACAACGCTCCACATAAGATTATCTTTGTGTAAAAATTAGGACATCATACATTTAAGGGTTAACAAGGCTTTACATGGTCACGTCAAATAACGTCACGTAAGATTATGTTGAAACGATAAATCTATTAAGTTAAATATACATACGAATTTGTTTATATGTACATCTACATAAATGACTAGTATTTGCTTGCGGTTGTGTAAATTTCATATATTTGAAATAGTACTCTCTATAGGTGACAGGTACCCTATATTCTTTTCTGTACTCCCCACAACGTTTAGGCAAAATTACGCTTTTTATACTTTTACTTTCGGTTACAGTTGGAGGGTAGAAATGAATACTTTAGACACATTTTTGTATTGGTTTGAATAATTTTTAACTCTAGCTAGTAACCCCAACTTCGTTTTCATGAAATTCTTTAGTTCAGTATCATCATCAGCCTCTAAGAGATCTACTGCAAGGCCATAGACCTCTTCCCGAAGGAAGGTATGGGCGTAATCACCACGCCAACCCCCACGACGTATTGGCGATGTCAGACTCCAAGTAATCTATTGTTGTATATTTTCCCACATATGGTGATACTATAAGAATATTTCTCAGGTTCAGGTTTCCTCACGATGTTTTCCTTCACCGTCAGCCGATAGTGTTACCGATTTAAATTAGAAAATGTAAGCGAGTTCCGAAAAATTCGTTGGTACATACCGGTGTTCCAACCTGCGGACATCGAAATGATATTCCACCGGTCAAACCACTAGATCACCACGACTTTATACCTTTGATTCTTTAGTTATTTCATAGGAATGTTGTAGGTGGTAGAGGCACGCTGAAGCTATTACTGGTTTCAGCATGAATGCGTCGGCTCGCCCGGGATACTACCACTCGACCCACAGAAACACAGGCTGGCAACGCACTTGCGACTCCCGTGGTGTTGCTAGTATCAATGGACGGTGGTGATCACTTACCATCAGGTGACCCGCGTGCTCGTTTGCCCCCTATCATATAAAAAAAGGAACTATGCTACTTGTCTGAATTATTTTCATTGATTTTTTTTTATTGCAATTTTAGTCATCTTCACTTAATATCTATAATTTTTACTGATTTTATTTACTATCACTGCTACGTTTTACTATCACTGCTTGGTCCCTATGGGACATTGTAGTGATATATAGGTTGTAGGATATCTCGTACAAACAACAGACACTTGAATTTTTCTATATATAGATATGAAAGTGATCGTAAAAGGTCTCACAGTTTAGACGACTGTGTTGCCAAAATCCACAAAGTGTCAAGTAAAAATACAGTGTAAAAATATCATGGGTCAAATTAAACTGGTTATGTAAATTAATTACTTCCTTTGAATAATGAAACAGGGCCCGTTCATTGAGTTTAGTTTGTATCGATTGTTATTCCACGTGTCGTTTAGTGTTGGGAAATGTTGTGAATTCGGTATGCACCGTGCATTCTAATGATTTTAGTTAAAGAGTTTTTAAACTTCCATGAACTGGAAGTACGCTTGTACGTCGGGTGTTTCGACTGTGGTGCCTGTGGCTAAAAATTATACCGATCCAGCAAACCCAAGCGAATGATCTAGACCGGAGGTTCCCAGTCTTTTGACGTGATAACGAAGACGATTTATAAGAATAAATCAATGAACCCCGGTTGCACGCACGAAAAAGCATGACTCATTGTCACATTCCGCCTGAGCCGAGCGTGCAAGCGAGAGCGCGGAACAAGCGATAGCGAGGCGCGATTGGTTTAAGCGTTCAGCTTGTGACGCATGTATCTATATTATAGAATAATTTAATTCAATTCATAAAAATATGCAATTTTCCATCATTGTTTTCTTATTACGTTATCACATAAAATTATCGTCCGTAAACCGACTTTACAGATAACCAATATTTTATCTCAAAGGCCACTTTCAAAACTGAACATTATTGGGTGCTAAGTGTCGTAATTTTTAATAACAAATGACACGTTTTATAGATGAGAGATGTAAATATAATTAAGCTGCAAGGTTATATTGAGGTGAACTGTTTACAGCTACTTTGCGAAATTACATTTTAGGCAAATTGGACGCATTACTTGATTAGTTTTGTTGCTAAAATGATAAGTAACCGTTAAATAATTATCGTGGGTAGGTAGTAAGTATTATAGAAAAGAAACGTGCCTTCTTTAACTTGTATTTAGGTTACATTTAAAGGATTCATGCAACACGACGCGTGGCGCATGAAATGATAAAAACATTTATTGTATAAGTTATGCTAGTGAGTTTTGTTTTTTTTATACGTAAATGTTTTAGCCTTTGACCACAAAAGTATCTGATATTAAATACCGATGTTTAAGATAGTAACCACGCTAAAGCTATAGAGGACTGGCACTCAAGTGCAGCTGCCGGAATACACCAACATGCAGAGTTTGTACTTGAGGTAGCTAGCCCGGCGGACTTAATAAAAGCCCCTACCACTATGCTATGATTTCATGACATTTTCCTTCACGGTATGCTCCTACTCAGTTGCTAGGATTAGAACCTACGTCCATCGACGCTGTGTCCGAAGAAACTATCAACTAAGCCACCGTTGGTTCAAAAGTAGGAAAGTGATTTTTTTTAAATACCATAGGAAGACAACGAACACGCGGATCACTTGATGTAAAGTGATCACCGCCGTCCATAGACACTAGCAACACTAAGGGAGTCGCAAGTGCGTTGCCAGCCTGTGTTTGGGGGTAAATGGGTAGTGGGGAGGGGTGGGAAGAAGAGAGGAAGGGGAGGTGGACCTCCGGCGCTATCACTGCAAGCACTGTTACTTCACGTCGGTTTTCTGTGAGAGGGTGGTACTACCCCGGGCGAGCCAACCCATTCATTATGAAACCAGTAATGGCTTTAGCGTGGCTCTACCACCTTAATATTCCCCTCAGTCGTTGTAGTTTATTTTAATTGCACGGTACTTGATAAAGTCACGTAATATCATGCACGAAAATAAAATCAAGTAATCGATGGACTAATCTCTATTTAAGATGCCAGAAGAATACTAGATTCATTGTGGTAGGACGTTTTCTAAATTCGCCTGGCTAGCTACCTCTAGTTGAAAATCTGCCGCAAAGAAACTGTTGGTGTGTTCCGGCAGCTGCACTGGTGAGCCAGTCGTCTCTAGGTTTAGCCTCTTTACCATTTCAGACTACATCGTAATTTAACATCAAATGGAACTATTGTCAAAGGTTAATCTATAAAGTATATCAAAATCATCCCCTGTCATCAAGCTACTAGCGTGTCACAATAGAAATGTACCAATCTTATTGGTTTCAGCATGAAAGGGTCGGCTCGTCCGGGATAGTACTACCCTCTCAGAGAAAACCGACGTGAAGTAACAGTGCTTGCATTGTTGCGTTTTGTTTGGTCAGTGAGAGCGCCGGATACCCACCTCCCCGACCCTCAACCCTCCAAACACAGGCCGACAACGCACTTGCAACTCCTCTGGTGTTGTGAGTATGTTGGGACGCCGGTGATCACTTATCATCAGGTGACAGGCCTGATCGTTTGCCCCCATAATATAAAAAAAAACTTCTACAAAAAACTTTTGAAGTTATACTTCTTTTGGCGCGTTAGGGAAAAATGAGGAGAGTAAATTGTACGATGCGCGCGCACACCGTCACGAAAAACCGAAACCATGAAGATAGCTATAGTCAACATTTTGTTTCTTTGTATTTGTTGTTTGTATTTCTTTGTATTTAAACTTTCAATGTATTAAATACCTTTTTTCTATTGTTAATGTCGTTTTTTCTACAAACGTAGAATAAGGCGAAAGATAAAATTTTTGAAAAGATTTTTATCTTGTTACGCCAAAGAAGTATAACTTATAACGCGTGTACATAAGTACACACACACTTTTTTTTAATAAATACAATTCATATAACCATGGCACAAAGTAGACAGTAATATAGACAAACCATATTTTTCACGGTTCAGTTAACAAATAAACAACAGATCAGCCTGAAAACCCAATTTCTTTCGCAAATAACATAATGTTTATAGGTTAAGAATAACAACAGTATAATAAGGCCCGTCTCCTTATACGCACAGTGTTAAAATAGGGTTCACGGTAAAATTGACGATACCTGTAATTGAACAGACGGCTGGTTTTAATAATCCAGAGTATTCATTTGTTTTTTTTTACATATAATTTGGTAACATTTGGTTTTCGATTACAAAATGATTAGGGCTTATTGCAAATGTTGTTTGTTACAAAATCTTTGGTCAAATTTGCAATGGGCGTAAATTAATTTGGATATTGTTTTTCATGTCTTCGTAAGTTTTTCTGTAGGCGCGTGATAAAATGAACTTCGTGGCTGTCGAATTTTGACTTATTTTAAAAAGAAAAGACTACCCTTTTCGTCCAATCTAAATATACGTGGTCTTTATAAAAAATAATAATAGTGTAATGCAGGGCTTCTTAAACTTTTGTCATTCACGACCCCATTTATGATTGCGAGTTTCTTGACGACCCCATACAAATATAAAAGAAAAATAAATTAACATTGTTTGATGATTTATTTATTAGGTAACAACTAGCGGACCGGGCGGACGTTGTCCTGCCTTGAAAACAAAAAAATCCTAAAAGTCGACCGCAGCGCCACCTACCGGGTCCAATTGTGAATCTAAACCATTCTCGGATCCACTCGAACACGCACACAAAATTTCATCAAAATCGGTCCAGTCGTTTAGGAGGAGTTCAGTCACATACACACGCACACAAGAAATATATATATTAAGATATACATATACATATGAAAATATATAGTTTTAGAATTCGTTTTGAAACATACAAAAATCTAAATCTCTCGCGACCGCAGAATTTTGCTACGCGACCCCATTTGGGGTCGCGACCCATAGTTTAAGAAGCCCTGGTGTAATGCATTATTTATAGCAAATTAACGAATACATGAATTATTCTGCTGTTGATTATCCATTATATGTTATTTTTATTGATAACGACTATGGCCGTCCGATGCTACGGTCACGTGGGACCAAGCATGCATCATCCAACCACCAATAGGTGTGAAAGAGAGAGTACGTTACCCAGAGTCAAAATCGCAATAATAACAACGATTATTACTTTTGTTGTCGTATCACTTGCAATACGCTAACAAAGATCCAATTATCACATTATTCCAGGTTATTACTGCCATTGTCGAGTAGATAATAATATTAGAAATATCTCGCGATCATTTCAATGTTCTAACAAAATGGTGGCGCCCTTGTTAGAACTTTCCAGGGAGTTCTCGCGGCGTATCAGAATTCATACTCCGTTGTATTATTTTCCATCCACTTCACTTCTGAACAATAACCGAACTATATTACGTATAATGCCACCAATATTACAATATAGAGCATCAAATGACACAAGATTATGTATCTCTATATATATAAGAGATTCCCACCTATATATTGACTCATCACGATATCTCTGGAACCATAAGGCGTAGCGACTTGAAATATGGTAGGAATATTCCTTTCGCCGAGTAGAGGTCAGCTAAGAACGGATTTTACGAAATTCCACCCACAAGGGGGTTGCGGGGGCGTTAACAATAGAAAATTCCCATTTTTAACCTATAGCTCCATTGTTAGTAAACCCGTACGAAGTCGGGATGAACAGCTAGTAACATATAAAAGTAAGACAGATTAAGACCCTGTCAAAAACTCTAGCAGGATAGTTGATAGCAGTTTATAACAACATTTGCTCGAAAATAACACACACATTTGATATATATCTATCGTTCTCATCTATAAATCTGATGGTATGAAGCCGGATTGTCAAATAAACTATAAGTATTGCAACATATCGAGTTTGTTGTGAAATAATGACGCGGTTAGATACAAATATGCCCACGTGAATCCACACAACGTTAAATGTCACTTGAGTCACGTCAAGGTCTGAGATGTTATTCCGTTCATGTGAAGATGTTTTCGATGCCCCATGGAATTGTGTTATTTGATGTAATTGACAAGTTCCATTTATGTCTTTTTATTTAAAGTTTCTCATTAGTACTCAACCTTTTTACCGTTTTTAAGTTACCTCTGTTAAGTTCAACATTACTGCTCAACTCCTCAGAAGAAATGTAATGTTATGTAGCGTAAGTAATGCTCTGAACCGTACTCTATCTGCTAATAAAGTCGCACTAAAATCGGTTTAGTTGTCGCGAAGATTACCTGAAACAAACGATAGACATGAAAACATCTATTGAAAGACGACACATAAGAATATTATTTATAAGAGTATAGATTTTTTAAATATAGTTTATGGCATTCAGCGTTTGATAATATCAATTCGTATTAATTGACTAGTCTAAGATGATAACACTCTAAGCCTAGAGGGGACTGGCTCTCAAGTGCAGCTGTCGGAACACACCAACAGGTGCTTCGCGACAGAATTTCAACTTGGGGGTAGTAGCTAGCCAAGTGGACTTAGAAAAAACCCTAATACCATTATACAATTAGTGGCAGAAATAGCAAAAAAAAAGAAACAAATAAAAAGAAAACGGAGTTTGCAAAAAAAAGAAGAGAAGTTGAAGACATACAGTAAATAAAGTCTCGGATAATGTACGGGGGTAAAACGGGGACTAAAAAAAACATTATACCACTTACCACATTATACCAACAGTCGCTCGCGACTTCCTCTGTGTTTTCTATCTTTATAAATGATAAAACCATACATTATCTTCGTATAACTAGCGTACACTGAGTTAATTCTGTGATGACAGAATTTTTTGCAACTCACTTGATTCTTATACATATTTTATGGTCAATTTAAATAATATCTTTATAAATTATACCTTTTGTGTTATTTTGATATATAGGCTTATAAGAGATGAGCTTATAAACACGAATGTAAAGTTTTATCGAAATCCGTGCAGTAGTTTTTGCGTGAAAGAGTAACCAACGTTACTTCATTCGCGCAAACTTTTCTCACTTGAGAGACAGCCTCTCTAGTTTTAGCATGTTACTATCTTATGTGAGATGGTGGTCAAACATATAAAGTGTAATAATGTAGTGTACCGGCCTGCTTGCTCATTAGATAAACTTTTAGTAAAAAAATGGCAAAGGATCGATGGAATCCAAAAGGAAGTAATCTAGAAGCATCTACGAAAGCATCGAATGGTTATATTATATGCCGATACTTTCCGTACTTTTGAAGTAATTGACCCTCAAAGGGATTGTATTTTTATTATATATGCATTCGTATATTTATCAAGATAATAGTTATTATTACATAGATATTGAACTGATGACTCTTAAGCATTCTCAGTTTTGGATTGCTTATTTAACAAACTGTTTTAGATAAGACGACACTTGAGTAATTTTCCCATCACGGTCGACTGCCATTACGCCATAGTCAATGTTACTTACTACAAGGTCTGAATCATGGTAGCCTTGTCCTACAACTCAACTATTACATGCCATAATATAATAAGTGCTAATTTCATTAATACTTGTATGTTAAAAAGTAAACAATAAAAATATCTGTATTACTCAGGTCGCATATCTGTAATTAGCGTCACTGTCCAATGAGTGATCGTTAACTTTCGTTCAATACGCGTAAGAAAGTTTTCAATTTTAAAACAAAAAAAAACTCATTTATTATATACTAATTTTGTACACATTTCTGTCTTTGTTAAAGTTTCTTGTGTAGAATGGTTGAAATACAGTTCCCGGCTTTTGATTTTATACGTCGGAAAGAAGACTGAGACAGTCGACTAAGTTCGGTTTAGTATAGTTTTATCTTTGTCTATCGCAGTCATTGAGCTGTGCGATAGAGAGAGCGCTTTACAAAACCGAACCAAGCCGGACGTCTTACTTCTTTCCCGACGTCTCAAATCAAATGCCGGGTACTGCAGTTGTAGTAGGGAATATAGATAAGGAGCATGTTCAAATTACAAGCAAGTAATACTAAGTTTGCTCGTAACACGAAGTGTCTGAAAGACAATTAATGAAGCGCTGATCGTTAGACTATTCTGCAAGTTTTAAATTGAGACTATATTGTCCGGGAGCCAATTGTGATAAATCGGCATATATATTGGCGCTAGTTTCTCTTAAATAACCTATGAAAACCTCTGTTTAGTAATCCGTTCGTTTTGGAAATAAACGTTTCAAACAGACAGTCACAAAGACAGACATTTATAAGCGACATTAAAAAGAGGAGATTGCAGTTGTGTAGTATTTTGCTTATATCTTCGTTAATATGGAACTTCGTCACCTATAAACCGATTTGGAAATTTCTACAGTGTAAAGGGGATATTTTAATTTCATTATACAGCAGCGAATTAATCAAAATGACTCAAAAATGTTTAGTGACTGAGATTTTGGAAGGTTTATGACAATCCTAGACTAGGTAAGTACTTACCTGTGTCCGAGGGTTTATGGTGAATATGTTGTAAGTTTTTCTTTTTAATCTCTTTTATATATCTTTGGTTGGTTCTGTTATATATATATACTAGCGCGCCCGACGGACGTCGTCCTGCATTGATAATTTATTCTCGTATCCACTAGAACACGCATACAAAATTTCATCCAAATCGGTCCAGCTGTTTAGGAGGAGTTCAGTGACATACACAAGTACAGAAGAAATTTATATATAACTATAGGGTCCGGCAGACGTTGTACCGCCCTGATTATAAAAAAAACCTAGACAAAGTATATACCAAAACCTTCCTCATTAATCACTTTATCCGCTGGGGAAAATCGCATGAAAATCCATTCAATACTTTTTGACTTTATCGCGAACAGACAGACAGACAGACGCGGTAGGGGACTTTGTTTATACTATGTAATAAAGATATATCAGTAGATAGATGAAACTACACGTAATTTTCATAACACAGAGTCCAATTTAATATAAATTTATACACAAATGTGTTATTGCGCAATAGGTTATTAATTTTGAATCATACTAATTCAAAACTCTATAATTGATGATATCATACGTATATACACAATTACCAATACGTTTAATTTATATCCCCTTTGTAAATTTACTTGCGTTTTCGATTCAAACTATAAATGAGATTTCAAACAAATTTTGACGGCTATGCGTGTAACCCCATACGGGCGTACTGCTGACTAATTTATGGTTTTTGCACCTGGTCTCGACGTAGCTCGATGGGGTGTAAATCGCAGATGTTTCGGTTAGTAAAAAAAACATTGAAATATAAAAAAAACACAGCGCAAAAATCTTTGAAAATGTCATTTATAATATGTGTGAAAATCAAGATAGAACTGACATAGTTTTATGCCTACCTAATACGTTCAAGCGCAATTATAAAAGCGGGTTTTGGTGTTAAAAAAGTTATTATAGAGTGGACCACTATGTGAACGATGGTGATGTCTGGAATTGATACCTCTCTGTGCATCCACTAAAAACAATTGTAACTATAATGTAAAAATCAAATTTCTTGCCGGTTCTTCTCGACGATTGGGTTGTTTTCCGAATCGGTGGTAGTTTTGACGTTCATAAGCGCCGTTATAGGGCCTAAATTAAATAAAGTGTTTTTGGTTTTGATTTTTATTTTATTTAATAAAACATTTGTCATGACTACCACTTAATCGCTATAAAGTAAACTCTGTAATAACCCTTACCTAATTTCAAATTGCTTTTGTATATTTTTATCATTATTACCTAAGATTTACAGCGTTATGATATGTAAGCAATAGTCTGAAATGTCGTCTATCTGCGAGTATAAACCACATCACAATTGGTTCAGTCGTTTTGGGAATAAACACGAACAAAAAGCAGACTTAAATTTCATCAGATTTATATTTCTCTTACATTTTCTCAGGTTTATACTTAGACACTGGGAGATATTATACATATACCAACCACCGAAGTAACAAAGCGTGAAGATACGCAAATGCGTTATAATATATGGCCTATATAATAGTCTGAAAAATCTCCTATATGGGAGTAAAAACCTCATTCCAATCGGTTGAGTTGTTTTGGGAATAAACACGAATAAATATCGGACTTAAAATTCGTCTGATTTTTTTTTTAATTATAGCACAGCAAAGTGACTCCACTGTGCCTGATAGTGAGCATAGTACAATCCAAAAACAATGGCGACAACCGAGAGATGCGCTATCCCTCACCGGTCGCCGATGTCATGCCGGCCTGCGTAAATGTCTCTTCACGTTACGCTTGAAGGACCCCATATTATAGGAAGAAAAGAGTACACTGGCCGGGAGATTGTTCCACAGCTTCACGGTACGGCAAAGATAAGAAGTTGCGAACTTTTTAGTTATGTTTTTCTTAGATTTCTTTTTTTGGTTCATAGTTAGAAGGAAGAACGAAAGATATATTTATTCAGCACATACAATACATATTTACAATTATATACATGAAAAAATAAAGTGAGACAATTATTGCGTGGAGTGAAAAAGGTATTTGTCTCAGCACAAGTTGCAGGCTTGCAGATGCAAGCGTTGCAACGCTGGTTTCCAGACAAAGCCTGCCTAGTAATACATTGGAAGGTTATTGGAGGGTACATAGCGTGAAGATACGCGTAACAACATTCGATTCGATCATGAAGCCAATAGAGAGACATCAGTTGCAGGTATTTTTAGAATGCATGGGCTTCCGTTAGTGCGTTAGATATACTTGGAAGCGTTCCAGCTTCCATCTTGTTTTATTTAAACAGCTTTGGGTTACGTTTATCGATGTCTTTCAAACCTATTTAGTTGTAATTATTCGGAAGTCATTGCCTGACGTAGGTACGCGTTGGGGGAAAAAATGGGTGTGTACTTACGACCACCCAGTCGAAGTGAAAACTTATAAATAAACTAATTGTCCCGCGATTTCATCCGCGTGGAACCTGATGTTTTAACAGTAATTCATTAAAGCACCTTAATGTATTAAGTCCATTTACTTATCTACTTCTATCACGTCACTCTCGAGTCGTCATTAAAATTACAATAACTTTTGATAGAGTGAACCGATTTTAATGAAACGAAGACTAAATGTTACTCGAGGATATGCTTTACGAATTTCTTGGTGTGGTTTTATCGTGAACGTAGATTTTTAGCAGTGATGTGTGTCCGAACAAATAGACAGACATTTCTAAAAATGATTGAAATGTGTTTTACTTACTCCAAGACGTCGACAACAATTATATTAACAAAAATCTAAAAAGTACACACACGTTATATTTATACTGTTATTAAACATATAGAAGATTTATAAATTAAATCTCTATTCTAAATAATAATATAGAGTAATTATAATTCAATAGTCATACGAGACTTGTTCGTAAGTACATATTCTGAAAGCACAATTCGTTAAATATCAATATGGCACGCGCCGGCCATCTGTTTTAGTTCGGCCACGTGTCCGGGTAACATTACACTTGCCCCAGAGGTGGGGCAAATAACTGCCGATATCGATTCTTCTGACATTGACAGTTATGCTTCTATGACAGGACATGTTTTCATTATCAATTCTATATAAAACGAAGTAATATACGAAATAATATACGAGGAGTTAGGTATGTGAGTTAGGAGTTGTGCTATTCTATCTTAAACTTTAAATCGTCTATACGGGCTTGTTTGTCTTTTATTGTTTTTATGCAGTTATCTCCAGAATTCCCAGTCAAAAGTGTTTAGCAATGCACAACAATTTTACAGAAAAGGTATAGATAAACGAATGTAATATCAAGCTATAACCCTCAGAGGATGAATTGACATCTCTCTCTGCATCCAGTAAAAACGATTGAAACGTGTACTGTATTTTAAATATACGCATATGTTTAAAAGATAACCCAATCTAGTCTTTTGACTGTTCTTCTCGATAGCTGTGTTGTTTGGCCGAATCGGTAGTAGTTTTCACGTTCATAAGCGCCTTATAAGGTTTTTTTATTTCGATTTTTATTCGACTGTAATATATAAGGAATAGGTGGGAATTATGTTAATTTATCTGAAAATTAAATTCGTCTATCGTAGCTTGGATGTCTTTTGTTGTTTTTTAAGCAATTACAACGAGAATTATTAGTGAGATTTGAAAAATATTTTATCATTTAATATCAAGCTAAAAGCCTCAGATGCAGAGTAATTATGTTACAAAATGTAGGTCGAGGAGTACACTAAGCGAAAACTAAGTAATAATTCGGTCGGACGGTGTGGCACGGTCATCGTCATCATTATAAGCCTGTAAGCCCACTGCACGACCATAGGCTTCTTCTCGAAGGAACATATGGGCATAATCACTACGCCAGTCCACGACGTATTGGCGATTTCAAACTTCAAGAAATCCAGGGTTCTATATTTTTCTCACATATAGTGGTACTATAAGAACGTTTGTCAGGTTCAAGTTTCCTTACGATGTTTTCGTTCACCACCAGCCGATGGTGTGACCAATGTTAAAATTAGTAAATGTATGCGAACTCCGAAAAATTCGTTGGCACGTTCCGGGGTTGGAACCTGCGGACATCGAATTGTTATTCCACCGGGCAAACTACTAGATCACCACGACTTAAACTACACTGTGTGGCACGGTGCGAGGTGCGAGGGCGGGTTAGCCTCACCAAAAATGACCGAACTGTGAATGCCTATGTCAGTGAGGTACTACACCGCTCAGAGGAGTCCCATGGTCGATTCCATGGCGCTTTAAAATAGCAATGATACTTTAAAATTTATTTAAGATTATATATCTCATTACTTTACTTAAATTTTTAATATAGAACCAAACTTATTTTGATATTAATATATCGATATTACATAAACAAATGTCACATAAAATAAGGTTCATATCAACGAAATATCGATATTATTATACATGTTCAATAATTTATATCGATATAGAAATAACCCGACCGCAGTACTGGCTGTTCATAAGGAACTCTTTGAGTGGTCCATTCATAGCTTTAATGTAGTGCATACCTACATATGTGGACTCTTTGTTACAGAACACATTCCTCAATCTTGGCTTCGTAATTCCATCTATAGAAACATTGAGTGTAACCAAGCATAGGAAATGAATTATTAATTTTTGTTACACCATACTGGAGGTCTATGGTTTTGAAAAAATTAATCATATCGGAGCAGGAATGTCTAGTGCGAGTTTTAAGCTACCATGGAAGATCAATTATAATTTAGGTTAGAAAATTGGCTCAACTGTAAACTAAAGAAGAATACAAAACATTTATTTGGCACCAGCTGTGCCCACGACTTCGCGTGGATCCTAAACTACAAAACAGTGACTAAGAAAACCATCTCAATGTATTCTAAGTCTAATTACTATCTACTTTTATCTCGTACTTAAGTCGCATCGTCATTAAAATTACAATAAATTTTGATAGACCAAACCGATTTTAATGAAACAAAGACTAAATGTTTCTCAAAGATACGATTTACGAAAAGGTTTTATCATGAACGCAGTACATTAGCAGTGATGCTTGTTCAAACAGACAGACAGATAGACAGACGTTTCTAAAAATGAGTGAAATGTACGTTATGAGCTCGCGAACTCCGTTCCGCCTTAAGTATATTAAAATATGCGTTTTTTTGTAACCTTCTCCTGACAATAACAAACACAACAAAAAAAGAATTAGCGAAATCGGTTCCGCAGTTCTCGAGTTTTGCCCTTAGCAACACATTCAGCGATTCATTTTTATATATAAAGATTCCTAGACACCCGCAAAAAGTACAGACACTTTCTATTTACATTCTTATTATATGTATAGATGATATGTTTTATCGACTATATTTAATAGAATTGTATCTACTTATCGCGGTTTTACTCTTGTCTCATTTATAAAACTTGTTGTCGTCCAGAGGTCGCATTGCGATCATTTTTTTTTGTTACGATACTATTGTAGTATTTTTGTCAAAGATTGTATAAACATTATCGACTAGCTGATACCCGCAACTTCGTCTGCATATAATATTCAATTATCTTTACCTACTTTTCTTTCGTATTGAACTTATGTCATTATCATTACATAGTATAAAATAAAGTCCCCTTCCGCGTCTGTCTGTCTGTCTGTTCGCGATAAACTCAAAAACTACTGAACGGATCTTTATGCGGTTTTCACCAGTGGATAAAGTTATGCACGAGGAATGTTTTGGTATATAATTTGTCCAGGTTTTTTTTTATAATCAGGGCGGGACAACGACTGCCGGGCCCGCTAGTTAAAATTATAATAACTATTGATATAGTCAACTGATTTTAATTAAATAAAGACTAAATGTTACTCGAGGATATGGTGATGATTTTCTTTATTACATTTTATCATGAACTTATTACTTTAGCAATTCTTCGTACACAAACATATAGACAGACAGATTTTTTTAAAAGTGGTTGAAATTTATTTGATTACTTATTACTAGACACCTGAACAGTTTTTTCACGAAAATCTAAAAAGTACAGACACGTAAGATTTACATTTTTATTACATGTATAGATTAATAGATGTAAGGATTGTGAAGTATGATAAATGAAGACTTAAGAATAAAAGCTGCAACGAATCAATGGTAAGCAACGCTTGAACCAGAACAAAAGTAGTACAATATACGATGAAGAGACAGTGATTATAACAAATACTGTATAATGTATTCTGTCTCATTCTGACTGACGCACGTTCAATCTTATAGATGTATATGTTTGTCTCTTTTTAGTGTCGCTTTATCGTTTCATCGAGTTTCAAATCACAGAGCGGCTAAAGAAGTATTTACTTCAAAAACTGTATCCATGTTTTTATTGATAACACTTTAGCGGGTTAATAGCTACCAAACAAAAAAGGGCATCTGTTAACAAACACAAGAAAAAAACGCCACTGAATTATTTCATCTTCCCCTATTAATGATAGATTTCAAATTACCAGCAATTTATTTAGATGAAGTCAAACTGATTTTTACATCACATGATTTCTGCGTAAGCAGCCGTATATGCGAAAGGAGACGTAGGCATTCACATTTCCCGCTTTTTCGGTAATACTTGATGCTCATGCGGTGAGCAACACCACGGCCCACGATACCATTATTACTTCGTCATAAGTGAGCGTATTTTCTTACCTATATTTTGTATGAAAATCTGGTCTGAAGAATCGTAACCTAAAAATTATAACTCATAATCTTCCTTAGTAAATGTTGTATGCAAAAAGACTTTTTTAAATGTAACCGCTATCGGCTACCGCAATCGCAACCTCAGAGATTAGCGCGTTCAAACAAAAAAGAAAAATTACGAATTAATAAACTGTATTTGAGCAAGCTTTAGTTTTATTGATGAAGTCATCGAACAAAGGCAGGTAAATACAAACAAGATATCATTAAGTTGCACAACACAATAGTTTAGGGAGTAAATTGCGCTATAAAAATAATATAAAAAGTGTCAAACGCACGGACAGACATGCATGGGTTGGGTGTATAATGAGTTCCGCTGTATGACTACGTAAACCCATAGAGACGTAAACCATTATGAGTTTGTTTTTCATTCTGTAGTGAAGATTACAAATAGATGTTTTTTTTATTTCAATCGTATAATCGTCAATTGATATCAAGGTAAGGTAAGTAGTAAAGTCAATGCAAGATGGACTGAATCGTTTTTCCCCAATGATATTATAACTAAAGATACGTTACCTACACGATATTATGACAAAAAAATGCCACGATAACGCACACATACATAAAATAATATTGTAAAGCCACACTGTCTTAGATAAAATGTGGAAGTATAATGGCATATTCTCAATATCGCTGATGAAAAAGAAATAGTTATATGTTGCTTAAATACGGGTGGATTGACGGAGTAGCCGGCAAAAGTAATCTAACTAGGCAAGTTTTAACAGGGCGACGTCGAAGCGCTTATGACGTATCTATAGTTGTAATAACAATGTTTTTGGTTAGTCACCACATTTTATAAAACAAAGTCCTCTGCCACGTCTGTCTGTATGTCTGTCGGATAAACTCAAAAACTACTCAGCGGTTTTTTATGCCGTTTCATTAATAGATAGTGTGATTCACGAGGAAGGTTTAGGTATTTAACTTGTCAATATTTTTTGTAAATTGGTTGAAATATAACGATACTCGTTGGAAGTGTCGAAAAAAGTCAAGCCGCCTGGGAGCTGTCGTCGAAAACGCAGCCTAATACCCCTTTGAAATATAACAAAACAATTGATATAATAAACAACGCAGACGAAGTCGTAGAAACAACTAGTTTAATATAAAGGTCACTACATGACAGACTCAGATTTCACCAATCAAATAAATTATTGTGTACAAGTGTGTAGGAAGTGATACCACGGAATACGGATTCCAACTCACCACAAAAAGTCCCTGAAATAAAATCCAATAAAATGAAGGTGAGAAACTGGTAATATCATTACCTACTCGACAATGGCAGGAATAATCTACTAGGAGATTCGTTGCCAAATAATAAATTCATTAAAAGATGCATTCAGTGCAATGAGATTGAACGCACGAGTGCATTTCTTAAAATAGGTCAGCTCGTAATCCCAGCTGTTCATTTCTACCCATCTATACTAGTACTAGTAATATTTAGAGCTGAAGAGTTTCTTTGCTTGAACGTGCCAATCTCATGAACTACTGGTTGGATTTGAAAAATTCTTGCACTGTTAGATAGCTTATTTATCAAGAAAGGCTAAAGGTTGCCGTCACGCTAAGATCAATAGGAGCCGAACACCAATGAATAATGTTTTGAAATTGTTTTTTATCGTTAGCCCAAAGTAACTATTCCACGTGGACGATGTCGCGGACAGAAGCTATTGTAGTTACGAATTTTCACTGGGGCATTATATTTTAAACTTAGTAATAGACTTACAGGAAATTATTTGTTAAAGACCTGTGAGATTGTTCCTCTTCTTTTCCCATTTAATTTAAAATAGCCAGTGAAAGTGTATGAGTCAATGGAATCAACGAATTCTTTCATCACATCAGACACGTTATTTAGGTCGCTAGCCCAAACTTGCTGCGCGCGGACGTGTGGTTCAGTGACGTCACTGGCATACGCGTGGTTCACTCGGATGTTTTGCTTCACTGTATGTTTATTCACGAATGCACATCGCTCGAGGTTATATTAATCTCTTTTAGTGATTCCTTTCCAGTTACTCGAGACTTAAGAATACTTTTTATATCATATGTTGTCCAGACCAATGTTGTAATGTAACCTTTTGGAATATAAGACACAGTTGGAGAATGCTAACTCATGTTAGGGTGTCCGTTATTTACTAAGTTGGCTATTTTGACTTCGGTATCGTTCGAATTGTTAGTTTATAACCTAAAGACATTTAAGATTATTAGATAAGATTAGATTTAAGCTTTTTTACTGGCAGTCGAGATTTTCAAGGTATGTTATCTAAGCAACACATACTCTTCTTCTTAGGGTCTAAGCAATGGTAAAACTTAACCGAGGTCAATTAATATAGTTAGCTGGATGTGGTAAAAGACCAGCATAATTTAAATACTAGACACAGCAACAAATTGGTCACTCCATGCTTCAGGTTCACTAAGTCCAAAAACAGTTTTTTAGGTAATAGTGTTAAGTTTTATAACAAAGTCCCAAAATTACCGATTTGCCGGATAGTGAGTTCAAGAACCATGTCAAGCGGGTTTTAATATCTGAAGGCTATTATAGGGTAGACCAACATGTGAACGATTGTGACGTCTGGAAATGACGCCCCTCTCTGTGCATCCACTAATAACGAATGTAAATATTTATGTTTTTGTAAAAATATATAATGTGAAAAGATAAACCAGATCGAGTTTCTTGCCGGTTCTTCTCGATGACTGGGTTGTTTTCCGAACCGGTGGTAGCTTTGACGTTCATAAGCGCCTTCTCAGGACCTCTAAATTGAATAAAGGATATTTTAATTTTGATATTTTGAGTTAAAACGGTTGTAGAAGTTAAATATGTAATGGAATTACAAAGCTATGGTGGTTTAGTCGATAACGTGTTCGGACACAGCATCGATAGATGTAGATTCCAATCCTAGCAGCTGAGTCGGAGCTTCCGCTGAAGGAAAACATCGTGATGGAACCCTAGCATGGTGGTAGGGTTTTTCTTAAGTCCGCCTGGCTAGCTACCACCCTCGAGTTGAAAATCTATCACCAAGTACTTATTGGTGTGTTCCGGCATCTGCACTTGAGAGCCAATCCCCCTCTGGGTTTGGCGTGTTTATCATTTTAGCCCATACCGTCATTGAACATAATACATGAGATTCTATTAAAAGTATTAAAAAGACGCAAATTTATCCAGAGAATTCAATTATAATGAAATAACAAAACCATTCTCACGAGAATTTTCAATTAATTCTTCTATAAAATATTGCTTTATTACAGAATATATTCGAGAATATAAAGCGGCTATTCTTGATATTATCAGTTTAGTTTCATCAAAAGGTAACATGCAGCAATAATTGCATTTACAATGCGACACGTAATGACCTACTAATGTAATGCAATCGATAAGTGACAGGAATGAAAAAGTGGAACCTTGTGGTACTCCAGTTTTTATTATTATTATGACATCCTCTTGACACGTCACTGTTAACATTCATTTGAGTGTATGTGGTAACACATATTTAGCACTCGATAGCCAGTTTTCATCTAGGCTTAAAGTGTTACGATCTTATACCCCATTGTCACTTAATGTCAGTAAAGATTGTGGTCAAAAGTAAATACATATAAAAAAATTTAAAAATTTATGAAACCTGAATTCTTAGTTAGATGTTACCCAAACTCTCTGGAAAATTCTACTAAGGGGACTAACATTCTGATAGAGAATTAAATAATAATTATCTACATTATAATGGATTCATTGACGACGTAGGAAGACGAATAACAACGAATTAATTAATTCATATACACAATAGATAGGAATGTCGTGTGATCCACACAATCGCACGCCTTGGAAAGGTCACGAAAACATCGTCCACACAAAATCCTGCACTTGTGTTCACAGAACTCGAATATATTTTTTTTATATTTGTTCAACTTCACAGGAGACTGGCTGTTCAAACAGTCGGTGAGGCCGTTTACTAGACGACATGACGACATTGAAAGTCGTCTTTTTTTAACCGAGTGCGACCGTAGAAGGAGGGCAACGATTCTCGAGTTTATTTCTTTAGTCACGCCCTGTAGCTTAAACGGCTTGATGGATTTTAACATATTTGGTTTCGTTTGATACATCTGCATTTTGGGTTACGAACTTGCCTATAAGATATTCAAGTATGACGTCATGGATCGATGGAAAGAATATTTTACTTGCCATTTTTTATTTATTTAATCCCTTCCTCCCCTTTCCACAATCACGCGCGTTGGGCTTCGGAGCCACAGTTTTATAGTAAATTGTATCTGGGCACGAACTAAAAAGTCCGCAACGTCTTATCTTTGTCGTACCGTAAAGCTGTTGAACAATATCCCGGCCAGAGTACTCCCTCTTTCCTATGACATTGGGTTCTTCAAGCGTAATGTGAAGAGACACGTACGCAGGGCGGCATGATAGCGGCGACCGGCGATGGATAGTTTGTCTCTCGGTGGTCGCCGCTGCTTTTGGATTGTACTATGCTTACCTTTTTTTTATTAACGTGGGGAAATCCATTATGTATACGCCACCCTCCTGTTGGGGCGGCCTCCCCTCGTCAGCTGGACCTGTGCTATGAGGAGATGGCCCCCCCGGCCTATGCCCTCTGGTCCGGCTACGGTGGCGAGAGGAGTCGAGCAAATCACCGCATCCTCCCACCGGTCCTCTGTTGGCGAAGAGGGCCACTTAGAGGATCCACAAATCTCCACTCCACTCAGACAGAGTTTATGCTGCGCGGTGTCCTCGTTAGCGCCACACTCGTGGCATGCGACGGTCGCATGCGAGCGATTTGGTGCAACTACCACCCGAAACAACCATGTCCGGTTAGCACCTGCACCAATCTGAACGTCAGGGAGCCCCATTCCCTCCCCATCCACTCCCACTGGGCCGGGCGGACGGTGTCCACAGTATACCGCCCGTACCGCGCGTCCGCCTGGTCCTGCGTTCTATGCTTACCTGGTTTCATTCAACATTTTTTTTAAAGTGAAAACTTCTGTAGTCGCGTTGAGCGGTATTTTTTTGGTAGGAGATAAACTTATGATTTCGCGTCATAACATGCTATTAAGCGCGACCGATCGTTTTGTGCTTGCGCGGCTTGCATCAGACCGGCGACGCGTAGTATAGCAGCCTGTGTACTTCTAATATTTATATTTTGTATTGAGATTATGCAGCTCATCGTATGTTCGTGGTGAACATACATGTGAAAACCAGCCTACTGATAATAATTTCAATTTACAAATTATGGAATTTAAATAATTCATTCTACAATTGATCTAAAAATTCAAAAGACAACATACAGTAATTCTATTGTTTTGAGTATTCACTTTTCTCGGCAGTGCTTATGACCGCCTTGATTTTTTATTGATTTTTCTTTACTATTTATCTTTATATTTTATTTGCTGATCATTTGTATTGTTCAAACAATAGTCGACTAATAACTATTATATACCTAAATGTCAAGGTCTTTTATAACAATTACATAAAGTAGTGTTGAGTATATTCAATTTAATGCTCACTACTAAACATCACTATTATTATAATTTAGCACACCGGTGATTACAAAATTCATTCTGTTTACATTAAAAGCAGTAATTTATCACCTGAACTAACACGACGGGTGGTAGCATGCCTGTTCTCGTTTGAATCGTGCCCATACGTACATGGTGAAAATCGACTATAATGTATTCACTATTTACTCATACCATAGATATATTATGTCAATTAGTACGTTAGGACATACTTCAATATATAGACTAACTCTTGCAATCGACTTCTCTTATGTTACTGTGGATTTAAGTTATTAGTGTACAGTTATCTTTCTGGACGAAATATACCCTATGCCTTTTTCTCTACCTCTGACGACGTCTGTGCAAAATCTCACGAAAGCGTGACAAACAAACTCACATTCACATTGATAATACTAATAAGGATGAATATATTGTGTTTTTTTATATACGGGGGGACTTTAAAGTAGAACTAAAAATTCTGGTATCGAAATCTACGGAGTAGTTTGTAATATACTTGCGGGCCCGGCCGACGTTATCCCGCCCTGATAATAAAAAAAAAACATTGACAAATTATATACCTAAACCTTCCTCGTGGATCACTTTATCTACTGGTTAAAATCGCATGGAAATCCTTATAGACCAAGTTCAAGGAGTACGGTATCTTAACTCTGCCCTCCCAATACATTCTTGACAATTTAATGTATGTCCGTAAGAACCTTGAAAAGCTAGATTTCGTAAAATACCGGCACAATCTAAATACTAGAAACTGTGACAAACTGGTTGTCCCATGTTTTAGACTTAGTAAAAGCAGTAACAGTTTTTTGGGAAATAGTGTTAGATTTTACAACAAAGTCCCAAAGGATATTACCGATTTGCCGGATTGTGAATTTAAGCGCCATGTCAAGCGGGTTTTGGTGTCAAAAGACTATTATAGAGTGAATCAATATGTGAACGATGGTGATGTCTGGAATTGACTCATCTCTGTGCATCCATTACAAACGTTTGTGAAATTTACTATTATATAGAATATATTATTATTCTAAATATTATATATATATATATGTTAAAAAGATAAACCAGATCGAGTTTCTTGCCGGTTCTTCTCGATGACTGGGTTGTTTTCCGAACCGGTGGTAGTTTTGACGTTCACAAGTGCCGTCTTAGGGCCTAAATTGAATAAAGTGTTTTTGATTTGATTTGATTTGTTCAGTCGTTTTTGAGCTTATCGCGAACAGAGAGACAGACAGACATGACAGAGGACTTTGTTTTATAATACGTACATATAAAAAAAGTCGAGCCAGGCACAAGGACTACCGACAGAAGAAGAAACTATGAAATAACTGTGTTATTTTTAAATCAATTTCATATAATAGTGTGGTTTTAACATCTATTGGCGATACTTACATTTATTTTTAATCAGTTTATTAATTAATTAAAAATGTGATGAGTTGCAAGAGCTCAATACAAAATATCAATATTACATGTACACAGGCAGCTAAACAACTCGTCGCTAGTCTGGTGCAATCGCAATACGTCACGAGCATGTCGAGGTCATCGGTGACGTGAAAACATAATTTTTTCGCCTATCAAAAATCGCTCAAATCAGCTAAATAAGTTTTTACTTCAATATAATATCTACATATTATAAAACAAAGTCCTCTGCCACGTCTGTTTGTTCGCGACAAACTCAATAACTATTGAATGGACATTCATGTGGTTTTCACCAGTAGATAAAGTGATTCATAATTTTTCTTTCATTATCAGGGCGGGACAACGTCCGCCGGGCTCGCTTATTAGTAATAACATGCTTTTCTTAGTTGACATATTTCGACAATACCATAACATGCGCTTACATCTTAATGGACGCGACAAAATATATCTAAAACGTCACTTAAAAGCAATTCTATTTGTAGAACTACATGTTGTCCCACTAAACTTTACATTAGATTAACCTAGAAATGTCTCATTGTACCAGTTATGGCAAGTCTGGTCGGTGTTAGTACAGTTCTTTATATGGTCTGTAGATACCGCCTCAGGTATCTTACCTTGCGAGGAAGTTTAGGGACGTGACTTTGATCTATCGATATCTGCTTCCTTCATACGCTTTCTATCGGATACGTAAAACGTTGTTTACTGCCCCGGCAGATACCAAAATAGATGTTAGTATATCTAACATCCACACAATTGACTATAATGTTGCTGAATATTTTAGTTGTTTTTATCATTGACAAAATTTGAGAAGTGTCGTAATTTGGTGGAGAATTATTGTAAATTTAATAGCATAGAAACTTTCCCTATGAGAAAATTCATACGTATAATAAGAGTTTACGCGTCTGTACTTTTTAAATGTTTATAAAAAAATTGTTACAGGTATCTAGGAATAAGTAATAAAATACATTTCAATCAATTTCAGAAAGGTCTGTCTGACTGTCTGTCTGTTTGTATGAATACGCATCACTGCTAAAATACTGCATTCATAATAAAACTTCTTAAAAATTATAAAGCATATCTTGGAATAACATTAGTCTTTGTTTCATTAAAATCGGTTTGGTCTATCAAAAGTTATCGTAATTTTAATGACAACGCGATTTAGGTACGAGAGAAAAGTAGATAAGTAAATGGACTTAATACATTCAGATGACTTTATTAGTCACTATTTTTAAGTAAGGTTCTACGCCGACGAAGTCGCGGGCTCAGCTAGTTGCAAATATAATAGCATAGAAATATTCCCTATGAGAAAAAACTTAGATATGCCTGTCATGGTGATAACTGATATTAGTGGAGTTTATCAATTTCCTCACTTTTAATTTATTTAATCTTGTAGTGACTGTAAAAAATAAGCCAACACTTACGGAAGCATAGAATGGGGATGTAAGAGCTCTGATTACCTTTGCTGACGAGAAAGAGATAAATGAACGAACAGCCCAAAGTTACAAATTTATCGATATTGATTTAAACGATATGTGTCAATCACTAGCCACTTCCCAGACTATCTAGAACGCGAACGATTCTTAACTTATATGGGGACGTGTGGTATTTTTATTTATTAATTGCCAATGAAAGCTGTCCCAGTCCGCCTACAACCGGCCACATGGCTACACGTTTGCTATAAACGTTCGCTGGTACCTAGTTCAGAGTTATTTATTACTACCAATATAGTCGTCTACATATGCAGAAGCTCGCATTCTTAGAGATATAAGGGTATGGACGCCTGGTAACAGCGTCGACAACCAGATCGACCAAAATAATTCGGTTCAATCCTATCTGTTGGAGATAGCAATAACGAGTGATTATTGCTATAAACAGCTATCAATTGTTCTGCTGTTGGTTAGTTTGGTGTTTCGCATTTCAATTTGTAATAATCACATGATAATTAAAAATATATCCACTGAGTTCCAGTAATGTGATATGATGTCGTTTTCTCACGTATTGGTTGTTGTATATTACTTATTTGTTCTCACATAGTGATAACATAGACCGATCGTTGACATTGTCAATTATAATAACAAATAAGCAATAGATTATTGGCGGCATTTTAGTATGTCACGTAGGGGTTTTATATTTTAGTCATAATCTTTGTTTTTATTTTTTTTTATTGTAGCACAGTAAAGTGACTGCACTATGCCTAATGGTAAGCACAGAACAGTTCAAAAACAGTGGCGACCACCGAGTGACACACTATCCATCCCCGGTCGCCACTAACGGCCTGCGAAAAGCTGAATATACACAGGCTGATCCCGAAACGCGACCCGCAGAGGCGAATCATTATGACGTGCTTTCTCGCCATATACATGGTGGTTGCGACCGAGTCAGGCTTTAAAACCCTACCACCCCGTTTTCGCCATTGCCCCGTTCGTTATTCAGCAGGGTGCACCACGTGCAGGCGAGGTTGGCTTGGGTGTCTCAAGTTTTATGATGTTATTCGAAACTCCTTACACCCCATAATCTTGGGTTATTTGACTCTATATTTTGTAATATTGGTGGAGTGTTTTACGTAATATAGTTCGGTTATTGTGTACAAGTGAACTGGGTGGTGAATTAATACCACGGAGCATGAATTCTTAGATACCAAAAAAACTCCATGGAAAGTTCTACCAAGAGAGCCGCCATCTTGTTAGAACATTGAAATTATTACAAAAATCTTGTAATAACTATTACCTACTGGACAATGGCATTAATAATCTAGAAGAATTGTTGTCAAAAATATGGCAAATACGTCCCTCTTTCTTTTCGATTACAATATACACAACAATGTTTCATTGAAGCGTATCCTCTAGATGACACATCGAAAGAAGGTTATTTTTAATAGATTTTCTTCATACGCACGGTAATCATGATCCCGAATAGTACGACCTCCATCGTGTTTACTTTCAACCGACATAAAAATTGTTGCAAGTTATAAAATTAGATGTAACGTGAACTTTACAGTGTTCGTTGAATTCGACGTAATGTGATGCAAGCGTTTATCCGTTCCTGGCGATGTGCCAGCCTGTCTAGATCATCACCCGTTCGGCTTTACGTGACCTGGACACTGGTGTGTTTGAACATTTTTTTGTAGATTAGTCATTGTGATATTGTCCAACGATACAGCGTGCTTGCAAATGGTAGGCCTCTCAAAATTTTGAACTGACTCAAAATCAATTATATTTTCATTGATGCCGATAATGAACATTCCTTCCTTATTTGATACTAGCTTCTGCCCGCGACTCCGTCCGCGTCGAATAGTTTCCGTATAAACAGTGCAGCGGACGCAGAGGAAGCTCTCAAAAGGGGAATAAAAAGCGACTTTGAAACATTTTTCATTGGTGCTCCGATCCTATTATTCTTAGCGTAATGATATATAGCCTTTCTCGATAAATGAGCTATCTAACACGGACATAATTTCAAATCGGACCGGTAGTTCATATTAGCGCGATCAAGGAATCAAACTTGTCAGCGTTTTAATATTACTATAGTTTTTATCGACTGACTCTAATTTAGATGACAATATGAGAAACATGCTAAACAGATTTATTACTTAAGGGTCGTAGTTAGCCAAGTGAACTTAGAGAAAGCTCACCGCCATGCAATGCTTTTATCACAATGGCTTCCTCCAGCAGAAGTTCTAAACATCGCATCGGTCTATATATCTTTAAGAAAAATCTTTCGAAGTAAAACAACTACAACAAATAAACAGAATTGCTTGTTTTTCTTTGCATTACTTAATTCTAAATTAGTGTAAATACAAAATCAATTAGTACTTCTTTTAGAAAAGGGGAAAATAAAGACAATACCATTTTTATATAGAACTAGCATTGCGTTGATAAAAACTAGAAAGAAAGCTAAGCAACATTGATACAAATAAACGAGCTAAAGAGAAATCGCTGAGTAATATTAAAAAAAAAGTAAAACTATTATATTATTTCTATATATATTATACATATTGGTGAGGTGATCTGATCGCAATTAATTGGTCGGGCTTCAAAGTGGCGTGATTTGATCCATAATGCGGGAATTTCAAATATACATAAAGCGGCGCAACCACATATTATTATTATTACATCGATTAATTTTCTTTCTAACACGTTACGTTACACACATGTTCCTTCTCGCTCGGTCAGATTAGCTACACACGGTATAGCGGCCTGTGTACATGTAATATTCATATTTTGTATTGAGCTTGTAGATGTCTTGTAGGTGGTAGAGCCACGCTGAAGCTATTACTGGTTTCAGCATGAATGGGTCGGCTCGCCCGGGGTACTACCACCCGACCCACAGAACCACCGATGTGAACTAACGGTGCTTGCATTGTTGCGTTTCGTTCGGTCAGTGAGAACGACGGAAAGCCACCTCCCCCCAAACATAGGCTGATAAAGCACTTGCGACTCCCCCGGTCTTGCTATCGTCTACGGACGGTGGTGATCACTTATCATCAGGTGACCCTCCTGTTCGTTTGCCTCCTATGACAGGAAAAAAAAACACATCGTATGTTTGACTAATTAATAAACTGTATAAAAATGTATATAATTATTACTCGAAGTGTAAAAAAGACGTAGAAACCTGATTAACGTTAATAATTTCTACTTACAATTTATTTACCACTACTCTATATAAATAGATTATAGTAACGACTATATTAATAACGTATAACGCTGTTGTCTTAAATTAGCGATCACCATAAACCGTTGTCAATTATTCTGCTGTTTAGTAATTGGCCGTTTTGTATTGTATTGCAATTTATAACAAAAATACGATAATTAAATGAATATTAATTCTACGTATCGTAAAATGTGAGCACCGTGATGTTTTCTCCTTTTCACACATTTTGGTTATACCATAGTGCTTGCTTATGCTCAGGTTGCGATAACACCGGTCGACCGTTGTCATTGTCAATAATAATTACGAATGACGGTAATCACTAGCAGAATAATTATATCAAAATTAATGTTATAAAGTTGAAGAGTTTGTTTACTTGGACGCGCTAATCTCAGGAATTACTGGTTTGATTTGAAACATTCTTTCAGTGTTAGATAGCTCATTTACCGAGGAAGGCTATATCATTACGCTAAGACCTATAGAAGTGGAGCTAAAATGAAGAACATTTTAAAATTGTTTTTTTTTTTAAGTGAAATTTCTAATGCGCCTTCCAACAAGGTTGCGTTAAACGTTTAACGCTACCATGCAAGGGGTATGAAAGCACTGTTGCGTTAAACGTTTAACGCTCCTTGGGAGGGGGAATAGAAAGAGACAAAGAGAGAAAAATAATCAAACATTTCGTATCTTACTTTAGTTATCATAACCCCATTGTAAATGTTATAGATTTGGATATTTCTCCACTCGAAAATGATAATTAAAAGATGCGATCAATTGCGAATTGTAAGCAATGTTAATAAAGTTTGTCTTAAAGAAACAATGTGATTTCATTAAAAATTAATTTCTACCCCTTCCTATTTTCATTTCCACATTACGAAGTTTCACTTCTTCCGCGCGGAGGGACTCCACGCACTATTTTTCTTTTGAGAGCTACCGCTGCGTGCGTTGCGTAAACGGTAACTATTACCTGCGGACGAAGTCGCGGACTGAAGCTAGTCTTTGATAATTTGTTATGCGTTGTATAAGAATTATTCATTGTTGTATTTTCTTATTGTTATTGTTGGTTGTTGTATTAATGAATACTTCTAGTTATAATTGAAATAAAAGTACATCATTCTACCTCTTTAATAATCATAATAAATCCATGAATGTTTTATACATTCCTGAAATATTATAACGAGGGTCACATCCCGCGCATATGGCGATGTAACGCAATCCGATTTACGCAAGAGCACAATTTAATACACAGTTCCACTATACCATACGTTACGAGATCATTCTCTATCTATAGAAAATGTATATCAAGACTTGCATGAGGTTTTCGCTACAATTTAATTGCTTTTGCTGATTGAATACCTTATTGTTTAGAGCTAGAAACTAACTTTTGAAAGTGAAAATTGCTTTAGCCTCATTGTGATTTGAAAACTCGATGAGACGAAAAGCGTCATTAAAAAGAGACAAACATAGATCGATAGTATATAAGGTGTGAGAGAATGAGATAGAATACATTATACAGTGTTTCTAATATTCGCGGTCTATTATATATATTGCGGTACTTAATACTTGTGCCGGTCCGAGTGTTGTACGTGTGTATACTAGTACATATGTGTGTAATATAACGTGTAATTAGTACGTGTGTGTGTGCGTCTGCGAATTACGAAACTTCGTAAATTGTTCACATGTATCGTTTATAAGAATCAATCTCTACCTATTATAAAACAAAGTCCTCTGCAATATCTGTCTGTTCGCGATTAACTCAAAGACTACTGAACGGATTTTCATGCGGTTTTCACCGATAGATAAAGTGATTCTTGAAAATTTTGGTATATAATTTATCAAGGCTCTTTTTATCACGGCGGGATAACGGTCGCCGGACCTGCTAGTTACTAATATTTTGCGATTTTCCAGACCTATCATTTAGTTTCAGATTATACTTTTTCGGCTACATATCGAAAGAATAGTATTAAGTGTTTTTTTTTGGTATAGTGAGACGTAGCGGCAATCAATCCCAGGTGGAAGTGCAAAATGACATCCACTCAAGAACTTATAATAGATTTTCCCAAATGAACGCTTATATCAATTAAATACAATTTGGTCAACGTGAACGAACATCAAAAGATAAACTTTACAGATAAATTAGGTCAGACTGCATGATTCCGGACATGGCGTTTTTACACATTTTTTCATGCGAGACGTCAAATGATGCATTAAACCGTAAATACAGTACGTAAAATTAAATGTACGCTGACCGAAGTTTTATAGTTTTCACTAATAACTGACTTGATTTAACATGACATTTTACATGGTGGTAGCGCCTTTTCTAAGTTCTCCTGGCTAGTTACCACTCTCAAGTTGATGAGCTGTGGCAAAGCACTTGTTGGTGCGTTGGAGCAGCTGCATTCAAGACACACACCCCTCTGAGTTTAACATGTTTACCATCTTAAACTATGATCTAATCTCAACCCATCATTATTTAACATCAATGATGTGGTCGAAGATGGTAAACACTCTAAGCCTAGAGGCGACTGACTCTCAAGTGCAACTGCCGGAACACACCAACAGGTGCTTGGCGATAGATTTCAACTTGACAGTGGTAATTGGCTAAGCGGTCCTAGAAAATGACCTAGCACCGTGCTATTGGTTTCGTCAACTTGTTTTCCTCATTGCAGGATTCGAAATTATCTCGATCAACGTTGTCTCCGAATACGCTACCACTGAGTTATAATCGCTTTGTGTAATTGGAAGAGAAAATTTTTGGAATTACTCATCCGTTTCTAGGGCTACTTTTTCTGGTACAAAGCTATGTTTTTTAGGTGCTAGAGCGACGCTGAAGCTATTACTGGTTTCAGAATGAATGGGTCGGCTCGCCCGGGGTAGTACCACCGTCTCACAGAAAACCTACGTGAAGTAACAGTGCTTGCATTGTTGCGTTTCGTTTGGTCAGTGAGAGTGCCGGAGGCCCAACTAACTCCCTTCCCCTTCCTCTTCTCCTTTCCCCATTTCCTTCCTCCCTCCCCCAACACAGATTGGCAACGCACTTGCAACTCCCCTGGTATTGCAAGAGTCTATGGACGGTGGTGATCACTTAACATCAAGTGACACACCTGTCCGTTTGCCTCCTATGACATAAAAAAAGTTCCAACTGATGGTTATAGAACATATTGAATTTTTTTAACTTAGCTACGCAAAAGGTGTTCATATACCATGATTATATTTGACTCAATCTTATTATTTTACACTAAAGCGCACAGTGGTTCAAAGAATGTTAATATTAAAGATATATATAACTATAGTAATATTATACTGATCAAAGTTCATGAGATAAATATTAAAAAATTCTAACAAGTAACGAATTTCTAGTAGAATTTTATGCGCTAGATGGCGATATCAAGAGATTATTATAATATTTTCAGGTGTCGAATCTATTATTTTCTCCTTTGACGACGATATTAAGTTATTGAGTAAATATATACATAAACAAAATATGTGTACTGAAATCTTTAAAAAATTATAAAATATAAACGATATAAACGATAATCTGTTCTATCTCATTCTCTCGCACTTTAATTCCATGTATATTATATATTCCATGTATATATATTTGTCTCTTTTTAATGTTGCTTTTTCGTTTCATCGAGTTCTAATCATATTGGGCTTCAAGAGATTTTTACTTAAAAGGTATCTAATTATTTGAACTGTTTGTAATTTTCTTATCTTCGTTAGAAAAACACGGAAAAATTACAGTAGAACCTTAATAGTTGATTTTCAAATCCCAAACCGGTTTACCCATACGAGAGCTAAACAATATCTGTCACTCCCCACCCGATACGCTCAGGTGTGCCACAAGGCTCCATACTCGCGCCCTCGCTCTTCAATCTGTTCATCAGTGACCTACCTCGGTCTAAACGGGTCGAGATAGGTTGCTATGCTGACGATACAGTTATTTACACTTCCAGCTTGCGGTCGGATTTTCTTAGGAAGCGCATCGAAAAGGCCGTTTGCACACTCGGTGAATGGTTTCGTCGATGGCGCATAGAAGTTAATCCTGATAAGAGCGCCGCGATACTCTTCGATGCTTTACGACGTAGTAATAATCTCGAGCCCATCAGGCTATACGGAACCGATATACCTTGGGCCGACGAGGTCAAATATCTCGGTGTTACATTAGATAAACATTTAAATTTCGAGTCACATATAGATAGAGTGCGAAACAAAGCCGCTATGGTCTTGGGTCGCCTCCATCCGTTGCTTTGTCATAGGAGTAAGATGTCCCTCAGACACAAGCTCACTTTGTATAAGACGTGTATCCGTCCCGTGATGACATATAGCAGTCCCGTTTTTGCGCATATGTCGAAAGATAATTTTCATAAGTTGCAGGTTCTTCAAAACCGCGTTTTACGTAAAGTAACCGGTGCTTCGTGGTACGTCCGGAGAGTTGATCTACATAGGGACCTAGAGATGCCTTCTATCTGGGCATACGTAAAATCACTTACGATTAGTTATTTTGAAAAAGCCGCGAATCATCCCAGTCCGTTAGTGGTATCCGCCACAAAATATGAACCCGTACCAAACGCTGCGCGCTGTAAAAGACGTCCGCGACATATTTTTACCGACCCTCCCGATGAAATAACGGCAGCGAACGATCAGTACCAGCCTGTCTCTCCAAACAGAGCGTGCTCACGCCCACGCCCGCGTAACCACAGATCACGCCGCCGTGGTCTGGGGGTAAATTTCGCTCCCGCACACCAGACTAGGCCCCCCTCGGCAGCGGCTCAAGCCTAGGTCCGATCCCTCGGCGTGGAGCCCTTGAGTACGCTGCTCGCGCGATACAGTGACACAAAATCTTACATCACTGCGACAACATTACACATATCACCTCCACGCACGTGCACGCATACACGCTTACACATGCAAGTGGAAGGGTTTCATTTTTTTTTCCCTTATCAAACTGAAATAATTTAGAATATTATCCGATACGAAATATATATAAGAGTTGTTGAGGTATGTATGCTTGGTACACATATATGTTTCAACAACTCATATATGTATGAATAGTTAGCTTAGCTTAGGTTAGCTCAGATAGGTCGCGAATTGCATGTATCAGGCAACAGCCAAAGCCGAGGTGTGCCGCGCATCCTTGAGCTAGTTGTCAAAATAAAATCGGCTGAGTGCCTTAAGCGCTCGCCTTAGTAGTCCGGTGAAGCTGTTAAGACCTTGCTTGGTCAATAGCGTAGTCAGTTCGAAAAAAAAAAAAAAAAAAAAAAAATCTGTCACTATAGGACGAAAGTACAAATGCTATCAATGTCAATTATAATATATTAAATAATTGTCCATTAATGCTGACCGCACCTTCCTTGCTCAGTGGGTGTGACAGACAGTTTCTAATGAAGACGTATTGGGGTGACTAAGTTTTAGTGCACAGTGTGTCTTTAATACATACCTGAAACAAGAAAACGTACATTTTTAATATTCTTATCCTTTCTAAATTAAAAAAAAAAGTATTGTGGTCAAATGCTTAAACCTATTAAGTATAAAAAAACACTTGTAAATACAAAAATCATAATATATAAAGCAAGTTTCCATAATCAGTATTAAACGTTTATGGGTAACCGAAAACGTACGATGACAGTGTAATTATTTTTTTGTCCAAACATATGGTGTGCTTCAGCCCACCGGGCGCGGCGAGTACTCGTCGACCTCTTTATGAGGTCAGGTTTTATCCTTAAAAATCTTTTGGGAGACGATTACGGACTTTTACAGTTCTTAACTGTTGACAGACTGCTTGTATTTTAATTTGAATCCTATCTAATATTATAAAATAGCTCTTGCTCGCGGTTTCGCTCATATCACCCTCGGCAACTGTATATTTTTGAAATAAAACTTCTTTACGCTTGACTTGGGGAGGAAGCCGGTGAATGGGTCACGAGAGCGTTACGGAAAGTGTGATAAGGTGAACGGAAGTTGAGAGGGAGATATAAGTTAGTGAAGATAGAAAGAGATATTTACGTTTCGTATTATCAATGAAAATCCATAATAAATTTCTATGTTTGTAGAATATTTATATCTTCTTATATATAAAATTCTCGTGTCACAATGTTAGTTACCGTACTCCTCTGAAACGGTTTGACCGATTTTTATGAAATTTTATATGCATATTCAGTAAGTCTGAGAATCGGCTACTATGTATTCTTCATACCCCTAAGTGATAAGGGTTGCCCACCCCAAACATTTATTTTTTTATTTTTTGGACAATTTTTTTTATTTTTATTTTGTTATAACGATGCATTAACAAATACGTACAACCCTTAATTTTCACCTTTCTAATACCAACCCCTATTTTTTAGTAGTCATTTTAGTAATTAATCATTTTTCGCCAGTGGATAAAGTGATTCATGAGGAACGTTTAGGTATATAACTTGTCACGGATTTTTTTATAATCAGGGTGGGACAACGTCTGCCGGGCCCGCTAGTATGTATATATACGCATATATATATATATATATATATACATATAGATGGAACTAAAGAAGTTTTACTTCAGGCGTGTGGTCTAAAGCACGCTGTTTTTTTACACATGAGATGTAGGTACCCTATGTCCATTTTGATATTGCTGACAACGTGTATACAGGATTTCATGATGATCGGTTCAGTATTTAAGTCTTGAAATCGTAATAATTAAAGTGACATTCATCAGCATCATTCATTTGTTCATATTATAAACATGTAACCAAATTACTAAGCTACTTAATTAAAATAAGAAATTAAATACAATACAATTATTAATTTATTAGTTTTTCAATATTTGTTATATTCGATATATAATATTATCATTATTACATTTTATAAAACAAAATCCTCTGCCGCGCCTGTCTGTTTGTTCGCGATGAACTCAAAAACTACTGAATGGATTTTCATGCTTTCTCCATTAGATGAAGTGATTCATGAGGAAGGTTTAGGTATATAATTTGTCAAGGTTTTTGAAGTAATACTTCTTTAAGCGCGACTAGGAGGTAACTGGACGAAAATGCAACGGAAATCTGTTACGGCAATATAGTTACGTTACTCTATTATCCGGTTAGATTATAATTAAACATAACCAAAACTTTTATTAAATCATAATTAATTTAATTCCTTACTTATCATAGTAATCTGTTCGTACTTTTTTATATTTTAATTACTTTATAACAAAGAGTTACTAATAATATTTTCTGTGTTATATAAGTTCCGAATTAGATGATAGATGGCACTACAGATAATTAAGCTTTGATTTAATTTGTTACTTACTGACATTGAAACCAGATGGCAGCACGTTCGCGCGCCCTATATACATAATTAATTTTATTGTATATTTTTATATTATTATTCAATTTAATATTTATTATTATTATTTTTTCAAAAATGGTTTGATTTATTAGTTTATATACTACTAGCCGCTGCTCGCGACTTCGTTCGCGTGGAATAGTTACTTTGGGCTACCGCTAACACGCAGCGGAAGCTCTCAAGAGGAAAAAACCCCGATTTTGAAATATTCTTCATTGGTGCTCCGCTCCTATTGGTCTTAACGTGATGATATATAGCCTATAAACTTTCTCGATAAATGAGCTATATAACACTGAAAGAATTTTTCAAATCGGATCAGTAGTTCCTGAGATTACCCCCTAAAACGTCACAAACTCACAAACTTTACCTCTTTATAATATTAGTATAGATTTATTCACAGAATCAAAAATATTTAAAAGGTTTTACTTCAATCGCGTGTGACGGTTACACGCACTCATTTTTTTATTATCAGGGCGGTATAACGTACGCCGGGTCCGCTAGTTAGATATAGAAACACTAGTTCATTAAATAATAAAATAGAACTAAACTCAAAATCGAACAACATCTTATTTCTTTAAGTACAAACCACTTCTATTTGTATAAGATAAATTAATAAGTATCTTAATGAACATACTAAGAAATATAATAATAATTATTTACGTATACTTACAGTAGATGAACTGATTAAGATAACCTATAATTAAAAATTTCATTCACGTGTTTTCTTTTTACTATAAATAGTAAAATATATTGGACTTATATACGTTCTATTTTTCTCATAAAAAAACGAACCAAACTACCGATATAAACTACTCCGAGATCTACTTCACAGAGTAACCGTGTTAATCTTACACAATAATATAATCACACCGTTGAAAAATACACCTGATTCTGTTTCTTGTCAGTAAAAAAGGTAAACATAAAAAAAAGTGGGTTAAGAGTTCATTGCACGGTGATTTTTTATTAGTTACAAAAAAAAATTCGCACAGTCCTACCGAGGATGTAAATATTTGGATTCAACTAATCTGTTTATAGTTTCGTACAGTCTTGTATATATATAAAAAAAAACAAGTTTGTACAATTTAAATTATCAGGTGTTCCGATTCTTAAGTGGAAGCGATTTTATGGAAGTAATTTTTCCGTAACTATTCATAAGTAATAGCCTAACTATAATAGCGGTGCGCTATGATGGCCGTTTTGACACGTTACAATAGTGATGTGAAATGTCGAGTTACTTTCTACAAATATATAATCAATCGCTACTTTGTTTTGTATTGGGTATTGACGCGTGTTTACCGAAAGTAGTAGTTGTGCTGGCCAGCGATCCTATATATGTAATCATATATAGGATATAAATATATATATTTCTTATTTTGAAAAATATAAATGCCTAATTGTATTGTAAATAAGTTCACTAAAAATTATAATCCATAATATTATGATAATTGTAATTATATCAAATGGTGCTGTTTTTTTGTTAGCAAAAGTGTGAAAAAATTCTGTTCGCAAGATTACATTATATAGTTAGATTAGATAGACATATAGTATATAGCTATACTATATAACGTAGGAATTAGTGTACTAAATTAATTTTGTGTCCTAAAATTCGATAAATTTTAGAACTGCACTATTTACAGTAAAGAACAGCATTTTGCTTTTTCAAATATAGTTATTAATTTATATGAAACTTCATGAGCGGATAAACGTCAAAATGGCCATCATATCGTGCTGCTATTGTATTAAATGCATTAATATACAAATGTAAGTTTGTCTATAGATAACTTAACAGATCGGCACTAAAAGTCTTAAATTGATAACGTGGTTGACGTTGTTAATTCTATAAATCTTTTGAAGATCTCTCTACTGTATCTTGTTACACAAACTTAATTTTTGACCCTTAATATTTCAATTTTCCATATGGTTTTTCAAATATTTTCTTTCATACAAATCTAGTCCTGCCAAATACAAACACAATAAAAATATTTAACCAAATACGTGCACACTTGTTCCGAAATGTCGCGCTTAAATACATTCCGCGATTGATTTTTATTTATTTAAATTATACATAGAAAATTCTTCAAACGTTAGTGAAAAGCGTATGTAATACTTTAAATAATGTAATATTTTATCTTGTAATATGTAATATTTTAAAACAAAAAATCACATACAGCTGCCAAAAGCAACTTTGTTATACAATCAACATTTATTGATTTTAACATTAACTAATAAAAATATAATCAGTTCACTGATTTTCAAGTTTAAACTTACTAACCAACATACATAAGAATACCTACGTTTCTTTTTATAATTTATAAGGATACGTTAATATTATTTTAAACACATCAGTACAAAAAAATAAACCCAAACGGTCATAAGGACTGCCGACAAATGTGAAAACTTCAAAAACTGTTCATTTTTTCAATTTTTAAATCAATTATAGTCTGAATTACTTAAATATTATAATTTGTAAGTATTAACATTGGCTTGGTCATCACATATATTCACACTCCGAGCAATCATTATATACATTTTTATACAGCTTAATGATATTCGCATATTACATGTACATACTACGTGTCGCTAGTTTAACGCAAGCGCAACACGGTCGATCACGCTTTACTACCATATCACTGACGCGAAACCATTTATTTTTTTCTACCAAAAATACAGCTGAACGCGCCTAAAGAAGTCTTCCCTTCAAAAAATTACAATCGCTACCGCTTATAACATGAATCCCGTAATCATCTCAAAGGAATACTAATAACTAATAATCCACCTAGGTAAATAGGTCTAGTATATTTATTACCTAGACAAGAACCTAATTTCGTTAAGTGTGTTAGGTGTCGAAAGAGATCCACCCGAGTTGTAGCCACTTAATTAATTGCTATACGACATGAAACAGGTCGACTTGGATTCGTTTTTATTGGACAACATTATGGTATTAGCCCTATTGAGGTAGAAAAAATAAATTAATAAATCGTAGTATATTAATCTTAACTAGCTGGTACCCGTGGCTTCGTTCTCATGAAAATAGTTTTATTGTTACTAAGGACGTTTTAGTGTGGATTTATTGTATAATTCGAGTAGAATCGACTGTTTTTGTGATGACGGCTTATTTGATATCGTATTCGGAGCTTTCAGTGAACGAACACATGGTTCTTCATCATCTTTATTCATCATAATCATCATCTTTATGGTTGGAAGTCGTTTACAATGCTGGTGTAACGTACGTTTTCTCCAAGTACCTACGGAATGTACTGAAGTTTGGAATGAACTCACAGCGGCGGTTAAGACCAATAAGGCTTACAAATTTTTAAGAAACGAGGCTACTGCTTTCGCAAGGTCTGTAACGCATCTGTGGTTCCCCTCGTATAACAGCTGTCCATGGGCCGCATTGATCACTTAATACGAGGTGAGCTGCACGTTTGTTTACCCCCAATCGCTTAAAAAATCATAATGGTAGAATTTTTCTAAGTTAGTCTGATTGTAAGTATAGTACAATCTAAAAACAATGGCAACCACCGAGAGACAAACTATCCATTGCCGGTCGCCGCTGTTAAGCCGGCCTGCGTAAGTGTCTCTTCACGTTACGCTTCAAGGACCCCATGTCATAGGAAAAAATACAAAGGAATTGAGAGCGGTGGCGTTGAAGCGGCATAACGGCATGAGATAGCGTCATGCCGTTTACCGTAACGGCATGTGAGATGATTTTTTGCCAAAACGCGAATAAATGTTTCAATAAGTATCAATTTTTTTACGCGAATTCACATTTCTATAATAAGTAAAAAGTGCGTAACCATACCGATTAGTGTGTTTTGTGTACAAATTAGTGACCGATTTTGAATACGCAATGCTGGTTAAAAAAAAACTTTTTATGTATTATTCGGTCTATTGCGCGAACACCCGTTGTCCAAAATTAATAGACCAGTAAATGCGTTCACATTATTTCGAACCATTGTAAAATAGGGTGACCATATGGCGGTATATACAAAACACCTTTTTGTCGAAATATATACGATTTATCAAACCCGTAGATAACTGTGGTACGCTAATTAATAAATTAAATTGAAAAATAACGCAATAATAATTTTGGTAATACAATGACATACGGCGCCATCTGCCAAAATTTTGAGCTACTAGCAATACTATACAAGTACCACAATTATTTATTAGATGGCGTTATATGACATTATTTAGATTTTTTTCTTGTATAAAATCACATATTTTGTTTGAAAATACCTATATAGATAACATAAAAAGAATATATTCATCTAAATACAAAATTTAATTCAAACCTTTAGAGTTATTTCCAAGATAAACGAAATAAAATTACATATACGTATTATTAATACTAACTTTTGCTCGCAGTTTCGCTCGCATTAATATATTATCTATTTATGGGTAGTAAGTGACAATTACACCATACATTGATCAATATTTTATCAATATCAATATTTTTTTTTCCCCATATGTTAATTTTAGTTTTCAGAAATGAGTTAATTTTCACTTTTTCGTTTATTCTTATTCAATTTTTTTTCTAAGTTTAATGTTTCTCAGTATTTAATTATATAATTGATTTTTTTTTATTTTTATTAATAGTGTAAGTTAAGTTTCTATGTGATAAAGTGTATTAGATCTTCAGTTTAGTTTACTATTTATTATTACTATTATTGTATTATTGTTGTTGACTGTTGCTATATCCACATGTAAATAAATAAATAAATAGACTAAGTATATTCAAACAGTCATTAACACATTGATCTTCAAAAGCTCTCACAGTATGCACACGATAGACGAAATTATTTAGGTAAATCACAATCCAAAACTACTTTATTCAACTTAGGCCCTAATAAGGCACTTATGAACGTCAAAACTACCACCGGTTCGGACAAACAACTCAGTCGTCGAGATGAATCGGCAAGAGACTCGATCTGGTTTATCTTATCAAGATACATATTTTTACAAACATAGATAGTTACATTCGTTTTTGGTGGAAGCACAAAGAGAGGCGTAATTTTCAGACGTCACCATCGTTCACATATTGATCGACGCTATAATAGCTTTTTGACACCAAAACCCGCTTGACATGGTGCTTCAACTCACTATCTTACTTATGGTACGACATATGTATTATATAAAACTAAAGAGTAATAAATACTGACAGAAAAAAAATGAACTAAGCATCTATAAAAAACAATACTGGCTATATAATATTCTGAGTTAAAATTCAAAACTTTAAACTTAGATTAGATTTGATCTAAAGGTGAAAGACTCTATGTCATTATTTGTAACCCTGACAATATGTGTGCAAAATTTCACAAACAAACAAACTTACTTTTGCATTTATAATATTAGTTAGTATACAATAACTGCTCGTTCAAAAATATACGCTTACAAAGTCCACCTTTACACAATGCGCAGCAAACACTCATTATATTACCCTAATTTAAGAAACCCATACCTTCATTTAGGGAGGTTTAATTACAGTTACGGACAAGTACCGTATTTAAGGCATATCAAATACACCGCCATTCGGGTGACGCGATTACATTAAGATAACTTTACTTTGCATACCAGTTTGCTGTCTCCTCTTAATTTAACAAAGCATTGTCACCTTAAACACAATGTTCAATGCGAGGCATTACAATTGTTGAGGTGATAAACCGAACAGCCGTATGAACAAGAAAAGATCATCAGTCTACCACACTTCCTGTTGTTTTTTGTACAACAAATTTTCTGATAATTTATATATATACCTAAGTATTTTCTCATGTAGAAGAATATAGTATACCATTCATTGTCTTCTTACTCTTATCCCACCTAAGTAGGATCGGTACAAAATTTTCCTTTTCCACTCTCCCCCGTCAGATGTCATCTCAGTATTCACACCTTTTACACACATATCAATGTTCACACAATCCATCCACACCTTTTTCTGTCTTCCTCTACTCTTATATCCATCCACCTTCATACTCAAAACTTTTCTAGTTACATGAAACTCTATTTATAAAATACCCGATACCATGCTAAGCAATTGAAGTTATGATGTCTTAGTTGATAACGTGTTCGAATGCTTGCAACTGAGTAAGAGTTAATGGTAAAAAAAAACATTGTGATGTAACCATAGCATGGTAGTGGGGGCTCCCTTTTTTTTTCTTCGAACTGACTACGCTATTGACCAAGCAAGGTCTGAACAGCTTCACCGGACTACTAAGGCGAGCGCTTAAGGCACTCAGCCGATTTTATTTTGACAACTAGCTCAAGGGTGCGTGGCACACCTCGGCTTAGGCTGTTGTCTGATACATGCAATTCGCGATTTATGTGAGCTAACCTAAGCTAAGCTAACTATTCATACATATATGAGTTGTTGAAACATATATGTGTACCAAGCATACATAACTCAATAACTCTTATATATATTTCGTATCGATGGTAGTGGGGACTTTTCTAAGTCCGCCTGGCTAGCTACCTGACTACCCTAGTAGGTGGTAGAGCCACGCTGAATCTATTACTGGCTTCAGCATGAATGGGTCGTGGGTCGACTCGCTCGGGGTACTACCACCCGACCCACAGAAATACTCACGTGAATTAATACTGCTTGGCATTGTTGCGTTACTTTCGGTCAGTGATAACGTCGTAGGCCCACACCCCCTTCCCCACTCTCCTCTCTCCCCCTTCACCCCAAACATAGGCTGGCAACGCACTTGCGACTCCCCTTGTGTTGCTAGTGTCTATGGACTGCGGTGATAACTTACCATCAAGTGAGCTACCTGTTCGTTAGCCTCTTATCATTACATAGTATAAAACAAAGTCTCCTACCGCGTCTGTATGTCTGTCTGTTCGCGATAAACTCAAAAACTACTGAACGGATTTTCAAGCGGTTTTCACCAGCAGGCAAAGTGATTCATGAGGAACGTTTTGGTATATAATTTGTCAAGGATTTTTTTATGATCAGGGCGGGACAACGTTTGCCGGGCCCGCTAGTTATATATAAAAATACCGTCAAGTTGAAAATCTGTTGCCATGCTCCTGTTGATATGTTCCGGCAGCTGTACTTGACAGCCGGTTCCCTCTAGGTTTGGCATGTTCACATTACTTCTTTATATTAAAATTAAGAGCCGAGGTTGTCCAGATGGTACATTTTCAACTTGTAAGTCGTAGGTAACCAAGCGGGTAAGATACCGTAAAACCGTCACCATTTCACCAAGAAGTAACCCGTCACCGAAAACTAATACTACTGAGCTATGAGCTAAGCGAAGCGACGTTATTAATCCATCAATTCTCTGTTGCCATGCGCTTCACAAATTTTCAATACAATATCAACGTCCGCAGGAAGTGTAACCTCTTATTCCCCTGCCCTTGCTCCCCGAGCGGTGCTAAAGAGTCCGCTGCACTGTTCCGTATAAATTAACCTTACAGCGGCTAATAAAGTAATCATCAAACGAGCGACGAAAATGAAAGATGGATACTCTATTTAGCCTTACGATTAAATAAAAGAAACCTTCCTGATGCTCAAAGAAATTATTTGATAATTTTCTGTTCGCTTAAAAAAAACGTGGTATAATTATTACGAACACGCGTGAAAATCATTCAATACGTAAAGCAAACGCTATTTCGCTCGAACTAATGTGATTAGTAAGTAAAAATACATAATTAGCATAGCTATTTGGGACGCAGGCACGGGGTCAGTGTGTAGGGTGACCACTTCCGTTGCGTTCGGTGATATCTAATACATAAGATTACAGCGATTTATAATTCATTACGTCCATCCTTACGGAAAAGTCACCTAAGCGATTAAAGCGTTACTGGATCAATTAGCGTGTTCGGATACCGCCTTGATCGAAATACATCTACATCCTTAGGAACAAGTAGGATCACATCATTATTAAATACTAACTGTGCCCGCGACTCCGGTCGCGTATAACTTAATGTAAAAGACAGTGAATAACAAAATCATCTGAATGTATTAAGTCCATTTACTTATCTACTTTTCTCTCGTACTTAACTCGCGTCGTCATTAAAATTACAATAAGTTTTAATAGAGTGAACCGATTTTAATGAAACAAAGACTAAATGCTACTCGAAGATATGCTTTATGATTTTCTTGAGAAGGTTTTATCATGAACGCAGTACTTTAGCAATGTTGCGTGTCCACACAAGCAGGCAGACAGACAGACATTTTTAAAATGATTGAAATGTCTTTTATTACTTATTCCAAGACACCTGCAACATTTTTTTCACAAAAATCTAAAAAGTACAAACACGTTAGATTTACATTCTTATTATATGTATAGATTATTACATATTATGTTAGGTATTCAAAGTCCTTTAAACTGTTATAAAAGAATTCGCATTTGTTTGTTAATTTTAATATAACTTATCACATACCGAAATAAAATAATCGAATAGCATAGATTCCGCCTCTTGTGATTTGGTACACACAACATTTTCAATGCCCCATATTTTACTTCAATAAAATGACGTCATCGTCTAAAGTTAGAATAGTTATAGGCATAAATAAAAGTGATAAGGACCTCTCATGGCCATGATAAAAGTCATTCATTACATTTATGATTTTAATGTCCCTTAGCGGAAAGTAGCGGAAAATATAGTGTATTAAGTCATTTATAGCTTGTCCAATTTAAGATGATAATTTTGACATCTCACGTCTATGAATTAATGTATTTTTTTTTTCGGTAAAATGTATTACAATAATATTGTATTTCGTTGCTTGATACCGCCCACTTATCGTAGTGTAGTACCACGCATATCGAGTAATCAGAGTTTATATTTTATTATTCGTTTGCATTTTTGAAGAGAAAACTTCTTTAGGTGCGTTAAGCGGTATTTTTGGCAGGAGATAAATTTATAACATCGCGTCATGACATGTTTGTAAGCGCGCCCGATCGTACTGCGCTTGTGCGGCTTGCGTCAAACCAGCAACGCCTAGTATAGGGGCCTGTGTTCGTCTAATATTGATATTCTGTATTGGGATTGTGCAGTCTATTATTATTCGTTATAATCTGTATAAAATGTATATAACTGTTGTTCGCAGTATCAATAGATGTGAAAACCAGACAAATTATAATAATTTCAATTAACAAATTATTTACTTAAAAACATTTTCCTAATTAATCACTTAGTGTTGCCGGCTCTGGCAATAAGTTGTTGTTTTACCTCACGATAAAGTAAAAAAATAAATACAGTTATCGATTCCAAGTTTTATGTAAATAATAATTGATTGTCGAATAAAGTTATTTTCGTTTACACACTACCCCATCCCTACTGTGGGCTGTCAAAATTATCTTCCCAAATTTGATATTGAAAGTTCCAAAGTATAGTGATTTCTTTAACTACAAACAACAAGCGATTGTATATCCTATAATCAGAGATTGTATTTGTTATTTAATAATTTTTGATCATATTATATTTAATCATCAAACAGGCATTTATAAAAATGTTGAAATGTATTTTATTACTTACTAGCGGGCCCGGCAGACGTTGTTCCGCCTTGAATATAAAAAAAATCCTTGATAACGTATATACTAAAACCTTCCTTATGAATCACTTTATCCACTGGTGAAAACCGTATGAAAATCCGTTCAGTAGTTTTTGAGTTTATCGCGAACAGACAGACAGACAGACGCGGTAGGGGACTTTGTTTTATACTATGTAATGATGATGATTTCTAGACACTTGCAATATTTTTTTTACAGAAACCTATAAAGTACAGACACGTTAGATTTACATTTTTACTATATGTATAGAAAACCTCCCGGTAGTAATATTAATAGTTCTAATACAAAAATCGTTAGAAACGGTCGTGTATTCTCTTGAAAAATCACGCTCATACAAATATACTAAGGAAACAGAAAATCAACGTTATCTGTAATACAGTTACTAAAACAGAGTCAGCAGCGATATATTTTAATGCGCCTCCATAATACTATGTATTCCTTATTACCTCCAAAAATGGTATAAACATACTTCAATACCATAAAAGCTGTTTCAAAAACTGGGGCACGACACTCGTAAAATGTGAACGAGATACGAACATTACCTACCTACATGATAGAGGGAGACGAACAACCCATTAAATATCAGTTAGGTGGTGCGTTTTCTTCACGTTTTTTTTAATATTAATTTAACGTCGGATGGCGTCTTTATGGTTATTATATCAAAGGTGTCCGAGTTCGATGCCCGTTTGTATAAATGTGATCAAAATTAGATAATCTCTTGCTTTGTCGGCTTTATTCACTTTCCATAAGTAGGATTTAATAGATTTTTTTTTGATATTTTTTTCTTATTGCTCCTGTGTCACGCTAAGTAAGGCTAGTAACATGTTTTCCTGTTTCACTTTACTCTACCACCTCTTATTCCGAAATTGACACTTTTTATAAATATATAATTCCTGCCGCTATCCATCACTTTACTTTCTCCGGACTTACACCACTTCCATATCCTTCCGTCTTCGTACATTAATATTCTACTAGGTATATGTCTTCTATCACTCCTTATGAGAAAGCGATACCATCTTAAACTATGATTCTAATTACTCCTTAACTTAGAATAGGATATAATTATATATTGCAATTTACAACAACAGCCCAAGCCGAGACTGCCCATATGCCAAAAGGATAAGAATATACTTCCTACAAATGCATTTATATATACACAAAGTAAGGTTTCACAAATAATATTCATTATTCTTTGAATGTCCAATACATCAGTTATCTTAGGTATCAACTTAAAAGAATTTGAATGCATCCTTTGTGATTCAGCTACAATATTTGAAAGGCATCCTTCCTCGGATTTTAGGGATACCAATTTAACTTCAGATCAATGCCAAACATAAGTATGTAACAAATTATGTATGATGGACAAACATTAAACATATATCATAATAGAAAAATTAACGGTCGATACAAATTATAAACCTGACTCTTTGTGGTCGACACTCATCAACAAATCCGACAACAATGACTGATGAACTCCTTCTAACGAAGCATAAAATTAAACCTATCTAAAACACGGTCATGCATCACAATCTGTCAAGAGAATAGATTACAAGATGAGTTAATAAAGATCATTCCAACCCTTTCATACCAACGGTGAGAGATGAGGATAGAAAAGAGATTACTTCAACGGATTAATCATACCTTGTATTTCAAATGCAACGAACCAAGAGTTTCCAGTAAGTATTTCGAAATATATTTATTTCTTTGTGATGCTCTTTAACATCTCTCAGGCTCTCTTGAGCATACGGGTATATATTTAAGTGATATTAATGACCAAAGCTATCCACGATAATTCATAAGCGTTTTTAAATTAGACTGCAGTTCTAATTATAGCTGGCCATAACAATTGTAGTAATGAATTCCACTGTTGTGTTATACATTTTAACATACTTAATACACTTTAGCGTTTGATTATAATGACACCTGGATGTTAAATGACGATATGGTCTGAGATGCTAAACACGCTAAATCTAGAGGGGACTGGCTCTCAGTATCCGGAACACATCAACAAGTGCCTGACAACAGATTTTCAGTTGAAGGAAGTAACTAGCTAGGTGGATATAGAAAAAGTCCTACCACCATTCTGTGGTTCCATCACAATGTTTTTCTTCAACGAAAGCTCTGATTTACTTCCAAGGTTTCTTACCTAGCATTTTGCAATAACTGTTGCTACAAAATGTTGTCAGTTATTCTTCTGTTGAGTAATTGACTGTTTTATACCGCATTGCAATTTGAAATAATGATACGATAATAAAAATAATAATCCTTTTTCATGTTTTCATTTAGACTAAATGAAGTACTCTCCTTTTCACACAGTTGTTAGATAATGCTTGATTGTGACCTAGCAATAACACTAACCAACCATTGTCGATAATAATAACAGATAACGGATAATCATCAGCAGAATAGAAATGTCTTCAATAACCTCTATTCTTAACAATAATGAGTTAACTTTATTTTGGCCGCAACTCGGAAATCATCTGTGGCTAGTAACATTTTCTTTGATATGAAAATGACTTACTAATCGATTAATTCCAGGTTTCTACAGCAGACGGACTATGCCCATACCTATTTTTGTAACGTGCATTCAATTTCGTGGTCCAATGTGAAGGCACTAGATGATATTACGCACTTTATATTAAAGTAACTTTTAATATATCTACAATCCTAATTCACACATCTACAAACCTAAATACACTGTTAACAACAACAACAACACTTGTGGATTACAGTAATGACTTAAAATCTTGTAAACTGTACCTTCCTTTGATTCTTATGTTACATTCCCAAAAAAATTGTAACCAAACGAATTTACAACTACATACAAATACGTAGGTACCTCAAGCTGACCCACGCTGAGGTCCAAGGTTCTAAGGCTCCATTCATACAATTTCAAAGTTAGTGAAACTAGTTCCGCCCACGCTGGACCGGTTTGTGAGGTCCATCGGACGTGGGATCATTTTGACGACATCCGAACTTTGCCACTGTTTATACAGACTATTTCCTGGATAAATATTATAAAACGCAACGTGTATCTCTATTTGTTTATTCGTTTGGGAACTAACAATCGGATTTCGGTGTTTCTTTGTTAATCCATATACGTAATATATTTTATTATACTTTCTTCATTTTTTGATTTCGATAACTAATTTAATTTTACTATTGAAGATTCATTTGAAACTTCATAGTTCTAAAAGATATTGCCCCATTGTTAGAACTGTCTATTCAGATTTATAAAGCAATGATGGGTTAGTAGTTAATGCTTCGGATACCGCGTCAACTGACGTAGGTTCGGATAATTGACGTATGGGCTGGAACTTTCAGTGATGAAACCATAGCAAATTTTTTTTTAAATTGTAACACTTCATAATGACTACACTATGCCTGATGGTAAGCACAGTACAATCCAAAAACCTGCCTGCCAAAAGCTGGATATACACAGGCTGATCCCGAAACGCGACCCGCAGAAGCGAATCATTATGACGGGCTTTTTCCCCATATACATGGTGGTTGCGACCCAATCAGGCTGTAAAACCCTACCGCCCGGCTTTTACCATTGCCCCGGTCGTTATTCAGCGGGGTGCACCAAGTGCAGGTGAGGTTGGCTTGGGTGTCCCAAGTCTTATAATGTTACTTGACACTCCTTACACCCCAGTTTGTAGTGTTTGTAGAGTATGTAAGTCCACCTGGCTAGTTAACACTCTCAAGTTGGAAAACGGTCGCCAGGCACCTATAGATGTGCTCTGACATGCATTTGAGTATCAATACCAATCTAGGACGTTTAACATCTTCGTCGTTTAACATTAGGTGAGGTTGTGGTCCAACACTAAAAAAACCTATAAGATATTTTTAAGAAACTAGAGATTTTTTTTTAAATCTCAGAGTTCTTTTGCCCTATTTTTATTATGAGTCCTAATGAATTTTGTATAATAACCAATCTATAGTACACAATATACCATCAACGTTACAAAGTATAGGGTTAAGTAACACAAGCTTCTGAATGAAAAATAATAACCGTGTATAACAGACTAAGGTCCCGGTAAGAACGCCTTATTACATTTAACGTTCAGGTATTACTGTTATAATGATTATTGTCCCAAATACCTCTCCCGTACGCTGTCCGAAATCAAAAATGCGAACAATGTTGTCTGAGGGATATAAAAAAGCACCGAACACCGGGTCATTTGCCTACCTGAGAATTCCGAGAAATGACCACCTCAGCACTGTCAGATTGACGTTCAATGCAGATCTATTATTCTGATTTCGCTTATTGTCTGACGGCTATTTTTAGAAACGGAGGGAACAATAAACGGTCAGTTTACAACTTACGTTATCGTGATAACTGGCGTCAGAGAAGCTATATGATACTATAATAAAGCAGCTTCAAGCGACACGTGCTTTAAGCAACCCGACAGGGGGTCAACCACGTAGCTTCGGCAGTACCACATTTTTCATTACCAAACGCAGATGCACCTATTTATAATAGCGGCACACTATGATGGCTGTTTGGACACATTACTATAGTGATGTGAAATGTCGATTTATTTTCGACAAAAATTCACATATTAGGACCCGTCCAGGAATTAAAGAAGCGCTAAAAGTGGGCCCAAAGTCTATAATTTGATTATTACAGATGACATAAAGGATAGGAGGATCTGGCTGTTACGGTGTGATATGTGAGACGCGCGATTTTATCCACTGGGCTACCATCGCTCTAGTAGCAAACCACTATATGTTAATACCTCTATAGACTATAAACTCCTTGTTTCTAGGCTCGTTAATTACTGCCCATGAATTGATAAGGTAACCAGAACAAATTGAAAAATAATTATATATATGTTTACGTAAGCATGGGAGGGAGGTACAAGAGCATTTCTTACTTTTGCTGACCAGGGGGAGGGGTTCGGTCAGAAATTACAAAAAATCTTCTTACGTAACACTTAACTCCCCTTATTTATCTATCTATACATACAATAAGAACGCAAATCTAGCTTGTCACCTCTTTTTAGATTTTTGTAAAAAAAAATTACAGGCAGGTTGAATCATTACATAGTATAAAACAAGGTCCTCTACCGCGTCTGTCTGGCTGTTCGCGATAAACTCAAAAACTGACATTACAGAGTTCATAGAGCCGCTTCAGTTGCGCAGAGACATTGCCTCACTGAGCGTGTTCTACCGTCTGTATCATGGCGAGTGTTCTGAAGAGCTATTCAACTTGATCCCTTCCTCTCCTTTTCATAACCGCACCACGCGCGCTGGTCTTCGGAGCCACAGTTATACGGTAAATCCTATCTGGGCACGAACTAAAAAGTTCGCAACATCTTATCTTTGCCGTGCCGTGAAGCTATGGAACAATCTCCCGGCCAGTGTGTTTCCTCCTTCCTATGACATGGGGTCCTTCAAGCGCAACGTGAAGAGATACTTACGCAGGCCGGCATGACAGCGGCGACCGGCGATGGATAGTATATCTCTCGGTAGTCGCCATTGTTTTTGGATTGTACTGTGCTTACCATCAGGCACAGTACAGTCATTTTGCCGAGCTACGATAAAAAAAAAAAAAAAAAACTACTAAACGGATTTTCATGCGGTTTCCACCAGTGGATAGAGTGATTCATGAGGATCGTTTTAGTATATATTTGTCATTGTCAAGATTTTTTTTATTATCAGGCCGGGATCATATGTGCCGGACCCGCTAGTAAGTAATAAAATACATTTCAATCATTTTTGGAAATGTATGTCTGTTTGTTTTGAACACGCATCACTGCTAAAGTACTGCGTCCATGATGAAAACCTTTTAAAAAAAATCAAAAAGCATATGTTCGAGTAACATTTAGTTTTGTTTCATAAAGTCGGTTCGGTCTATCAAAAGTTATTATAATTTTAATGACGACGCCACTTAAGTACGAGTGAAAAGTAGATAGTATAGTCCGCGCCAAACTTTTTGGCCGCTCTGAATATAGCCGTGAGTATGGGCTTGCGCATAATATCATTAAGATTTGATAACAAAAGAAAGTAAAAGTAGTATTATAGGAATCTAAATTGGCATTTATTTATCCTTAAGTTGTCTCGATGTTATGCATATAATAAAATACCTATTATTACGTAAATTTGTGACCTACGCAGCTATATTCAGGGCGGCCATAACATTTGACGCGGACTATAATTACACTTAATAGATTCAGATTCGTCACTATTTCGTGCTTCAGGGTTGCACGCGGACAAAGTCGCGGCCACATCTTATAACTAATATAATATTTAGCCCTCTTTAAGGTATATAATTCTATACCATATTATTTTAATGTATCCCTTATGGTTTACCTAACTTTGGTAACGTATGCGCACGAAGACTATTTTTTTATTTTCTCTTTTAAACTGTCTCACAAATACGATATTAATTTTGTAACTCGGTTTTAGTCGATTACCCGCGACACAGGATTTGTTTCTTAGTGCGAATATCTACATTCTACATATTCATTTTATACACTGTAAAATAAATTTCTGTTAAAGATTTTTTTGCAATTTATTTAGAACTAGCGGGCCCGGCAGACGTTGTCCCGCTCTGATTATAAAAAAAATCCTTGACAAATTATATACCGAAACGTTTCTCATGAATCACTTTATCCACTGGTGAAAATAGCTTGAAAATCCGTTTAGTAATTTTTGTATTTATCGCGAACAGACAGACAGACAGACGCGGTAGGGGACTTTGTTTTATACTATGTAATGATACACCGATTTATCTCTACGTTTAATTTAATAGACTACATGTGTATGAAAGGTTCAACTATTTGTATAGAAATTTATCCAAATGACAGTGGAGACGGCAACAATTTTATTTCTATTTGAATATTATGTAAATATAAAGTTTTAAAAAACTTTATGAGTTTTCAGGTAAGACCATAAGTTATATCGAAATGTAAAATGTCATTTTTTTACTTTCCATGCCCATATCGGTACGGACACGTCATCATTAAAATATTAAAAACAAAGGCGTTTGTCGTGAGTTGAACTCCTGCGCACATTTATCTTGCATCAAAACTTTAATGTATCGTCGCAAACAAAAGCTTTAACAATTGTCATCTTGTAAAATAATCGATTCTAATATATCTCGTAATTTTTGCACTATATGAGAATTGACCGTCACTAATGACGTACGAGCTTCGCGATAAGCCTTACTATTGACCCAAGAGATTTTCGGGGTTGATCCCCGCATGTAACTTACTTTTATAAAAGGAGCATCACTGTCAGTTCTCTGTTTGGATATTAAATATGTACATAGATAGGCCTTCCTTTGTCACTTCCTTTTTAGTGGCAAGTTAATTTTCGAACGTTGTAAGTCTATTATTGTTTGTATCTCAAAAAGTGCAAAAATATACACCTTGTTATTTTGAGTACTCGCGGTACATAACGTTCTACAATTTTCAGAACAAACAAAGAAACACACATTCGCATTTATAATATTACTAGCCTCTGCCCGCGACTTTGCCCGCGTAGAATAGTAGCTTCCAAAGAACTAATACCTAAAATGTCAATTTTAGTAAGTAACAGAGGTAATACTGTAAGACGTGCGTATTAAAAAAAAGGTAACCTTATAACTGTAATTGAAAAAAAAATAATTTAAAGCGATTATGTGCTCGCCTGTCTCACGGTAGGTGGTCCACACAACCCTTTGTCATTTGTAATATCATATCATTATAACTTTCGAAATTTTACGGTCATTTAAAGAAAAATGGAATAACATCGAAACGTATCCTAATCTATGTTTTCGGTGTATTTTTTAGCGTCAAAAAAACACCTATTTTTTCTGTTCACTATTATCTCTGGAATCATTTTAAAATATTACGATTACATTGTCCGATTCAATTTGGAATTCTTTATAATAAATATTTTCATAAGTAATTATGGCTTATTGGTTAACTCGTTTAGACACCGAGTTGGTAGGCAAAGGTTCGAAAGCAAACAATCGTGATAAACCATTGCATGATGGTAGGGGTTTTTCTGGGCACGCGTAGCTAGTTACTAATCTCAAGTTGAGAATCTTTTGCCCAGCGTTTTTGACATGTTTCGGCAGCTACACTTGAAAGCTAAGTCATGTAAGCTTAACATATTTACTATCTTAGACCACATAGTCTCTTAACATCAGGTGAGATTATGGACTAACGCTAAAACCTATGGTGTTATTACAAAAAAGTTAAATACGTATTGAATACTTGCTTTAAAAAGGTTTCGTATTAAATGCACCGCGGTCGCTGAATGCTCGCCACCTTGCTCTCTTGTCTCGCTTTGGTTGCGTTAGGTTAGACTGCGAAAAAGGATAACGCGAGCTTGCCTCGGGCGAGCGCGGTGCTTGTAATACGAAACCATTTTAAAGCGAGTATTCAATACGTATTTAACTTTTTTGTTATAAAACCGTTAGAGTATAAAAATAGACTAATTTTAATTAGATTTTTTATTCTTATTTAATTTACATTATTAACCATTAGCTTTGTCCGTCTCGTCGCGTGTAGGTTTTCAGAATAAAGAATAGATTGTATCGTTTTCTACAGGTTAGGTTGTAAACGATGCTAAATTTCATAAGTTCAAGTATTCTGTTTTGAAGAGGTAACAATTAGACAAAACTTTCTTTCTTATTTATAACTAGCGGCCCTGCGGATGTTATTCCGCCCTGATAATAAAAAAACCTTGACAAATTATATGCATAAACCTTCCTCAAGAATCACTTTATCTACTGGTGAAAACCGCGTGAAAATCCGTTCAGTACTTTTTGAGTTTATCGCGAACAAACAGACAGATGTGTCAGAGGACTTTGTTTCATAATATGCATTGATATTGTTCAATTAATTAAGAGCTCGTACTTCAAAACAAATTTGTTTCGGCAACCTTCGAAACGATGACGATGACGAGACAATCATTGACAGATAGATGATTTTATAAATAGTAACTTTGGGTAATTATAATTGAGAAAAAAAATTAGGGCTCCGCACAACTAAATAAAAAAGATACTAAAGAAGATGCGTTCAGAACTAAGCGCATCACACGCGCATTTTTACTCTGAAAATAAATGTTTTTCTCCACGCGGTTGAAGTCGCGAGTAACAGCTAGTTGAAAATAGTTGTCTAATATTTAGTCTTAATAATAGCAGAGAAATGCCTCGTGTCCCGACAAGCGATCACCTGCGACGGGTGTGCCTTTCAAAAAAGGACATAAATCTATAGAAGCGTGCCTGCGTATTTGCACCATGAATTTCTATTTCCAAGGATATTCCATAGCAATATTATTTTTTTGAAGTAATACTTCTTTTGGGACGGTGTGAATTGGATTTATGGAGATAGCTATAAACGTATATATGTTTTAGACTGTGAGAGAATGAGATAGCATATTCTTAATATACTCGAAATATATATAAAGACAGAGAGAAATATTGAAATCTACAGCACATTATTTTCTGTTGGATCGTAGTGAGTATCGTGCACTTTTAAAAATTACTAGCGGGCCCGTTGGACGTTGTCCCGCCCTGATTATGCAAAAATCCTTGACAAACTATATACTAAAACGTTCCTCATCAATCACTCTATCCACCGGTGAAAACCGCATGAAAATCCGTTGGGTAGTTCTTGAGTTTATCGCGAACAGACAGACAGACAGACGCGGTAGGGGACTTTGTTTTATACTATGTAATGATTCTGTGTTCTGTACTATTAACATTGTTAATATATATTAAAATATCACAAAATAATGCCAGAAACGAATGTTTACCACATCCATAGCGTATTCATATTATTTTTCTTAAAAATTAATCACAATACTAATTTTAACTACCGCGCGTAAATTAGACACATTTTAATTTTAAATAAACTTGTAGGTGCAAAATATTTAACACATTACAGAACAAAGTCAACTATATAATATAGATGCAGTTATCAAGATTTTTATGTAAGCTAGTAACTAGAGATGAAGCTTACTTCATGGTATTATCACCAACCAATTTTTTTTTTTATTATAATCGTTGAATTATGTAAACGCAGGCCTATCGAATCGTATGTAGTTGTCTGGATACACTTCCAGTTTACTTGTTATATAATTAACGCGTAACGCACTGCTTTTTCATTATATTATCATAAAATATATTACAAAATGGAATGATGCATATAGTACAGTCCACGAATTGTTTTAAATATGATCACCCTAACAGCCCTGTTCAAATTCATTGTGCGTGCTGGATGAATAGGTTGCAATTGAACTTCACCTTTGCCGCTCGACTCTTTGTAAACACGCCGTGTTCGTTTCAAAGAAATGTTATATCGCTTTCGAAAGTTCTAGACCGTTCTCTGTTAGTGAAATAAATAAACATATAAAATACACGACTGTTTTTTAGAAGTAAAACTTCTTAGGGCTTTTAGGTGAAGGTAAAACACTGTGTCAGATAAGCTGTTGAAAACAACGGTTCTCGTCCGATCATCGACGTTAAGTAACGTCGGGTGCGGTCAGTACTTGGATGGGTGACCGCCTGAGAACACCGTTTGACGTTAGGTTTTTGTTGTACTTTTTCAATTTAAATGTTTCCCGGTAATAAAAAAGTTTCGCTTCTATCGTGTTGTATTTACGACACATCCTGTTTTTAGCCTTGCATCGTAAGGTGATTATATTTTACCTGATGATAACCAGATTATATGGTGGTAGAGCCACGCTGAAGCTATTAGTGGTTTCAGCATGAATGGGTCGGTTCGCCCGCGGTACTACCACCCGACCCACAGAAACACCCACGTGAAGTAACATGCACGCATTGTTGCGTTTTGTTAGTTCAGTGAGAGCGCCACACACCCACCTCTTCACCTCTCCCTTCACCTCTTTCCCTCCGCCTCCCCCAAACTCAGGCTGGCAACGCACTTGCGACTCTCCTGGTGTTGCTAGTGTCTATGGACGGCAGTGATCACTTACCATCAGATGACCCGCCTATTCGTTTGCCTCCTATAACATAATATTTAAAAAAGGATTGCTATCCAAACACTGCGGTGACCATCACAAGATCTACAATAAATCGCTAGTGACAACTAACATGCGAGCTCCCAAATCTCGCGGTAAACTAGCTTCTGCTCCCGGCTTCTTTCGCATTGATGTAAAAATGCTATCCATCGGAACAGGACTATTTTTCTGAATGACTGTCCCTTTCTGTAACCTTAACAACTTGTATGCCAAATTTAATGGTTGCATTTTCTGCCCACATCCATCACGCATCACGGCTTGCAGGTTGGTATGACAGAAGCGACTAGTACACTGCAGTAAAAGTTGATTTTGCAATGCACCTTGCTTGGCAACAGTTACAGCGATAAAAAAATCTAAATTAGATGACGTCAAATAAAAAAAACCTTAGTAATTGAATTCGACAACCATAGTCCCTTCATTAAATAGCAGCAAAGAATGTAACATAGTTTTAAAGAAAAAGTAGCAGTCAAATAATCGATCAGACGAATTGAAACTTTACCACTTCTATATTAAATTCCGTTTTTGGTACTCGTATTTGTAAACAATAATTCAAAGAACTACCTTTCAGGTATCGCACCGGGAATTCGACAGAAAAACAATAATCACACATAAAAACAGCGGTTTCGTTTATAATTTAGAAAAAAGGAAAGATTACGAGGTTCGAACAAACTTCGCTATTACGCACCGATTTTATGGGCACTAGGAAACGAAACACAGCTTGCGAACCGAAAACAAATTTAACACTTACTTACGAGCGATTTTGAACTTAAACAACAAAGAATTATTACTCAAATTACATATTTACAGTTTTAAGTTGACTCAGACTCCTTCGCTATCTCGAATTGGTTTGTGAAACCCTTTCGCTAAATGCCCATTAAAGAATCATGACGTTTTTTATATTTATCTCAGTTTAACGACAACTCTAAAATCGTGTTGTGAAATCGTCATCTCTCTTTATATAGGAACGGTCCTTGTTTAAAGTTAACCATAACCTAGTTTTTCTCTTTAGCCCAATATAGCGATTCCATTTTGTTTTGACGAGTGAAGAAAGTAAAATGGAATCACATCAGCGATCAACCAGAGATCGAAAGTGCACTGTCAGTGATTGCTGTCGATACCTACGATTTTGTTATGAGTCATTAAATTTCAATCTACTTTCAACAGTGACTGAATGTCTATAAAAATTATCAAACTACTTTTCCAAATCATGTAGATGAAGATGTTAATACAAAAAAAAATGTTTTTATTTCTTCTGGACTATTTTTCATGGGATTTGTATCTCTATGTTTAATTCCAAAACGAATAGACTACATTAATTATTTTAGGAATCATAAAAAACGGAAATCAATAAAACTACCAGACGAAAATAATTTATGCCTAAAAACGCATTTCAAATAACAGGCATAGCTAGTTAGGGTATAAAAGATAATGTTATTTTAAAAAAGTATGAATATTTCTATTCATATCTATACATTTAAGTAAGAATGAAAATGTAACTTTCCCGTTTCTTGTAAAAAAAATGTTGCGGGTGTAAAAAAAGTAATAAAATTCACTTCAATCATTTTTAGAAATGTGTGTATGTCGGTCTGTCTGTCTGTTTGGACACGCATCGCTTCTAAAATACTAAGTTCACGATAAAATCTGACCAAGAAAATTATAAAGCATATCCTCGAGTAATATTTAGTCTTTATTTCATTAAAATCGGTCCACTCTACTAATTGTAATTTAAATGACGTCTCCAGTTATGTACAAGAGAAGAGTAGTTAAGTAAATACAATTCAGCCTCTTACAAAAACAATGATATTAATGTATAAATAATATCTAAGACACAGTATACGAATGACCGTTTTATGGCTTAACTTCCACGCGAACGAAGTCGCGGGCACAGCTAGTAATCAATAAATCCCGATCATCTAAATTAATTTTACATCATAATTCCAAACCGTAAAAAAATCTAATAGAAACTCCTTAATCAGTTAAAAAACAATCCCTGTATTGGGATACTTAATTACCTTGTATTTAGTATAGATTTACTCATCGGCTTCCCCAAGTAATTTATTACCACACTAAAGATTTGTATACGATATAGCGTTGATAATACTGACCTCTCTAAGTAGCCGACGTCGATGTGTTTTTTTAAGTTACCAGTTTTACGATCCTAGTCAGTGTCCAGCTTCGGTGATTATTCAGAATTTATTCACAAAAAATTTAACATTCTTGACGAAGTTTACCGATTTCAGTAGTAAGGTTTATATTACGTATATCTATATATTAATATTAGAAGTGGAAACTTTGTACCCCTTTTTAAGGGAATTGCACGAACGGATGAACTTGAAATTATGCATAGTTAAATTTATATACGGAGGAGAAGTGCACAAAGCTTTTTTTTTATATAAAATGCATTACCAGCATATTAAATTAATTAAAATATACGTTACTCACACTACTGCTTGAATGACACGCAACACATACACGACATACGTAACGACAACATAAGTAAATGAAAAAGACGTTTTGAAATCCTTCTTTACTCTTACGTTCCAATTTACCTTTTCAATATTTTTTACATGACTGACGTTGCATACCTTACATGCCCTTTGAAATTAACTGGTCAAATTGTAGGTTAATTTTATAATAATATAATATGTCAATTCATAATATGCATTAATAATTAACTGATAAATAATTTATCTTTAGTAAATTTATGAAACCACTGAAATAATGATTATTCTTTTTGGTCTTATTGAATGTAAAAATGAATTATGATCGAAAGTCGACCACTAGTTACATTAAATACTAGAAACTGTGACAAAACTGGTCATTCCGTGTTTCATACTCGGTTTTACTGTTTTTTAGGTAATAATGTTAGGTTTTTACAACAAAGTCCCAAAGCATATTACGGATTTGCCGGACTGCAAGTTTAGCGTCATGTCAAGCAAGTTTGGTGTTAAAAGGCTATTGCAGAGTAGATCAATATGTGCACGATGGTGATGTCTAGAATTGACTCATACCTCTGTACATCCACTAAAAACGATTTCATTTCGATCGAGTTTCTTGGCGGATCTTCTCGATGAGTGGGTTGTTTGTCCAGTGGTAGTTTTGACGTTCATAAGCGCCTTATTAAGGCCTAAATTGTTTAAAGTATTTTTGATTTGATTTGATTAACAGCTTATTACTTATTAGTATCTAATAACATCCATTCAGGTACAGAACATGAGAATTCATGAAAAATATTAAATGCACTAAGGAAATTTTGGAAGCCATAAAGCATTAACAGCAGAATTCAAGTACCTAGTACTTACAGAATATATATAGATGCACCTCACTTCCCAATAGTTGGTAATATCTTTGGACTCTACTACACTTAGGAATATTCAGATGTAGAAAGAACAATGTAGTTCATAATTTCTATGAGACACTCATTTATTTCCAAATAATATCAATACTTACAAGTTAAAGAAACGATTTGTTTAAATAAAAATATAGGACTTCCTACCGACAAAGTTTCAGGAATAATCCGATATTTAACCTCAAAAACTTATCATAGTTTTAACTGTCGGTTTATTACGCATTTCTGTACAGAATTCCATACTTTTATATTTACCGGTGTAAGCTACGCATTGTCTGTTAGTCAGGACTTTATTAAGTAAAACTTTAAATTTTGGATTTTGAGACATGAAAAATGATATTTAAAAAAAATGATATCAAAATATATATGATATAAATGATATATGCCATGTTGTATGCCTTACAACTTTATACATGAAATTTGATTTATCGTCGCACTTTTACGATTCGACCGCAGGAATTGTAAACGTAACTGACCTCCTTGGATAAATTATTATAAAATAACATAATTTATACGATGACTGCAACATTAAAACCGTTAGGTTCAATGGGTCAGATATAGGGTTGTCAACTTTGGAACAGAGCTATAGAGAGGTGACAAAGAGAATCATTACATAGTATAAAACAAAGTCCCCTACCGCGTCTGTCTGTCTGTCTGTTCGCGATAAACTCATAAACTACTGAACGGATTTTCATGCGGTTTTCACCAGCGTATAATGTGATTAATGGGGATGGTTTTGGTATATAATTTGTCAAGTTTTTTTTTATAATCAAGGCGGGACAACGTCTGCCGCGCCCGCTAGTAAATACTAAGACCGCGAAACAGTATTTTGAATCGTGAAATTCTATTAAATATTATCTTAAATGACCATATGTGATTAGTTAACTTGCTTGCTTAGTTAGTTAGAATCGGAAAACGCTTTTAAAAAATCTATACCATCTGTACTAATATTATAAAACCGAAGAGTTTGTTTGCTTAAACGCCCTAATCTCAGGAACTACTGGTCTGATTTGAAAAGTTCGTTTCAGTGTTTAATAGCTCAGTTATCAAGGAAAGTTATGTCATCACGCTAAGAGTAAGATAAGAGCGGAGCACCAATGATGAACGTTTCAAAATCGGCTTTTTTAGCTTTCGCCCAAAGTAACTATTCCACGCGGACGAAGTCGCGGGCAGTAGCTAGTCAACTTATAAAAGACTATTTTTAGACTTCTTACCAACAACTACTAAGGAGCTAAATAGACTTAGAAAACTTTAAGTTACGATATTTTGTTTTCGTGAACCAATTTTCATTATATAAATTCAAGTTACTTACTTGAAATCATATGAAAATACATTTTATAGCTTAGTGTTTTCAAAGATACAACGTTTTTAAAAATAATCCTACGCTATTCTGATACATTCCTTACATCACCTGCAGTCAGTCTTTGACAAAGATTTTCAATACACAGACACCACTGTCGTGTAGTTTTACTACAGTATAAAAGATTTGAAAACACCTTCTATGATGGAACATATTAATACTATTTTTTTTTTTCAAATTTAACAATAACATATTCACAATTATCTCGAAGCTTTTGACAACCCTAGCCAGAGCAGCTGTTGGAACCAACAGATCGATATCAGTACTAATAGAAAGGTTTCGAGTTACCGACACAGATTAAACTGCAAATTTATTGCCAGTATATTTTGCCTTCCTCGTTAAAATATATGCTTGCTTTGTCAGTTATCCATCTAAATATATAAAAATTTAGTGTCATGTTTGTCCACGATGAACTCCGAAACTACTCAACCGATCTTCATAAAAGTTGCCATTTATGTATAATTTGGTCCAACTTGAGACATAGGATAATTTATATTTTGATTAATGGCCTCAATATTTTTTAAATTACAAATTAAATGATTGTCAATGTTGATTATTGTTAATAATCATAAGTTTCATCAGTCTCGAACAGATGGCGCTTAAAATTAGTTTACTGGCAGAAAACTGTAGGACCAATTGTTATATATTTCTGATAGATGGCGTTACGTTTTAATGTTGAATTACATTTTGTTACTATAATTTATTGTATAGTGCACGTGTTTTGTCTGTATCAATTTTTACCACATTTCATGTGTTGTGTGTTATTTATAGATTCATTATATTTCTTAATACAACATAAGAGAAAACCAAACTTTATTAATATATTAAAATAATACGCCAATGAGCCACAGCAACGCGTAGTAGCTAGGTCAGCTAGTATTACATAGATTTCATCGCAATTTTTTTGTGAATTCGTCGATCAACATAGGTTCAACTGCATTCATTTTATATAATTGATATAGAGATAACAAGCGGGCACGGCAGACGTCATCTCGCGCTTGTAATAAAAAATCTTTAAGTTAGATATATGCTGTCGGTGACTTTTTTGTAGGGATAATCAAGCTCTACAACTTTTCTTTATAACTAAATCACATATCATAAACTCATCGTTAAGACAGCGTTCGTAAGAAACGTTTTCGTTCGACCGGTTTTTCTCTGACTATGCAAATTCGACTACCACAAAAAAGTCTTACCATTTTTCGGGTTAATATATAGCTATGTCACCACAAACAACGTGGCTTTCTATTGATAAAAGAATTTTTAAAATCGGTTTAGTAGATCCAGATATTACCCCCTACAACCTCACAAACTTACATACTTTACCTCTTTATAATATTAGTATAGATAACCTCGACTTCGTCTGCGTTGTTTATTGTCTTTTATGTACAGAGCTAAAAACAAAAGCACTACACCGAAGGCCTTACTTCCCCTTGACAAGATGACACATTAGTGCTTATTAAAACCATAGTTTCTTAAAACTTTAATGACTGTATATTAGACTAGCGGCCCATTCAGGCTTCACATGGGTGAACAATTGTTTTAAACATTTGGGTTAAACATATGTGGATTGGCTAAAACTGATTATCTGTGATTATTTGCCAAAAAGGCTTTTTATTGGTTCTGGTGGTTCTTCAATATTAGGAAGAAGTACTTTTCCAGATGCGCAGCACATGCCATTTGCTTCATCACTTCATTTTTTAGCATAACATTTAGTACAAATCTTATTGATTGCCCCAATTTGGATGTTGTTCTGATGAACATAATCAATTTGTGGATTGTAACTGAATGCCGACCTATCACTATGAGCTAAAATTCTATTGCGCGAATAAGCCGCGCGGTTAACTACGCTATAGATGTGCACGCCTTTCTCCAGTGAGCCCATCTTCGCCGCATAGCCCGCACGCACACACCACACCCCGGTAACGACGCGAGTGGCATATTTTGTTTAGATTGACAATTTTAAACTCGTAATATCTTTTGAATGCAATGGCCGATTTTAATAATTCAAAAAGTTATCTACAGGTACTGAAACAGTCTTAAATTAAAAATAATTTATTTGGATAAGGATTAATATAAAGACATGAATAACATGGTATTTTAGGTATTGTCTGGTTTTTGTTAAGATTTCTTTCGAAAATGTAGTTATAGTGACATAATCACAATAGCTGGGCATATGATACAACGAGGTTTTTTATAGATATTGAAATGTTCTTTAATATTGTAGAACATATTTTTGTTCTATCATTCATAGTTTCCGCAGCACATGCGATGAAAGTCATTTTACGGCAATATTTTTCATATCTTGGATTACATTATAAAAGTTTTAGTAAGGATCCCTATTTTTTTCTAGTAAAAAATATAACCTATATTACTCAGGGATAATGTAGCTTTCTAATGATGAAGAAATTATTGAAATCCGTATATTCGTTTTCGAGTTTATTCGTTATAAACATACAACGTTTCCTCTTTATAATATTAGTGTAGATGAAGCTATCGTGATAATTATCTTTGATAAGGACCAGAAGATATTATTAGATTTATACTGGAAATATTCCCTTGGCGGGATGACGTCATTGGTGCTACATACACGGTAACATCTGCCGTACATTTGCGATTAATATCACTCCCATCAGACTGTCATGTCTCCATTAGTTGGGGGAGCCGCCCACGCTTTGTAAACTGTGAATAATCTATACGTTAAACCATGTAATCCATTAATAATAATGAAATTGTACGCAGAAACTAATATTCTTATTGATAACCCCGGAAACGGTCATTCAAAACTGTCAGTTTTTATTTTCATAATCAAGTTTCTATTGTTTTTAATTATTTACATCAGTGTTTTTCAAACTTTTTCTTAACGCGGCCCCTTTATTATGAAGAAATATTTCGCGACCCCCCTACCCGATGTTTTTCTTTCATGTATTTTATTTTGTGACAATTATTCAATTTAACATATTCATTCATTTTCATAATTGGAGTTCCGATAAATACATAAGAGTTCTCCTAAGTTTTTAATTTTTTGTTTATTTAGTACAAATTATTATGTCCTTTTGTTAATATTTTTCTTAATAAATCTTTTAAAACTTTGGTTTTTTTTCACTGCAGTAGCTTTCACTACCTTTCGCAACTCCGTTATAGACGCTTCGCGACACCCCTAAAGAGGCGTCGCGACCCCCTTGGGGGTCTCGACCCACACTTTGAAAAACACTGCTATACACGAATTAACAGCGATCCATATTGTTTATAGTTACTATCGAAACACATAAAACAATTTCCTAAGAATCGCTATGATTTACTTCAATTGATAAACCAATAAATCATATGAAAGTGACCGAAATTTTAACACTGAATAATATATCCCATCTTTCTCTATTTAATACTGTTGGTAAAGGATAGCAGTATGTACGGCTTAAAATTACATGATTTTTTTTAAGTTTAAAAGGAGATTGAGCTAAGGATAAGATAAGGCGAAGTACGCTCGATAGAATATAGAATAGTCGTTGTGGTTTGACCGGCGGAATATCATTCCGATGTCCGCAGGTTCGAACCCCGGCATGTACCAACGAATTTATCGGAATTCGCGTACATTTACTAATTTAAATTGGTAACACTATCGGCTGACGGTGAAAGAAAACATCGATAGGAAACTTGAACTTGAGAAATGTTTTTGTAGTACTACTGTACGTGGGAAAATATAAAACTGATGATTTCTCAGAATTTGAAATCGCCAATACGTCTTCGACTGGCGTGGTGATTATGCTCCTTCGGAAAGAGGCTTATAGCTCTTTAATTGGTCTCTTACAGGCTGATGATGATGCTCTATAGATTTCATCACCCTTAGACACTGAGTATTTAGTACATCTAAACATTTAGATTCCGAGTCTTAAGTACATGTGCAAAAATTCAATACTAGTGTACATTTTCAACGAATTACCATCTCGTACCTTTTTTTTTATCATAGGAAAACAAACAGGCGGGTCACCTGATGTTAAGTGATCACCGCCGTACATAGACACCAGCAACACCAGAGGAGTCGCAAGTGCGTTGCTAGCCTGTATTTGAGGGGGATGGGGAGAAAGGGAGGGGAGAGGTGAGAGGAGGTGGCCCTTCGGCGCTTACACTGACCGAACGAAACGTAACAATGCAAGCACTGTTACTTCACGTTGGTTTTCTGTGAGAGGGTGGTACTACCCCGGACGAGCCGACCCATTCATGCTGAAACCAGTAATAGTTTCAGCGTGGCTCTACCACCAACAGAAACCTTTACCTACTTGAAAGCTACATCAAAATCGAAATTACTCTTTATTCAATTTAGGCCCTGAAAAGGCACTTATGAACGTCAAAACTACCACCGGTTCGGAAAACGACCCAATCATCGAGAAGAACCGGCAAGAAACTCGATCTGGTTTATCTTTTATAATACATAAAATATTTTTTGATTATTACAACATAACGACATATAAAGTTACATTCCTTTTTGGTGGATGCACAGAGAGAGGCGTCACTTCCAGACGTCGCCATCGTTCACATATTGATCCACCGGAACCATCGGACCGCGATCCATCGGAAAGCTTAACCACTGAGACGTTATCATTTCAAGTCAAAACACTTCACGCATCATTCATGTTTGAAATATTTAAGGTCAAGGAGCATCCGTCCAAACATTCGTGTACGGATTTTAATGCGCCCATTGTACATTGTAATATGTAGGTTTATTGCTTTCGCCTAATTTTTTTTATAATCGCGTGGTTTGATTGATTTGCTGATATGCGAAAATGGTCACCGTTCACGGATAAGACTTCCGAATGGTTGCCATACTGATAGAAGAAATATAGAACTATATTCGAATAAAAACAGGAAGAGGTTGGTGGGTATACCGTAATAAAAAGATGATAGTTAGCCGCCATCTTGTTTCGCATTTCGCATACAACCTCGGTAAAGAAGTTTATGATTAGAAAGACTAAATATGTGCAAATTATGCTGTATATTAAGTAACCGGTTATTTTTATATATGTACAAAATATATTATAAAACAAAGTTAGTTTAACCTCTCGACTGCCCAAAACCGTAGATAGTGTTTACGCTATATACAAATTACAATTGTTATAAAATGACAAAATGGCTGTCTTTTGTTAAGAATACTATGAACATAAACAAATCTTTGGTATGTTAATTCTATAATATTAAATTACTAGCCGGCACGGCGGACATTGTCACGTCCTGATAATAAAAGTACTACTTTGAAGTTAGACATATGCTATTGCTGACTTTTTTGTAGGCATTATCAAGCTCTACAACTTTTTTCTAGAACTCAATCATATATCTCTCATCGTTAAAGCAGCGTTCATAAGAAACGTTTTGGTTCGACCGTTTTCTCTCCGACTTACTTTGCTAATCTGACTACCATAAAAAAGTCTTTTCATTTTTCGGGTTAATATATAGCTTATGATACTCACAAATAACGTGGCTTTCTATTGGTAAAAGAATTTTCAAAATCGGTTTAGTTTTATTTTTTTGAACTGACTACGCTATTGACCTAGCAAATGTCTTAACAGCTTCACCGGACTATATACCGGTTTAGTAGATCCAGAGATTACCCCTTACAACGTCACAAACTCACAAACTTTACCTCTTTATAATATTAGTATAGAAGTATAGATAAACGAGAAGATTTCTACGGATAGACTCATACAATACAAAACGAATTTTGATAAAACTTTACACCAACATAGCATCCACATTAAAATAACAAGTAGTTTATGATTTGTATGATATATATGCGTGAAAAAGGTACATATAATTAAGTCACTGCCATTAAAAATGTAGGAAATCGATACTACACGGTTTTCCAAGCAAAAATTACACAAACGAAAGCAGTGACGTTATTTATATAGATTTCTGACATCATACCAATGCGCGGTGGCCATAGGAAACCCATAATCTCTCTAATCCAGCCTCCGTGAAGGCGGATATAATGGACCCATTCACCGCGCTACGTACCTGTGACGTAAACATTACGACATAGCTATCGGAAACCCACACTCTAGACAGATTACAAAACATTTATTCACACATGTGGGTAGATGTGGGGAAATTAATACATATTTGAACGTGATATAGTAAAATTATTTAAAGCGTTTCGGTGAAGGAAAATGTAGTGATGGAACCATAGCATGGTTGGAGGGCTTTTCTAAGTCCATCTAAATAGCTACAACCCTCAAGTTGAGAATCTATCACCAAGCACCTGTTGGTGTGTTCCCGCAACTGCACTTGATAGCCAGTCTTCCTAGGTTTAGTGTGTTTTACCATCTTAGCGTACATCGTCATTCAAGTTGTTGTTTTGCTCTGATATAATAAATCCCATCAAAAACATAAAGCTGAAAGACAGCCAAGTTCAATATTATGATGTATGCCTTGGTTGTTGACTTCAATGACAAAAGAAGTGAGGTCTAAAGGGGTGCCAAGTTTAATGGTCAGTCCTGAAATGTATTTATAACAACAAAATATGTAATAACAACGTAAAATATCATTTCTGCGTATACCTTGGGATAATATTGAAGCCCAAGGTCTGACTTGGCTAGTTTGACATGTTTATGTGGAATAGCGTTTGAGATATGAATGGGTGAAAAGTGTCTTTAAATGGTTCGTGTAATATTACACACGATAGCGCGCGCTCGCCTTTCTGTTAGCCTGAACTTGGTTTCAAACGTTACCGCGTGTCTAGAGATTGCAGTTTAGAGACATATTTGATTTAAATTATTGGAAGATCCTACATAGATATTGAAATAAATGGTAGATGTGCCCCTTTCTCTCTGGAAAATAATGTTGTAGATTAATAAAAGGCATATTAAAAGTACCTATACAAATAAGACATATTTTTTTGCACTTGCTGAAGAGATAAAAACAGTGCGTGTATCAGTGTGTACACGCGGAGAAAGTGAAATGTTTTGCCTTATATGTATTAAATTACATGTAAATGCGAATACTCATAAATAATATATTTTACGTAGTTCCTTAGTATAAATACTTAACTACACATTTACTCATTTCGGTATACTACTAGACCAAAACAAACACTTATACATGCTTACACATACACACAAAGCCATATCTATCTTACGAAAAGTTTTCCCTACCGCGCTATAAGAAGCTTTTCTTAAATAATGTAACAATGACAGTAACAAATCAAAAGAAACGACTCGACAATAAAACATTAACCCTCTTTTCGAACTCATTCAGATTTCGAGGGAGGCTGTTTAACCTACTTTCGCTGGCGCCTGAATGTCGCCGTTCGACTCCATAGCAACGCCTCACAAACCCAGTCTCCGTGACATTTATATTTCTACCACTAATTATACCGAGATTGTCTATACCAATGTTTACGAATGCGATAACATTTGGAACTACAAGAAAGATAAAAAAACGTTGCATTTTATAGTCTACTAGCTTTTATATAGATTTAATCCATTCTTTGGAATAGTACTTTTTTTTTTAATGAAACTCCTTACGGGCTTTGAAATTCAGATCCGCAACCTTTTTGTGTGAGAAAAATGGTGGATGTAAACAGTGTGTTGAGTAGAATGTTAAAACACCGGTTTTCATCCAATCACTGAAGCTAAGCAACGTCGGACGTAGATAATACTTGGATGGGTGACCACCTGGGAAAACCGCGTGACGCTGGGTTTTTGTTCATCATCAGCCTGTAAGAAACCCAATCTAGGGCCATAAACTCTTCCCGAAGGAAGGTATGGGCGTAATCACCACGTCAGCCCACGACGTATTGGCGATTTCAAACTCTGAGAAATCCACAGGTCTAATTTTTCCCACATACAGCAGTACTATAAAAACAGTCCTCGGGTTCAGGTTCAAGTTTCCAGGTCACCAATTTAAATTGGTACATGCCGGGCTTCGAACTTGCGGACATCAAAATAATATTCCACCGGTCAAACCACTAGGCCACCATGACCACCGACCAACACATGGGTTTTTGTTGTATTTTTTAAATCTAAGTGTTTCCCTGTAATACTAAACTTTTTACCTCTGTCAAAGGCCAACATAACGTGAAGTTCCCAGACGGTCACCCATCCAAGTACTTATCGCGCTCGACGTTGCTTAACTTCGGTGATCGGACGAGAACCAACGTTTTAAATACTGTCCCGACACAGTGTATACATCCACCACTTTTCTTCACACAAAAAGGGTGCCGATCAGAATTTCAAATCCCTTTTTTCACTTAAAAAAAATTACTGTATCGTTATTTTATTTTTTTACTGACTAATTTTATTCGCCTGATAGGCCTTCACACCTTCACCGGACTAATAGGGCAAGCGCTTAGTCACGTATGTTGCAATGAAATCAGACAAGTACGCGTTTCCGCGGATGCGCAAAAATTAACAATTGTGAAACTCGAGACAAATTCACTATTTTGCGCCCGAGTAACTAGAGAAAGTAGGTCAATAGCATTTGTACGAATTTGGAAGTATGTACCTACTCTATAATGGGAGGCGTTCAGTTACACCATTAGACAATAGATTACTGCTGTGGGATGGATTTTTATTTATACGCGTAGGCGATTATGACATATTACGACGTATATATAAAAATCCAGTGCCATGATTTTTGTCCACGATGAACTCCTAAACTACTTAACCAATCTTCATAAACGTTGGCATTTATGTATAATTTGATCCAACTTGAGAGATACGATAATTTATATTTTGATTAGTGGCTTCAATATTTTTTAATTACAAATGAAATGATCGTCAATGTTGATTGTTGTTATTAATTGTAAGTTTCATTAGTCTCGAATAGATGGCGCTTTCAATTAGTTTGTTGGCAGAACACTTTAGGACCGACTGTTATAGATATCTCATAGATGGCGCCACGTTTTAATTTGGAAAATATTTTATATATAATTTTAATTTAACATATAAATAACTGAGCCACAGCAACGCGTGGCCGTATCTACTAGTATATTATATAGACATAGATTATACGAAGATGCCTCTACGTTACCTAATATCACGCTACGACCAATAAAATCATAGTAATAACCATGTAAAAATATAAAATGTAAGTCAGAGATAAAGAGGTAAAGTTTGTGAGTTTGTGCCGTTGTAGGGGGTAATCTCAGGACCTAGTGGTCCGATTTGAAAAATTATTTCAGTGTTATATAGCTCATTTATCGAGGAAGGTTATAGGCTGTATCATCAAGCTATGACCAATAGGAGCGGAGCACCAATGAAGAATATTACAAAATCGGGGTGTTTTTCCTCTTGAAAGCTGCCGCTGCATGTTAGCGTTAGCCCGACGTAACTATTACACGCGGACGAAGTCGCGGGCAGAGAATAGTTATAAATAATTCTAAACGGTACTCGAGTGAAACCGCCTGACACAGCTAGTTAATTAATAATCTTAACTCTTAACTATAACCATCTGTCATCGATCGCCGCCCATATTTGGATAGGCAGTGAGTTATGTTTTCAAGTGTAGTGGAGTGGAAATATTATAACGTATTGTGTGTACATTTTATAACGCCTACGGCTTTATTCTTTTGGTGTTTGATCATAATTCAACCTGATATATGATAACGTAATAGAAGATTCTAGAAGGAAAAATCATTTTCTAAGTACTGGTGACGGAGACGTTTGGTGGTGAATTTGAAGGTAACGATCAGCGAAAATATACAAAATTCAGATTCAAAATTTATGTAACTGTGACATATGTAGGTAGATTCATATAATGTAATATTTTCATAAGTAGTTTTAAGCTGTCTAGTTGTACCTGCCTCTCCGATTATAGGCGTCTTGCAGTACGGTTGTGTTTCATTGAGCTCCCTAAAATATAACGTTTTGGACATTTATATCAGTAACGTATAACGTGGTAGCATGTTGCAAAGAAAGAAAAATAAGAGTAACAATGATGTATATAGCAGACAAAATAAAGAAATTACACGTTAAAATCAATTAAAATTATGCCCCAGTTTTACTGCAAAGGCGCACAATTCAGCATATGCTTGTTGCCCCCATTTTTGTGACCCCAGCGCTGAATTTCTATTGTAAGCGGGTTTAAATATATCACTATATATATATAATAACATAATAACACTATAAATGTATAGTTTATTGTGTATAAATTTACGTATGTATATAACAAGATAATCACATAATAAACAAAGTATTAAATAGGTTTGGACACCAGATCGAAAATAACATTGGTTTTGATGAAGAAAACATTCTAATGAACGTATCGGTCGCTTGTTCTGGGGTGTCCATGAATGACGTGAGTCGTTATTCAGTATTTTTTAGGAGAACAAATTCCTATAAGCCCGCTAACTTCTAGGCTTAATATAAAACATAAGGTGAGATCGTGACCAAACACTAAAACTTTAAAAAAAATCATATAAATACCATCACGTCTCCTAGATAAGGTCTATTCGAGTAACGTTTGAGACTATGTAAAGATTTGTTCCATTTAAAGCTATAACATAATATATAACATTTTAATCATAGACTGTGATCAACGAGTTACAAAATAATACAGCAATTATGTATTGTATCGGCATATTTTGTAAATCTGATACGTGAAAAGTTCAATGCTGTTACTGATTTAGTTAGACGTTGAGTGCAATCAACAAATTACTGTTCTGAAAATTCCTTTTAACTGTGTAAATATGTATACTTTTCTCCACTTTTCACTGGTCTGGGAATTGTTTGTTGTACAAAAATTATATATCTACATATAGTTTCCGGGATTTTATGTTGAAATCTATTATCAACATACCATGAAAATAAACCATATATACCATATGAATGGATTTTTGCCTTTAGTAGAGAAAAACACAACGACGTGAAAGAAGGTTTGATATGGAATTAAGAAGACAAGAATTGCGTGAAGACAATATTGCTATTAAGACGCCAGGATTACAAACAATATTAAAAACAATACCGTTTACGCAAGCAAACAATTACAGTAACCTAAGGGAAATTATATATGTCAAACAATACTCTCCTTTATTTAAAAAAATGGTTAATTAGTAGCATTACTATAAGATGTTCAAACTTTTGAAGGTTTTTTTTTGGCTTCTCTCACAATCTTGTATAATAAAAAATAATAATATTATATCATCAAAATTCAGAATGAAAAGTTCTTTCTCAGGCTATCTCCATAATAAATTTTATTGATAAACTGACGAATTTAGTCACATTTAAAATAATAGTGCAGATCGACGCCAATCAGTTTATTTAAGTCGCGCGATACAGTGACACAAAATCTTACATCACTGCGACAACATTACACATATCACCTCCACACACGTGCACGCATACACGCTTACACATGCAAGTGGAAGGGTTTTATTTTTTTCCCTTATCAAACTGAAATAGTTTAGAATATTATCCGATACGAAATATATATAAGAGTTGTTGAGGTACGTATGCTTGGTACACATATATGTTTCAACAACTCATATATGTATGAATAGTTAGCTTAGCTTAGGTTAGCTCAGATAGGTCGGCTGCCATCAGCCGGGCGAAAGAAGCAGCATGGGAGGAGCTACTCCAGACGCTGGAGGGGGATCCTTGGGGGCGCCCGTACAGGATCGTACGAATGAAGTTACGATCCTGGGCGCCCCCGGCGACGGAGACCCTCCGGCCGGAGGTGGTAGCGAGGGTCGTGGGAGAACTGTTCCCCGACCCTCCGATGCTACCGGCTCCTCCCATGCCTCCGCCTCGGGAGGTAGTCGAGGAGGTGCTCGACGATCCTCCCCCTCCGATAACGGAGGAGGAGATGGGGAGGGCTGTCGAGCGCCTCCTCAACCGGCGAAGAGCGCCCGGCCCTGATGGGGTCCCGGGTCGGGTGCTCGGCCTCGCCTTGGGCCAATTAGGGGGGTGGCTCCGGGAGCTGTTCGACCGGTGTCTTTCGGTCGGGCAGTTCCCGAAGCCCTGGAAGCTTGGGCGACTCTGCCTGATGGCAAAGGCAGGCCGCCCTCCGGACTGCGCGTCCGCGTATCGGCCCCTCGTCCTGCTGGACGACGCCGGGAAGGTGCTAGAGAGGATTATCTCCTCCCGGGTCGTCCAGCACCTAGAGGGCGTGGGGCCAAATCTGGCGGACGCGCAGTATGGCTTCCGGACAGGGCGTTCGACAGTGGACGCCCTGTGCCTCCTGAAGTCGCTGTCGGCAGAGGCGACCTCCCAGGGGGAGAGGGTTTTGGCGGTGTCACTCGACATTGCCAACGCCTTCAACACCCTGCCGCACGGGGTCATAAGGGAGGCGCTCCGATACTTTGGAGTGCCCCCGTACCTGCGGCGGGTGTTGGAGGCGTACCTCGAGGGTAGGGAGGTCGCCTACGTCGACGGTGACGGCCGTATGGTCAAGCGGGCCACAAGGCGAGGGGTTCCACAGGGGTCGGCCTTGGGGCCGCTCCTGTGGAACATGGGCTACGACTGGGTGCTCCGCGGCGTGCTCCCATATGGGGCACGCCTCATATGTTACGCGGATGACACCCTAGTCGTAGCCCGGGGGGGGGAGTGGAGGGAGGTGGAGCGCCTGGCCACGATGACCACAACCCTCGTGGTCAGGCGCATTAGGAGGTTGGGCCTCAGGGTGGCCCTCGAGAAGACCGAGGCCCTGCTCTTTCATGGGCCTCGGCGGGGGCCACCTCCTGGGGCCCACATTGTGGTGGAGGGCGCCCGGATCAGGGTGGGGACCCAGATGAAATATCTGGGTCTCACACTGGACGGGCGCTGGCGGTTCGAGCCCCACTTTGCGGGGCTCGGACCGCGAATTGCTGGGGCGGCGGCGGCACTCGGCCGGTTACTCCCCAACATAGGGGGGCCGGGCGCCGGGTGTCGCCGACTCTACATGGGAGTCGTGCGGGCGATGGCCGCCTACGGGGCACCGGTCTGGGCCGACGCCCTCGGTGCCGCCAACGTGCGCACGCTTCGCAATGCGCAGCGCACGGTGGCACTGAGGGCGATCCGGGCGTACCGGACCGTGTCCTCAGCGGCGGCCTTCACGCTCGCCGGCTCCCTACCCTGGGAGCTGGAGGCAGGAGTTCTCGCCGCCGTGTACCAATTCACGGCGGCGAGAAAACGAAGGGGGGAGCCTCCGGCTCCCAGGGAGGTAGAGGCGGAGAGACGGCGTCTCAGGGGAGACGCCGTCGAAAGATGGAAGCAGGACCTGGCGGACGAGCGGTTCGGGCGGTTTACCGTAGACGCCGTCCGCCCGGTCCTGCGGGAGTGGATTGGTAGGGAGTGGGGCTCCCTGACGTTCCGACTGGTGCAGGTACTCACCGGACACGGTTGTTTCGGGTGGTACCTGCACCAGATTGCGCGCAGGGAGCCGACCGCCGCCTGCCACGAGGGCGGCGCTGACGAAGATACCGCGCAGCACACTCTGTCTGAGTGTGCTGCGTGGGGAGAGCAGCGCCGCATTCTGGCGGCGGCGGTAGGACCGGACTTATCGCTGCCGAGCGTGGTTTCGGCCATGCTCGGCAGCGAACAGGCTTGGCGAGCGATGACCTCCTTCTGCGAGGAGGTCATCTCGCAGAAGGAGGCGGCGGAGAGGGTCCGCGAGGCAGACCCGCTAAGTGGCCGTCTCCGCCAACGGAGGATTGGCAGGAGGAGGCGGCGCTTTGCCCAACTCCTCCTGCCACCGTAGCCGGACCCGAGGGGATGGGCCGGGGGGCCCATCTCCTCATTGCACAGGTCCGGCGGACGAGGGGGGGCAGCCGGCGTGTACCCGGTCTGTCCCTCTATAGGTAGGAGCCCGGCGGTCACCTTCCGCCGGGCGGACCGTGGGGGCGGCTCTACAAGGTTGATTAGCTTGAACGATCCCTTGCCGCCCCCACAAAACGGTCTGTCGGTACACCGTGGGGTTTTAGTCCGTGCGAGTCGGACATAACCCACTCTCTCCCCCGGGAGGGTGGGTATCCATAAGGGATTTCCCCACGTTAAAAAAAAAAAAAAAAAAAAAAAAGCTCAGATAGGTCGCGAATTGCATGTATCAGGCAACAGCCAAAGCCGAGGTGTGCCGCGCATCCTTGAGCTAGTTGTCAAAATAAAATCGGCTGAGTGCCTTAAGCGCTCGCCTTAGTAGTCCGGTGAAGCTGTTAAGATCTTGCTTGGTCAATAGCGTAGTCAGTTCGAAAAAAAAAAAAAAACAGTTTATTTAAGAAATTAACAAGGACTTTATTGCGAATAATATTCAATTTACTATTAAAATCACTCAATAATTTAATACTATATTTCATAGCATCCTTATCGCTTCGCTTCACATAAACTGTGGATAACACACACAAAGACATTAACCGAATAACGCTACGACGAATTATATGGATATATGCATACCTCCGTGTCACATACATTCGCGTAAAGATTGCGTGATTATATTCTGACTACCGGTATTTCTGATTACCGGTAAAGATAACTGATTACCGGCACAGATAACCATGGTGTGATTTGAATCGTAAAATTACCGATTTTTTTTCGATGTAGAGTTCATAGGAGTGTAAATCTATTGATAAGACCGTAATAGTTACCAACTTGTTGGATTCACACAAGATTCGATTGTAGAATATTCTTGAAGGTATTCTCGTATAGTGTTTTTATTTCTACGTTTTAATATTAAAAAAAATCAAGGTAATCATAAAGACTATATACAATAGAATACTTGTTCCGTTTTGAATTTTTTAATTAATTATAGCGTGGATTATTTAAATTTCATAATTCGTAAGTCTATTCAAACTATCAGTATTACATGTACATAGGCCCCTATACCACACGTTGCTAGTCTGATGCAAGCCAAGCACATTACGATCGTTCCCACTTACTAGTATGTCATGACGCGAAATTATATATATATCTCCTGCAAAAATACCGCTCAACACGCCTAAAGAAGTTGTCACTTCAAATACTTAAGAACTTACGAAGCTTCTGAACCCAATTCTTTCATTTCTTGTAGCACCTAGCTACACTGATGCTACTGCTTACATACGTGGTAGGTAGAGTGCTAGGCTAGGAAACCGTAGGATACATTTTTTATGGTGGTAGAGCTACGCTGAAACTATTACTGGTTTCAGCATGAATGGGTCGGCTCGCCCGGGGTAATACCACCCTCTCACAGAACACCGATGTGAAGTAACAGTGCTTGCATTGTTGTGTTTCGTTCGGTCAGTGAAAGCGTCGGAGCTGCACCTCCATTCCCCCTTTCCCTCCCCATACACAGGCTGGCAACGCACTTGCGATTCCCTGGTGTTGCTAGTGTCTATGGATAATGGTGATCACTTAACACCAGGTGTTCGTTTGCCTCCTTTTAACATAAAAAAAAGGATTGTGTGGTTTTATGAAACCACGGTAAAAGTGAAACTTTTTTCACACTATAGACATTTAACTAATAATATTCTATACACTGCACGGTCAGCTGCTGCGAACTATAGGCGCCGCCATATTGGCCCTGGCTGCTCTGACGAACGCCTTTCACTTTATCTCTACTCCGCGGCCGACCATCACGCGACATGCAACACACAGACGAAAACGTTTGAGACGATGTAATAAAAGTTTCACTTTAAAATACGTGTATCGCCATGAAGTATTGTCGACAGTCGTAATAAATGCAAGCGTGGGAACACATTATCTTTATGCAATACAAACTATCGGCAGCACGATAACTACGCTCACGGTTTTTACACACATCAAAGGATCTTGGAAACGCCAATTTCGAGTCATTATTGGAATTTAAAACGCTTACGAACGCTTCTTTGCCTTTATGGCAATTACTTTTTTTTTGGCAAACTATCTTCCAGGTTATTACTGCCATTGTCGAGTAGATAATAATATTACAAGAGTCTTGCGATAATTTCAATGTTCTAACAAAATGGTGGCCTCCTTGTTAGTAATTTCCAGAGTTTTTGCGGCATCTTAGATTTTATGCTCTATATATCATTTCTCATCCAATTCACTTACGCACAATAACTGAACTATATTATATTACGTAAAATACAAATATTACGAATGCATTCAAATAACACAATGTTATGAATAAAATATAAATAGCCACTACATGACACTCTAAGCTCGCGCAAAAAACTCCGGAATTCTTTTTGAGATTAGTTTTTAGCGCGACATGTAGCCGAAGGTTTATAACGCAGTTATGAAAGTGATATCTTCTATCTATACACATAATAAAAATGAAGTGTCTGTATGTAATATCAAAATTTTTTTTTTTACTGATAGTGTACGAAAGTATACAACGCAACTGATAACAAAAATGCAATTTTTAAAATTTTTGTCGGTCTGTCTGTCTGTTTGTTTCCGGTAATCTCCGAAATAGCTCGACCGATTTTGACAAGAATTTCACTGGCAGATAGCTAAAATTACTGCCGGTTACTTAGGCTACTCTAAATTAGAGTAGCTATTAACCGCGGCTTCGTCTGCAATGCTATCTCTAAAACAGTTGGACCAATTTTCACGGGACTTTTACTGGCAGATAGCGGATCTTATAAAAAGTAATTGAGGTTATTCTATTTTAGACTAGTTGTTACCCGCAACTTTGTCTGCATGAAATTTAGTAAGATTTGAACTCATTCTTTATTTTTAATAAGATAAATAATTATCAGCTCATTGTTTACAATTCGACATTATAATTATTAATAACTAATAACGTATTACGTAAAGGGTTCTAATACAATTTCTTGCGGAACAGACAAGCGTTTATTGTTTGTATAGTCACAAAATCGTAATTATAATAATGGCAATATATTTTAAATGTAATGTAAATGTAAATCTTTATAATAATACTAGCGGACCGGGCGGACGTTGTCCTGCCTTGAAAACAAAAAAATCCTAAAAGTCGACCGCAGCGCCACCTACCGGGTCCAATTGTGAATCTAAACCATTCTCGGATCCACTCGAACACGCACACAAAATTTCATCAAAATCGGTCCAGTTGTTTAGGAGGAGTTCAGTCACATACACACGCACACAAGAAATATATATATTAAGATTTTAAGTTATTGTTTCATTAGTTCTTTATACAGTGTAAGTGAGCACTGAAGTAGTTATATGGCGGGTTAAGGTTCCAAATATGTTGCTGATGATAAACCTCATTTGGCACGCTGTTAGTATTTATATATCTAATGTACACGTTACATGTTATTTTTAATGGCGTGCGCGTCGTACTTACAATTGTCTTTAAAGAGAATTATATAATTGTACATAGTCTCACAATTTTATAACTCTTTAATACGATTTAAAAAACGCGTACGGAGCTGCGGGTACAGCTAGTTATAAATATAATTAAACACGGGTGAAATCCCGCCAAAATACACACTGAATAGTCAATAATCATTCACTTGAATATACCCAGAAGGTAACTTATTACTCATTAATTTGCATTGATTAGTATTCGAAAGGTGAGCATTTTCGCGCTCTCCGCATCGCGCATTCATTCATCTCATCGTTTCGGGTGCCATTTTGTAAATATTGAATTAGTCGAAAGTGTGAAAACTTCTATTTGTGTATAGTAAAAGCGCTTCGACAAATAAATAACGCTCCGTCTTCATTCATTACATACTAGCGACCCGTCCCGGATTCGATCGGATGGATATTTTTGAATTGACTTTTTTTTTTCGAACTGCCTACGCCATTGCCCTGGCAATGCATTAACAGCTTCACCGAACTACTAATGCGAGCGCTTAACGCACTCAGCCGATTTTATTTTGACAACTAGCTCAAGGGTGCTCGCCACACCTCGGCTTGAGTTGTTGCCAGGTTCATGCAATTCGCGACCTAACAGTGCTGACCTAAGCTAAACTAAATATTAATACTTATATGAGTTATTGAAATATATATGTGTACCAAGCATACATACCTCAATAACTCCTATATATATTTTGTGTCGGATAATTTTTCTAAACTATTACAGTTCGATAAAGGAAAACAATAAAACCCTTCCACTTTCGTGTGTAAGCGTGTGCGTGCACGTGTGTGGAGGTGATATGTGTAATGTTGTTGCAGTGATGTATGATTTTGTGTCACTGTATCGCACTCAGAATAGAACGCTTCTTTAGGTGCCTAAATTTTTGGCAGGAGATGAATTTATAATAACGCCTCATGACATGCTACTTAGCATGGCCGTATTACTACTACTAGCGACGCGTAGTATAAGGGCCTGAGTACATCTAATATTGAGATTTTGCAGGCTACCATATGTTTGATTTATTAATAAACTGTGTAAAAATGTATATAATGATAAGTGCCAATAGAAGTGAAAATCAGACTAATGATAATAATTTGAATTTACAAATAAGAAATTTAAATAATTCACACTATAACTCATTTCAAAAATCATAACAGAACTCATTTATTCTATTGAGTTTTCACTTCTGTTGGCAGTACTTATGACTGCTTCGTATTTTTTGATACATTTTTGTTCTATGTCCGCTGCGCGCGATGACCTCCATTTTTCTATTAATATTTTGTTCCGATTGACATTTTTAAATTGTATCTATTGATCGCAATGTCGGTTTTGAATAATTCTAAAAGTAATCTTTAGGTATTGAAACAGCCTTGAATACGAAATGATTTATTTGGGTAAGGATTAATATGAAAGTATAGATAACATGTGATCTAATTTTGGTCGGCATTTCTATAAATTTATAATGTTAAAAAGTAATTGTAGTGACAACTACATTAGTTGGGCATATGGTATCAGGAGGTTTTTTGTAGATTGATATCTTTTTCTAATATTGTAAAACATTTTTTTGTTCTATCATCAATAGTTTCCGCAGTGCATACGTAATTTTTTTTACATCTTGGGTTATTATTGAAGTTTTAATATAGATCCCAAATTGTTTCTAGTAATAAATATAATTTATTTTACTCAGGAATAATGTAACATTTCAATGGCGAAATAAGTTTAGAAATCGATACAGTATTTTTGAGTTTATTCGTTTAAAAGATTAAGTTACAGTATTTTTGAGTTTATTCGTTACAAACACACAAAAATATATATCTTTCCTCTTTGTAATTTATTATAGGTGTAGGTTTTCAAAGATATATTAATAATACGTAGCTTTTTTAATAAGAGGAAAAAGAAAGTTAATATAATAAGAAATAGGTTTTATTTTTGACATTCGTTTGACAGTTTTGACGTATTATTAAATATGGCCGACAATAGAGGTTGTAGGTTGTAGGAGATTTGTAGGTCGTAGAGGCACGCTGAAGCTATTACTGGTTTCAGCATGAATGGGTCGGTTCGTCCGGGGTAGTACTACCCTCTCACAGAAAACCGATGTGAAGTAACAGTATTGTTGCGTTTCGTTCGGTCAGTGAGAGCGCCGGAGACCCACCTCCCCTCCCCTTCTTCTCCTCCCTAACACAGGCTGGCAACGCACTTGCGACTCCCTTGGTGTTGCATGTGTCTATGGACGGTGGTGATCACTTAACATCAGGTGACCCAACTGTTCGTTTGCCTCCTATGACATAAAAAAAAAGAAAAAGAAACGATAAAGCTAGACTTCATAAACAAAATGGCGGACGATTATTCCATCACTAATTCGGTTAGACTTAAAACTGTATTCGAAATTCGAAAAAAATTCATTACTTGTAAATAAATATTCATAAGAATGCGAGTAGAATATGCGAGTGACTCATTCGAAAGAATAAAAAACTTTCGAATAACCGAGCACATGTTGTTAATTAGCGGAACGTTATCGCTAATTATGTGTACGTTTGCCGTACGTGAAGTAACCGGTTATTTGGATACCTCGTTATCTGCTATTCTGTTACGTATCATATCAATTAGCCACCGATCCGTAGGAAAGACGATTTTCATATTATATTTAAGTAATCGAATTATTACATTTTGACGCTGTAACTCAAGTGAAAGTGCTAAGTATTGCGCGCTTCAAATAAGAAGATAATTGTCAAACCGCCATTTTTATCATCATCCTCATCAGCCTGCAAGAGACCCGCTGCAGGGCCATAGGCTTCTTCCCGAAAGAAGGTATGAGCATAATCACCACGCCAGCCCACGACGTATTGGCGATTTCAAACACTGAGAAATCTACAGTTCTATGTTTTCCCACATACAGTAGTCCTACAAGAACATTTCTCAGGTTCGGGTTTCCTTTTTTTTTTATTTATTTATGACAATAGAAAAATTACATGTACACACAATAGGACTCTCTTCAGGAAACCGCTATTGCGGTTTAATCGAGGAGAGGTATGTTCGTCAACACGCCGACATTTAATATTTAAGTTTTCCGAGGTAGTTCATTTATGAAATATCTTCTTAAAATACATTTCGCTTGTTTAACGTTACTTCCTTGTAGTTCTATTGTATAATCGGCTGGTAATGTGTTTAAGATTGAGGGAAGCATATATTCCCATGTACGCATACCATAGTAATTGTTGTAACAAGGCAGTGTGTACATGGGAACATCTGCCAAATTCCGCAAAAAGTCCGGTCGTACTTTTTTTTTTTTACGATGTTTTCCTTCACCGTCTGCTGATAGTGTTATCAATTTTTTTTCTTCATACCAATTTACCATACGAAAATACCAATTTCGCTCTTCATATGTCAAATGCAACTTACAACATGGAGTTTTTAATAGACTCTTGATGGAATAGTAATGATTGCCGCTTGTCAATAATACTGTGAACAGGAGTGTTCTCCTATTTAATTTTAAAAATCTTACATCACTGCGACAACATTACACATGCCACCTTCACACACGTGCACGCACACACGTTTACACATGAAAGTGGAAGGGTTTTATTTTTTTCCCTTATCAAACTGAAAGAGTTTCGAAAATTACCCGATACGAAATATATATAAGAGTTGTTGAGGTATGTATGCTTGGTACACACGTATATGTTTCAAAAACTCATATATGTATGAATAGTTAGCTTAGCTTAGGTTAACTCAGATAGGTCGCGAATTACCTGGGGCCCACATAATGGTAGATGGCGCCCGGATCAGGGTGGGGACCCAAATGAAATACTTGGGCCTCACCCTGGACGGGCGCTGGCAGTTGAGCCCCATTTCGCGGGGCTCGGGCCGCGAATTGCTGGGGCGGCGGCGGCGCTCGGCCGGTTGCTCCCCAACATAGGGGGGCCGGGCCCCGGGTGGCGCCGACTCTACATGGGAGTCGTGCGGGCGATGGCCGCCTACGGGGCACCGGTGTGGGCCGACGCCCTCGGTGCCGCCAACGTGCGCGCGCTCCGTAAGGCGCAGCGCACGGTGGCACTGAGGGCAATCCGGGCATACCGCACGGTGTCCTCGGCGGCGGCCTTCACGCTCGCCAGCTCCCTGCCCTGGGAGCTGGAGGCAAGAGTTCTCGCCGCCGTGTACGAATTCACGGCGGTGAGGAAGCGTAGTGGGGAGCCTCCGGCTCTCAGGGAGATCGAAGAGAGGAGACGGCGTCTCAAAGAGGACGCCGTCGAGAGGTGGATGCAGGACCTGGCGGACGCGCGCTTCGGGACGTACACCGTTGACGCCGTCCGCCCGGTCCTGCGGGACTGGATAGGAAGGGAGTGGGGCTCCCTGACGTTCCAACTGGTGCAGGTACTAACCGGACACGCTTGTTTCGGGTGGTACCTGCACCGGATCGCTCGCAGGGAGCCGACCGCCGCCTGTCACGAGTGCGGCGCTGACGAGGACACCGCACAGCACACTCTCTCTGAGTGTGCTGCGTGGGAGGGACAGCGCCGCATTCTGGTGGCGGCGGTAGGGGAGAATTTGTCGCTGCCGAGTGTGGTTTCGGCCATGCTCGGCAGCGAAGAGGCGTGACAAGCGATGGCCTCCTTCTGCGAGGAGGTCATCTCGCAGAAGGAGGCGGCGGAGAGGGCCCGCGAGGCAGGCCTGCTAAGTGGCCGTCTCCGCCAACGGAGGATTGGCAGGAGGAGGCGACGCTTTGCCCAACTCCTCCTGCCACCGTAGCCGGACCTGAGGGGATGGGCCGGGGGGTCTATCTCCTCATTGCACAGGTCCGGCGGACGAGGGGGGGCAGCCGGTGTGTACCCGGTCTGTCCCTCTATAGGTAGGAGCCCGGCGGTCACCTTCCGCCGGGCGGACCGTGGGGGCGGCTCTACAAGGTTGATTAGCTTGAACGATCCCTTGCCGCCCCCACAAAACGGTCTGTCGGTACACCGTGGGGTTTTAGTCCGTGCGAGTCGGACATAACCCACTCTCTCCCCCGAGAGGGTGGGTATCTATAAGGGATTTCCCCACGTAAAAAAAAAAAAAAAGATAGGTCGCGAATTGCATGTATCAGGCAACAGCGCAAGCCGAGGTGCCGTGCACCCTTGAGCTAGTTGTCAAATAAAATCGTCTGAGTGCTTTAAGCGTTCGCCTTAGTAGTCCGGTGAAGCTGTTAATACCTTGCTAGGTCAATAGCGTAGTCAGTTCGAGAATAAAATAATTAATTAATTAAATAAATTGAAATTACTTTTCTTAATTTCTAATACTGTAACTGATATTATGAATGAGAATGTAAGTTTGTTTGTAACATTTTCACGCCTTAACTAACTAACCGATCATTATGAAATTATGGATACACGTCATTATACCTTTCAATCCATTGATATACAAAAACCCAAGATGCACAATTAACGTCTCACAGCCGGCACACAAAAATGAGTTCATAATTTTGGACTATGCAGTCATTTCAAATAGCCTCGCGTCGCTTGCGTCCTTGTAAAAATAACTTTAAATCATTCAGGTAAGGTTTAGTTTGCAAAATCATAAGTTTATATAGTCTCACGTTGCTTGCGTCCTTCTAAAACAAGTTTAAATCATTGAAGCTAAGGTTCAATTTGCAAAATCATAAGCTTATCGCATTATAACCACGTATGTATATTGGAGAATTTTTGCAGGACGGTTTGGAGCGCTACTTTTGTTCGAGACTTTGTGTCTTGGGTTTTTATATGACAATGTTTCATTCTAATAATGTAATGTTCTTCAGGGATAGAACAATATATTTTACTGCGTTCATGCGGGCGCAACCATAAGCAAAAGGTAGTTTCTAATGGTAGTTAATAATGACTTTTTAATACTTTTTTTTGCTAGTAGTGCAATTTTGACAGGTAATGTGTGAAAAATTGCTGCGGACGCGATTATCTCCTTATTTGAAACGCAAAGTACACAGTTATTACCTAGAAAATATGTAATTTCGTCTGTAGCATTTTTTTTCACAAAAATCTATAAAATACATACATGGTAGACTTACATTCTTATTATATGTATAGATATTTCATTAACAATTATTAATCATTTATAACATTGATTATTGATGCTAACGAATGTAACTATTTATGTTTTGTAAAAATGTGTGCGTGTACTAGTGTACACACGTAAGAAGTGAAACTTGTTTAAGGCCTTATTTTTCGCAAAATGATCTATATGCAACTTTCCAGAAATTGGTTAAAAAAAAAAAAAAAAAAAAAAAAAAAAAAAAAAAAATTAAAAAAAAAACAAAAAATGTGTGCGTGTACTAGTGTACACACGTAAGAAGTGAAACTTGTTTAAGGCCTTATTTTTCGCAAAATGATCTATATGCAACTTTCCAGAAATTGGTTAAAAAACCCTTTCTTTCTTTATGGCAAACAATTTCATTAATATATTAAAAAATAAAGTTAAATTAGATATTAAAAAATTTATTAAAAATTAAATTAATAAATTAGATAAAGTTTAAACAAAAGGATTTTATTATCATAGACATGAATACAAAAAAGATGGCGCGTAACGGAAAAATGTGACGCGTAACCGAAAAATGTGACGGTAAATTTTTTTCCAACCCGAAAAGAATTCACTTAAAAAAAAAAAAAAAAAAAAAACCCTTTTAAAAAATTATAAAAAAAAAAAAAAAAAAAAAAAAAAAAAGTAAAAAAAGATGGCGCGTAACGGAAAAATGTGACGGTAAATTTTTTCCAACGCCGATAAAGAAGTTTCACTTCAAAAATACATAACACGAAGAGATAAACCAGATCGAGTTTCTTGCCGATTCTTCTCGATGACAGAGTTGTTTGTCCGAACCGGTGGTAGCTTTGACGTTCATTAGTGCCTTCTCAGGGCCTAAATGGAATAAAGGATATTTCGATTTTGTTTACTAGTTGTGTACCCCCCCTTTGATTACCTGTTCATACGAAGAAATCCGCATCTAATAGGCATAGTACTATAGTGTTACGTCCTATAGTTTTCTACGTGATTGAGCCTCAAAAGAAATGTATTTTCATTACATATGTAGATAGATAAACATAACATACTGCTTATGTATGTAACATGAATGTTTGCATTCACTAGAATGCGGAACTAACTCCGTTTAATAAGCTCCATTAGTCTCGATTCGCTATTTATAATGTACATGCCACGCTACGCATTCAAAATACACTGTGTCATGCATTCCCTTTTAATATGTATGTAGGGTTTATGGTAAAACTAATGGCTAGTTTCTTAGAATCCACTTTGAGTCTTTTCTCTCTCTCTCTTTAACGTATCTTTCTACCACTGTTTTTTTAAAACAATACTTAAGGGATCCAATATATCATCTATATGTAATAGGGTGGGTCAAAAATATCAAGTATTTTTTTTTTGGATCCGACACACGAAAACTTGTTTCTAGCTACCTCTAGAAAGTGCTTACTAAATCTGAGCTCTTAATATTAACGGGAAGATTATGCTCATCATAGTTTTCCATTTTTAATTTAGTCTCATATGAAAATGGTCATATCTTATCACCAATTGATCATTAAACTAGTTGCATCGTCAATATTTATAGGAAATTGAACGCTCTACAAAAATGGTATCTTATACTTTTTTCATTAATCGAATCATTTAAAAGATATTCAAGGTCAAAGATTGAAGTATTTTAAGGAAAATAACTTTTTGTTTTGAATTTTGTAACTTTCTAAAAAATAATTATTGTCAAATAAGTTTCAATTATTTCTACAGGAAATTTAACGCTCTACAAAAAAATCTGTGGTTAATCGATTACTCAAACCATTTCGAAGATATTTGCAGTAGAATCCCAATGCCTGATGATTTTAATAGTTTTTAAATAAATATTTTTTCAATGAGAGTCAGTGTTATCAGTAAAAAAATAGTAACAGTTACTTGTTTTTATATACCATTCATTAAATGTATTTCGATAAATCAAAAATATTAATTTTGCATTAGCATAATGTCGTGTATAGATATGTCTCTCGGCTAGCATAAAAATCGAAATTAAAAAAAATAATTAAAAAAAACATTATTACTTTAATATAGTTAAATTGCGTGCTAAGCCACGGGCACGAGCTAATCAATATAATCAACTGTATTTAACTAAATATACATACCACAAAATATGAATAATTTTGTACATAGTTCTTCAGATAGAAACATTAATTCAGGAACTGTTATTTACCTGGGAACAAATAAAAATATAATATAAATAATATGCAAAAATATGTTATAAAAAATTAATATATTATTATTTGTGCTTTCCAATCTTATTACACAACCTAACACTTTGCCGAAAAGAAAAAATCGATTACCAGTTCCACTGAACCTGAAACATGGGTAGGCTAATTTGTGATTGAAATCATACCAATGCTCTACCAATTCTAGTTTTTCCTGGTTTTGCTCTACTTTCCTTTCAAAATAAGGTTAAAAAAAAGTCGAGGCAGTCATAAGGAGTGCCGACAGAAGTAAAAACTCAACACCATGGAATTACTATACCTTTTTGAATTTTTAAATCAATTATAGCTTCAATTATTGAAATTTTGTAATCTATGTATTGAAATTATTAACATTAGCCCGGTTGTCACGTATATTGACATTAGGCCCAATAATTATTATACATTTTTATGCAGTTTTTTAATTAATCAAACATACAACGGGCTTCACAAACTCAATACAAAATATTACATGTATACAAGACGCTATAGTACGGGTCGTTAGTCTAATACCAGCGTAATACGTCACGAGCATATCGATGTCATGAGTGACGCGAACCCATAAGTTTGTCCCCTATCAAATTTTATTTTTTAAACGCTCAACTCACCTTCAGAAGTTTTTCACTTAAAATACCCAATACTATAATACCCAATGATATTACAACTAAAAACGGACCTAGGCTTGAGCCGCTACCGAGGGGGGGGGGGCTAATCTGGTTTGCGGGCTAGTAGATAAAGTTGTTCATGAGGAAGGTTTAGTTATATAATTTGTTAAGATTTTTTTTATAATCAGGGCAGTACAACGTCTCCCGAGCCCGCTAGTTATAACTAAAAAGCTGTAGATAAGTTATCTACGTGATAATTTGACAAAATAAATGGCACGATAACGCACACATACGTAAAGTAATATCGTAACGCCACGATGTCTTAGAAAAAATGTGGAAGTAAATGGCATATTCTCAATATCGGTGGTGACAAAGAAATAGTTATATGTTGCTTAGATACGGGCGGATTGACGGGGCGGCCATCAAAAATAAGCTAGCTAGCCAATTTTGGAAGCGCTTATGACGTATCTATAGCTTTTTAGTTATAATATCGTTGATAATACCACTACGCAGTCACCACATTTACACATTAAAGTGACCGCCATTTCCCAAGTTGATAAGGTCATTCTAACAACGCAATTAACGCTTGGAAGCTAACCCATTGACCAATAAACATGAGAATGGAACGAACATTCGGACAACTGCATAATTCATTGTTACCAATTAATAGTTCATTTGTGAAAATAACACGCCGCTTATTCCAGCGCTATCATTTAAATTTGTCGCTTTCGAGACCAGTTAAATGCATGGCGTTAAGTCGGAAAACATATTTAAAAAAAGTTGAGGCAGTTATAAGGACTACCGACAGAAGTGAAAATTCAAAACAATGAAATAAATGTGTTCTCTTCTGAATTTTCATATTAATTATAGTGCGAATGGCAATGTTTAAATTTCAGAATTTGTTTACTAAAATTATTAACATTAGTGTGGTTTTCATATTTATTGGCATTCGGAGCAATAATTATGTATAAGTATACATTTTTATAAAGTCTATTAATCAATCGAACATAATTCAGCCGGTTACGCTAACGTAGCATGTCATGACGCGGAATTACAAATTTATCTCCTGCCGAACCTGCTCGACGCGCCTTACGAGGCTTTCACTTCCAAAATTGTGTAGCCAAATTAAAATTAAAAAAAAAAATGCGCTTATATGATCCCCAGAATGAAGTGCCTATACACTGTTACTTCAACTCCGAACGTAATTCGTTATATCGATTTAGATAGTGTATATATTAATATTTATTTGGCACGTAAGGAAAAAGCGTTATGCCCCCAATGCAACTCACCTATCTCTCTCTCTCTGTGTAATCTGTATTTCTTCTATAATCATTTTCAATTCTAATAACGTTAACTACAGAATAAACTAGAAAAAAAAATTGGTTGCCTGTAAAGTCGGTTTATGGACGATAATTTTAAAAATAGCATACTTTTATGAATTGAACTGAATTATTCTATATATAGATAGATGCTATACAAGCCGAATGCCTAGGCCGATCGCGCCTCTCTATCGCTTGTTCCGCGCTCTCGCTTGCACGCTCGACTCAGGCGGAACATGACAGCGGGCGCGGGGGCGCCCGTCACCGGTAGATGAAGGCCCGTGCGGACAGAGCACGGCATTTGGCCGCCGCTCCACATGAGGAGCATAGGATGAGCCGTCTTCCTGAGAGGTGGGTCCCCGTTTCTACCGTCCACGGGAGACCGAAGCGCATGACCAGGGCAGCGGAGTTTTGATAGTCGTCATCCGTCATCCCGCACCCTGGTTAATATTCGCGCTAAGCGGCCGAGGGGTTTTTAGTCGGTAAGAGTCCGACATAACCCTCACGCAGTCCCCCGGCAATGTGAGGGTAACCAATGTAGGATTTTCCTCTCGTTAAAAAAAAAAGGCCGCACTTGACAATGTGTCATGCTTTTGCGTGCATGAATCAATTTATAAGACGTTATCACGTCAAAAACAAACGAAAATATACGTTTTAAAGACATTCCCATGCGTTCAGTATTGAGGATATACAACAGACAGCGCAAATACTTTCTACTCGAATTTCGATACTCACGCGCATAGACACTCATGAGGTTTATCGTGAACGCAGTACTTTAGCAGTGATGCGTGAAACAAACAGACAGACATTTCTAAAAATGATTTAAATGTATTTTATTACTTATTCCAAGACACCTGGAATAATTTTATTCACAAAAATCTAAAGACCACAGACACGTTACATTTACATTCTTATGTATAGATGTGGTCGTACTGTAAAGGAAAAATTTAGTCTGATATATATGTTTCTCTTTACGTCACGTCATCAATTTCAAGTACCGTGAGATTTCAAACCGAACCAATCGATTTCTTCGAATGTATCAACAGATATTTAAAGTCCTACAACACTTTACACTGTGACGATACTCGAGCAGAGTGCAAGGACCCCTTATATTTTCACAAGAGTCCAAAACTTAACGTAAACAATGCCTAATAAATATTAAAATACATTCCCACGAGCAAATGGAAGGTATGCGGTCTCTTTCACACGCGTTTCGGACGGAAGGGACAGATGACAAATTATTGTTGTAGCAAAAGCCATTCATACTAATTTAGGATGCTTAACTCGTTCTATCATTACATCATGCGGGTAAAAACATAGTTAACACAAAGGGACCTAATATTTGGTGTTGAGGAGAGACTGTTCGTGGTACGTGGGAGATGTTTTTTTCGTTATGTTGCGTTGTGTAAGCATTGGCCAGTGTCAACATTTTAATGTCTTATAAGTAATTTATTGTGTATTATGAGCATTGCGATAACATAAATAGTTACATAGACTAGTAATTCGCCCAATTTTGCACATGTAATGTACTGAAATCAAATAAAAAAATACAGTATTCAATTTAGGCCCTGAGAAGGCGCTTATGAACGCCAAAGCTACCACCGGTTCAGAAAACAACCCAGTTGTCGAGAAGAACCGGCAAGCACCTCGATCTGGTTTATTTCTTCATGACATATATTTTTTAAACATACATAGATAGTTACATTCGTTTTAGGTGGATGCACAGAGCGGGGTGTCATTTTCAAACGTCGCCATCGTTCACATATTGATTCAATAGCCTTCAGACATTAGAATTGCTTGAAGTTACTATCCGGTAAATCGGTAGTGTGTTTTGAAACTTTGTTATAAAACTTAACACTATTACCTAAAAACTGTCACTGGTCTTAGTGAGCTTGAAACATGGAATGACCAATTTTTCATTGTTTCTACTATTTACAAGCAATAAATATGCATTTATAATATTAGTTAGCATTCTTAGAGAAAAGAAAATTAATTTGTAACATGATAGTTTAACATGCTTGTTGAAAGTCCATTGAGTTAGTATCCCTCCCATCATTTCACCCCAGGGGTAGCTGTAATTGGCTTTTCTTATTCCCTTTGGGATGGTGTTTTTATCGCGATCGGTTGTTACTCGACACCCCTATAGCTATTGATTGATTAGAGAAATACAGTTAACAATTGTTAAATACAAAAACCGCAGGTCTAATGATGAAAATTGTAGCTACATTATGTTATACTAGCTTTTGCTCGCGGCTTCCGTCGCGTTTATCTAAATTTAATTTATGCCTCGGGAACAGCACATTTTTCTGGCCGAAATGTACCCTATGTCCTCTGCTGTACTCCTAACAACGTGTCTGTGAAATTTTATGATGATCGGTTGAGTAATTAAGGGGTGTAAGCGTAACAAACAAACTTACATTCGCACTTATAATATTAGTAAGGATATAATACTTATTTTTATAATACCGCGGTAATTGGCATAACTGTGGCTGAATGTGAACACAGTACCGTCTAAAAACAACGGCTACCACCGTGAGATGAATGGTATTCGTCGCTGACACACCTTTTCGCTGGTCCTCCTGGGTTGTTTTCCAAAAACGGTGTTAGTTTTGAATAAAGGATTTTTGACTTTGATTTGTTATCTTGAAATTTTGCATACATGTTTTGAGGAGTACATAAAAGGACATAGTGTACGTTTCTTCGGTAAAAAGTACCATTTCCGAGGAATAAGTCAAATCTACATTAACACGTACGAAAAGCAAAAAGACTGTTCTCTATCGCAAAGGTAAATTTCAACTATTAATCTAATCCCTTTAATTTAGTATATACTTACGTCTCTATCTATCTATATATATAATAAAAATGAAGTGTCATGTAATATCAAAATAACATTTTTTTTACTGATTGGGTATGAAAGTATACACGACATTGATAGCAAAAATGCAATTTTTAAAATTCTTGTCGGTCTCTCTGTCTGTTTGTTCCGGGTAATCTCCGAAACAGCTAGACCGATTTTGACGAGAATTCCACTGGTAGATAGCTAAAATTATAGCGGGTTATATAGGCTACTCTAAATTAGACTATCTCCTAACCGCGGGTTTGTCCGCAATGCTATATTCAAAACGGTTCAACCAATTTTCACGAGACTTTCACTGGCAGATAGCGGGCATCATAACAAGTAATTTAGTTTATTTTAATTTAGACTATCTGTTAACCGTGATTTCGTTCGCAGTGCTATCTCCGAAACGGTTGGACCGATTTTTACGGGACTTTCACTGGCAGATAGCTGACTTCATCCGCATGAAATTTACTAAAATATGTTCACTGTAAACATGTGCGTAAGACGTGCATTGTACTGAACTACAAGAATAAATATAATGGAAATTCATTTATCTGTATCTATGTATGTAATTTGAGTTATATTGTCTTTTTGGTCATTTTGGCGGCCATTTTGTTTTATTTACCGCGCTTTCGTCTACATAACTAAGCGATCATATAAGAATATTGTATCGAGTTCAATGAGCACTATTTAAATTGTCGAATACTAAAATCTGCTTAGACAGATATAAAGTTTTGTATCTTGACTTATATTTATGCAAGATTTCAAGACGTCAGCTCATTCATTGTATACGATTCAACATTATAATTATTAGTAGTAATTTCGAAAAGAACAAGGTCTTTTTAAAATATAAGATAAAAAAAACGTATTACTTATTGACATTATAGGCATATTATATCATCATAATAACATCTTTAAGTCATTGTTTCATTAGTTCCTTATACAGTGTAAGTGAGCACTGAGGTAGTTATATGGTGGGTTAAGATTCCAAATATGTTGCTGATGATAAACTTCATTTGACATACTGTTAGTATTTATATATCTAATGTATACGTTACATGTTACTGTAAGTGGCGTGCGTGTCGTACTTACAATTGTTTTTAAAGAGCATTTCTATAATTGCACATGGTCTCAGCAATTTTATTTTTATATAAATCAATTTAAAAAACGCGTACGGACCTGCGGCTACAGTTAGTTAATAAATATATTAATAATTTAAAAAAGAGGTGAAGTTTGTGAGTTTGTGATGTTGTAGGGGGAATATCTGGAACTGCTAGTTCGATTTGAAAAATTCTTCCAGTGTTATATAGCTCATTTATCGAGAAAGGTTATAGGCTATATATCATCACTCTAAGACCAATAGGAGCGGAGCACCAATGAAGAATGTTTCAAAATCGGGTTTTTTTTCCTCTTGAGAACTTCCGCTGCGTGTTAGCGTTACCCCAAAATAACTATTCCACGCGGACGACACGTCGCGGGCAGAAGCTATTACCAAAGTAAGGTCTTAAAAACTCTATTAAGCTATCACAGCTTGGGTAATAATTATTTAAGATACCAGTATACTTGCCAATATATACAAATCTTTTGCTTTCTTTAAAATAGGAACACAATAAACAGATGGATAATTGATTTAGTTTGAGTCATAAAAACTCATAAAACGTTATAAAATATAGACAAACCGTAAAATAAGCGGAGCATTTTGTCGCTTATTGCTCATTAACTAGAGCTAACGAAGCGAACTGTCGACACGAGGGCGCTACGCACCCTGTAATGTTTCGATCGTGGTGCATGTCATAAGCAGAAGCGTTTTTGTCAAATTTAATTACGAATAACTTCATTGCACTTAAGACCCAGTATACTTTAAGTTGTTAGACCATATCGTCATTTAACACCAAATGATATTGTGCTAAAACGTTAACACTTGTAAAGTATAAAAAAGTACATCTACTTAGTCTTGTATTGTCATAAATCTACCAGTACCTCAATCACTGTCCATTTCCTATCTGATTATCATATCGTTATCTTGGTAATCGAAGGTCCGATGCTAATGAAATGAGAATGGAACCGCCTTGAAAAACCTTTTCCATTAAAAAGAGAATATTTCAAATCCATTTACGCATCTTGTTGTAAAATCTATATTGTCCGTTCTGTTCTTCAGATGAAACCGGAGCGGCGTTTAACACATTCCTATTCCTCTGTTTTATCACTGGATAATAATACTTCAGCAAATATTTTTGTACTATGAAATCTAATCTTCCACTTGAACATGAAAGTTTTTTTTTATGATTTTTTAATTAAGTTCATTAATATTAGGATTGGAAACACTCTAAAATGGTGTTAAGGGGGGAGCCTACTTTAGAGGCTTCAAAAAATCGACAGGCTCCCCCCTTAAACTATCCCAATTATTTCGCCATTTTCAGACAGCAAGCAAACACATTCGAAGCCCACATACTTCTCATATTATTGTCGAAAATACATTCATCACGATATTTTCAAGTCTTAACCGACGACGGGTTCGACCGTCTTTTGTGTTACTCATTTACTAATATTTCGCATTTTTTTCAATCCTTTATATTTCTGTTATTATTTTATCTGACTATTATTAGTTTTAGTTTGAATTTTTTCAGTGTACATGTCGCGCAAAGAAGATCATACGTTTTATATTGCAGTAAGCCATAGTATCGCCTAATAATTCCACACACAAGTGTAAAGTAACATCTCAGTAAGTACGATGTTTTCCTTCAACAAAAGGTCGAGCTTTTTGCAAGAATTTGGAGCTATGTCAATTGAAACAGAGTTTAAACACGCCATCTTTATGCCATGATCGCTTCAAAATTATCAGTTTTCAAGTTTATCATCACCTTTTACGGTAATTATCTAAAGTTTATAAAAAATACCAGCTTTCTCTCGTGGTTTCTGTACATTTCAGTACATTTTTTTTATCGGTAGGTATCTTATGTCCTTTTTTAAATGACTAATAACGTGTATGCAAAGTTTCATCATGATTGGTTGAGAAATTATGACGTGAAAACGTAACGAACAAAAAATCAGATCTATAATACTTGCAGAACTCGCATCTATAATATGGAAGAGGATGGAGTAGAAAAAAGTTAACTTTTTTCTATGTTCACAATAACCTTTCAACCGAAGTTCATAAAGATAACTTCAATCCAATCTAACGCTTTTAAAACGTTGAAAAACGCTAACACCTCTGACGTGAGACGATTTATTTTTTTAACCTTTTTAGAAATTTCTTACGGTTATTTTCAATCTCGCATCACCGTAATAATACCGATCGAGTTAAAACAGCCATCGGCTTTTATTGTTCAGCTGTCTATCATCAAACTTCGTCGTAGTGGGGTTAGCAGAAAGCAGGACAGTAATATTGAAATGTTCGAGAAATTATTTTTACTAAGTATCGTTATTTAAGACACACAACTTAATGCTTTTCTTGAAGTGAAATTTCTTATGGGTCGGTAGTGAAAAATTTACGTTACGCGTTAATATATTTTTTATTATCAGGGCAGTACAACGTCCGCCGAGCCTGCTAGTTATAACTAAAAAAGTGTAGATACGTTGCTTACGTGATATTTCGACAAAACAAATGTCAACGCACACATACGTAAAGTAATATGGTAACGCCACGATGTCTTAGATAAAATGTGAAGATAAGATGGCATATTCTCAATAGCGGTGGTGAAAAAGAAATAGTTATATGTTGCTTAGATACGGGCGGATTGACGGGGCAGCCGTTAAAAATAAGCTAGCTAGCCAAGTTTTAACAAGGCGCTGTCGAAGCGCTTATGACGTATCTATAGCTATTTAGTTATAATATCATGGCTGCAAACTATCAAAAAGTTGATTAAAAATTGATGGATTCTACATATGACCGCTGCCATCTAAACTAGGTAATCCTGTGCCTCAGGTGGCGATACAGGTTATGACACTATTTAATGAAATAGTGGAATACTCGTATATTGGTGTATGGTGGAACATGGAGAATGCGAGTAGCGTCGCGAGCATAGTTTCGCATATTATGTTTATAAATGGAGGTGAAACTTTATTTATTGTCGATTCATAAGAAAGGAATGCGTGACGAAAGGTGCGCGTGACTCTCCCAAGGGCCAAGATCCCTTTATGGGTAAGGGATGTTTAGAAAAAAATTTATGAATATGTTAATTGTCAACAAAGAAGCCGACTCTCTGTTTATTACTTATTATTTGCTAATGTAATGATTACGTATTCCAGACAGAAATAGATTTTGTTTTTGTTTTTTTTTTAGTAGAAATATAATATCATGAAGTATGTTTTACATGTCTAGCTGTACCGGCGATTCCGTTCGCGTGATTTCATTTTTTAAAGTGAAACTTTTATTACATCGTCTCAAACTTTTTCGTCTGTGTGTTGCATGTCGCGTGATGGTCGGCCGCGGAGTAGGGATAAAGTGAAAGGCGCTCGTCAGAGCAGCCAGGGCCAATATGGCGGCGCCTATAGTTCGCAGCAGCCGACCGTGTAGTGTATAGACTGTTATTAGTTAAATGTATATAGTGTGAAAAAAAGTTTCACTTTTACCGTGGTTTCATAAAACCACACAATCCTTTTTTTATTTCTCTTGAGATGTTTTTTTCAAGCATTACAGCTTTATATATATAATTCTTCTGTACGTGTGTATGTGACTAAACTACTAACCGGATAGACCAATTTTGATGAAATATATTGTGTGTTTGACTACGTCCCTGGATGGTTTAGATTCATAATTCCTACCATTAGGTGGTGTTGCGATCTGATTAGATTTTTTTTTTTCATTTTACCGGGCGACATTGTGTCTAAGAGTGAATGAAAGAATTATGTGAATCGGTCCAGTGTTTTTCGAATTATACAAGCACAAACGGATAGACAGACGTAGAGTTTATTTTTTACGTGATACGTAAGAATATATAATACTGGCTAGTACCAGCGACTTCGTCTGCGTTTTTTTTAATACCTTAACAATATAATTTATATACAAACAAAAAAATATTGCTTACAAAATTTTTTTTTGCTTATGTAAATTGTAATTTCTTAAAACTCTAATAACTTTATATACAATGAAAATATTGTAATATTTTTTTTAGGTAAGGACCAAGTGTTTAAAAGGTAAAACTAAAAAAAGATCGAAATCGTTCAGTAATTTTTGCGTGAAGAGCGCACGACCGACCTGTATATTTTTTTTATATAGAAAAAAATGTAGCCACAAAATACGAAGGCAATAAAATAACCTTGATATTAATTAAATCTTACTGACATTGGTAATGAGTCTTGCATCTTAATTTATCTTTATACCACTTAATCTGGTTTGAATGTCTCGAACGTCAGTTGATTGATTTAAAAGTCAGGCAAAGGTACGAAATCGGTTATTTTGCAAAGAAACTTATGATTAACTTGCTTCTCCCCGCGACTTCATTCGCGTGTCATAGTTGCTTTGGACTAACGGTAATTTTACCTCGCGACTTCGTTTCGTAGAAGGTGTAAAGATTTTTAAATAATATGTATGTTAACCCCGATTTTAACACATTCTATTGGTCTTAGCGTAATATATAGCCTATAGTCTTCCTCGACAAATGAGCTATATAACACTGAAATAATTTTTCAAATAGGACCAGCAAAAAAATAAGAGAAAAGTTTCGAAAGAAATATTCATAAATAAATATATAAAGTCTCGGATAATGTCCGGGGGACAAAGGGGACTTAAAAAAAAATAGGACCAGCAGTTCCTGAGATTAGCTCGTTCAAGCAAACAAACTCTGCAGCCTTACAATATTAGTATAGGTATAGTTTGGGAGTATTACCATGTTCATGCCATAAATGTTATATTTTCTTATGTATCTATTAGCGCCTACTTTAGAGAAAATGGCAGGAGAATTAAATTCGGCATAGTATAAAAGAGAATGTAGTCGGAAAAGAACAAAACTAGACCTAAAGTCAAGTAACGAGTGTCATTACGACAACACTTCGGAGTGCGTTCTCTGAAGAAACTTCTTCATCTTATTTTTATTTCAATTTTTGAATTAAGTCACCTATTTTATTCTTTATTGGGTTTAGCATTTGATCGCAATGCTCAGCTGATGCTAAATAAGGGCTTGGCTTAAGTTGGTACCTCCTTAAAACTAGAGGATAACTGGTTGCCAAATGCAGCTGCTGAACACATACTTATATGCGTTTGATTACAGATTTTTACTTGACAGAGGTATTCACTAGGTGGGAAATAAAACAAATTATATGCATGCATAGCTTTGGAACAGAGGCGTATTATTTTTAGGTTACCCATGTGTGCTGAATATCTTAGGATGACAGTGGTATATTTTCTACAATTAGTCTAACATTCTGCCGAATAGGATATTCAATTCATATTTTTAAACTGGCATTTAGCGCATAAATTACATTCATGAAGCGTGCAGGATCAATGTGACACGGTGAACTAGTGGCGTCACCCCCGCGTCGCTACACGTGTTAAAGGACCATTTTACAATGAGCTCTTCTTTGTTAATTAAATACTAGAATTATTTTATATTCCCTTTATACGCCACTAATTATTAATGGCTCAAATACTTTTAATAGATCCAACATTGTAATCATCAACTATGTGTTATTAATGTGTCGACTTTTGTTTTTTTTTTTATTAAGAATGGGGTATCACATGTAAGTAAAGATGATTCGGATCTCAGAGAATTAATGCAAGACACCAAAAGTCCTATTTTTATACAAAATCTACTGAACGGATTAAACACAACTATAGAGTAAAATAGCTTAAACATCAGAATAACACAAAGAATATAAAATAGTAAGTAATAAAATACATTTCAATCATTTTCAGAAATGTCTCGCTGTCTAATTATCTGTCTGTTTGTTTCAAAACGCATCACTGCTAAAGTACTGCGTTCACGATAACTTCTCTCTAAGAAAATCATAAAACATATCGTCGAGTAACATTTACTTTTTGTTTCATTCAAGTCGGTTCACTCTATTAAAATTTATTGTAACTTTAACAACGACACGACTTACGTACGAGAGAACAGTAGATAAGTAAATGGACTTAATGCATTCAGATGATTTTATTAGTCACTTTTTTATATTAGGTTCCACGCGGACGGAGTCGCGACCACAACTAGTAATTTATGAAATAATTGTTTCAATTGCCACATATAGAAGAATGAGCTTTAAGTAAGATTTAAAAGTATCCTATTATCTGAAAGATATTTCAACCTGTGCTGCATAAACCGTTTGATTTATACGAAGTGGTGTGGCTTATAACCTAAAAATGGCTATAAAAGATATCAATAAAACCGCCATAAAGTCTATGATCTTAACAAATTCGAGTTAGGGATAAAAAATAATAATAAATAAAACATTAATAATTAGAAGTAAGTAATTAAGTATAATAATAATATCTTGTTTTGCTCACTTTGATATTGTATTTAAGCAGTACCAGAGTTGAAATAATGTTAGAAAAGGTGTGGACGAAGAGTCGAAAGGAAAAGAATAATAAAAAAATGTATACTGGTATTCCTTTATAAAGTAAGAAACGCAGACAGAATCGTGAGTAACTTCTAGGTTAGAATAATGTCAAGTAGCAGACACTTTAGATAATGGTTTCTTTAATTCTTGCTACTGTTGTGGAAAGAGAAGAATTATGAGATTAAAGCAGGAGAATGGAGTAATGTTGAATCTTTTTGGCAGCTCTGATTTTTTTTTATGTTATAGCTGGCAAACGAACAGGTGGGTCACCTGATGTTAAGTGATCACCACCGTCCATAGACACTAGCAACACCAGGAGAGTCGAAAATGCGTTGCCTGCCTGTGTTTGGTGGAGTGGGAATGGGGAGGGGAGAGGGGGCGCGGAGGTGGGTATCCGGCACTCTCACTGACCGAACGAAACGCAATAATGCAAGCACTGTTACTTCACGTGGGTGTTTCTGTGGGCCGACCCATTCATGCTGAAACCAATAATAACTTCAGCGTGGCTCTACCACCTACATGAATATAGGCATAAGTTCGGGCTTCTGCAAAATATAGTTAAAGATTTTGGTGTGCAAAATAAAGTGGAAATCTAAATAATATATATAAAAAATTCAATGCCTTAATGTTTGTCCATGATGAACTCCGAAACTACTCAACCGATCTTCATGAAAGTTGGCATTTATGTACATTTTGGTGAAACTTGAGAGATAGTATAATTTATATTTCGATTTATGGCCTCAATATTTCTAAATTTCAAATTTAATGACTGTCAATGTTGAGTATTGTTATTAATTGTACGTTTCATCAGTCTCGAATAGATGGCGCTTTAAATTAGTTTGTTGATAGAAAACTGTAGGAGCGACTGTTATAGATATCTCCTAGATGGGGCCACGTTTTGGTTTTGAATTTTACCCCATAATACCAAATACTTTACCACAATTCAATATGTTATAACTGAGCAACGCCTGGCTGGGTCAGCTGGTATTACTATAGGACTCTTAAATTGCCTCTCTTATTTTTAGGTAGTCTCAATGTTATAAATTTTATATAATACATATTTATTACCTATATTTGTGTTCTGAGCATATATATTCGGAGTGATTAAAATGTTTCTAGGATAATGTATTCTGGAATATTCGGCAAAATGCGGTAACTGATACGGCTCTACTATTAATAGCCTTTTTATCGATTCACAAATATAACAACAGTGTTAGTGACGAGAAAACTTTGACCATTACCTACTTGATGAAAAGTAGAAACTAAAAATTATGGGTACTGACGATAGATCGTAGTCCATCGTCGGTATTCGCTTTTATGTCGGCTTGCAAGGTTTACATTATTGGATATATATTACCTTATCATGGAACGCGAGATACTTAAGCGTTCCACTGTAACGGACAATACAGGCCTAGTATTATGTGCGAAAATCGATCTCTACTCGACGACTAGTGCATTCTAATTCACTATAACTAATGAGAAATCCGACTAGACAAAAAAACAACATCTCTCAATTCTCATAATCAAAATTCCTCTTAGTTGAGAGATCAAGTTGCAGCGGCCCTACACCGCGCCCTCTGTTTACACAACGCAAACATCATTTATAACTGAAGCGGGCGTTACTCATTTTGACGGTAATATTGTTTAGTCTGCGACATACATGTGTGAGACTTTTTTTAAAGTAAATTATTAATCGTTACACTTTTTATTAACACTAGCTGTGCCCGCGACTCCGTCCGCATGGAACTTAATGCAAAAAACAGTCACTCGTTTACTGTGTCTTAGATATTATTTATACGTCTGTCCGTCTCTCTGTCTGTTCGCGATAAACTCAAAAAATAATGAACGGATCTTCGTGCGGTTTTCACCAGTAGATAAAGTGATTTATGAGGAAGGAATTTATGTAATTTGATAAGGTTTTTTTTTATTATCAGGGCGGGACAACGTCCGCCAGGCCCGCTAGTTCATTATAAAGTATCCTTGTTTTTGGAAGAGATTGAATCTTTTTCTTTCAATCTGACTACTGATGGAATTGCATTTGCTTGACTACTTAATTCAAGCCGTCATTCAAATTACAACAGCTTTTGATAGAGTGAACCGATTTTAATAAAGACTTAAACGTTACTCAAGGATATGCTTTATGATTTAAACCGACAGACAGACAGACATTTCTAAAAAATGATTGCAATATATTTTATTACTCATTCCTAGACACCACCAACAAGTTTTTTCACAAAAATCTAAAAAGTAACATACACGTTACATTTACATTCTTATCTTTATATATAAATTTCTTCTGTACGTGTGTATGTCACTGAACCCCTCCTAAACGGCTGGACCGATTTTGATGAAGTTTTGTGTGCGTGTTCCATTGGATCCGAGAATGGTTTAGATTCACAATTGGACCTGGTAGGTGGCGCTGCGGTTGAATTTTAGTTTTTTTTTTATTATCAAGACAGGACAACGTCCGCTCGGCTCGCTAGTTATATATATAAATTTATAATACAGTAGGAGTAATGGCTTCATGACGATAATCAAGGAAAATATCGTAATAACATCACAGTTCGTCTGACTGACTACCTTCATCTTGTTGTCCAACCCTCGAGTCGGAAATTTATCGCCCGAGCTATAATGTGTTCAGGTAACTGCTTTTGAGAGGCAGTCGTCCTCTGGGATTAGCGTGTTTACTATTATAGACCAAATCGTAGTTTAATGTCAAATAAAATTGTGGTCACACTCTAAAACCTACAAATGACAGGAAAAATCGATAAGTAGAAAGAAAACGATGTATCCTTCACTATAAACCACCATTATTATTAATTACTAGCCGTGCTATAATCAATTATAAAATAAACAGTGACTATTAAAATCTTTTGAATGTAGAGTCATTCCATTTAAAATCGTCTAAAAATAAAAAAAATGGTTGCTGTATGATTTTAGATTTTGATGAAAATTTGAGGGATTCATCTCTGGGTCCCTAAGAATGACATTTACACATATTCGATTTTTATGAACACCCGTTTCCGAGCATTTAAATAAAAACTTTCAAAAATCGCCTTTTTTTAGCTTATTTAAAATTTCCTCAAAGTTTTGTCTGTTTAAAATTTTTTTCATTATTAAAGCGGAAGCCTTAGGGGGACAGACTATAGTTTGATAAAACTCAATGATAATTTTGTTTATGGCGACCTATCATTAATTAATTTATTATCGCTAATTAGCGAGAGCAAACTAAAAATGAGTGTTTTTTACTCATTTTTCGTGAATTTCAAGCGACTCTAGCGACTAATCGGTTATGAGTTAAGAACTTCCGGTTGACAGGAATTAAGTACACATATCATAGACAAAATTTAGCCATTGATCGACCTGAGCAGCCCACTCTTTCTGGAAGAAAACTTTGCTTGAAGTTTTGAATTTTTAAAAAATCGCATTATTCAGCCTACAAAACGAAGGTGTCTATACTGCGAGATAAAATTCTAAAATTTTCAGAATCTTTTGTTCTTACCTTTAACTTTGAACGACTGCATCGCTTGTTTTGTTATTTTAATGTGTAGTGCACTTACCGGTCGTTTTTTGACAGCAAAAATTACCTCAATATTTTTTATATTATAATCTTATAAATTTAGTTTTGTCTGATAATTTTTTGCATGTAAATATAATTTTTGACTTTTTTATTGACCCACAGGTGCTTTTATCTAAAACCCTAATATATAATTTAGGAAAAAATAAAAAATATTGAGGTCATTTTTGCTGCCAAAAAACAACCGGTAAATGCACTACACATTAAAATAACAAAACAAGCGATGCAGTCGTTCAAAGTTAAAGGTAAGAACAAAAGATTCTGAAAATTTTAGAATTTTATCTCGCAGTAGACACCTTCGTTTTGTAGGCTGAATAATGCGATTTTTTAAAAATTCAAAACTTCAAGCAAAGTTTTCTTCCAGAAAGAGTGGGCTGCTCAGGTCGATCAATGGCTAAATTTTGTCTATGATATGTGTACTTAATTCCTGTCAACCAGAAGTTCTTAACTCATAACCGATTAGTCGCTAGAGTCGCTTGAAATTCACGAAAAATGAGTAAAAAACACTCATTTTTAGTTTGCTCTCGCTAATTAGCGATAATAAATTAATTAATGATAGGTCGCCATAAACAAAATTATCATTGAGTTTTATCAAACTATAGTCTGTCCCCCTAAGGATTCCGCTTTAATAATGAAAAAAAATTTAAACAGACAAAACTTTGAGGAAATTTTAAATAAGCTAAAAAAAGGCGATTTTTGAAAGTTTTTATTTAAATGCTCGGAAACAGGTGCTCATAAAAATCGAATATGTGTAAATTTCATTCTTAGGGACCCTAGAGATGAATCCCTCAAAATTTCACCCAAATCTAAAACGGTGCAGCTTTGCTGATTAGACGATTTTAAATGGAATGACTCTGTATTAAGTCCATTTACTTATCTACTCTTCTCTCGTACTTAACTCGAGCCGTCATTCAAATTACAATAACTTTTGATAGAGTGGACCGATTTTAATGAAACGAAGACTGAGTTATACTCGAGAATATGCTTTATGATTTTCTTGGTGAGGTTTTATTGTGAACCCAGTACTTTACCAGTGATGCGTGTTCATACAAACAGACAGACAGATATTTCTAAAAGTGATTGAAATGTATTTTATTACTTATTCCTAGACACCTGCAACAATTATTTTCACGAAAATCGAAAAAGAACAGACACGTTAGATTTACATGGTTATTATATGTATAGATATATCACCATTAATTATAACCTAATCCCTAAATAACTCAAAAACCATCTCAAGACGTCTACAACAGAGGCACGTTATGATGACCGTTTTGGCATATTACAATAGTGACGTGAAATGTCAATCTATCTTTGAAAAAAGTATAATATAATGTAGCAGCATTGCCTTTTTTGCATTAAGCTTGACCCGAGTTTGCTGGAGGTGATAGTTGTATTGGCCAGCGATGCTAAATATATATTTAAATAACTAAATATATAAAAATCCAGTGTTATAATGGTGGTCGACGATGAACTCCGAAACTGTTCAATCGGTCTTCATGAAAGTTGACATTTATGTATAATTTGGTAACAGACATAGGAAAATGTATATTTCGATTAGTGTCCTCAACATTTTTTAATTCAAAATTATTGTCAATGTTGATTATTGTTATTAATTGTAAGTTTCATCAGTCTCGAACAGATGTCACTTTAAATTAGTTTGTTGACAGAAAACTGTAGAACCGACTGTTATAGATATCTCACGTTTTAATTTTGAATAGGTATTTAGTATATAGGTAGTTATACATATATATCATTTACAAATCTGTACTAAGTTAATTCTATGTTCTAAAATTATACATTCGATGAATGTGGGGAGTAACTGGACGACACAATTGACAATAAAGAACAGCAATCTGCGCGTTCAAACGTTTATTATTTTATTAATTTATACGAATCTTCATGAACGGACAAATGTCAAAACGGCCATCATAGCGTGCCGCTATTATAGTGGCTTTTATTTCGTTATTCTATAATGTTTTGTAACTTTGTTTGATTGGTAACATTTTTGAGTAATATAATGTGATCTGATTTAGAATGAATTACAAGGAACATAAACCTTGTAATGTTACAAAAACTTTCTAGAAAGTTCTAACATGGATGCCGCAATTTTTATTTGTTTTCTCCGGTAATTACTTAGAATTTGTTGCTAAAGTAATAAAAAAAGGAAATAATTACATCGTAATAGACACGCCTGGAGCCGCGATCTCTAAGTTAGTCTCAAGTATACTGTAATATAAACCCTGAACAAGTTCGTCTGAGTACTGAGAACACTCGAAATATTGACTTATGGAGTGTAACTAATACGCCGTAATGTCTCCCTTATTGCATGACGCACGACTAAAAATATATATATAGCTCTTTGTGCGCAGTCGGTCTGTGGGACATACGAAAGAAACGTTTACACCGAACTGTTTTATTTGTTATACCATCTCACGAAGTACAAATAATAAAACCGAGTTAAAAAGAATCTACGCAAAAATTCATCAGAACTCACTTGACCATCGTTAGTTTTGTAGCGATGAAGCGAACACTGTGTCGATGGACGTAGGTCAGAATCCTAGCAAATGAGTCATAGCGCCCGGTGAAGGAAAACATCTCGATGAGACCGTAGCATGGTGGTAGGGCTTTTTCTAAGTCCGCCTTTTTTTATATCATAGAAGGCAAACGAACAGGTGGGTCACCTGATGTTAAGTGATCACCACCGCCCATAGACACATGCAACACAAGAGGAGTCGCAAGTGCATTGCCAGCCTGTACTTGGGAGAAGGGGAAATGGGGAAGAGGGAAGGGGGACGGGAGTTGGGTATCCGGCGCTCTCATCGACCGAACGAAACGCAACAATGCTCGGTTTTTTGTGGGTCGAGTGGTAGTACCCCGGGCGAGCCGGCTCATTCATGCTGAAACCAGTAATACCTTTACCGTGGCTCTACCACCTACAACCACCTACCGCCTGGCTTGCTACCACTCTCATGTTGAAAATCTGTCGCGAAACATCTGTTAGCGTGTTCCGGCAGGTGCACTTAAGAGGCAGTCTCCTCGAGGTTTAGCGTGTTCACCATCTGAGACCACATCGTCCTTTAATATCAGATGAAGTTATGATCAAACACTAATAATAAAAAAAGTAACTAGAATTGACTTGAATTGTATTAAAACTACCAATACCTCAATCACTGTCCATTTCCTAATCGGTTATAGTATAAAATATCGTATCTTTGCAATTATAAGTTTGACGCTAGTAAAATTAAATTGTAATTGGTAGAGCCACGCTGAAGCTATTACTGGTTTCAGAATGAATGAGTCGGCTCGTCCGGGGTAGTACCACCCTCTCACAGAAAACCGACGTGAAGTAACAGTGCTTGAATTGTCGCGTTTCGTTCGGTCAGTGAGAGCACCGGAGACCCACCTCCCACCCCCTTTCCCCTTCCTTTCCCCCGCAACACAGGTTGGCAACGCACTTGTGACTCCCCTGGTGTTGCAAGTGTCCATGGACGGTGGTGATCACTTAACATCAGGTGACCCACCTGTTCGTTTGCCTCCTATGATATGAAAAAAAACGACCTTCCACGAGAAAATCTTCTTTCCAATAAATAAAAAATCAAACCAGTTTAATTAGTAACAGGCAACATGTAAGGTTTACACTATATTAATGGTTCTTCTGAAACCCGAGTGACGTTTAGCACATACAGATGTATTCCTCTGTTTTATTACTGGATAATGTTAGTTTAGCAAATATTTTTGTATTGTACAATCTGATCTACCATTTTCATTTATTTATACAGCAGAAACACCTTATAGCTTCAGAAATCAGCTTCTTAAATATTAAAAAAAAAAAGAATTCCAGCTTCTCAAAATATTTTGAAAGTAGCATATAATTCTTTACAATTAGGAAACAAATCGACTAGCGGAAAGTGCCCCAAGATATTATTAAAATCTCAAAGTTCATGTTCAAATGTTATTTGCTTTTTCATTGAGTTTATTATTATGAAGATTAGAAACCTCCTGAAATTGCTAAAATACTCCAATTATATCGCTATTTTCAGGCATCAAGCAAACTAATTTTACGAATAAATAAAACAGAAGAAAAACGCACGAGAATGAAAAATGAAATTATAATTTCATTTGTTTCACGCACGTCCGAGCTGCAGTCGTCTCTCTGACGCTCGTTTCGGTAGTTTTGGCAGAGCGAGACAACAATAAATATTGAAGTTCGTTCTTGAAACGTCTCGCCGACTACATTTTCTCTAAAGTCGGCTTCTAATAACCGTTCGGGAGTATTCGCCTTTGGGCTCTTCTCGCGCACGTGAGTGGTTCACGCGTGCGGGGAAACCGCGTCAGGGAAACCCCTCTGGCGGTAGTGTCTTCTCGATCCGCTACAACGGACGGTTCTTGTTTGTTCCGAGGCTGCGCCCTCTCTAGAGGGGCAAGCCTCTATGGTGATAAATGCTCACTGTTGTGTGAGCTCTCTCAGTTGTGGCCTGCAGATGATTTTGCGCCTTCTCGTTCCTCTTGAGCGATCCGATATATGTCCTCTGTCCGGCGGCCTGGCATGCAGTGGCGCAATTCCCCTGAGATGGGGGTGCGCCGACGCATCGGCTCTGCCAAACATTTTTACGGCAAGTCTCTTAATATGTGCGTCCAGACTCTCCATCTGGAGGTCTCTCTCAATCGTTCGATTTGCCACGTAGCGCGGCGCCGAGACGATGATTCGCATAATCGTGCTTTGGAACGACTGGAGTTTCTTTTTGTAGGTGTCGGCAAGGCAACCGTACCAGGCGGGCGCGGCATATGTGAGCCGCGACCTGATATAGGTTTTGTAGATACCCAGTTTGGTGCGGAGGGGGAGCCCTGACCCGAGGATTGACCTCAGTGCCCACTTCGCCCTTCTGGCGCTCGCCAGCGTTGCCTCAGCCTGTTGCCTAAAAGTTAGGTTTCTGTCTACTATGACCCCCAGGTATTTAACGCTGTGGAGCCATGGGATGCTTTCACCTTGGAGCTTGAGTTGTGGTGGCTGGTTTTTGGCGATTCGCGTGACTATCGCCTGCGTCTTTTTCACATTAAGTCTGAGCCTCCATTTGTCCAGCCAGTCTGGCAGGGCATCCAAAGTAGGCTGGAGGAGAGCCGCCGCTCTGTTGCGGTTTATGGATGTAGCCATGTACGCCGTATCGTCGGCAAATAGAGCCAGCTCCGCCTTGCCGGCGACCGGGATGTCATCTGTATAGAGCGCATACAGGAGGGGGGAAAGGCAGCTGCCTTGTGGCACCCCCGCCCGCAGTTGTATCTCTCTCGAGTAGGATTTCTCCACTTTTACTACGGCTTTTCTATTCTGTAGAAAAGATCTAATGACTTTAAATAGTCTGTCATCGATGGTGGTGGCTGTCAAGAGTTTATACAGCAACCCCTCATGCCAGACGCGGTCGAATGCCTTTTGCATGTCGAGGAATACCGCCGCTACGTATCCCTTCCTAGCGTGGCATTTCACGGCCGCGTCGACAACTCTAGCGAGTTGCAGTGAGGTGGAGTGATCCTCTCTGAAGCCGAATTGTTCCGGCCTAAGTTGGACCGCCGGCTTGATCGCCGACAGGAGTAATCTCTCGAAGACTTTCGCCATTGTCTTCAGGAGGGTGATTGGGCGATAATTTTCGGGATCTTTTGTATTTTTCCCTCCCTTCGGGATCATTATAATGATGCCCGTTTTCCATTCTTCCGGAAAATATCCGGTGCGCAGGATGCCATTATACAAACGGGTGAGTGCGGCTACCGCTTTCGTCGGTAGTTGACGTAGCATACTGTTGGTGATGTTATCGCTACCCGGTGCCTTCCGTGGATTGAGGTTGTGCAGCGCCCTCTGTACCATCCTGGGTGAGATGTAATACGTCTGGTCTGCGCGTCTAGGAGTGGTATTCAATTCCATTGAGTGGTTTTGTAGGAATTGTTGCACTTTTAATTCGTGCTGGTAGTCTATTGCCGGATTAGGCTCTGACTGGGCTTCCAATACGTCGGCAAAGATCTCGGCTCGCTCCTGAGCTGAGAAATAGAGCTGGCCATTGACGTGCAATGGGCGTACCGGCTCCGGGGTCTTAGCCAGGCTTTTGCACAGTTTGTGTAGCGTAGGTAATTTTTCGCCTTCAATCGCGATGTGCGCCTGCCACGATTGATTAGCAAATACGTCTAATCGAGTTTTTGCTTCTTCGGTCAGTCTATTGAGTCTCATTTTAGTGGTAGGGCACCTAGTGCGCTGCCACACTCGTCTAAGCGCCCTTTTCTCTTTAATGAGACTCACTATGCTATCTGGAAGCGGCGGTAGCCTTCTGTCTGTGGTGACCACGCGGGAGGACTGTGCGGCTGCCCTTTGAAGGCAGCTAGTCAACTCCTTTGTCAACCAATCGACGTCTTGTTCTGTAGACATACTGCGAGTAGGCGTCGCTTGCTCGATTATCCTCACATACTCGCTCCAGTTCGTGATGGTGCGAGAATTGGAGTAATAAATTCTAGTGGGTGTTATGTCTAGCTCCATCAGAACCGGGCGGTGGTCGGATGGTAGATCTGGCAGGACTGTCTGGCGTGGCGTAGCGTTCAACCCTGAGAGGATTGCGAAGTCGAGTACGTCTTGCGACCCCGACCTATGCTGGGTAGGTTGATCGGGCCCGGCAATCTCGTAGCCCTCATCTTCCGCGTGTTGCTCAATGAGTCTCCCTGTGGGCGTGGTAATCGATGAGTTCCAGCAGCGATTCTTTGCATTGAAGTCACCCGCCAGGATCGTGGGCGCGGGTGATTGCATCAAGAAATCGAGCTCTCTAGTAAGAGCAGCTGTAGGCTGCCTTGGAGGGCGATATATGGCGAACAGCCTGGTGGCGCGGCCTGCCGCACTTACCAGGACCCCCAACGCGTAGAGCGACTGGAGCTCGACGTAGGGGATACACTGGTGTACTAGTGAGCGCTTGACAAGCACCGCCAATCCTCTGTAGGCTCTCCCCTCTGGTGAGACCTCATCTTGTCTGTATACAAAGTAGTTTGACACCCTAAAGTTTATTCTTGGCGTCAGGTGGGTCTCTGAGATCAGCATCACGTCTACTCTATGCTCTCGTAGAAAATGTTCGAGTAGTCTTTTCTTATCTCTAAGTGCTTGGGCATTCCAGTACACGATCCTGAATGGTGTGCTATCCATGAGCGGCTATAATTTGGTTAATTAGGCTTACTAGTAAGGAGAGGAGCGGGCGTAGGTCGCTCCTTCCGGCAATATCATTAATAATCGGGACTAGTTTGCCTATTCCCTGCATGCACTCATGTCCGAACGCGTCTTCCGAGGCCAAGACGGTGGTTTTGCTCTTACTTTTCTTGAGTTGTTTTTGCCTCGCCCCTCTCAATGCCTTCTCGGGCCGCGATTGCCTGGCATCGTTAGCCGGGGCCATGAGAGAGGCTTGGGTTGTCTCCTCAACCGTGTTGTGTGTCACAGTTGGGCGATCCTGCTGGCTTATTTTTTCCATGTTGGGTCGCGTCTTCGTTCCTTTGTGCATCGCGACTGTGCTGGCTCGCTTATTGCGGGCCTCCTTGCGGTACACTGGACACGAAGAGTAGTTCGCCGGGTGAGGTCCTTTACAGTTTGCGCATGTGGGCGGTTCTTCTCGAGGCCTATCGCAGTCTCGCGCGAGGTGTGGGCCGCCACACCTGACACATGCCGGCTCTTTATGGCAGTTATACGAGCTGTGTCGAAACTGCTGGCACTTATGACACTGCGCGGGGCCAGTCTTCGCGCGCCATGCCTCTATTTTGGGGCTTCTAATATACATCAATTCATCGATATTATAGATGATTGACGTGGTGTAGTCATCTTTGTTCAGTGCAACGAAAAAGACGCCTCCAGGGCGCCCTCCTCGCGCCTTGATGTATTTGGCGAGCACCGGGGTTACACCTTTTTCGACTAGGGCGGCTTTCAGATCCTCCGGATCTGTTTTGGGGGGTAGCCCCTTGATCGCTACTTTAAGTAGCATTTCTTCCGGCAGGGAATAAGAGTACCATTTGATACCGTCGGTGTCTTCTTTTTCTGTGAAATATTTTTGTACGAGCCTATATTCATTCTCGTCTTCCGGGAAAAATCTGATGCCATCCCCAAAGGGGCGGGCGTTGGCGGCTCTGCCCAGCCGCTTAGAAATGTCGGCAAGATGCTGATACCAGTCAGGTAACTCTTCAACAACAATAGGGGGATATTTTCTAGTTACAGCTTTTTCAGAAATAACCGTTGCCTCTTTGTTAATCGGGAGCGACGGTTGCTGAGCGCTCGCAGATGTGGACGGGATCGCCGCCTCATTGGCCGGGCGTTTCGCCCTGGGTTCCGTGGCTTCTCTCATTGGCTGGCGTGGCTCGCTGGTTTTAGTTCCAGCGTTTTTCCGCGCCTCAGTCGGAGTCACCGCTGTCGCGTACGACACCGGTGCGGTGGTTTTCGAGCTCGTCGGCCTCCTATTGGTCGAGCTCTCAACCTGTGTGGCTGCTCTCGTCAGGTGATGCGAGGCTGGCTGCGTCGGGGTCAACGATTTTTCGCGACTTGCTGGGGACGGAATAACAATTCTCGGTCTCGTGGGCGGTGCAATTGGCTGTGTTGATGCTTTCTGTGCTTTTGCACGCTGCGGCAGTGGTTGGGGGCTCTCGTCCTCCCTATCGCTCGCTGAGGGATGTTTTTGTCTTACAGCTGGGTGAGTACGTGACTTAAGGCGCATGTTATCAAGGTCAGGGTCATCGTCCTCGCGTGCCCTCCTTTCTGCGCGCCCCACTGGGCTAATTTTCGTGGTTTCTTTCTGTTGCGTCTCAGAAATTTCAAGAATTTCATTGACCGCCAGGGTAAGGGCTCTCTCTTTCTCAGTAGGGACTTCTCTCCCCTCTGCTTTTACCTTCCTAAGGCGCTGGTAGATACTCATCCAATGAATCATATCTAGAGAAAGGGACTCTTGTTCGATGAACTGAGCCATCAACTCGTTATCTTTCTCATATACTTGGAGGGTCATGTTAGACTGGTTATCCTCCGCATATAATGATGTGCGTGTAGGTCTATGTTCCGTGGGAGTTTCTAGTTGGGAAGTGGTGTTCTGTGTGTTTGCAATCTCGGGGTCCGTGAGGGTGCGTGGGGTCATCATAGTAGAGGGTTCGGGTTCCATGTTCATGCTAGTGGTCGGTACATTTTTAGAGATCGTTTGGCCCTGAAAAGGGCCTTTTTTCATGCTGTTGCCCGAAGTTGCCGTAGCAACAGGGCGGCGCTAGTGGACACACCGCCTGTGGGCGTCACGACGTGCGTCTTGCGTGCGGGAAAGAGAGAGTTTCCAGCAGAGCAAACACGTACGCGACAAGACCGCTCCGCGAGGGCGGCGTGGGCGTTCTTGGGGAGTATTCGCTGACCTAGTCCGTGACTTTACAATTAACACGTCCTTTTGAGAATTGAATTACGAAAGGGGGAAAAAGGACTTTTTTAACCGAGTTTTATTTAAAAAAAAAGGGGGGGGGAATTTTTAATGAAAATCATTGGGGACCTTTTAAATTAATTTTAAAATTAAAACTTTAAAAAAAAATGTACGGAAAAATTCGGGGGGGGAGATTTTTTTAATTAAAATAAAGAGAAATGTTTTGTTTGTTTTTTTTTTTTTTTTAACCGTTTATTCTTTAAAAAATTTATTTTATATTCTTTCCAAAGGCTCTCCCGGGTTTTAAACAAAAAAAACAAATTATTTGATTTTTTTGTTTTTTGAATATAACATTTAAAAAAAAGAAAAAAAATTTAAAAAATAAAAATTTTAAGTGAAATTTCCCTTTTTGTGTGAAGAAAAGTGGGGAAACACTGTGTCTGATCACTAAAGTTAAGCAACGTCGGTCGCCGTCATTTACATTGTGGAACGGGAACGCTTTACAATTTTTCTTGGTGCCTTTTTTTCATAGATATAATAATTCAACAGTGACGCCTGCACAAACAGGCACTTATATATAACAACTATTTAAATGTATTATTTAATTACACTTGCAATATTGAAAAACAAAATCTGATAAATACATACACATAACTTTACATTCTTATTAGATGTATATAGATGGACATAGATTATACTATAAGTGGCATGCTTTATTCGGAAAACCACTTTCCTACACGAATTTCAAATAGATTCTAGTCTAGAGTTGTCACTGTTAAAATACAGACAAAATAAAAAACTATTAGTGGAATGTTGGAAACGTCACAAATTTTATTACAGTATACTGTTATAAAAAAGAAAGTTTATCACAAATACAAACGCGAACATGTAGTAATCGTTGAAGATATGTTATCAAATATTACACCATTCTGATAAAATCCCTCGGCCCTCCTTCCGTGTTTGTGACTAATTTACAGAAAGTACTACGCATAGAAAAAAAAATCCGACGTTATCTTTGTAGGTCAAGAAATAAGTTGCAATGTAAATATGATTTCATAAAAACATCAGAGTATTTCTTGTAATTTGTATAACTTGAGATCTATATCAAAATCGAAGAAGCTTTGTGAGTGTCGTTATACGTTACTTTTAGTACGCGCAGTTATAACCCTTCGATATCTGTTCAAGTATCCGTTAAGATGATATGTTGTAAATAGTAATATTAATTTACATTACATTTCGAATATAACACTAGCTTCTGCTCGTGATTTCGTCCGCATGGAATAGCTACTATAGGCTAACTAACTCGTAGCAGAAGCTCTCTAAAGGGAAAAATACTCCGATTCTGAAACATTTTTCATTGTTGCTCCGCTCCTATTGGGCTTAGCCTATAACCTTCTTTGATAAATAAACTATAAACACATTCTTCAGCTTTATAATATTACTAGCCGACCCGTGCCCACTTCGTTGGACGGTAATAGCGCATTATCAAGTTCAACTTCTCTAAACAATCATAAATAAACAAACAAATTCGTAAGAAACGTTTTCGTTCGACCATTTTTCTCCGACTCCCCAGAAATTACCCCCTACTCTCATAAACTTTACCTCTTTATAATATTATTATAGATTACAGATAATATAATTATATTAATACTTCTGCCTGCGACTTCCCACGGTGGAATAGTTATTTTGGGCTAAGACGAGGGAAGACTAAAAGAAAAAAAAAACCCGAATTGGCTTAAGAAAAAAAAAATTTACAAAAGAAATTAATTAAAAAGGGGTTTAAAATGGAGAAAAATTTTAAAATGGTTAAAAATTCCGATAACCCGTACAAATATTACAAACCCGTATCAAAATTCACTTTACGTAATTTAGTATAAATAAATTATAGCCCCTGCCCGCGACTTCGTCCGCGTAGTAATAGTTACTACTCTGGGCTAACGCTGACATACAGCAGAAGCTCTCAAAAAAAAAACATCTCGTTTTGGAACCTTTTTCATCTGTGCTCCGCTCCTATTGGCCTTAGCCTGATGATATATAGCCTATAACCATTCTCGATGAATGAGCTATATAACACTGAACGAATTATTCAAATCGAACCAATAGTTCCTGAGATTGCCCCTTACAACGCCACAACGTCGCAAACTCACAAACTCACAACGTCACAAACTTTACCTCTTTATAATATTAGTATAGATTACAGATTAAATTATATTAAAACCCGTACAAATATTAAAACTCGTATCAAAATACGTTACGTAATTTAAAAATAAATTAAGCGCACATATTAACACACAAAATTAGTTTTATAGTATTTATTATTATATAATAACTGTACACACTGTATATGACGTATGTCTGAGGTCATTTTAAAATACGTATAATCTATTCACTAAATAAAATCAATAACCTTTTAAAATTCCAAACCTTATTAAATTTATAACGGTTCATCAACCAATTCACTGATAATAATTTATTCACTCATTCGTACATCAATCATAGGATATTGAACGGATGACCGATTGAATGGTTTTGTAATATGCGTGTCCAGATTGTAATACCGTTTTGGAATGGCGATTAACAAGCAAATAAATAAAGCTATTCATACATTTTTATATGGCTTACTTAAAAGTGTGTTTTTAATTGATTTAGATGTTTTTCTTTGTGTTTACAGGGTTATTAGTATAAATATTAGTTATAGTAGTACCAAGTAGATGGCGTTAATATCAAGATTCAGATTTCTATTTTCGGCTAACGTCTAACTACCGGTTGCCGTTAGTACGTTTATAAAATTGGTCCGTGGCTTGACATAAACTATATCTTATTTTTTAAGGGGTTTCTTTGTTAGAAAAGAAACCCCATTTTGCTAAATTTATATTGTCAGTCCAAGCTTTATCCCAATTACTATAGTAAATGAAAATGTAAGTTTGTTTGTTTCACTCATAAAAGCTAACTTTTGCATTACATTTAATGACACAAGATTTAGTTTATTGTTAAGAGATGGCGCCATAGTACAGATAGCTCGCGCTTTCATGTGGTCGCTGTCTTTTAATGAAATGTGGCTGGTGATTCGATATAATTCAATTAGCCAAGTGTCTCAAATAATAAATTGTTCTCTTGTGAGTCTGCAACTGAATTTTTGTTTTGTTGTAATTTCGTCGTGTTAGACAAAAACAAAGTGTCGCGTCGACAAAATTTCCGTAAACACTGCGTCTATGTCCAATGAGAAAGGTATTCATAATAAAAAACGGGGGCGTTCGTAGACTGTAACAAACGCAAAGATTTATATAAGATACGCTCTTATCACTCTTGATTACAAGATATTCTCCTTATCAGTCATACGTTATCAAATCCGCTGAGCGTTGCGTAAGGTACAAAATTGTTCGGTTAACGTAAGTCACGTACGACTTACTTTGAGACGGTATGTGATACCGTAGGATCTTATTTTCTTGTTAATATCACCAAAGTTCGTACAAAGTAATCGTGATAGTTTAGTAGAGTTTTTGGGCTATACTTTGATATTTCCTCGAGAACAGATTAGCCCTTTGCACTCTAAGTTTTTTTAATTCGTATTACCAGCAACTCGAAGCGTGTTGCTCATACCGCGATTGTCTGCTATTATCGAGAGCTTAATAATCCGCGAGCAGCGACCGTCATTTGTCACCAACAGCGAAACAACCTATAGCTAGTTTTTACAAGTTTTTACACTGAAAATTATTTGCATCGTCTCCGTAATGGAGCCCTCGAGTGCTAAGGGTTAATAGTTGAACTTTATCTTGTCGATAGAGAGCAGTCTATTGCACTAACAGCTTTTGCTTTCGGTCGTGTTAATTTAGTTCTGACCTATTGGGAATAGTACTTTTTGTGGTTGAAACGTATACGATGGCCTATTTCTATATACATGACAGCGTGTATACATAATTCCATGATAATTGGTAGATTAAGGCGTGAGTTTAGAAATAAACAAACTCATATTCGCATTTTACCAATATTAGTAAGGATGAATTAAATAGCGAAAGGTGCCCGAGGTAGTTTATGACTCACGAATGCTTTGAAACTCAATGGGAAGGTGTATAAAACTAAGACCAGTCGTGGTATAGATATGAGTGCTAAGCTATAAAGAGACGGCTGAGAAAAGATTACATGTGGCAGAGATGCGAATGTTAAGATGGATGTGTTGTATAACTAAAATGGATAAGGTTAAAAATGAGTATGTAAGAGGAAGTTTGAAAATATCACCAGCGACAGAGCAGTTGAGGAGTAATAGGTTAGTATGATACGGACGTGTTATGAGAAGAGTTGAAAGTTATGTAACCAAAAAAAAATGTGTGCGTGTACTAGTGTACACACGTAAGAAGTGAAACTTGTTTAAGGCCTTATTTTTCGCAAAATGATCTATATGCAACTTTCCAGAAATTGGTTAAATAAAGTTAAATTAGATAAAGTTTAAACAAAAGGATTTTTTTATCATGTTATTATTATATTTTATAATTTATTTTATTATATTATTATTTATTATTTTATTATTTATTTTTATTTTATTTTATTTTTTTTTATTTTTATTTTTTTTTATTTTTTTTTTTATTTTTTTATTTTTTATTATTATTATTTTTTTTTATATATTTTATTTTATTTTTTTTTATTTTTTTTATTTTATTTTTTTTTTATTATTTTATTTTTACTCATTATCATTTTTTTATCATTTATTATCATTTTATTATCATTTTATTTTATTATCATCATTTTATTTTTTATTTTATTTTTATTTTTTTATTTTATTATTTTTTATTATCATTTTATTATCATATTTTATTTTATTATCATTTTATTTATTTTATTATCATTATTATTTTTTTCATTTTTATTATTTTATTTTATTTATTTTTATTATCATTTTATTTTATTATCATCATTTTATTTTATTATCATTTTATTATCATTTATTATTTTATTTTTTATTTTATTATTTATTATTTCTTTTTTATTTTTTTTTATTTTCATTATTTTATTATCATTTTTTTAAATGTGACGGTAAATTTTTTTCCAACGCCGATAAAGAAGTTTCACTTCAAAAGATGGCGCGTAACGGAAAAATGTGACGCGTAACCGAAAAATGTGACGGTAAATTTTTTTCCAACGCCGATAAAGAAGTTTCACTTCAAAAACATAAAAATTCAGGTATATTGTTTTAAAATTGTCGTCATAAGCTGTTGTAATTCCTTTTTTTGCTCTTGGTTAATTTACTGTTTCATATTGTATTGCAATTTGAAACAATGACATGGTAATTAAATGAATATTACATTGTTATATCGTGACTTTGAGTGTGGACGTGAAGTGCTCTCCCTGTCACACCTTTTGATTATTGCATAATGCTTGCTTGTTCGCTGCGATTACTTAAACCGTCTACAGTCGTTGTCGATAGTCGTACTACGGGCAGGGAATAACCAACAGCAGAATAATTAGGTCTTGAATAATTTATTAGGAGTAACATATTGACTTGTTAGTTGTTACAAGTGTAAACACTTTCAATTAAAAATGCTCAAGCGATATCAAAAGCCATAATCCAAGACTCTAATCTTAATTAATATCTAATGACACCTCACACTTTGTATTACAATATATAATCATTTCTAAAATGTGCGTGTCGGTCAGACATAAACCAGCCCTACCTGTTTTTTACTAAATCCCCGGAGCTACAACTTAAAATGGACACGGTATATTATAAGGTTATCGCTCTAGATTGCTATTTTTTGATAATCCACCCTTCGCTAATGAAACTACGTGCGAGGATCTACTTGGCCACGTAGATGTATTAAAGTGGATTATAGAAGTAGAGGAAGACCGAAGAATATATGGATGGAATGTTGGATAAATTATTTATGTATTAAAGATGTGAGTGCTGAGTTGATAGCTGAGTTGGAAGAGGAGATTAAAACAGGAAAATATCTTATGCCCTTCCTATTTAAGTGGCTTTTAACTTTTTGAAGTGAAACTTCTTTATCTACGTAAGGAGGAATTTTAGAGCATGTAAAAACGTATGTAACGTTTTTCGGTTACGCGCCATCTTAATTTCTGTATATTTTTCCGTTACGCACCATGTCTATTTCTAAAGGTACGCTCATTAGGGTGGAGTGAAAAAAACAATTTTTTTTTTTCTTAGCCTGGGGGGGGTCAAATTTGTAGCTTATAAAAAACAAAAATTTTTGAAAAAAAAAAAAAAATTTTACTCAACATCTTGAGCCAGCCCACTCATTTTTAAAACTAATTACGAGTAAAAATATTTGGTTGCAAAAAAAAAATTTTTGAAGGCGTTCTAGAAACTTCAGAGTATCCTCTTTTATGCCAATTAAAAATCACAAGTTAAAAAAAAAATTTTGTGACTATTGTTTTAATTTAAAAAAAAAATCCCAAAAAGTACCATTCCTCTTTAGGGCACTAGAATAAAATTTGAGTTGGAAATGATCATAATTGCCAGTTCTTAGATGTTTTAAGAGATTCAAAGACAAAAAAATTTTTTTTTTTTGCAACCAAATATTTTTACTCGTAATTAATTTTAAAAATGAGTGGGCTGGCTCAAGATGTTGAGTAAAATTTTTTTTTTTTTTTCAAAAATTTTTGTTTTTTATAAGCTACAAATTTGACCCCCAGGCTAAGAAAAAAAAAAAATTGTTTTTTTCACTCCACCCTAACGCTCATAATAATCAGATTCCGTTTTTTTTTTATTTTTTCTGTTAAGTTGTAAATATAGTAGATCATTTTTCGAAAAATGATGTCATAAAGAAGTTTCACTTCTTACGTGTGTACACTGATATACGCACGTATTTTTTTTTCTAACTGACTACGCTATTGGCCTGACAGGCCTTCACAGCTTCATTGGACGGTGCGGTACAAAAACCTTACAACTCATTATTGGTATAATTTTTCTTTAGCGAATTAGTAGCAAAAGCGATTAAATTTATTAACCAAAACTTCTTAAGGACTTAGGAACCGTGTATAAAAGGTCCAGTCGTATATATGCCCGTTACTATAATTTAAATCTGGATTTCAGATACGGTTACAATAAATAAATTCTTTATTGCACTTTTAGTTCAGAAATTAGCGAGCTTAATACCACAAAGCATTTTATTTCACTTAACAGTTATACAAAAGCGAACATTTCTCAACAAGTTATACAAAAGTGAAGGTCTCTGAATTAATGTAGCCACAGTTTACAATAAGTGATGCCCTAGTTATATCATTGTGAAGGCAACCGGAACGAAATGGTGGTCAGAAGTTAGTGTTATATAAAGATGAAATCTCAAAAGTGTGGCGAAAATGCAAAGCCCATTGGGTTTAAATTACAATCGCATTACTCTATATTTCTTCATTTTATTAGAAGTGAACTGCAAGTAAAATTTTTTGATAATTTTATTTTACTCGTTATATGTAATTTTATAGAGATAACAAAAATGGCGCACTTTAAAATTTAAATTGAGTAAATAAACTCAAATGCCACATCCAAAAAACTTTTCTTTATTTATTAAATCACTCACCAATTTTACCAAAAGTTTCGTAATTGTTATTCTTAATTAATTAACTGGGGGCATTGAACCTTGTAGCGTTTAATTTACATATCATCAAGCAAGAATTTAATTTAAAAGATAAGCAAAGAAGTTGGAGTTTTTGGCGGGATGTTAGTCTGTAATGTAGTGGCTTTTATATTTTATTCATAATCTTCTGTTATTTGACTTCATATATTGATGGCATTTTACGTAATATAGTTCGGTTAAAGTGCATAAATGAAATGGATTGAAGAGAATACCACGGAGCATGAATTCTGAGATGCAACAAAACTCTCTGGAGGTTCTAACAAACAGCCCGCCTTCTTGTTAGAACATTGAAATTATCGCAAGGCAAAAAATACGTAGAATTATGTCGGAGTTCGATTAAAATAGTTTTCACTAGCGGGCCCGGCGGACGTTGGCCCGCTTTGATAATAAAAAAAGACAAATTATATACCTAAACCTTCCCCATGAATATTTTCTCTACTGGTGAAGCCGATGAAAACCCGTTAGTAGTCTTTCAGTTTATCGGGGAGAGAGTGGAAAGGACTTTGATTTATATGTAGTGAATAATTAGAAGAAAAGGGGAGAGATGGGCAAGAAATATTAATGGAAAGAGAGGGAAAGAGAAAGGAGGGGGGGGGGGGGGGGGGGAAAAAGGGGAGGGAAAAAAAAAAAAAAATATAAAAAATATTAAAAAAAAAAAGGGAAAAGAAATAAATTTTATAAAAAAGGAGGAGGGGGTGTGGGGGGGTCGATTACCCCGTGGGGGGAGAAAAGAGGGGGAGCGAATGCGCTTTTCGGGAGACTGTTCAGCAGTGTCATATTACAGTAAGATAAGACATCGCGAAGTTCTAGTTCTTGTCCAAAAGAATTTACTATAAGACTGTGACCTCAAACACCAGCGTGTATCGTTCGGTTATGAAGAAAAGGAGGGAATTTTAGGTAATTTAACAACTTTTTATATTTTATTGGTTACAAAATCGACCAAACCTCATTTGAAGTTAAATGAAGATTATGCTAAACAGAAATCTTATTGTGTAAATAAATAAAGAAATAAAAAAAGACTACAGATTGGAGTTTTCGTCGGGATCTAGTCTGGATGACTGAGTGAATGAGAAAATTCTTCGATGCTTCGCTCCTATCGATCGTAGGTGATGATATATCGCCTATAACCTCCTCGATAGCTATATAACACTGAAAGAATTTTTCAAATCGGTTTAGTAGTTCCTGAGATTACCCCCTACAACGTAACAAACTCACAAACTTTACCTCTTTATAATATTAAGTATAGATTTATAACCTCTTGTTATTTGAATCTATATTGAAGTTATACTTCTTTTGGCGCGTTAGGGAAAAAAGATAAGAGAAAATTTTTGAAAAGATTTTTATCTTGTTCCGCAAAAAAAAAAAAACTTCAAAGGGGGGAAAAAAAGAAAAAAAAAATTTTTTTTGAAAAAGGGGTAATAAGAGCTATATTGTGCACAAATGAAGTGGATGGAAAATAATACCACGGAGTATGAATTCTGAGATGACACAAAAGTTCCCTGGAAAGTTCTAACAAAGGAGACGTCATCTTGTTAGAACATTGACATTATCGCAACGCACTTGTAATATCTTTACCTACTCGACAATGGCAGTAACAATCGTCATTCGTTGCCAAAAATAAAATAAATACTACAATATAACATATCTGATCCTTTCCCTTTTCTTTGCTACAGTATATACATAGTGATATAGATATTGGTAGATTTATATTTACTTATACAACGAATAAGGTTGGTCAATATAGTCTTGAAGAGGAACTATCTCTCAAGTACTGGTTCTTTTCAGCTAGTTAGGAGTGTTTAGAAAAGCCTTACAGCTATACTAGTTATGATTAATACAGTTTCACTACATATTTCACGCGGGTGTACTCGTTGATATTAGGTCATATTTGGATAAGAGTACGTACACTTAAGTCTAGATAATTCCCACGTAAATCTGAATGATCGATTGCAGCTCTTTGACTATCTAATCAGTATATCGTTCATCATACAGTTGTGATTTTTTTGACAACTGTCAATAGCTTTTGTATCTCTACGCCTATCGGCACGGTGTATGGGCAGATATGCAATATTTTTATATATAACATTTGTTAGCGTCTTCGCACGCATTTGTTATTATTTGTCGAATTTTCAGTGTAAAAATATGTGTGATGTCCGCAGATTCGAACACCGGTGTGTACCAACAAATTTTTCGGAATTACTTTTTAAATTGGTAACACTATCGGTTGACGGTGAAGGAAAACATCTTGAGGAAGCCTGAACCTGAGAAATGTTCTTGTAGTACTACTGTATGTGGGAAAACATAGAACTGTTGATTTCTCAGAGTTTGAAATCGTTAATAAATTGTGGGCTGGCGTGGTGATAATACATACCTTCCTTCGGGAAGAGGCCTATGGCCCTGCAGCGGGTCTCTTACAGACTGATGAAGATATCGATTTTTATTGCGATAGATTGCATGGCATACAAGTTGGTTTGCCAGAGTGCCGTATATCATGAAAATCCATGAAAAAAATGTTTGGTCCACCTTAATGAGTTAAACTATCACTAAGAGCCTGTCCAGATGATGTGTTTTACGCGCGAGTCGACTGGCGCATAGACACTCGCGCGTACCCGAGATACTAGAGTTACATATATCCCGTCCAGATGGTGCGGCGCGTTTCCTAACTCGCGCGTAAAACGCGTGCAACGAGCGAGAATCTCGACTCGAGCGCCGCGCGCCTCGAGATACTCAGGCCCCATTGCTGCGTCCAGTACTACGCGCGAGTCCGTGGCGAGTCGACAATAGTCGTCAGTCGTCTATCCGTACGACGTACGCGACGTTTCCTAGGGTAGAAACGCGCGTAAAACTCGGTATCTGGACGCAATATATTTTGAAGCGCGCGAGTCGAATCGCGCGTAAGTCGCTTCATATGGGCAGGCTCTTAAACCCATTCAAGAGACGCCAAAAGTATAAAATAGCAAAACAAAGTCGAGGTTTTTATAAGGACTGCCAACAGAAGTGAAAACTCAAAACAATTGAAGAATTGTTTTCTTTTTTTTTTTTAATTAAAATTTCATAATTTGTAAATTAAAATTATTAACATTAGTCTGGTTTTCACATCTATTGGCACAACGAGGAATAATTATATTTACCCATACATTTTTATACACTTTAGTCAAACATGTATGCTCAATACAAAATATAAATATAACATGTACACAGTCCGCTATAAGTTCTACACGTCGCTAGTCTGACGCAAGCGCAACTACGTCACGAGCAACGAGGTAATCGGTGACGCGATCCATAAGTTTTCCCCTACCAAAAACGCTCAACGCGGCTGAATAAATTTTATCTTCAAAAAGTTTGGTCATCTACTGAGTTAAACTGAAACCGAAAACCACCCAGGTAACTCTACAACTACAAAAAAATCATGAAATTCCGACAAGCCATTTAAGGGAAAAATAATTACGAACACACACCCATTTGATTTCTATTTCTATATATAGATGTATTTTTTGACATTTATCTTATCTTACATATAATACGAATGTAAATCTCACGTGTCTTTACTTTTTCGATTTTCGTGAAAAAAATTGTTGCAGGTGTCTAGGAATAAGTAATAAAATACATTTCAGTCATTATTACAAATGTCTGTTTGTCTGTTTGTATCAACACGCATCACTACTAAAGTACTGGATTCACAATAAAATCATAAAACATATCCTCGAGAAAAACTTAGTCTTTGTTTCATTAAAATCGGTTCACTCTATCAAAAGTTATTGTAATTTTAACGACGACGCGACGTAAGTACGAAAGAAAAGTAGATAAGTAAACGGACTTAATGCATTCAGATAATTTTATAAATCACTCTTTTTTACATAAGCTTCCACGCGGATGAAGTCGCGGGCACAGCTAGTCATATATATTTTTATTTTTGACGCCAAAAGAGTGTCTCATTTAAAACTTATTTATATTCATTCTTACGTTAATCGAACACCATCTATATGAAACATTCTGACATCACTATACAAATCTAAAACGAGGCTATAAAATAATCTAAGAGAAGAGTGTTTGCTGAGGCCGTTTGTTTATTTTTTAACGTGGAAATCCCATTTGGCCTCGCGTCAGACGTTTTTATGCATCTCATTACATTACATGTAGGTAATAGTGAGAAATAAAACAGTGCTACAGTCACACCCAATGATCTATGTTAGTTCAATCTTCTTTATACTTTACTAGATTCTGCCCGCGACTTCGTCCGCGTGGTCTTATCGTGATGATATACCTACCACCTTCCTCGATAAATAAGCTATCTAACACTGAAAGAATTTTTCAAATCGGACCAGAAGTTCCTGAGATTAGCGCGTTCAACCAAACAAACAAACTCTTCAGCTTTATATATTAGTATAGATAGTTTTTAACGTTTGACTTCAATCTTGATGTTAAATGACTCTGTAGTCTGAGATGGTAAACACGCTATACCTAAAGAGACTTGCTCTCATGTGCAGTTGCAGGAACACAATAACAGGTGGTGACAGTCTTACAACTAATACAAATATCTTTATTTACTAGAATATTTTACATTGGCCTTAACTATGGCCCCAAACTAGGCAATGCCTGTATCATGGAAGCCTAATGCCTGATTACAAATTTCCCCTAATTGATGGTGGCGCATATTGGCTTATAATACTTAGAGGAATTTACATTACATTTTAAGAATTAAAGTTAAGTCAAAGAAGAAACAAAGATTATATAGATAATAACTAAATAAATGTTAAAGTGTGAAAGAGGGTGTGTGTAGTTACGATGAGTGTATGTGTAAAAGTGAGTGTATGTGTAAAAGTGAGTGTATGTGCAAAAGTGAGTGTACGTGTCTGCGCTCGTATCATAAATATGTATAATTCTCGGAATGCTAATAAAGTACTTTAAGTAAATTTTCCGTCTGTTCATATGAAATGCTATGAAGCCATCGTTTGGTGGTAGTTTTCACATGGTAGCGAGAGCAACGTATGAAGTTGTAGTCGGAAGGTGGCAGCCAGCCAGGCGGACTTACAAAAGCCCTAACACCGTGCTATGTTGCTAGATTGCGACTCAGTTGCTGGGATCCGAACCTACACCCATCGACGCGGTGTCCGAACACGCCGTCAAGTAAACCATAATCGCTTCAATATCAATTCACAGATATTGAATTGAAATGAGTTATCATAAAAGATAATACTTTTAAAATTTGTTAAGATTTTTTTTAAAGCATATTACTACAGGTTTTAATCTAATTATTTTGTTATTAAATATTGTAGGTGGTAGAGCTACGCTGAAGCTATTAATAGTTTCAGTATGAATGTGCCGGCTCGCCCGGGGTAGTACCCCCCGACCCACAGAAAACCGACGTGAAGTAACAGTGCTTGCATTGTTGCGTTTCGTTCGGTCAGTGAGAGCGCTGGAGGCCCACCTTCCCTCCTCTTTCCCCTTCCCTTACTCCCCCTCTTCTAAGACAGGTTGGTAACGCAATTACGACTCCCCTGGTGTTGCAAGTGTCTATGGACGGTGGTGATCACTTAACTTCAGATGACCCACTTGTACGTTCCTTTGATATAAAAAAAAATATTGATATTTTTTTTAAGTATACGTAAATTATTAAAATTTATACGATTACTTTTTTTTAAACAATCACAGAAATGAAACGAAATAAATAAGGCATAATTAATTGTTAAGGTTAACATATAATATAATAATCATTATATTCTTCAAAGTATAATTGTTACATGTAATTTTTCAATATTAACGAACTCGCTAGTACAGGACACAAAAATGTGAGAAACGAAACAAAAAATTCCGCAGTCGTTTGGCCCAAATATATCAAAGATACGTCAACAGAATTTACATGCAGACGCAATACAGTTGGCTGGTTAGCTTGACCTAGAATTCTAAAATTATTACCTAGAGGTTAGTCATAGTCTTTTTTGTAACTTCCTGGCATTGTATGTTGTTTACCGACTCTCTAATCGCGGCTAGAAAAGAAATGAAAAATTGTTTTTTTTTTTTAAATTTCGTTTAATGATTACTGCCAATGAAAGGTCTAATGTGGAGTCATTTTCGTGTACTTCTCACGTCTTCACTTATGTCTCCAAGTTACTAGGAATATTACACGGTATCTATATACTGAAATGACGGAAGATATGAATAAAAATAAAAAAAATTAAGCCCATTACATGACCTACGAAAATCCTGCCAAAAAATCTCCTTTCGATAGTTTCCATTTTTTCCATTCCAATGAAGAGGCAAAGGAATCTAGACCATTCAGCCAAGTCAAACGTCATTTCGTGATTGCTAATTCCAGAGTGTCTTGCGATAATTCCTACGTTCTAACAAAATGGTGGCTACCTTGTTATAATTTTCCATGACGTTTTTATGTCACCTCAGAATTCATGCTCCGTGGTACTATTTACCATCCACTTCACTTGCACGCAATAACCGAACTATATTACGTAAAACACCACCAATATTACAAAATATAGAGCTAAATAACACAAGATTTTTTTTACATCATAGGATGCATACGAACAAGCGGGTCACCTGATGTTAAGTGACCACCGCCGTCTATAGGCACTAGCAACACCAGGGGAGTTGCAAGTGCGTTGCCAGCCTGTGTTTTAGGGGAGGGGGGAGTGTGGAGGTGGGTATCCGGCGCTCTAACTGACCGAACGAAACGCAACAATGCAAGCACTGTTACTTCACGTCGGTGTTTCTGTGGGTCGAGTGGTAGTACCCCGGGTGAGCCGACCCATTCATGCCGAAACCGATAATAGCTTCAGCGTGGCTCTACCGCCTACCACATTATGAATAAAATATAAAATCCACTACATGACAGATTAAAATCCCGCCAATAATTCCAAAAAGTCTCCATTTAACATAGATTAAAAATATATATAAAAAAAAACATAAAAAGACTCACCTGAACATTTCGCCACCAATCCAACCACGAAAAACGTGACCACAAATGCAAACAGCCTGAACTGCATTGTATATTAAGTTTATTCCTATAATAATCACTAATCAGTTCACTATAATAAATATTTTAATAAATTAATATATAATAAACACTGTAGCAACACTATCACTAAAGGCACATTCCCTTTGCATTCGATATATATTCAGGCACTTTTTATTCGGTTATCTGTGGAAAAAAGAAATATAATTAATAAACATAGGTTATTAATTAAAATCGGATATTTAACTTTTAAAAATAATTTTAAATATTATCAGTCAGTCAAATGCGTTCATTTTAAATCATATTTCTAAATGATATTATCATTTTATTAATTATAATTGTGCATGATTGCGTTTTCCTTAACTGTGGAGCGGTAAAGGTTGTAAATATAATTGTAGAAAAAAAATAATAATATATATATATAAAAATAAATATATATATATATATGTTTACCCACGATGAAATCCGAATCTTGGATCGATTTTAATTAATTTTTTTGTGTTTTCCATTGGATTCGAGTATGGTTTAGATTCACAAGTGGACCCGGTAGGTGTCGTTGTGATCTGATTCTAGGATATTTTTTTAATTATCAGGACAGGACAACGTCTGCCGAGCCCGCTAGTTGTATTATAAAAAAGTTATTTAAATACATCAGTCAACGAAATGTAACCTTAGAAAACGCTTTATCAAATTTTCCCTTTTTCTATTCACCCCATTATACGTTTCTCGTGAAATATTCTAAGCTAAACAATACACTTCCTAGGCCATTATCTCCCAAACAATATATTTTGTAAGAGGTCTTGCCCCGTTTAAGGTACGCGGCTCTCCCGAGCACAAGCTATGCGACCCACTAGTCTTATCTAAATAAACGTTCAATTAGACCGTAGTTTCGTAACGAACAATCGAACTCAGATAAACCCGGGGCCACTCGGTTTATTCGTTATGGCAATAAAACTTTCCTTCCTGTCATTATATGGCCACAAAAAGAACGAATTCTAATTTGGAAACAAAGTTCTTTGATACGGCTTTTGGTAGTATTTACCTGGTAGAGATCGTCACGTAAGAAATAAATAATAGTTTAAAAAAACTAAAAAAACACGCTTTCATAAAAAATCCAACTAAAAAACAGAAAATAAAATTTAATAAATTTGGATTAAGAATAGTGTAAATTAGAAATAAATGTATACTTTTATAAAAAGTGACAAAAAAATGATAAAAATACTGATATCTGGAGGTGCTGATATTAACATGCGATGCGTCACTGTTAATATCAGCATCTCCATTCTTAATCCAAATTTATTAGATTTTATATTCTGTTTTTTAGTTGGATTTTTTATGAAAGCGTGTTTTTTAGTTTTTTTTAAACTATTATTTATTTTTCATTTTTTAGTTAAATTTTTTAAACTTTTTTTTTCGGATTATTGCATTGTCATCGATCTTTGACAGGTGTGCAAAGTTTGAATTAAATCTGATCGTTCAAAGTAGGACAAAATCGAGCTCAAAGGGGTCGGTTACAAACAAACATACATACAAACATACAGGTGAAGCTAATAAAAGCGTGGTAAAAAGCGTTATGCCTCCTCTATGCTACTGTCTCTTTCTGTATAGGAATGTGTGTCCGTGCGAGCGTTTTGACACGATGTAGTTTTGACAAGATGTGGGCTCGGAACATACATGTAGTTGCTTGGTGACAGACCTTCAAATTAAGGATGGTAGCTAACCATACGGTATTAGCAACAGCCTTACTTCCTATGGTTCCCTCGCGATGCTTTTCCTTCAACGAAAGTTCAGTCTCATTTGGAAGGATTGTAAAATACGTCGATCGACATGGAGTCCGAATACGCTATTAACTGAGCCATCACCTCTTCAAGCAACACGGCAAGTGCTTCAGGGCATGATAAGGTATCCACACTTCATCTGACAATAACTACAATCTAGAAATAACCCAATTAGATATATTGATAACTATCGAATGATCTAAGCTTCGATAGTAGTCGCTCTTATATTGGTCTGAAGATTCTCAGCAGTTATAAAAATGTTTGAAACTCTAATAAAAGCAGTCTTGTTATATGGATCCGAGTGCTGGGCTACAAAATAGACAGATGAGAAAAGACTACATGTGGCAGATGGATGTGTGGTGTAAGATAAAGAATGAGTATATCAGAGGAAGTTCGAAAATAGCACCAGTGGCAGAGAAGTTGAGGAGTAATAGGTTAGCATCGTACGGGCATGTTATGAGAAGAGATGAAAGTCATGTAACTAGAAACGTTTTGAGTATAAACGATCGGATGTAGAAGTAAAGGAAGACCGAAAAAGGTATGGATGGACTGTTTGGAAAATGATTTGTGTATAAAAGGTGTGAATACTGAGATGACATCTGACAGGGGTGAGTGGAAAAGGAAAACATGTTGTGTCGACTGTGTGAGATAAGGGTAAGATAAAAGAAGAAGATTGTCAGTAGCTATGTATAGCAGATCAATATATAATAGCTGATTATGAAATGTGACAAAATAATTTTGTATACATCGGCCACTTTATCGAGTGATTGTGGTCGCATCTCATTCGGGCACAATTTCCATGACCTCCCACCCAACAGTGTTATTGGTATCATGCTTAATTATATCAAGTATGTCCGGAAACACACACTTACGAACGCCTGCTAACTAAAAATAGTACACCATTTATTAGTCTACAAAATCCTTCCTTCCCCGTATCGCTTTGATCTCACAAGAGTATATCATGTCTGATTTACTAAGACACCTTGTAATTAAAGGGTTCATGTTAAGCAAAGGTCGGAGTATTTTGGTCACGTTGGTCATACTCGGAGATTGGACAACGCTTCAAGGGGTGGGTGAGGGCAATAAACATTTCAACCTAAAAATAAAGGCTTGTTATTACACTGATTTGACTTTAGTCTTAGATCAACTGGAAGTCAATTCTTTGTTTTACACTTATCATGATGATTTTAAAAAATAAACTAAACGCATCAGAATTACTCATTCTTATCCGAATTTAATGATTTTTTTTTCTTATACTTAAAAGGTAACTAGGCTGGTTCTTATCAACAGTCGGACCCGGTAGATGATGCTGTTGTCGAAACTTTTGAAGAGAAAACTTTTTTAACCGCGTCGAATTGTATTTTTCGGAGGAGATAAAGTCATGATTTCACGTTATGACATGCTAGTAAGCGTGACCGTATTACGATGTAAAAGCCTGTATACAACTGTGTTTTTGGTTTTCATATCTGTCGGCAGTTTTTATGCCTGCTTAAATTATTTTTTTGTTCACGACTTATTAAGATTATTGTAGGTCATAGTCGTAGTACAGTATTTATATGTAGATTGACGAAAAGACAAAAGTTAAGCACAATTTTCTCCTGTGTTTGTTAACCGGTTTTGATTATTTATTTTATTTAATTTTAGCTTTAAGGGTCATCGATGAAATCGAATCGGAAATATTTACATTATTCATGTTATCAAGAAGTAGAACTCTTTATTTATACGTCTCTATTCGTCATACTTCACGTTCCTTGCATCTACAATCTGTAATATTTGTGCAATACTCAATATAGATAATAAGCTATACTGAGGATTAATATCCTTACTAATTTAAGAGGTACAGAAAATGATATACGGAACCTTTTATCTAAAAAAACTGTACTATTCCCGAGTTTCAGTACTATATTAAGTTTACAGTAACGCGTGCAACTCTGTTCTATAACACCATTTAGACGTAGCATGTATGAAGCTAGTATATATAGGATGTGTCGTAAAGACACGACATATGTAAGACTTTTGTACTACAGGGATACAGTTTAATAAAAAAAAATACAACAAAAATCAATCTCACGGGGCGTTCTTAAGCGGTCACCCATCTAAGCACTGACCGCGCCCGACGTTGCTTAGCTTCGGTGATCGGACGACGGTTTTCAACACTCTAGCCGACACAGTGTTTCTCCCCACCGCTTTTTGTCATACAAAAAGGTTGCCATCAGAACTTCAAAGATAAGAAGATTAACATCAAAAAACGAAACATCACAGAGAAGATTACTTATGATGAACTGTTTCCTTCCTAATAAATATGATAATACGATCCTTGAACAATTCAATACACTGAACGAGTCATTGATTCGGGTAATGCAAACGGCCTTGCCATTGTTGTCAGTTGTATTATGTTTTCGATTATGTCATTAGGCTATTAAGTTCACAATAAGATCGACCGCAAATCCGTTAGATTAATCGTCCTTTAATGTATTACATTGTTATACAATTTAATTCTATATAGCTACTATAGTTTTATACCGTTTTATAGTAGTACTAGTCGTCACGGCGGACGTTGTCCGCTCTGATAATAAAAAACATCTTGAAGTTAGACATATGCTGTCGCTGACTTTTTTGTAGGCATTATCAAGCTCTATAACTTTTCTCTGGAACTCAATCATATATCTCTCATCGTTAAGGCAGCGTTAGTACGAAACGTTTTCTTTCGACCGTTTTTTCGCCGACTTACTTTACTACCACAAAAAAGTCTTTTCATTTTGCGGAGTAATATATAGCCTATGACACTTACAAATAACGTGGCTTTCTATTGGTAAAATAATTTTCAAAATCGGTTCAGTAGATCCAGAGATTACCCCCTACAATGTCACAAACTCACAAACTTTACCTCTTTATAATATTAGTATAGTATAGAAGTGTAGATTAGCTGACCCGGCCACGCGTTCTTGTGACTCATTTATTACATGTTGAATTTAAAATTAATTAAATTTGGGATGTAAGGGGTGTCGAATGGGTTGTAAGGGGTGTCGAATAACATCATAAGATTTGAGACACCCAAGCCAACCTCACCTGCATGTGGTGTACCCGGCTGAATAACGAACGTGACAATGGCGAAAGTGGAGTGGTAGGATTCTACAGCCTGACTAGGTCGCAACCACGATTTATAAGGCGAAAAAGCCAGTCATAGTGACTTGCTTCTGCGCGTCGCGTTTCGGGATCAGCCTGTGCATATCCAGCTTCTCGCAGGCCGACATGACAGCGGCGACCAGCGATGGATATCACTCGTACATGTAAGTCACTCGGTGGTCGCCATTGTTTTTGGATTGTACTGTGCTTACCATCAGGCATAGGGGAGTCACATTATCGTGCTACAATTAAAAAAAAATGAGACAAGCTATTTTCAAATTTGAAACGTGGTGCAATCTATGAGATATCTATAACAGTCGGCCAGACAATTTTATGTTAACAAGCTAATTTAAAGCGCTATCGATTTGAGACTGATGAACCTTACAGTTGGACAAAAATTTAATTACGTATTTAGACATGACCTAATGCTGTATATAAGTTTCCGCGGTTATAAGAAAATAAAAAAAAATCAGGTGTTTAGAAGACAGTCGAGCTTCTGTAAGTTTGTGTTGAATATATCTACGTACAGATCGCTAACCAATTTATGCCTTATGTAAAAAAGAAGCGAGTCGAAATCACATGACCCATAAATAGTGTCACCACAAACATTTATACTCCACGTGATATTATTGTGGTAAAGTTTTTTTTTTTCGTAAAATATAGAATGGAAGCAATATAATATAGCTGTTTATAACCAACATATGAAGGGTATATTTAGTCACAGTTATTATTATCAGGTTATTAATGACATGTAGGCTTTCTAATACCAACTTGGTTAACTAACATAGTTAAACTGAAAATCCATCGCTAAACATATAATAAATGTGTTCTGGCAGCTGCACTTGAGAGCCAGTCCGGCTCTAGGTTTAGCTTAGGTCATTTCGTTAGTAACGTCAAACGGCATTGTGGTCAACTGCTAAAACGTATAGGGTATAAAAAAGTATAGTAGGGTACTTAATTCACGTGACGCTTTTTTTAGTTTATCGCGTTCAGATATAAATCGGCCACTGTTTACTAATTGGAATGCTTTCAAACAACGACCAGCGATCTCTGCTCACCATAAAACACAGTGATATCTCACTTTGCCATATAGCTTTATAGAAAAATTACCCACTTATAGACCGACTGCGAGAGTCCCGAAATTATGTAAAACAAAGTCGAGGCAGTTATAAGGACTGCTGACAGAAGTGAAAACTCAGAACAAAGAAATAAATGTGTTCTCTTTTGAATTTTAATATTAACTATAGCGTGAATGACAATATTTAAATTTCAGAATTTGTTTATTGAAATTATTAACATTAGTGTGGTTTTCATATTTGTTGGCTCTCGGAGCAATAATTATATACATTTTTATATAGTTTATTAATCAATCAAACGTACGATGAACTGCAAAATATAAATATCATATGTACATAGGTCCCTATACTACGCGTCGCTAGTCTGACGCAAGCCACGCAAGCGCAATTCTATCGGTCATGCTTATTACCATGTCATGACGCGAAATTAAAAATTTATCCCTACAACGCGTCTAAAGAAGTTTTCACTTCAAAAAATACCCACTTACGATCCGACCGCGACAGTCCCGTAATTATTTAAAAAAAAATGGTCACATTAGTCACGACTCTCTATTACTCACGTTTTTAAGTCACGAGGTATAAAAATGTCAGCCGTCTCTTTCGTCCACGAAAGCGAACGTGACTACATTGTTTGTCTGTTTGTTTGCTTGCTTTAACATGTTTCGTAACGGAGCGCTTTGCGGTGAGCACATTAATCCACTAACCTACATCTCGGTTATACTTTGTACTTGCGTTCACGTGTTTTGTTATACCTGTTTTTAACGAATAAGCTGTTTCGTATATTATTTCAACTGACACTGCAGAATGACGATCCAATGAGAACAAATAGGAAAAACTTGAAACCGCTATGCAATAACAGCACATATAGAATTTCGTAAGGCGCTCGGCTATATAATAACTTTTGTACCATTTGTGACTACGATTTTGTTCCATAATCGTGAGTTAGTTAACCAAAACAACGATTTATTTTTTTTAAATGAGACATTATGGAAACATAAATACAAAAACATGTAGGACTCTACAGTAATGAGTACAAGTGGACGAAATTCGACCACGAGAAGTGGTGCAAGATTTTATTCACGTGTTTATAGTATTGTAATATTGTATCTACATCGTGAAGTATGAGGAATAGAGAAATACAAAAATAAACATTATTTCCCATTTTTAATTCTTGATAATAACAAAAACCAAAACCCGATGCAGTCATAAGGACTGCCTACAAATGTGAAAATTCAAAACAATGATATAACTGTGTTCTCTTTGAATCGTTTAATCAACGTTAATCTGAATTACTTAAATATCATAATTTGCAAGTAGAAATTATGAACATTAGCCTAGTTTTGATATTCATTGGTACTCCGATCAATTATTATATACGTTTCTATACAGTTTAATAAATACTCAAACATATGATGAGCTAAACAATCTCAATACAAAATATCAATATTACATGTGCACAGGCCGCTATACTACGCATCGCTTGTCTGACGCAAGCGCAATACGTCACGAGCATGTCGCTGACATCGGTGACGCGAAATCACTAGATGTTACCCATCTGCAAAATTCAAACGCTCAATGATACAGTCGAGTATATATAATATCTGGCACAAGCGAAATACAAACACGAGAATGTCAGTGACGCTTCCCTAGCATGTCGAGGTTATTTGTGACGCGAACCCATAAGTTTAGCCCTACCAAAAAATCGCTTAACGCGGCTCAAGAAGTTTTCACTTCAAAAAAAAATATAATAAAGTAAATCGGCTAAGAAATAGAAACATATATAGCTAGATTTATGTATATTGGCATCCGTGCGGAACCTGGTTCTGTCGCTAATAATATGTAAATTGCGAACTATTTAAATAGCATCATTAACTTCACAATTTTAAAGGGAAAAAAACGCAGTGTACTGTCGTGTAAGTGTCTACGTAACCTGACCTTCGTGTTGTGTTAATTTGAGAGACAAACAAAAAGATAGTAGACTGGTATATCCACCTGTTAAAACATATGTTATTTTTTTACTTTTATGTCAGGAAATAGTTACTTTCTGAGTGTAACTATATATAGTTTTTTTGTGAATTGGTATTTCGGCTCCTTTGTCATCCCACTGTTGGGCACGGACCTTATTCGATGATACCGTGTAACTATTTGTATATTTTACAAGCCAAGCCCGATTGTAGGACAAACTAGATTTTCCTAGGTCAAACCAGTTTATTCTGAAATAATGTAGAATTCCAATAAATTTCTCAAACGAAAAACATTACATTATTATTTTAAAATCATCCTACAATTGGGTTTGGCCTGTAACCTATACATAGACATACACTATTGACAAGCACGAATTATAATCATATTTATATTTCATCACGATGCCCTCTATTTATCTGTCAATTCATTTTTTTTCTCCAATCGTCTTCGGAGACGCATCTGCCATTGTCAAATATTAAAGACTTTTAAATGAGAGTTTTGGCTGTAAATCAATATGTCATTCAGTTGTTTTTATTCATAAACTCTACCTTCAAAGCCTTAACCCTTAATCCTTCAAATTAAAACCTCTTCGAGATTCTTAAATATCATATTAATTTAGTATAGGTTTTTTTAATTGTTCACTATATCACCAAAAGGTCTTTACATTTTTTTGTAATCTATCATAATGCCTACTGTTTGCCTTGTTCGATAAACAACGTAATCATCAATATATGTAACAACAGAGGTGTTATCAAGAAATTCTACTAACCTCTACGGACCTCACAATATTTCACAATAAACACGTAATAACCCGCCAATGTGAATACTGGCAGACATCTTGGTTTTACTATTTATGTAATAGATTATACTTGTGGTCGCCTAGTGGTCGAAATTCGATCATAATTCATTTTGACATTCAATAAGACCAAAAAGAATTATAATTATTTCAGTGGTTACATAATTTTTCACAAATTATTTATCAATTAATTACTCAAGTATTTATAAATGTTTATTATAAATTTACATATTATATTATAATAAAATTAACCTGTAATTTCACCAGTTAATTTCAAAGGGTGTGTAAGGTATGGACCGTAAATCACGTTAAAAATATTGAACGTAGGATTACAAAAGGTAATTGAGTTTTTGGCGGGATTTTGGTCTGTAATGTAGTGGATTTTATATTTTATTCATAATCTTGTGTTACTTGACTATATATTGTGTAAAATTGGTGGTGTTTTATGTAATATAATTTGTTTATTGTGCATAAGTGAAGCGAATGGAAAATAATGCCATGGACCATGAATTCTGAGATGCCACAAAAACTCCATGGAAAGTTCTAACAAGATGGCCACCATCTTGTTAGTTCATTGTAATTATATCAATAAATTTGTAATACCACTAACTACTCGACAATGGCAGTAATTATTTAAAAGATTGGTTGCCAAAAATAAAGTAAAAAAAAAAGTAATTGGAACGTAAGAGTAAATTGAAGGATGGCGAATCGACTTTTTGATTTACATGTGTGTATATGCTGTGTGTCATTCAAGCAGTAGTGTTTATTTTGATTAATTTAATGTATTCCTAATGCATTTTATATAAAAAAATAGGTTTATGCACTTCTCCTCCATATCAACTTTAACTATGCCAATTTCACGTTCATCCGTTCTTGCAATTCACGAATTAATATATAGATATAGAGCGAACACAGTAGTAGTAATAATATTCGTCTAATTGGACAGGCGAAGGAATTAATCCATACTGCCGATTGTGAAGTTATCAATATATGTAGTTTTTATGTACCTATTCTATAACCAATTTTCTTTTGTGTCTAATTTAATATAAAGGCATAAGCGTCAAATCTTCTATATATATATTTTCGTACATCCTTTTATAATACTTTTTTTTTATCTTCTTAAACTTTCGTTTCAAAAAATGTAATTTACAACATCCCAAAAGAGGTTTCTCGATATAAGCGATTTTGTGGGGTTTTTCTTTGTATAAACGCGATAATCACGGGAATAACCAATTAAATTTGATAAATTATTTTTGCATTTTATATCTTATTTATTTACTAACGTTATAAATTAGAATGTTGAGTTACATCGAATAAAGTGTTTACTTTTCGTATATTATTGACATTCCGTTATTAATTGAGAAACTAAAAGAACTTTTGTATTGGCAAAACAAAGGTTTATACAAGTTCACAGCTTATTATCTCATATTCCGAGGCGAGACGTTAAATATGACTAGACTACATCAAATTTGCTTACAAAGTTTAAAGGAATTAAGTGAACTATTTATTCCCTAGCTGTGTCCGCGACTTCGTGCGACAAACAGTGACTAATAGAATCATGTGAATATATTAAGTCCATTTACTTATCTACTTTTTCTCGTACTTAAGTCCCATCGTCATTAAAATTACAATAACGCTTGAAAGAGTGAACCGATTTTAATGAAACTAAGACTAAATGTTACTCGAGGATATGCTTTACGATTTTCTTGGTGAGGCTTTATCGTGAACACAGTACTTTAGCAGTGATGCGTTCATACAAACAGAGAGACAGACATTACTAAAAAATGATTAAAATGTATTTTATTACTTATTCCAAGACACCTGCAACATTTTTTTTTTCACTAAAATCTAAATATACAGACACGTTAGATTTACACTCTTATTATATGTATAGATTGGTATAACTTCTTTTTTCAAAACAACTATGATCGCAATTCAGTTTTAAATTATTACATTACTAATGTACTTTTAATAAGATTTCATATGATAATAAATTAATTTCCTATAATTAAAGTGTATAAAAATTCATAACGCAATCGGTTTAAGCATAACTGACCGTTCGACCTAAATTTTTCGTCGGTGAGTGAAAACATTTTAATCGATCGGCTATATGAGACGAGCGAATTATTCACCGTCTCAGCGTTGGCATACACAAAAAGTGCCTTTGCCTAAATTTGTACAAGACCCAATTTTACATAACGGTACCGTCGAAGACCGACTCACAGACGTAGTAAGTTAAGGTACAAGTTGTTTTTTTGTATAATTTAAATAAAAATAATGTTTTATTATATTTGTTACGATTCGAAAGCTTAAGTATCGGTTTGTAAAAGCAGTATCAGGATTGTTGTAATTTTTTTTTATTTTTTTTATTTTTTAACTTTATTTTTGGCAACCAATCTTTTAGATTATTACTGCCATTGTCGAGTAGTTAATAGTATTACAAATTCTTCTTCCATTCCATTTTCGGCAACCAGTCTTCTAGTAGACCATTACTGCCATTGTCAAGTGAGTATCGATATTACAAGTTTCTTGATATAATTTCAATGAATGCCATTGTCGAATATTTAATAGTATTTCAAGTTCTTCTTCTATTCCATTTTGGCAACCAGTCTTCTAGTAGACTATTACTGCCATTGTCAAGTGAGTATCAATATTACAAGTTTCTTGATATAATTTCAATGAACTAACAAGATGGTGGTCATCTTGTTAGAACCTTCCATGGAGTTTTTGTGGCATCTCAGAATTCATGGTCCGTGGTATTATTTTCCATTCACTTCACTTATGCACAATAACCAAACTGTATTACGTAAAACACCACCATTTTTACAAAATATAGAGTCAAATAACACAAGATTATGAATAAAATATAAAATCCACTAGATGACAGACCAAAATCCCGCCAAAAACGCTACCGTCTTCGTTCATGATAAAACCTCTGCAAGAATCTCATAAAGCATATCTTCGAGTAAAATTTAATCTTTGGTTTATTAAAATCGGTTCGGTCTATCAAAAGTTATTGTAATTTTAATGACGACGCGACTTAAGTACAAGAGAAAAGTTGATAGTAATTAGACTTTATACATTCGGATGACTTTTTTAGTCACTGTTTTATACACGAGGTTCCAAGCGAACGAAGTCACAGGCACAGCTAGCATTTACTAAATACTGTATTAGATGTATGACGTGTTGGTAAACTTTTATTCATTAATATTTTTTACATTTATTTTTCTATGTACAATTTATTTTACATATGTTATTGGAGCAAGAATTAAGCGACCATAAATTCATATCTATGAATGAATGGAGTGAACTATAATTACAAATAAACATTTTTATCGTAAACTCTTGTAGAGTATAAGAACGGTATGTCTTGAAGGGAAATGTTGATAACTTATCGGCTTCTGCGTCAACTGTTTACGTTCGTAGTTGCCTATACATTGTAGATTAGCGTTGCTGCATTATTATTTATAGTCAGTTGCAAAGTTTAAGGTTAATTACAGAACTATCGTATACGTGGTGGATATCAGGGCCGACATTTTTGTCGCAGGAGCATGACAAAATAATCGCACTCTCAATACTGGTACAGTCCTCGCCAATCTCTCCGACCGCTCTGAATATAGCTTCTTCGGATACAAATTTAAATATAAACACGTATCATTATTACATAGTATAAAACAAAGTCCTTTACCGCGTCTGTCTGTCTGTTTGTTCGCGATAAACTCAAAAACTACTGGACGGATCTTTATGCGGTTTTCACCAGTGGATAAAGTGATTCACGGGGAACGTTGGTATATAATTTGTCCAGGATATTTTTATAATTAGGGCGGGACAACGTCTGCCGGGCCCGCTAGTTATATTATACAAGTGCTCGTCCAGTGCTCGCACTGCGACCATAGAGAAAAAAAATCCCCTTTTCTTATTAATAACAAACACTAAAGCTCAACAAAAAATAGCTACAAAATAAAAAAAATATAAAGAAAATTGGCTAAGAAACAGAGGAGGGAGATATTTTTAACCGTTTCTTCATTTCCTAACTTAATATATAAAAATCCAGCGTCAACCGATCTTCATGAAAGTTGAAATTTATGTATAATTTGATCCAAATTCAAACATAGGATAATTTATATTTATATACAATATATTTTAATTACAAATTAAACGATTGTCAATGTTGATTATTCTTATAAATTGTTAGTTTCATCAGTCTCGAACAGATGGCGTTTTAAATTAGTTTGTTGACAGAAAACTATAGGACCGACTATTATAAATGACTCATAGATGGCACCACGTTTCAATTTTACGAAAAGTTTACGATAGTTTTAATTCTACATGTAATAACTGAACCACAGCAACGTGTGGTCGGCTCAACTAGTTTATATATAGACATGTAACATGGTGACAACTTAAGAACTTAACTAATGAAATCATGACATGGTGGTAGGGCTTTTTCTAAGTTCACCTAACTACAGCCTTCAAGTTGAAAATCTGTCGCAAAAAAAGAGTCCGGTGAAGCTGTAAAGACCTTGCCAGGTCAATAGCATAGTCAGTTCGAGAAAAAAAAAAAAAACTGTCGCAAAACACCTGTTGGTGTGTTCCGGCAGCTGTACTTGAGAGCCAGCCCCCCTAGATTTAGCATGTTTACCATGCTAGACCACATCATCATGTTTTTTTTTTTTTTATGTCATTGCAGGCAAACGAACAGGTGGGTACCTGATGTTAAGCGATCACCACCATCCATAGACACTAACAACACCAGGGGAGTCGAAAGTGCGTTGCCAGTCTGTGTTAGGAGGAAAGGGAGGGAGGGGGGAGAGGAGAGGGGAGGTGGGCCTCCGGCGCTCTCACTGACCGAACGGAACGCAACAATGCAAGCACTGTTACTTGACGTCGGTTTTCTATGAGAGGGTGGTAGTACCCCGGGCGAGACGACCCATTCGTGTTGAAACCAATAATAGCTTCAGCGTGGCTCCTCTACCTACAATTTTTTAATTTAACATCACATGATATGTGACCCATCGCTAGAAACCTAAAGTGTATTAAAAAAGTCGACTTACAAGAGAAAACATGACGTTCTTTCTGTGCAGTCGGTAAAATCGCTAACCACTGAGAGTTTACCAACACGCCACGCATCTAACACGATATTTGCCAATAATGATCTATATGTAGTATAGATATTTCGAAATTTAGAAACTAACTTAATATACTCCCATTAATATGTACGCCAAATTGGGAACTAACAACTAATTTATAACATTTCGATTAGAAGAAGTCTAAAATGATTTATCTAATACTATCTAAAAAAAAAATACTTCATTGAACGAGATGATTTGAAAATAATACGTGGACCGTGAATATCGATGTGCCTAGCCTTTCCAGAAAGCTGTAATAAGGTGGCGACAATTTTACTATAACGCATTTAATAAACTTTATTATTTAAACCTTATAAAAAAAAACATTCTCACAAACTTTCTCATTTATAATACGAATAGGACGTCTTATCAGAACTGCATAGCCACGTGGTTTCATTACGAACGGCGTGATGATAATGCATTTGATTTATTACTTTTTCTTTTCGACGCATTGTTTACCGACCGATATCGTTTGATCCGACCATACATCGGGTCATATGATATTATTAGAGCTGCATATCAAATTATAAAGCACTTTATATCGTTGTACAAACAAAAATGAATCGTTAAATTTTATATAGTTTATTCTCTGACTAGCCGGTGTTCGCGACTCTGCCTCGTAAAGCCGGGTGTTGTTCCTTGAAGGCTACCTACACGCGTTTTCTATGGATTAATTATAGGTTATGTTTTGAATAATGTAATTTTGTTATTACCGCTGAGCCTTTATAGAGAAGCGTAATTATATGTGGTCTGTATTATACTCTGAAAATTCATCTATCTGCCAGTAAAAGTCTCTTCAAAATCGATACAGCCGTTTCGCAGATTAAGCTTGAACAAACATAAAGCAGTTCCATTTAATTTATCTTTATATATATATAATGTTTCTGTCATGTGTATATTATATGACAGACCTCCTCCTAAACCGCTGGACAGATTTTGATGAAATTTTTTGTGTGTGTTCAAGTGGATACAAGAATGGTTTAGATTCGCAACTGGACCCGGTAGGTAGCGCTGAGGTTGATTTTTAGTTTTTTTTAATGTCGAGGCAGGACAACATCGGCGGGTCCCGCTAGTATGTATATATAAAATGAAGATATTAATTATTTATCGTAAATTAAAAAATATTTAGAGAACATCAAAATAAATAATAACATTTAACGAATCATTATTATATAAAATCATTTTTCTTTAGTTCTAAGTTCTTTTTTGTAACCATACTTCTAGTAGATTATTACTGCCATTGTAAAGTAGGTTATAATATTACAAGTTGCTTGCGATCATTGTAATGTTCTAACAAGATGGTGGCCCCCTTGTTGGAACTTTCTAGTGAGTTTTTGTGGCATCCCAGAATTTATGCTCTGTGTTATCCTTTCCCATTCACTACACTTATGCACAATAACCAAACTATATTACGTAAAATACTGCCGATATTACAAAATATAGAGTCAAATAACACAAAATCTATACTATAATAAAACTGTAGCAAGGTCAAATCTGTACATTAAATATTTTTTGAAAATTTTTATCGGAGTAGACTTTATTATCGATATAGAAGCCAAAAATAATCTTTTTACAATTTTTGTCTGTCTGTCTGTCTGTCTGTCTTTCTGTCCCTGTGAACACGCATCACGCTGAAAGTACAGAACCGATTTTAACGAACCTTGACACAGTAATAACTAATATTCCAAGGTTACATTTAGGATACTTTTTGTCCCATAAAACGTAAGGGGTTCTCCAGGATAACGAAAGATAAAAAATTGTAGTTAATGTAACAAGACTTTTTTGCAACACCTTAGTACAAGAGCCAGCAACGTTGGAAGAACGAGAATTTTAGAAAAGCTGGTTCTTTAACATGAAGATATATTATGCCCTTCCAAACAGGATTCAGGATACGTGGTAGCCGGTTAACGTTGTGTTTTTAATACGCATCACACCTTTACAGATCAAAATTTTGGGTTATAAATAATTTAAGGAACATTTTTTTTCAGTAACTATTAAACGCTATTAAAACATGAATTTATCACTGTCAGGGAATTTTGTTATTGACACTAATATGACCGATGATATTCTTTATAAATAAAATAATTCATTTCAAACCATTTTATTTTTTCCATTGCAAAGAACATATATTATTTTATTAACCATTATGATATTGAGATTTCACCGTAAACAATGAAAAACAACGATAAACGTAGACATATAACTTGGGACTGACGCCATCTTGATTACATGCGTCTATAACAGGCGCTTTCACAAGTATCACTATCTTTATCATACATACAATGGGGTAAACATATCAATGCAGATGCAGAATCTAGCTCTAAGTCTCTTAAAGTTTTCAAAGCATTAGCCGGTTCTAACTGGGGTGTTCATTCATAACATTGAGTTCGTTTATACATCAATATTATACGCAGTCAAATTGACTATGCGAGCTTTCTTTATGATAATAGCGCTCAGATTAACCTCTATAAACTTGAAAAAGTCCAAAACCAGGCCATGAGAATTATCGGGGGTTTCATTAAAAGTACTCCAATCCATGTTATGGAAAGCGACTTGAGCATATGTCCGTTACATCTTAGGAGACAATATTTAGCTGGCAAAATCTATTAAAATAAATGTAGATGGTATTTGGAAGCCAAAGAGTCAATATGATATTCTTAAAATAAATATATTTGTCTTCAATATATAAATAAATATTACCAAATTTTGTTAAAATATACACTGACGGATCTAAAGCTGGTAATTATTTAGGAGCCGCATTTTTTGAGTCAAATACCAAAACTTTTATGAAATTTCAAATTGATGAAAATATTTCAATTATGCACACTGAACTGACAGCAATTGCAGAGGCCTTATCATTTGTAGAATCCACTGAGTCCATTAAGATTGTTATTTTATCCGATTCAAAAACTGCTCTTCAACACGTAGCTCGATGTACCTTGACTTTTCGAGGAATACCGATAGCCTACACTATTTTGAAGCAATTACTAGATTTCAAAGCAAAGAACAAAGTAATTATTTTACAATGGATCCCTTCTCATATAGGTATAACTGGGAATGAAAGAGCTGATCTTTTAGCTAGAGAAGGATCCTCCGAGTGCTATTATTAATATTTTACCAACTTATTTAGATGTATGCTCAGTATTTAAAAATAGCTGTTACTCGCAATGGAAGGAATACTTTGATGAGCGTTCTAAAACAAAAGGAATATGGTACAGAACGATTCAGCCACATCCCTTAAGGTCACCATGGATTGATGACGGTACGATTTGCCGTCGGGAAGCAATCACAAGAATGAGATTACACCCACAACACATCCCATGTAAAAAGTTTGCCTACCTGATGCGTAAAGTACCATCAACACTCTGCCAGAGTTGTGAGCTCATCGATGATGTGCACCACATCCTGGCAGAATGTGTTCGAAGCTAAGATATTAGATCTCGGTTTAATGCTACTGGTTCGTTCCACACTGGTTTGTACAATTCGTTATTGTCTGATCCCATTTCGAAAGATGCTAAAGAATTGTACAAAATTAATATAAGCTATTGTTAAGTTTATTGTCATTCTTATTGTTATATAGTTGTATGTTACTTAGGCGATATAGTCGCGCAGGCGACTAAGCCTTCATTAAAAATAATAATAATATTAAAATTACAGCTATCTTAACATGGTTTGAACATACTTATTTGATTTACAAAAAAATAGCATCGGGCACATTATTGTTAATAACAAAAATGTCTGGCGATAATAATTTCATGTGTTAGTAGCGTTTCAAAGTTAGTAAAAAACAATACATTAAAAAATTATATAAAAATCAATATTTTTGCCTGTAAATGTGCGATATGCACTAATAAACGCAACGTTTACAGCCAGGTAGCCCGCACACTGTTCGGAAGAACATAAAGATATATAAAAACTGGCTTATTGAAATTCTTTTTCGAAACCATTACTAGCTCTTAGACAAATAGTTATAGGTAAGTGACATTTGACGCGTCGTGTTCATATCTTTTTAATATTTCTATTTTTCTTCAATACAATGGAGTGTGAAAAAGTTTTAATACAAGTTGAAAATAGTTATGATATCATTCAGTGTTTCATTTATCATTATTTATTTTATGAATACATTTTATCGTTTAATTTACAATTTAACTCTATCAACTTGATATTTTATAATGTAAGCTCTACTGGCTGTATAGTAAACGTCTACAAAAAAGGGGAAAGGAACTTCGTTAGAAACTGGGGGTCCATGGACCTCTAAAGCTTTTTTTCACATTACCGCCAATATATGTAGGTTGCTACGAACGGGTTGTAGCCTTATTTTAAAATATTTTTCACAAACCATCTGGGTTTGAGTGAGTTCCTTGATAGTTTGAATTCACAATTGGAAATCGATGGTGTGGCTGCAATAAGGTTTTAGGTATATTAAAACTTTTCGCGTTTAAAAATACAATTGACACCAGTTATAACCGATTTGGTGCAGACGAAGTTGCACGGGTCAGTTAGTTATGAATAAAATATAAAATCCATTACATGACAGACTGAGATCCCGTCAAATACTCCCAAGTTCTAAATTACTAATCCATATTCTTTGCTTACATATTAAATATATTTGAGAGTTGTCTGTGGAACAAGTTGACATTTCATTCGCGACCTCAAAATTATATTATCTGTGTTTTGATTGTATAACTTATCTCGTCTGATAAAGCTGTTGATAAAATCGATATCCGCCGCTTAACAATATTTTTAATATTGGCACTGCATTTTACAAATATAGAATATACCAATTCGAGAATAGAAAAGTCGAGGTTATGAATTCCGAGTATTCTTTCTTTATTCGAGACGTAACGGTGTTTAAAATAATTTCATACGTTTAGGTATGCGCTTGAAATTGGTACAGCTAAAAAACAACTATTACAATACATCAAACAAGAAAACCGTAAATTTAGATTAAAAGATCAGTGGCTTGATGTTAGAATTACATGTCAAATTCTTTTTCAGTAAAGTTTTTGACGGGATCTTGGAATGTCATGTAGTGGCCTTTATATTTTATTCATAATCTTGTGTTACTTGGCTCTATATTGTGTAATATTAGTGGTGTTTTACGTAATATAGTTCGGTTATTGTGCACAAGTGAAGTGGATCGGAAATAATACCACAGCACATACATTCTGACTTGCCATAAAACTTCCCTGGAAATTTCTAACAAGGCGGCCACCATTTTGTTAGTACATTGAAATGATTCCAAGAAACTTGTAATATAATTACCTACTCGACAATGGCAGTAATAATTTACTAGAAAATTGGTTGCCAAAAAAAATGTCAGTAAATAACATTAGAACAGTTTTTGGCGGGATCTTAGTATGTTGTAGTGGCTTTATTAAAATAATTAAATTAAATTTTTACGAATTAACTTTGTAATACGTAAATAAAATAAAGTTGCAGTATTCTCGACCGACTTTATTGAACGGTTATTTCATTAAATCCCACAGAAACAAAGTTAACCTCGCCTATGCGATTGGGTAAACTTTCTATCCGCTGTACCGCTATATCGTAATTAAATTTATTAATTATTTTACGACGTCAGCTCATAGCTATGACGCACGTTCATAGGAATAGCAATATTACATCAAGTTACACATCTGTCGTGTAACTCGATATGCCTTTTAACTGCAGTTTATCTATTCAGAGGAACTGCGATTGGAATACCCTTTGAATACATTGTAGGAACTACGGATGCGATTTGTAAAATAAATACGATGCGAGCGAAACTTTGTTCGGATCGTAGGCATTATTCAACGGAAAATTTTCGGAAAACTTTACGATTTAGGGTATTAAAATCGCGTTTTTAATCTTAATAATTGGAAAATGGGAATGTAATGGCAAATCAACAGTAGACGAGATATCCAACTTAAATGAAATTAGGAGATCGCGAATTTTGGAACGATGCATTCGAATTTACTTCCTTTGCCTGCGTCTGCCCATTTTTTACTTTTTCGAAAAGCCAAATTAAAATTCTGGATCTCTTCATTTTTTTTCCACCTTCGCTCACACCTCTTAGGAGTTGACTTATCAGGTGGTGGGCCTCCGGCTCTCTCACTGACCGAACGAAACGCAACAATGCGTGCACTGTTACTTTACGTCGGTGTTTCTGTGGTTCGGGTGGTAGTACCTCAGGCGAGCCGACCTATTCAAGCTAAAACCAGTAATAGCTTCAGCGTGGCTTTACCATCCACGACTAACTGATTTTTTTCAATAACACTCTTAGTAAACATTAAAATATATTCATATTAAAAGAAAGTAGAGTGAATAAATAAATGTAGACGGTAAATACTTGTATCAAGTTATACAATTATCTCAACTTACTTTTCTAAACCTGTATTATAAGCATTTGCTGCAGTTTCCAATTTTTCAAAATTCACAACAAGATATTCACGTATGATCTATCTATCTAACACAAAAACGCAACTAACAAATACGTTTTCACGACATTTACACGTGTACAACCTGTCTTTACAACCGTGTGTTGAGGTTATATGACAACAAGAGACAGGGACAGAGAGAGAGAGAGTTGCACACCCGGCTGCGCGCTCACTTGCTCGTGTGCTCCTTTGCTTAGGCTCGATACATACATACATACACACACAGCATATTCGTTACGTGACGATTTCTACTAAATCGCACTATCGGTAAGCCGCGTTAAGAAACGTCGTTCCAATCTTAATATATATATTTCTTATGTGCGTGTGTATGTGACTGAACTCCTCCTAAACGACTGGACCGATTTTGATGAAATTTTGTGTGCGTGTTCCAGTGGATCCGAGAATGGTTTAGATTCACAATTGGACCCGGTAGGTGGCGCTGCGGTTGACTTAAAGGCAGGACAACGTCCGCCCGGCCCGCTAGTAATCTATAATTTATGAGTTTGACGTTGTAGAGCGTAATCTCAGGAACTACTTGTACGAATTGAAAATTTTTTCAGTGTTAGATAGCTCATTAATCGAGGAAGGCTATAGTCTATATATCATCACGCTAAGGCCAATAGGAGCGGAACACCAATGAAGAATGTTTCAGAATGGGGTTTTTTTTCCTCTCGAGAGCTTTCGCTGCGTGTTAGCGTTAGCCCAAAGTAACTATTCCGCACGAAGTCGCGGACAGAGGCTAGTAATTGAATAAAAAAAGTAAAGCAAGGCTAGTTTAATAACATATTTCTTATAACGTTATTTTAGCTTGGTATTCGCTCGCTTTGGATAATGTATTCATATAATCCATTCTTATTACCGTTTATTACATTAATATTCCGTTTCAATCCGGTTTTAAAGAAAGACCCTTCGTAAATCGTTTACGATTCGCACCTTTCACATTTTTTATTATCATCTTTGATACGATTGTAAGGTCCCCTTGATATTTACGCATAGTTATTAGGGTTTCAAGGTTACCACAGTGAGAATTCTCACGGGTGTCAATTCTCGTATAGACAATACGTGTTTCATGTACACGGTCATGTACTTTATTACGTAACTTAGTTCTGTCATGTATCTACATAGTCTATTTCTATGGACTATTGGTCCCCTAGTGGTCGAAATTCGACCAGAATTCATTTTTACATTCAATAAGACCAAAGAGAATAATAATTGAATTAACATATTATATTATTATAAAATAAGTTACAATTTGTGACCAGTTAATTTCAAAAGGCGTGTAAGGTAGGGAACGTAAGTCATGTTAAGAATATTGAGTGTAGGAGTTTTTGACGGGATCTTGGTCTGTCATGTAGTGGATTTTATTTTTTATTTATAATCTTGTGTTACTTGACTCTATATTGTGTAAAATTGGTGGTGTTTTATGTAATATAGTTTGTTTATTGTACATAAGTGAAGTGAATGGAAAATAATACCACGGACCATGAATTCTGAGATGCCACAAAAACTCCATGGGAAGTTCTAACAAGATGGCCACCATCTTGTTAATTCATTGAAATTATATCAAGAAACTTGTAATATAGATACTCACTTGACAATAACAGTAATAGTTTACTACAAGACCGATTGATAAAAATGGAATGGAAGAAGAATTTTTAATACTATTAAATACTCGACAATGGCAGTAATAATCTAAGATTGGTTGCCAAAAATAAAGTTAAAAATAATTGAATGTACGATGAATAGGGGTAATTGGAAAATAAGAGTAAAATGAAGGATGGCGAAACGTCTTTTTCATTTACATGTGTGTATATGTTGTGTGTCATTCAAGCAGTAGTGTGAGTAATGTATATTTTAATTAATTTAAAGTGATTTTATGAAAAAAAAATTGCTTTGTGCACTTCTCCTCCATATAAACTTTAACTATGCCAAATTTCACGTTCATCCGTTCACGCAATTCGCTTAAAAAGGGTACAAAGTTTTGGCTTCACGTATTAATATATAAGATATTATTAATCAATCAGGCCATTATTTACACTGCCCGACTATATGAATAACGATTCCATTAATCGAAATTCAATCATAATTCATTTTATTTATCTTTCAATATTACTGATGTTTTTTTCTTGCCAAAGAGTGTATCAATATTGTAGACGTTTAGAATGAATTATCGTAAAACATGACGACTATAAACTTATAAATAAAAGCTTCGATTTGTTGATTGTATGGAAAAAAATTGTTCCCAATTTGTTTTGGTGACAGCACTAAATCTCGTCAATAGCTACTAAACAAGAGAAACAAAAGAAGATCGCTTGAGAAACATCGAAAATACTACACCAATGATGTCACCCTCTAGTACTGCAGAATACGGGTTGTTATGTAACACAATGTCAAGGTAAAATAGATTATTAGAACAAACAAGAAATAAATTAGCATATATTATGCACTCTACGAACTTCGCATGAGAGTTCATAATAACATGTATGATATCACTGCCATAAATTATGCTTTTATGCTAAAATCAATACATAAATGTAAGAATGAATACGAGCCTGTATCTTCTCATATTTTTACTGATAACACTTCGCTATAAACGTCAAAAAGATTTATAGAGGTTATATCTCGATCTTTAATGAGTTGAAGTCAGTGGCACAGACAGTAAAAATATATCAATTATTATACTTATTCATTTATTAAACTTTTTTTTTATATCATAGGAGACAAACGAACAGACGGGTCACCTGATGTCAAGTGATCACCGCCGTCCATAGAGACTAGCACAGCAGGGGAGTCGCAAGTGAGTTGCCAGTCTGTATTTGGGGGGAGGGGAGGAGAAGGGGTTGAGGGAGAGAAGGTGGGATTTCGGCGCTCTCACTGACCGAACGAAACGCAACTACGCAAGCACTGTTACTTCACGTGGGAGTTTCTGTGGGTCGGGTGGTAGTGCCCCGAGCGAGGCGACCCATTCATGCTGAAACCATTAATAGCTTCAGCGTGGCTCTACCACCTACAAGTACTTAAACTGTACCTACGATGCCGCTCGCATTTGTCATTATGGGATGTAAGGTTTTGAAGATTTTGGGTTAGCGGTTAGCATGTTTGGATACTATGGTATAATCAGTTGGACAATATCAGTATTGTAGCTCTATTTGGTCGGTATCCCCTCTCTATCGCCAATAGAATATAAATAATTATAGTTATATTAAGTACTAGCCGACCCGTGCCCACTTCGTTGGGCGGTAATAGGCATTATCAAGCTACAACTTTTCTCTAGAACTCAATCATATATCTCTCATAGTTAAGGCAGCGTTCGTAAGAAACGTTTTCGTTCGACCATTTTTCTCCGACTCCCCAGATATTACCCCCTACAACCTCACAAATTTTACCTTTTTATAATATTATTATGGATATTAGTAGGTAGTAGGTAGGTAGTAGGATATATGGAATATAATTAGTTAATAGCTTCTGCCCGCGACTTCGTACGCGTGAAATAGTTATTTTGGGCTAAGACGCAGCGGAAGCTCTCAGAAGGAAAAAAATACTCCGATTTTAAAACGTTTTTCATCGTTGCTCCGCTCCTATTGGTCTTAGCGTGATGATATGTAGCCTATAACACTTACAAATAACGTGGCTTTATATTGGTAAAAGAATTGTCAAAATCGGTTCAGTAGTTCCTGAGACTACCCCCTACAAATTCACAACATCACAAACTCACAAACTTTACCTCTTTATAATATTAGTATAGATAGTATAGATATGAATTTCATAGTAAAATGTTTGCAATATCTAACGTTTTTACTACTCAAATCTGTGTAAGTTATATACAATGTTTTGATACATATAAAGTATTCTACCAACTATAAAAAAACAGTGAAACGTTTTTGGCTTATATGTATTGGATTATACATATACTAGCACACCCGGCGGACGTTGTCCCATTGTAAAAAAACCTCGATATATTATACTATACCGTATATAAATTATACCTAAACGTTCCTCATGAGTCACTTTATCTACTGGTGAAAATGGCATGCAAATCCGTCTACTAGTTTTTGAGTTTATTGCAAACAGACAGACAGATGTGGAAGTGGACTTTGTTTTATAATATGTGGTATTAGAGGTAGGCTTAATAGGTGGTAGAGTCACGTTGAAGATATTACTGATTTCAGCATGAATGGGTCGGCTCGCCCAGAGTAGTACCACCCTCTCACAGAAAACCGACGTGAAGTAACAGTGCTTGCATTGTTGCGTTTCGTTCGGTCAGTGAGAGCGCTGAAGGCCTACCTCCCCATTTCCCCCTCCTCAAACACAGGCTGGCAAGGCAATTGCTTTATTCATCGCAACCTCTAAGAGACCCACTGCAGAGACATAGGCCTCTTCCCAAAGTAAGTATGGGCATAATCACCACACCAGCCCCCGACGTATTAGCGATTTCCAAGTCCGAGATCTCCACAGTTCTATTTTTTTTTTTTTTTTTTTCGAACTGACTACGCTATTGACCAAGCAAGGTCTTAACAGCTTCACCGGACTACTAAGGCGAGCGCTTAAGGCACTCAGCAAAATTTATTTTGACAACTAGCTCAAGGGTGCGCAGCACACCTCGGCTTTGGCTGTTGCCTGATACATGCTCCACAGTTCTATATTTTCCCACATATAGTGGTAATACAACAACTTTTCTCAGGTTCTGGTTTCCTCGCGATGTTTTCTTCACCGTTAGCCGATACTGTTATCGATCTAAATTAGTAAATATATGTGAATTCCGAAAAATTCGTTCGTACATACCGGGGTTCGAATCTGGGGTTTTGAATATATCTGTACAAATAATAAGAATGTAAATATAACCTGTCTGTACTTTATAGATTTTTGTGAAAAGAAACCGTTGCAGGTGTCTTGGGATAAGTAATAAAATATATTTCAATCATTTTTAGAAATGTTTGACTATCTGTCTATTTCTCTGTCTGTTTGTTTGAACACGCATCACTGGTAAAGTATTGCGTTCACGTTAAAATCTCACCAAGAAAATCATAAAAATTATCCTCGGGTAACATTTAGTCTTAGTTTCATTAAAATCAGTTCACTCTATCAAAAGTTATTGTAATTCTAATGACGACGCGACTTAAGTATGAGAGAAAAGTAGATGAGTAAATGGACGTAATACATTCAGATTATTTTATTAGTCACTGTTTTAGTATATATAGTTTTTTTACATTAGGTTCCACGTGGACGGAGTCACGGGCATAGCTAGTAATAAACGAAAATCGAAGTAAACATAAACGCATGCATTCCGTTCCACTCAACAATATAAAACTATAAAAAAATATCTCAACATTTTTAAAACACTACGCGGAATGGTATAATAATAAACGGGATGACGAAAAACGGAACGCATCGCAGATATTCATAAAATAGTATATAGGTCACCGTCTGACTTACTACGCATCTCTTTCTAAATTGTAAGAATCCGATACAAAACTAACACTTTCAAGTAAAGCAGGTTAAAGTTTTCACAGTGTATACTAATAATCTTGGTGAATATTTATGAAAGTCAGGAAAGTAATTACTACCCAAAACCGAAAAGGTTTAAGCTCCATACCAACGAATTAACGAATAACGACCTCATTAGGCACAGGTCAATAGACTGGTGGCAGTATATTATCTTAAAACAAATATCAGATGTACTACACAACTTTGCAGAGTCATAATTATTATTTAAAGTGTATTTTTAAATCTCCTCGTTTCCCTTGGATCGATAAAGGTGACTGGTCTAGGACTGAAATCGTTACCGCTTTGAGACTTCGTTCCGGACACATTCCGCTTAATAAATTCGTCAATTTAATGAAAAAAATACAATCAGCTCTGTGCACTGAGTGTAACAGAGTAGAAGATGTTTATTGTTCCGGAAAAATGAGCTATAAGTAAATGTTGTAAATAAATGTTTAATAAATGTTTCTCTATGTACTACGAACAGATGAGTTCTCATGTATATATATATTTCTCTCTACTAATGCTCATTATGCGTAATGGGATGTCATATTATACTAATAAATACGATATGTGCAGGTATCGGGTACAGACAGATGAGCTAATATGTCTTATGTGATATTTAGAAATATCATTTATGTAATAATTCAAATATAACCGCCAATACGATTATTATTATTATTTGTCTAATGTTATACGGAACCATCAATAAAAATATAATGTGAATTTATGTGAACTATGTAAATGTATAGATGAACGTGCGGCAGTAAGGCACGTATAATGTACTAATTGTAAGACTATAATTGTAGTGTTAAACCGAGGAAAATATGTATTGTCACCGGCTCGTTACATACGATTATATACATTGTGAAAGTTAAAATATACAGTCCACTGAAGTTACTGAAGTCAATCAATGTTTTATTGCTTCTGAAGCCTGAAACCAACTGACCCCAACATTTATCATATAATTGTGGAATGTGTCCGTAATGAAGCAGAAAGGCGAGAGTACTGCCTAACAGTAGGTAAGGATTTACGTTGCGTTGGGGTCTGTAACGGCATTTTGGCTTCACCTTTGTCGGATGAAGACAGGATGCTGTACCAGTTAGCCAATGTTGCTATCAATAGGAGGTAAATTGCGATTATATGTGTGTAGTATCTATTATATATGCCTTGCAATAAGGGTGGCATGGTCGCTTTGTGACCAAAACCTTATAAAAAAAAGAATAAAAAAAAAAAAAATTTCGTATTTAATAACTCTTTTTTACTACACCTTACAATTTATGATATCGCGAAATAAAAAAATAATTAAAATAATGATCTGCCATTTACAGATTTGAGTCTTAAAAAAGCAACCGAGGGGTTAAGTCACATTATTTTCATATTATAAACGAGAGTCTATGAGGTTGGATGTTTGTTACTCTATACGGAAATACTATACTAATAGGAGACGCGTGCGAAGCCGCGAGCGTTACTAGTAGAGTTATAAACGGGCAGAAAGACGACCAGATGTTGCGTTTTAAAAATACAGAGACTCTACGATTTGATGACAATCATGTGCCAAGATAAGTTCACTCACACGTATTTATTTCTGATTCGGGGACGTCGATTCGTAATGAAGATACACGTTAAATCTTAAAGAAGATACACTTGATAGTAAAAACATACCAAACATAGAAGAACACGAAAGATTTTATCATTTTTGTCCCTTTGTTCAACTCATGGCACACTTTCGCATATATTTTTGACTAGCTGTGCCCTCAACTTCGTCAGCACGAAACCCCATATAAAAATCAAATATTAATAATTGAAATGTATTGTATTACTTATTCATCTATGAATGAAGGTGTCTACACCTGCAACAATTTTTATACAAAAATCTAAAAGTTACAGTCAAGTTAGATTTACATTCTTACTACATTATACTTAGTCTGGCCATAAATACTGTTACAATTAAAAATAAACAAAATATTACATTTGAATTTGGAACCTGTCATTTTTATATGATTATTTATTGCGTTTTCTCATTTTGGCGCCAATACATTGTACAATATTTTGTACCATTAAAATAGAGTGGGGTGATAAAGAGAACCAAATCGCTGTGATTGCATTACACGAAGTAGGTATGGAGCCAAATGCAATATTTAAAACTCTCCATACGCTTGGTATTAGTAAAATGTTTGTGTACCGGGCTATTAATAGGTACAATGAGACCTCCTCTGTTTGTGATAGAAAAAGATCTGGCCGTCCACGTAGTGTTCGTACGAAAAAGGTGGTCAAAACAGCATTAAGGGAAAGAATTCGAAGAAATTATGTCCGAAAGCAAAAGATTTTATCTCGGGAGATAAATATAGCACCTGGAACCATAATTTGAAAAAGAATAGGGTGGTAAAATCGAAACAACTATTGAAGCGGTACGCAAAGGGAGGTCACAGAAAAAATTTGTTTACGGATGAGAAAATTTTTAGAATTTAGCAACATTTTAGCAAACCAAATGACCGTATTTATCCTCAAAGCTCTAAGGAAGCTTCCCAATTAGTCGACAGAGTGCAACGTGGGCACTATCCGACATCAGTGATGGTTTGGTGAGGTATTAGCTATGAAGGAGTGATTGAGCCATACTTTTGTGAGGAAGGTATCAAAACATCGGCACAAGTATTTCAAGATACCATTCTGACCAGGTAGTGAAGCTCCTTAACAATACCGTGTTCAATAACTAAGAGTGGTTCTTTCAGCAAGACTCGACGCCGGGTCATAAAGCTCGGTCTACGCAGTCTTGGTTGGAAACGAACGTTTCGGACTTCATCAGAGCTGAAGACTGGCCGTCGTCTAGTCCCGATCTTAATCCGCTGGATTATGATTTATGGTCAGTTTTAGAGAATACGGCTTGCTCTAAACACCATGATAATTTGGAGTCCCTAAAACAATCCGTACGATTGGTAGTGAGGAATTTTCCCATAGAAAGAGTGCGTGCTTCTATTGATAACTGGCCTCAACGTTTAAAGGACTGTATTGCATTCAATGGAGACCACTTCGAATAAGCTTTTTATATTTTAAATTGTTTTCTATTTATGTATTAAGCTAACACACTATAAAAGTAATAAATGTTATTTGCAATAGAAAATATATTTTTTCTTTGTTTCAATATTTATGGCAAGACTAGGTATATACAGTGTAATAGAAAATAAGTTTTTAACTGTATCTTAGTCTATCATGTAGTGAATTTTATATATTATTCATATTCTTGTGTCATTTGAATCTATAGTTTATAATATTGGTGGTGTTTTGCGTAATATAGTGAAAGTTAAAGTATACGAAAAAATACCAGGGAGCATGAATTCTGAGACGCCACGAAAACCGCATGGAAAGTTTTAACAAGGGAGCTACCATCGTGTTAGAATATTGAAGTTACCACAAGCCACTTGTAATATTACCTACTCGATAATGGCAGTAATAAACTACAAGATTAGTTTTCAAAAAAAAAATACTAAAATAATAAAAGACTAACTGAACAATTCAACGACAATTCTGTCAATAATTTTAAAAATCTCCCTACATTTTTCTGTCTGACTCGCTCATTTTTATATAGAGATATCTTAATCAGATTTTTTCACTTCTCCGTACGACTTCTCAAACATTTTCTCTTACACAAATCTTGTCTTGCCAATAACACTCAGAAGAAAACAAGAATAAATAATATAGAACAGCCATGCTAACATAACATGCTTAAATACATTCGGCAAATTATTTTTCATTTATTTTAAAATTCTAGTCATTTTTGCCTCGCCCTTCCCCATGTCAGCGAAAGTAATTAAGGTCTCCGCCTTCTACGCTTTCATAACCATTGGCATAATTATTACAAACCCTCTCACAACTTTACGAATAAAAAAAACGAAACACACATACGTAAATATTGGTGACGTAAACTCCACTCGACATAAACGAAGAATAAACCCCCTCATTCTTACGTAATACAGGCTTACGTAATGCATGCCACATAACATGGTACCACCCTACGTCTAAAAGATTTGGCTCCCAAAGGCAGCTATCGGAGCATATCAATAGTTACGTGACGACAGATTTTCATCTTAATGATGGCCGAGAGGGCTTAAAAAGCCCTACCATCACGCTATGATATTGTCACCAAAACGTTTGGCTCATTCATAAAGATTCGACCCTACGCGACATCAAAACACGTCAATCACTGAGCATCATCGCTTCAATTATTGACAATTTATATTATCCACTATTTAACTTATATTTTACTTGCGGGTCCGGCGGATTTTATCCTGCCCTGATAATAAAAAACCTTGACAAATTATATACCCTTCCACATGAATCACTCTACTATCTACTGGTAAAAACCGCATGAAAATCCGCTCAGTAGTTTTTGAGTTTATCGCGAACATACCGACAGACGTGGAAAAGGACTTTGTTTTATAATATGTAGAGATGCTACATTGTATATTTAGATGGAATTTTACGTATTATGAATGAGCGAATCAATAATAATAGTACGTGGAGATCAAGTTTCCATAAAATACTGAAGACACTTCATTAACTTAACAACTTGACAAGTGCTTACATAATTAATAAGAACCTGACATTACAGCGAAGACTTGCTTTTAGTGCTTAGTAAATCCACATTGACACTGGCATATGATTAAGCGATGTCAATCGAAAAATGTACAATTTAAAAAACAAATATTTTAACGCAAGATAACAAGCAGTCTGCGAGGATATTTCGAACGATTTTAGTACTAATCCTAATTTCATATACATTTTTAGAAGATAAGAAATAACAAACTTTTTGCTGTACTAAGATGGCTAAGAAATTTCTAGAGCTCCCTTAATTGTCATCTTCAAAGTGAAAATCTGTCACCAAACGCTAACCTCCAACGTGTCAGCGGTTAACAGCAATTCCGCTTTCTATGCTTAAAGTAGTATATAGTATCCGACCGAATTATCACAGCATATTAATATTTATTACAGTAGAAATTAAATAAATTAGTTTTATTTGAAAAGTATAAAAAATACATTAATTAACCTCAAATAAACGCGGCAATTAAAATAAAAATATAAATAAACATGTAAATACGTCAACGAAATAATTGAATATTATCTATAACATAAAACATGACATGTAATAGATAAGCAGATAACGTGGATTATATTATAAATATATTGGAAACTTGACACACTTAGAAACAGTCGTGTTTTGTTTAAAATAATTTAATATGAAATAATGATTGATTTTTATGTAATACGATTCTGTATTTGATACATGATTCGTTGTAAAACGATATCAAAAAATAAAAAAAACAAAAGTTGACAACGGCTGTGAAGGTATTCAGCCAAGCGTGGAAAAATATAATGCAAATAGGTATGTATGCGAGTGCTATAGTAGAGAAATTTAGATTTGCAGACGTCCAGGCTCGCCTAAAATAATCCCTTACCGCTCCACAGTTATTTTAGAATTCACTATAAATAAGAACTCTTTAAGGAAAGCGTTTGCGAATTTTGGTAAAATATAAAAGGAAAGTAACAAATTTTGAAACACCAATATGCACATTAATATGATTATTAAAAAAAATCACTGTGAGATATTATTACTCTTCACTTTCATCACAGTAACACAAACACAAAAAAAAGAGAGTACGTACAGCTGATTTTTGTTTCTTTATTGAAACAGAGAACGCATTTGACTGTTTTATTTTTTATTGATACGAAATTGAGAACGTACCGATAGATCGTTTAACGCGACCGCACTGCCGCGTTCGCAGACTCAACTGAGGCCGGCTTTCAAACTTTTATTTTCCCGACGCTTCGCTTTCCGACAAGACAACGTTCCGTGGCTGTATAAAATTGTGCTGGTACTTGCTATTATTGTGTGCGCTATATAGTGACGTAACGATGTCGATAGACCTTTTTATTTTACATTATTTACCATGTTCTTTTAAATAAATATTAGCGAAGTGAGATGTCGTTTGTCAGTAGGTTTTCATTTGCAGTAGATGATAGAAAAAAAACTTACCTATTTACATTGTACATCAAATAGATTTTTTTTACTGATCTATTTATTACTATTGATGTAATACTCATTTAATATTACACAAAGTTTTAATGCCACTTTTTACTTAATTACTATAATATTTATTCGAAGTTGAATTAGACGATGAAACTAACAATTCAATCAAATTTGTAACGATAATGGATCAGTGTTAGCGTGTTGGGATATTGTGTTGATCGACGTAAATTCAAACCCTGCAGTAAGCCTGGATATTCGGTGAAGAAATACATCGATGAAAGTATAGCATAATGGTAGGTTATTTTTTAATGCATGTCTGACTAGCTGCCACCTTTAAGTTGAAAATCGAATGGCACCATCTTAGATGACATTGTTACTTAGCAGTCAGCACCAGATTATATTGTGATGAAACGCCTAACCTACAAACAAAATCGTTACAATAAAGCCAAAATTATTCGGTTTAAATGTAGGTCAAAACGAACTGAAGTCAGCACTTCACAGTATCTCTAAAAAAAAAAAATGTGTGCGTGTACTAGTGTACACACGTAAGAAGTGAAACTTGTTTAAGGCCTTATTTTTCGCAAAATGATCTATATGCAACTTTCCAGAAATTGGTTAAAAAAAAAAAAAAAAAAAAAAAAAAAAAAAAAAAAATACTTTTTTTGGAAATTCATTAATATATTTAAAAATAAGTCAATTGTAAAGTTTAAAAAGGGTTTTATATAGACATGAATACAAACAAGATGGCGCGTAACGGAAAAATGTGACGGTAAATTTTTTCCAACGCCGATAAAGAAGTTTCACTTCAATTATTAAACGATAGTTATCGAGCCATTTAGATTTAGATATATTTCAGCGCAAACAATTAGTAAGAATACAGACAGGGGTGAATAGTTCTTATTCTGACACTTATAGACAATCAGAGGTACCGTGCAAATTATTTTTCAATACAATTATTAACTAGTTATTTTGTTTAATTATATAAATGACTAATATATCTATTCATTTCCTTAAATGTATATCACGTGATAAGATATCATTGGGTAATTTGTAATTGAGATTTAAGCATCGAAAGCTATACACAGGAAATTTTTACAATTTAATTACTAATTAAATTCTTACAATTTCAAACCGGTCCACTTTAAATACAACTTATGACTTCGACTTTTTCTTTGAAGTAGATTATTTGCTTATAATATAGACTTGAAAAATTCGTATTTGTTATTATTATATGAGTGCTGGGTGCCGCCGACTATACATGGGGGTCGTGCGGGCGATGGCCGTCTACAGGGCCCCGGTGTGGGCCGACATCCTTGGTGCCGCTAATGTGTGGGCGTTGCGCGCTACGCAGCGCATAGTGGCACTGAGGGCAATAAAGAGGGAACTTCGCTTTTTTAAGTAAAAATAATAGATTCCGAGTAGGTATCTAAATTTTTTCTCCGATCGGTTGATTAAATAGTTTTGTACGCGAAAAGGTTTTCCTGCCTTTCTCCAACTGATAGTAAAATCGAGATCTAAGGGAATCTAGTTGACTTAGTTGAAATCTGTTTCCTGAGTTCACACTTGATTTTAAACTACAATGGGATCTCAATAAAAAAATTGGCTGGAAGATTGAGGTTCTGCTGCGCTCGTCATTAAAGATTCGCCAGTAACAGATATTGACTGCTAGGTTGGTCTCTGCCCTAGGGAGCTGGAGGCGAGGGAGCACCATATTCCTCTAAAAAAGGGAGTTGAGAATCTATGATTTGGGACCTGTGAATATTAAAGACTAAGTTTGGGATTGGTATTTTACTTTCTTTTAATTTTTTTTTGGATTTGATGTGTGAAAAATTTGATAATTTGATTTAGAAAAGGAAATAAGTAAATAGAAACATAAAACTGTCTTTGTTTGTTAAAGCGTAATTTTTTTAGATGTGTGATTTTATAAGTCAAAATTGATTTGGGAGTGTTGTTTTGGTTTTAAAGTTTGGGGATGTGGGGGGTGGTGCTCTTTGGAAGAGTTATTTTGTTTTTGTTATAAAAAAAAAAAATTTTAGTTTTTTTTTTTTGTTTTAAATTTTTTTTTTTTTTCCGGGGTGCCGCCGTGTACAAGTTTACGGCGGCAAGAAAGAGTAGTGGGGAGCCTAGAGTAGTAGAGGAAAGAAGATGAGTGGGGAGGGAGGAAGCGATGGTGCGATGGAGGCAGGACCTGGCGGACGTGCGGTTCGTGCGTTACACGATAGACGCCGTCCGCCCGGTCCTGCAGGAGGGGATAGATTGAAGTTGGGGCTCCTTGTCGTTCTGACTAGTGCAGGTGCTAACCGGGCATGGATGCTTCGGGCGCTAAATGCACCAGATCGCTCGCAGGGAGCCAACCGCCGCATGCCATGAATACGTCGCTGCGGAGGACACCGCGCAGCGCACTCTGTATGAGTGTGCTGCGTGGGAGGGACAGTGCCGCATTCTGGCTGCGGCGGTAGGACGGAATGACTTGTTGTTTCGGCCATGCTCGGCAGCAAAGAGGTATGGAAGGCGATGGCCTCCTTCTGCGAGGACGTTATATCGCAGAAGGAGGCGGCGGAGAAGGCTCTGAGCGACCCTCTCCACCAACGGAGGACTGGAGGGAGGAGGCGGCGGCGTACTTTGCCTGGGCGGCTAGAGAAGATGGGCCGGGGGGGTCTCCTATGCGAGGGGGCGAGGGGAGGAGCTGGTGTGTACTCAGTCTGTTTCCCTATTAGGAAGGAGCCCGGCGGGCGGACCATTGGGGTAGCTATTCAAGAGGACTAGCATAGTTCGATCCCTTGCCACCCCAACGATGCGGTCGGACAGTACACCGTGGGATTTTACTCCGTGTGAATCGGACATAACCCACCCTCTCCCCCGAGAGGGTGGCGTATCCATAAGGGATTTCACCACGTTAATAAAATAAAAAAAGATGGATGATAATTGCTCGAACTTTTTTCGACAAGAAAACGTAGATTTTGATGAATCGTGTAATTACACATCCCTTTAGTTAAGGGCCCTGTGAAAGAAGCTCCTATAACGTTATTAAAGAACTACTACTAATAACTAACATAAAGAACTGTCCTGCCTCACGACATAATCGACTTATGTGCCATAATTCGTAACAGCCCTATTCCCATTCGATTGAAGGACAAACGCTATATTAGGATTAGAATACCATCCGTTATATTAATTTGCTTGAAGCAATTTTTTTTTAAATTAAATTTATAACATAAAATACAATTTTTGTCACGAATAATCACAATAATAAATATACAAAAAGTAATGCTTGTTTGTATTTTAGCCGGAAATTTGAGGCCTGGCTGAAAATCAGCGCCGTTTTCAAAAACAACAATATGCTGACTCCGGGCCTCATTATCATAGTTTTACTTTTTATGTTTTTGTATAGGTACTTGTATTTATCTATGACAATAAATTTCTTTCTTTCTTTCTTCTTATAAATTGTCGCATGTATGAATATATTTTTTATCTCCACTGATATTAAATACGTGTTGTAGATTCATATTTGATAATATGCCCCTTGATTATAATTTTTAGTTCTCACGAAAACTTGACAGACGATTAGCAACCAACGTCATGGTGTCGCTTTTAGTTGTCGGTATGCGCGCGCATCGTAAAAATTCACTCTCAAAACGTGCCAAAAGAAATATAACTTGAAAACTATTAGGCGCACTCGTTTACCTAATTCCGAATATCAATAAAACTCGGTACTGTTAAAAACAGTTTCTTTGGACGGCGCGGCATAGTAGTGTTTAACAAAACAACTTTATAAATTTCAATTACAGTTTTATATCGATAAAATTAACATCCTACACTATCTTAGATTCACTCGATGCCGCTTCATATACCCGATACTCACGCACACCTCCTCGACCGAGCTTAAAGCTTAAATTCCTGTTAAGCTTTTATAAACCTTACCCCGTTAAGTTAACGTGTATTTGTTGTTGAATATGGAAAATTATTTCAATGTAACTTGATTCAGACGAGTGATAATTTTTGATCATGGCGTAAGGTTAGATAAGTCATCTTAAAGCTACCTTCGCTTTTATATGCGAGGGAAGAAGAGATAAGCTGTTGTCTATCTCCTTCTTATACATATAATACTAATGTAAATTTTGGTTTTTGTGCAGATTATAAATTATTGTGAAAACAAAAAAAAAAGCCGAATCAGTCATAAGGACTGTCGACAAAAATGAAAACTCAGAACGATGTAATAAATGTGTTCTCTTTTGAATTTCCATATTAACTATAGTGTGAATGACAATATTTAAATTTCAGAATTTGTTTATTGAAATTATTAACATTAGTGTGGTTTTCATATATAGTGGCACTCGGAGGAATAATTATATACATTTTTATAAAGTCTATTAATCAATTAAACGTAGGATGAACTGCAAAATATAAATATTACATGTACATAGGTCCCTATACTACGCGTCGCTAGTCTGACGCAAGCCACACAAGCGCAATTGCATCGGTCATGCTTATTAGCATGTCATGACGCGAAATTATAAATTAATCTCCTGCCAAATATATCGATCAACGCGCCTAAAGAGTTTTCACTTGAAAAATAGTTTAATAAACTCGCAATTAACAACTAAATACACTTACTTATATCATTTTAAGAAATGTCTATATGTTTGTTTGTGCACGCATTATTATTACTAAGTTTCTTTTAAAAATTAAACAAAACAATCAAGTTGTATATTTTTCAGTGGCATTTAGTTTTTGTTTCATTAAAATCAGTTCACTCTATTAAAATTTATTGTGACTTGAATGTGGGCGTAAGTTAAGTAAATAAGAAATGTAGGTAAGTTATATATTTACATTTCAGTACTATCGAAAAACAATAATTGGTAATAACATACATTTAACATAAAGTTAAAAAAAAACAACGACTTTAATAAGAATTACGTGGGCAATGAAATATACACCGTGACTGTTTAAAGAGTGACAACCTTCAATTGTGTGGTAGTTTATGGTCACATTTAACATATAAAATAATAATATCAAAACAAATACTAATAAACAACAAATAGAACCTAAGTTAAAGTTTGTTCTAAGAGTCTCAAAAGTATGGGTACAAATTTAAATAAACCTAAGGTGAATGACTGATGACAAAACCTGCGAGTGGCGTCCCAGAGTTTATAGCATTCGATAATAAAACGGACAATAAATCCTTCTCTTTATTCAAACTTCGAAAAATTATCATTTGTTAGTTGGTTGACTTCACTTTTACTACACCCGACGGTCATTGACACTCTGCTTTAACATATACGAGTAGAGGATTGAGTATCATTTTTGTATTTACTAGATAATTCGGTCAAATATTAAGCACCTATTTTTTTAAACTGATTTAGAACGAGTATCGAGTACTGAGTATCCTGTAAAAATATTGCTAACGAGTAACCAGTCACCCAGTATATAAACCATTTAAATACTGTTCACATTATCACACTGAACTCAAGCATACATGATGGGAAGTAAGGATGGGTCAATAGATTTGTATAAGAACTAGTTGAGCCGGCGGGTACGCACGCGTTAGTCATTATCGGTTGTAAAGTTGTAAGTAATAACAAATAGTTTACTTACACGTAACAATTTTCATAATTCTCAGTCGAACGGTACAGAAGTCGGCTTCTTACATCGGTATTTATTAGCGAATTGCAGTAAAATGTATAATTTAATTCTCCGTTAAAACATCAGGTGTGCTAACGTTCACGGTCATTGGATAACTGGTTTTCGAGTCTATTGTTCTCAAATATGCCAATATCTGTACTTCTATACTAATATTATGAAGAGGTAAAGTTTCTAACGTTGTAGGGCGTAATATCTGGATCTACTAAACCGATTTTGAAAATTCTTTTACCAATAGAAAGCCACGTTATTTGCGAGTATCATAGACTGTATATTGACTTATGAAAAGACTTTTTTGTGGAAGTCGGATTTGCAAAGTAAGTGAGAGAAACAACTGTCGAACGAAAAGGTTTCTTACGAAGGCTGCCTTAACGATGAGAGATATATGATTGAGTTTCAGAGAAAAGTTGTAGAGCTTGATAATGCCTACAATGATAATGTCTAAAGTCAGCGACAGCATATGTCTAACTTTTATATTTAAGTCACAAAAAGTAGTTTTTTTATAAAAGTTTACCGCCCAAGGAAGTGGGCACGGGTCAGCTAGTTAGTATTATAAAGCTGAAGTGTTTGTTTGCTTGAACGCGCTAATCTCAGGAACTACTGGTCCGATTTGAAAAATTATTTCAGTATTATTCCTATACACTGCAACATTTTTTTTTTAATCTAAAAGAACAGACACGTTCGATTTACATTCTTGTTATATGTATAGATGGGTAGATTCGGGCTACGCTTGTATTCACGGAAAACTAATCATACTCCCCTACAAGAATCAATTTTTAAAATTCTGTATGATATACCTATAAAAATTGACCTAAAATGCAATCACAATATTATTTGAAAAGCTGTGTCGCGAGTGAGGTGACCGCGATTTGTTATGAATCACCTCTCTTTACGGTTAACAAGTCACATGTTTGCGACGAACAAATATAAAAACAAAGAAGTGTGTGTAAACCAAAAAATTTAACCAGTTTTAAAATGAAACATTACAATAACCGCAAAGCGAAAACGTTAACAAATATAATATTAAACCGCAGAAATTACACATCACATCTATACCATCGTATATGTCGGCGCCATACCAGAATTCTCCCCAGGATCCATCATAAAAATGATACCATTAATGAAAACCAAATTAATTATATTTTCTTTTACAGCACCACCCTACAATGATCGTACAAAGAATGTTTTTCTTAACTTAATTTCTTATTGCCCGTTTGTAACTCACAATACTTAAACTCCGCCATATCTTATTTTTTCAATAATAACATATTTTCTTTATTACAAACATAATTAATATCAACGGTTTACAAAACAATATAAAATAAATAATAATATTGCAATTATTTTAAATCTTCATTAAAAGCTGAAATATATCTTAATTAGCTTATTCAGAAACAATTATAATAAAAAATACACCGGAAATGTCGCATTTAACACATTTATGGCAAAAATAAATCATATTTCTATTTTAAAATTCTTAAAACAATATTAGATTACAATTAAACATAACCAAAACTTTTATTAAATCTAATTAATTTAATTCGTTACTTATCATAGTAATCTGTTCGTACTTTTCTATATTTTATTTACTTTATAACAAGGAGTTGCTAATAATATTTCCTGCTATCTAAGTTCCGATAGATGGCACTACAGATAATAAAGCTTTGATTTAATTTGTTACTTGCTTACATTGACACCAGATGGCTGTATGGTCTCGCGCCCATATATACATACCTATATAATAAGAATGTAAATCTAACTTGTCTGTACTTAAAGATTTTTGTAAAAAAAAATTGTTGCAGGTGTCTAGGAATAAGTAATAAAATATATTTAAAATCCTTTTTAGAAATGTCTGTCTGTCTGTTTTTATGAACGCGCAGCACTGCTAAAGTACTGTGTTCACGATAATATCTTGCCAATAGAATCATAAAGAATATCCTCGAGTAACATTTAGTCTTTGTTTCATTAAAATAGGTTCGGTCTATCAAAAATTATTGGAATTTCAATGATGACGCGACTTAAGTACGAAAGAAAAGTAGATAAGTAAATGGACTTAATGCATTCAGATGATTATATTAATAATTATTTTTTAAATAAGGTTCCGCGCGGACGAAGTCGCAGACACAGCTAGTATCTTTATATAATTCTTCTGTACGTGTGTATGTGACTGATTTTCTAAACGGTTGGATCGATTTTGACACAATTTTTCATGTCTGAATGGGTCCCTGGATAGTTTAGATTCACAATAGGATCCATTAGGTGATACTGCTATCTGACTTCAGGATTTTTTATTTTCAGGGCAAGACAACGTCTGCTGGGCCCGTTAGTATAAGATAAAAAAATAATAATCCGTGGATATCGGATTGGGAATAAAAGACGGCTGTCGTTTATCTTCTTTAATTATATTTTCGTCATTACGGCTTATCTAATAAAGGAAAGCGTAATTATATGAAACTTAGGTCCTCCTTTAAGTTCAGTGCTATATTAATCTCAAAACTGTAATTAATGTATCGCAATTTATAAGAAACTTTTGTTGAAACTCGCGCTCCATCTGTTATTCGTTATGCCATTAACACATAAGGGGTCGTCAATTAATTACTCCGAGGATTTTTTGACCCCCTTCCCTCTGATGAGATGTCGTGAGACTTACCTCGACCCCGCTCCGTACCTACTGACGCGAGATCTTTCAAAATTCCTATTTTGTGTATAAGTCCGTCGGATTTATTAAAAAAAAAACACAATTTGCTTTATTTATTTTTATTTTAACTGTTTTACTATTATTACGTTTTATTATAATTATTATTACACTAGCTTCTGCCCGCGACTTCGTCCGCGTGGAGTAGATATTTTGGGGTAACGCTAACTTTAACTCGCAACTTCGTTTACGTAGAAGGTGAAATGCCGATTTTAAAACATTCTTTTTGGTGCTCTGCTCCTATTGTTCTTAGCGTAATGATATATCGCCTATAACCTTTCTCAATAAATGAGCTATCTAACACTGAAATAATTTTTCAAATCGAACTATTAGTTCCTGAGATTGCGCGTTCAACCAAACAAACAAAACCTCCAGCTTCATAATATTAGTATAGATTTATGTTACGCGAATCTATATTCAGAACAGTAAAAAAGATTAGCAAGGAATGTAGATGGTGCATCAGTATTTGATATCATAATATACAGTGTAATCAATTACTAAGTCAGTTTCCAAAGAAAAACAACTTGACATAAACACAACAACGAGTAGCACATAGTTTTAATATGCAAGACAAATGTAAACGTCGTAATTTCTAGAAACAACGGTCTCAAACGAGTCCTTATCGACGCATTATGTATAATAACTAATATTAAAACGTATGCAGTCATTCATTACTTCGTCTTGAAGTCCAAATGTTGTTTTATCTTCACGACTATGATTAAAATAGCGTGGACATGAATAAAAATATTATTTATAATTGTACAAGTATTAGTACAGTATATTGTTAAACTTTGATTATTTATTAAAATAAATAATCAACTGATACATATTATGTCATATTTTTTATTAAATAAACCAAACATTTAACCTTCAAACATATTTTTAGTTATCCTGACAATCACAAATGAACCAACAACACATTGCTATATGTTTACAAAGATCAAAAATTAACCTCTGTATGTAATCGACTATTTTTTTCTTGTGTTTTATTGAAGTGAAGCTTTCTAATGGCACGGTAGGGAAAAATTGTGGCAAGTTTCTATCCTTTTTTTGGAGAACAGAACGTTCAAAGCTTATAAATGACTCAAAATCTACTGGACGAATTTCGATAAATATTTTTGGTATTACTTCGCACACAAAAAAAAATTACGATAGATTAATTTAATGCTATAAAAACTTTAAAAAACTTCAATATTTATAAGCGTAGTGTAGTATGATGCTTATGTTATTTTCCTCTGCACATAAATGATATATAAGTCCTGGGTATCAGCTAGTTTCATATCAAATCTTAATATATATATTTCTTGTGTGCGTGTGTATGTGACTGAACTCCTCCTAAACGACTGGACCGATTTTGATGAAATTTTGTGTGCGTGTTCGAGTGGATCCGAGAATGGTTTAGATTCAAAATTGGACCCGGTAGGTGGCGCTGCGGTTTAATTTTAAGATTTTTTTTTTTTAAGGAGGACAATATTCCCCTTATAATATATTACTTATTTATATTCTTCTAAGTTACTTTATTTTAAAAAAATCAAGTACATAGATCCGCTATGAGACAAACAAGTAAACAGATTATAACTAATGTTCCAATTAATAAATATAGAAATGACTTGAATATTACAAAGGATTTCTTATTAATACTTTTTTTCTACGCTTGTTGTTTTCATATCTGCGGTTACCCCTAAGCTACGTGACTAGGATGATATATTTCTCGACAAAGGAGGCTTTTGCTTACCTAATAATGACTAAGAAATGATGTAATGTATATGACACAGTAATTTTATTACCCTTGAAATTATTTATAACTATAACCGTAATGGAAATTAAAATGCATTCAACAATATATAATAAATAAACGTTGAATTAAAAGATATTCAAAGGAGCTGGGAGGTAGAAATAAAACAGTGGGTTCATCAGCGTGTACACGCGGAGGAAGTGACACTTCTTTGGCTTGTATGTACTAAATTGTATATATATATGGGAATGCTCATAAACTATATACTATAAGAAAGTCCCGCAGTATAAATACTTAACTATACATTTACTCATTTTTGTATACTACTATATACAGACTGCCACTTATAAACACTTAAACATAGATACGCCTTGCATTTAACGCGTAACGCATAACGAAAATTTTCCCCTACCATGCCATAAGAAGTTTCCCTTAAATTTTGGCTTAATATTGAGAACTGCGAAATGAAGAAAGAAGATAGACATAGTTTATTGTCAGAATATCTATGTACATATATACACAGTATACATATAGCGCATGCAAAAGCGTTCGGTGACGATGACGCGAGTTCCATGATTTTTGTTCACCCAAAAAAGTGCTTAAAGCGCCTAAAGACGTTTTCAAAGGATGTCCAACAATCGGCAAACCCATTTAGCATATATACTGCAGTAATGCGAATGTGTATTTGTTTGTAACACTTTCATATCTTAATGCATCGATAATGTATCACGACATTTTACGACACGAGTACAGAAAAGGGTATTGGGTACGTTTTCTTTTTCTTACCCTTATCCCACTTAAGTAGGGTCGGTACAACGTGTTTGTCATGTTGTGGTATATGATTTGACTAAATTTTTACGATCGACCGCCTGCCTTACATCAATCCTCCTTGGGACTATCTTGTTGTACCACTGTATTTATGTTAATTATTATGTAGTTCTGATAGCTTTACAATTTTTCTGCAGGCTCTTTGTAGGTCAAACACGAAGTTCTTCAAGATACATGGTTTGCTAGCTATGTTGTCATTTTTATGTAACAGAAAACTAATCTCCTTTAGACTATTCCCGAGGACTGGATTTTTGTTTTTTTTCAGGATTCATGATTTCGGAGTTTTCTCAGTACTCCCAACTATGCATTCAAATCAAAATCAAATCAAATCACGTATCGTATCGTATCGTATCACGTAAACCGGTGTATATTGATTTAAATTAATAAAGTTGGTACCTTTCGGGGTATTAATATAAAATTAGTTACAACAAACCATTATAATAATATAAAATATGAAAACTATAATAGAAAAATAAATGCAAAAAAAAAAATTGGGTACGTTTTATCCAGAAAAAAAGTACTGTACCCCTGACAAGGGGTACACGAAATACCATGATGATCAGTCTAGTACTTAAGGTGTGATAGCACACCAAACATACTCACATCCGGGTTTATAATATTACTTTGGTTTTTGGATATATAAAACAAAATATAGATAGATAATATAAAAAAAAACGTAAACCTTAACAATAGCACATTGTTTCGATTATATTGAAGACTCATTCAAGTCACCCTTAATGTACAAAAAAGTCACCAAAATAGCTCAAGCCGTTTAGGAATACAGTACTTACGAACAAACACATACAAGAATTTTATTTGTATACTAGCTTCTGCCCGCGACTTCGTCCGCGTGGAATAGTTATTTTGGGCTAACACTAACACGCAGCGGTAGCTCTGAAAAGGAAAAAATAACCCGATTTTGAAACATTCTTCATTGGTGATACGCTCCTATTGGTCTTAGCGTGATAATATATAGCCTATAGCCTTTCTCGGTAAATAAGCTATGTAACACAAAGAATTTTTCATATCGGAAATGTAGTTCCTGAGATTCAACCAAACAAATAAGTTTTATAATACTAGTATAGATTACTACTCTTCTCTCGACTCTTCTCTTCTCTACTTACCTCGAGCCGTCATTCAAATTACAATAACTTTTGATAGAGCAGACCGATTTTAATGAAACAAAGACTAAGTTACTCTCGAAGATATGCCTTGTGATTTTGTTTGATGTTTTATTGTGAACCCAGTACTTTATCAGTGATGCGTGTTCAGACAGACAGACAGACAGACATTTCTAAAAATGATTAAAATGTATTCTATTACTTATTACTAGACACCTGCAACAATTTCTTCCACGAAAATCGAAAAGGAATAGAGAATAGAATATACCCGTGGCCATCCAGTAGTTGAAACTTTACTGTAATGCGTTATTGTTTTAAAGTTTTAATATTATTGAGGTATTTTTGCCAAAGAGTCTATTAAAATTGCGGCTTAGTAGACAAAGATGATGAATATAAACAAATATAGCTTCTATACATATAATAGGAATGTAAATCTGACGTGTCTGTACTTTGTACTTGTCAAGAAATAAGTAGGTAATAAAATACATTTCAATCATTTTTAGAAATGTCTGTCTGTCTCTCTGTTTGTATGAAGACACATCACTGCTAAAGTACTGCGTTCACAATAAAACCTCACCAACTAAATCATAATGCATATCCTCGAGAATAACTTAGTCTTTATTTCATTAAAATCAGTCCACTTTATCAAAAGTTATTGTAATTTGAATAACGGCTCGAGTTAAGTACGGGAGAAGAGTAGTAATCTATACTAATATTACAAAGATGGTGGAGAGTTTGTTTGGTTGAACGCGCTAATCTCAGGAACTACTTGATTGGAAAAAACTCTTTCAGCATTAGATAGCTCATTCATCGAGATAGGCCTAGCCTATATATCATCACGCTAACACCAATAGGAACGGAGCACCAATGAAAAATGTTTCAAAATCGGGGATTTTTTTCCTTTTGAGAGCTTCCGTTGCGTGTTAGCCCAAAGTAACTATTCCACACGGACGAAGTCGCGGGCAGAAGCTAGTAGATAAATAAAGTCGTCGACACGTTGATAGTATGAAGAGAAACTATTTCTTCTTTAGTCGTGGTGAGCGATTTTTGGTCTCTAAAAATGTATATAATTATTGCAATCGGATTGCTAATATGTGTTAAAACTGGCTGGGGAGTAGACGCAGTGCCAGTTCGGCGGCTCCTGCTCGCCGGCCTATAGGTGATTGAAGGCACCATGGGGTTTTAGTCCGTGCAAGTCGGACATACCCCACCCTCGGCTGCCCGCTGCCCGGTTAGGATGGGAAATCCTCAGGGATTTCCCCATGTTAAAAAAAAAAGTGTTAAAACTAGACTATAACTTAAAGGAAAAATGAAATTTAAATACTTCAGGCTACAGTTGAGTTGAAAATTAAAAAAATAACACAGTTAATCCACTGTTTTCAGTTTTCACTTCTCTCGGGAGTGATTATGACTGCCTTTTTAACACATTTTTAAGCATTTTTAATAACAATTGTAATATGCGTTCAAGCTAAACATTTATTTAAAACGCCTACTTATACATTATAGCAACGGCCTTGTATGAAGTTTTTTTGGGAGCCAGTTCATAGCGAAGCGCGTGCTTTTGTGTTCCCATTCGTACTAAGTTTAAGTCCTTAAAAGTCATCTATTAATTATTGTTGATTATAGATGACTATAAGTTCCAGTAACTAATTAGCATAAAATAGACAGTACACCTGTTTGTAAAGTACTTGTAAAATTGCAATAAACAAGCCACATGGCCACCATCTTGTTAGTTCATGGAAATTATTGCAAAAATTTATAATATCATTATTTACTCGACAATGGCAGCAATAATCTACTAGAAGGTTGGTTGTTACATCTTCTATAGATATAATAAGAATGTAAATCTAACGTGTCTGTACGTATAGATTTTTGTGAAAAAAAATTGTTGCACGTGTCTTGGAATAAGTAATAAAATACATTTCAATCAATTTTTATAGGTGGTAGAGCCACGCTGAAGCTGTTACTGGTTTCAGCATAAATGGGTCGGCTCGCCCGGGGTAGTACCACCCTCTCGCAGAAAACCGACGTGAAGTAACAGTGCTTGCATTGTTGCGTTTCGTTCGGTCAGTGAGAGTACCGGATAACGCACCTCCCCTCCCACTCCCCCTTCTCCACTTCGCCAACCCCTCCCCACTTCTCCCAAATACAGGTGGCAACGCACTTGCGACTCTTCTGGTGTTGCAAGTATCTATGGACGGTGGTGATCACTTAACATCAGGTGACCCACCTGTTCGTTTGCCTCCTATGATATAAAAAAATAATTAGAAATATCTGCCTGTTTCTCTATCTGTCTGTCTGTTTGTTTGAAAACGTATAACCGCCAAAGTGCTGTGCTCACGATAAAACCTCACTCGGCAATAGACTTATAATGACTAATTTTATTGTAAACACTAAAGTTTTTAGACTTCTAGTCTAGTCTAGTCTAACTCTCGTTTCTAGTGATCCAGTGTCGGATTTAAGTGGCAGTTAATATAAGCGGAAATGTTTATCAAAATTAAATATGCAACTTTGAAAGCTTCAAATATTATGTATCGAAATTTATTCACTTAAACTTTTTATTCGTCAATATTTTTTTAAATATTATCTCTAATTCAACTGTCACTTATTGTAAATAAATTAATAAAAAGTGATTTTTCAGGAAAATAATAGATATTAAAAAAAGATTAATTATCTCATAACAGTTAATAAGAAATATCAAATACTTTTAAGCTCTCAGTATGAAAATTAATGAATTTGTAAAATTGGGAAATTATTATCACAGAGGCTTGTATTGATCGGATAAAAAATTGAAATTAGCGAAAAAATTATGAGTAAACAATTATGTATATCATTTTAAAAATCTTACTATAAATTTTTCAATATTTCGCAGCAAAATCAATGGATTGTTTTTTATTTTAATTATTTTGGCATTTTACCGATTTTAAAGACGCCATTTCGAAAATTATGCCACCCCTAAAATTCATCTTTCTAGGCCCGGGCTTAAAGGTCTATATCCACCACTATCGTGGTCTAAAGTCTAAACACGGTTTGCTAATAATTACTTTGAAATCCATAATAAGAGGTGCCTTAGTGACCTAGGCTTTGATGTCTGTGAAAGTAACGCGCCTAGCTGATGTCATTATTTCACTATCGGAATAGACAAGTCTTGTGGGGTGACAATGATTAAATATCCAAACAAGATTTTTTTAAAGAAAATCTTTTGAGACTGCGTGAATTGGCTTTTATGAAACGGAAAAGATATCTATAAATTTATATGTAGGTTTTAAACTGTGAGAGAATGATATAGAACGTATTTCTATAAGGTTTTTGAAATATATACAAAGAGAGGGAGATAGAAAGAAACGTTAAAATCCATAGCACATTATCGTGTCGGATCGTAGTGACAATCGCGCACTTTTAAAAATTTTCTCTGTTGTGTATATTAGTATATATATATTAGGTCTTTACCTATGAAATTGCCGTTTTGTATGAAAAAATTTAAACGAATTTTTTTCATGTATTTTTTATTTGTATTATTCGAAGTAATCACCCATGCAATCAATGCATCTTTGCCAACGCAGTGGCAGTTTATTGATGCCCTTCTTAAAGAAATCAGCTGGACGGGAGGCAACAAATTCTTCAAATGCATTTTGTACTGCCTCTCGGGTATTGAATTTTTTTCCTGCCAAGGAGTTATCCAAATTCTAGAAAAAGTAGTAGTCTGTAGGCGCAAGGTCTGGTGAGTAGGGCGGATGACGGAGAACTTTCAACCCCAGTTCTTGAAACTTGGAGACCATCTGCTGTGCAGTATGAGATCGCGCGTTGTCGTGCAGGAGCAGCGGAGACGAGCGATTGACCAATGCTGGTTGGAGATGTGCCAGCTTCTCCATCATTGTGTTCAGTTCTTCACAGTACACATCTGCAGTAATGCTCACCCCGTTTGGTAAGAAGCTGTGATGAATCACACTGGCGCTAGACCACCAAACAGTGACCATCACTTTTCTAGGGGTAAGTTTTCGTTTAGGGCATTGTTTAGGTGCTGAACCAGGATCCAACCAACTTGGTGAGCGCTTGCGGTTATCAAACAGAATCCATTTTTCATCGCAGGTAACAATGCGGTTCAAAATTCCTTCATTTGTGTGTCTGTTGAGCAGTGCAAGGCACGTCTCGATGCGTACTTCGCGCTGGCGATCATTGAGTTCGTGAGGCACCCATTTGTCAACCTTTTTTACCTTGCCAATTTGACGCAAATGGGTTAATATTGTTTTGACGCTAACGTCGAAAGCTGCTGCTAATTCAGCCATAGATTGTGTATCATCAGCTTCCACATTCGCCTTTAATTCGTCATTGTCGACCAAAGTCTTCGGACGACCGCGAGGTTCATTTTTCAGGTCGAAATTCCCAGAACGGAAGCGAGCAAACCAATAACAGGTGGTGCGTTGGTTTGTAGTGTTAGCTCCGTAAACGTCGTTGATGTTGCGTGCCACTTGTGCCGCGTTGCTGCCACGACGGTACTCATATTCCATAATTACTCGAATTTTTAACGTATCCATGATGACAAAAAAGATTGAAATGCGATGAAAATGTAACACTAATCAATAAACAAATGACTACTTTTGGAAAAAGAATTCCATGTTTTTAAAATAAAATTAATTTGAAATTAGAATTTTTAGCCAAACAAAAATTATTTTGATTTGAAATGGCCAGTACTGCAGAACGGCAATTTCATAGGTAAAGACCTATTATTAACATCGTTAATATATATGAAAATCTTACAAAAGAGTGCCGAAAACTAATGTTTACCACCTCCATAGTGTATCTCATTCTTTTAGAAATTAATCAGAATACAAAGTGCCATTTCTACCAAAATACTCGTATCTATATAATTTCCAATCAATTTGTAAACATCAGAAACAAGCATTCGTTTGGAAAAATACATGACAATAAATTTACATACAGTCCCAGTACGATTAAACATTATGGAGTTTCTAGTTATTTTGACAGTTCTGAGTCATCCGATACTGTGAAACTCTTTTTTGGTGACAATGTTCCGTATACTTACGTGATTTAACTATTAATTTTTTCATGCGGTGATAATGCCAAAGGAACAATGTAGCGAAATTTAGGACGACTGCCAAATTATTAGCGGCAACGTTTTGGAGTTCTAAAAATCTAGATATCTCAGGTCGTACGTGTAGGCAGAAATATTTATCATACTTTTTGATGTCGCACGAAATGCGTACTTACGTTGGAAGCAGATGGTTTATACCAAGACTATTATAGAATATCATAATATATGGTTCTTTTGTACATAAATCTATTTTCAGTAAGTAGATAAGCGAGTTGAAATCATTTATGGGGATAAATTCGGCTAATAAAATACAAGGTTTGTACGTATTAAAATGTTTAAAAAATGTAAGAAAAAGTAACAAGATTGGGTTAAAAAATCTCTATATAGAAAGGTAGTGAACGAGTAAAACATAATACAGTAGGGAATCTTCAAAAGTATTGATAGAATTGGCGCTCAGTTGTTTAGTTAGCATTTTATTTCATCAGGCGTTTGTCCAGACAAAGTTTTTATTAAAGAATTTTTTTTAATACTTCACAATTTGTCTTAAACCCTTAAATCCATTATTTTTTGTCAGAATTTTGAAATAAATTTTAAATCATAAACAAAAATAATATAACTTAACTGCCAAATTCATGTCAATTTTGTCTTCTACACGTAAGGTGTTTCCTAAGGTTATAACATGCTTTCCGAAACTAATACACACAGGTTTTTATATAAAATCGAGTGTAATGGAATGTTGACAATTGGCAACAATATGGAATTAAGGGTTTTCATATAAAAGATGGAATGTATGAGTGAGAAGACAGTACGGAGATTTTCAAAAATATTTACAAAAGTGACAGATTAAATTAAATCAGATTAGATTAAATAGAATATAGCTCCCGAATATATCATCCTCTTTGGCAGACTGGCTATTTTACGCATTCCGAGTCTTATTGCCAGTCAGTCTACGTCAGGCTATAAGAGTATCCATCTTTTGCCATCGTCGATTGATTGATTACTCTATTTGTCGCTGCGAGGTTCAGTTTATGTGGAACAGTGCAGCGGACAAAAATTTGTTACTCTTCAGCAGCACTCGGGGAGCACGTGCAGGAGAATGACATTAACGAATCTATTCTGAATGCGACTGTACTCCAACTAGCACTCATACTGGCACACATGTCAGCATGGATGCAATACGGACGAGGTACGAGCGTGGGGGAGCGCCGCTCCGCTTTCACCCCTTCCGCGTCCCTCTAATACCTAAATTTGTGTTCTGCCCATCTGCTTCAGAGCGGTCAAAAAGTTTGACGCAGGCTGTACACCAAGTACTGTATTTCGCGTAATAGCGGTACGGACTGCTTCTGTTGTACTAAAATCATTATCACCAGACACATGGTAATAAAATCGTCATTGTTAGTGCCTTTAGGTTTATCGCGTCTTTAGTTCAGGAAGCGTATCTGCTTTCCGAGAACCTTATACGGCATAACACCAACTACACGCGATTAATCGTAGATTTCTCTTTTCTTCTCCTTCTCCTTGTATCTGACAATGTTGTTCTTTTAATTTAGAGGGACGGGTTCTAAAGTGTAACAGCTGCATACTGATAGACGTTTGGGATAACATTTGTATTAGTTTATGGGAATTTGATTGTCGGTTATTAATATTAGAATTAACAACATTGTCAGTAAATAGAAAACATTGTAATGAGATCTGGACGCCTGAAATATTCTCCAAATACCGGTAATACACTTTGAAATAATAAAGAACTATCAATATGAATAACCATTTGCTTTGGAAGTTAAATGAAGTTTGTTATATATGCTGATATTATAAAGTTATATAGTTTGCATGTTTCAAAGTGTTTATCTCTGGAACAAGCAGATGGATAAGAAAACTTATTTTTGTGGTAGATCGCTCCTCTATTCAAGTTTTAGGTTTATCTTACGCCAACTCTAAGAAGCCGGAACAGAATGGTAACTTGAATGATACCGCGTGTCATAACTACTCATTACATATGTCAAACGAATGAAAAGCGATTTCATTAGATTTATCCCTTCCTTTATCTTTGTCAAATAATTAGCTCAAAGATTCCAAGTGACAGGAGTAACCGTATAACAGTTCTTTAAAATTCGGTATCTTTACTTAGTTCATAATAACTCTAACAAAGTATCCTACTTAATATTACTATTATACAATGTATGTGTACTTTACTAGCTTTTTAAATAACTTCACGTCATACGTCTACGTCAATGTAGGAGAAAGACAAGAATATTACAAATATTCATACGTAGTTCAGACACTGAGTAAGCCGGACGTGTATGCGAATTCATATAATTATTGGAAGGTTAGAAGAAAGATCAAGGAGTCAGCTCGTAATTAGAGTAATTCAAGTAAGTGTTAACGCATTCTAGACCCATCAAGTCACACGTCTTCATAATTATTGGTAATATAAATTACTTTAAATTTGAGTATAATGATTATTAAGGTATCATTTTTTTTTGTATAATAGTGTTAAAGAATTGATTTGGTTTTACATTGCTACTTTTAGGCAAAGGTAACTGGGAAAGAAAATGATAAAAGAAAATGAGTAACGTAACGTTTGAATAAAAAAAAAATATAATTATCTTTAAAATATAGAATCAAGTAAGATATAAGAATGAAGTAGAACAAACTATTTATTAAAATTAATGTAATAATAATAATATATTATGTACACAAATAAAAAGAATACATAGCGACAGACAGTTAACGCCAAATCTATGAACCGATTTAAAGTTTATAATGTAAAAACATCACTTATATCACAAATACTCACAATAAATTACCATTCACCAACATATATCATTTAAAATCACAAACAAATACACATGTATATTTGTGTATGATTTTTTTTTTAATCTAAATTGATATAAAACACGTGTTGTAGATTCATATACATTTGAATAACTACCTTGAACATAGTTATTAGTACTAACTTCATGGTGCTGCTTTTAGGTGTCGGTGAGTGCACCTATCGTAAAATTTCACTCTCATTATTTACCCCATCACCCCAAGTAGTATAACTTCAAAAATTACTCTATAAATATGTAGCAAACCGTCATTGAGTATAGTTACGTACCTACCTAGTCTTGAATTATCATTACCTGACCAATATCTAAATGACTTTATATCTCTTATTAGATTTTGAAAAGTTCTCTCGTGTATATTCGAGATTGAAGATATCCTCTTTCAATAAACAAAAACCAAGTTGGTTTATGAAAGACAATGTTCTGAAAAAACACAAAAAAATACAACCAAATTAGGAACTTCATTCGTTCAAGTTGGTTAAAAAGTACAAATTTAAATACGGTATAATTTCGAATAACATTTATTGATTGTGAGCGTTACATTGTGCTTCCATGCGCAGATTGTAACCCGATAGAGGCGCAACTACATATTTGCCATAATAACTCTTAATTAATATTTCTAGAGTTGGGTACTCGTAGGTATAAAATGTGTTACTTAAGCAATAAGAGCACTGTCGTTACACAATCTGGATTTGCCATTTTAAGATTAATATTTAATAGTTGTTGTTATCACTTTTGCTTAGTGAAATCCAACGGTAGGTAACGTCATCAATGCTTCTTCAGGTTTCTTTAACTATATGTTGATGTTTCCTAATTGGTACTTATCCAATTTTAAAATATTAACACAATCAGTGCGTCACGTCGTCGACTTATAAATACTTTAAAAGGTAAAAAATCTATTTGTTTATCTTATTTTGTTGGCGTGTTGTTAGATCTTTGATGAGGTAATAATTGCATTTCACTCTAGTAATTAACTACGAAACAAGAATCATCTATCTATACATGGTATATTTAAGTGATTATAACATAAAATTGCAATGTATCTTCGTCACAAAGAAAAAAACATTGAGCCGTCACGGGACGCTTGGCAGATGTGAAACATCGAAATTGTTTTAAATTATCGGTGTCGGACAAATTTTATTGTTAAAAAAATATTTTTGAAGTAAAACCCAGGTTACCCTGCCATGTGTAACGTAGTAAACAACACTGTATATACTATTATATATGTATGCGTGCTCAATGCGGCAAGATAGATTGCCGACAGTCGCTTGCGTATGGCATCGCGTCGCCACATCTCACACATACGCCATAGCCTGTATCGCCATGCCAACAATTAGATTTACCCTCGCCTATAGATGTTTCACATCAAAAAGAAAATATCGCGATGAAAACAGTGTAAAATAGTAATGAGGGGTCTCTATTTTGTAGACAAATGCGAAATAGTAAAATAGATTACAGGAAGCTTGAATCTATTGCCGAATGGGGCTACTTTTACCCAATAGTATAAATCCATACTTGCGTACTTAATGTTACAAGTGTGAATGTGGGAGTGCTTATTAGCATTCGTACCTTATATACCTTAAATACTGGACAAAATCATGAAATTGTACATGCACGTTGCAGAGTACAGTAAACAACATACCTTTCAATAAAAAAAACTATTTTTCCCCTAAGGATAGGTCAAATCTACATTAACATGAAGCTATGAGCATAGGCTATTTGTATATTGTCAAATATTAAATTGATTTTGATGACATGATGACGTGTACAAAAGTTCTTTACAATGTATTTTGAAGGTTTAATCGATTGAATTCTATTTATATTTTGGATACAAAGATAGTAAACCATCATTTGTAGAACATAATCAACGTAATAGACATTGAGAGTATCGATTCCAAAAGCAATATTATTATATATTTCTTTTTAAAACTTTATCGATGTTATTACAAAAAAGTTAAATACGTATTGAACCCTGGCTTTAAAAAGGTCTCATTAAATGCACCGCGGTCACTGATTGTTCGCCATCTTGTTCTTTTGTCTCGCTTTGGTTACGTTAGGTTAGACTTGTGAAAAAGGCTAACACGAACTTGCCACGGGCGAGCGCGGTGAATTTATTAGGAAACTTTTTTAAACCAAGTATTTAATACGTATATAACTTTTTTGTAATAACACGGTATAGGTTTTAAAGTTTGACCATAATCTCAAATGATTGTTACAATATACGTACAGTCGGTGCAGTCTGTCAAGGAATTAACCAATTAACAATCTGTAGGCACCGTGACTATTTATCCGGACAGAGCTTCGCCTTACAATAACTACGACACAGAAGTGCGTGTAGATCAACGACATCTTGCCTTTTATCTGCCGAATTGTGGAAGTCAAAGCAATTACTAATTACTCAAATTTCCTCAAAATAATTTAGTAACAAAAAATGTTACATAATCGTTATTATTTGTGTAAAGAATTGATGCATCTCTAATATGATGGCGCTAGTGTTAATGTTCGGGTAGTATTGTAAGCTCGCTTCTCGGATGTATCGCAGCGGTACCGGCGCTACCGGACGTAGTCAATAACATGGTGTTAAATAACTACAGTAATAATTTCAATAGAGATTGAAATAATTCTTACTATAATTAATTTAAAATTCAAAAGAGAACACAGTTATTTCATCGTTTTGAGTTTTCAGTTCTGTCGGCAGTCCTTATGACTGCAACAACTTTTTTTAATATTATATTTCTTTTAATATCGCTCTTTTATGTCTGTTTTATTTAATTAATAATTTATATCTGCTATTGAAAATGCACTTCGTCAAAAGTCCCACTTACCTAACATATTATTAACCTCTTGGTATTCACAATGTAGATTTACTAAAATAAATTGATATATTCTGTTACAGATTAACACACTATGTTGAAGTTATCAGTACAGCAAATAATGAATTTAAGGCTTGCCTGTGGAATGTACTATAGATTCTCTGACAACAAAACATTAATGTTATTAGCTAAAATGTATTGTTTTGTTTTTGCGTGTATAGTAGTTTTACCACCATTTTTCTCACATGATACCGAAATATCATTTTTATTTATAATACCAATCTACGTAACAAATTTCAACTATTTTTTCACTTCACTTCTCGCCTTACGATATGATAACACTTTTAATTATTTTTACGAGCACTTACAATCATTGGATATCTATGTTGAAGATGACATGAATATAACAAATAATGTAATGTTATTTATAATTGTATGTCGAGCTGTTAATTTTATTATATTATGTTTCTTGAAATCAGAATTAAATGTCATGTCATTTATATTTATGTTTATCTATCACTCACTCTTACTGGCGATCCTATTGACAAATACTTTCAATATTGTTGTTTTGGAATTGTTATTGCATCGAATGCGACACCTGAGAAAAGCTTTTGAGACTACTATGAGAACTCATGATTTTACTATCAAATGCAACGGTATGAAGAAATACTTGAAAACGTACACAAAGATGCTGGATGCGTCGCAACCCATACTCGTCTATGCGAAATCAGTGGTAAGTATTTTTGACGTGCTAACGTAACGTAAGCATAACTCATTGTCACTCTCCGCTTGAGGCGAGCGTGCAAGCGAGACGCGATCGGACTAAGCGCTCGGCTTGTGACGCATCTATATCTCTTCCACTCCATCGGCCGATGCATCTTTTCTTATGACGATATCACGTAAAATTATCGCGTATTTAACGCATAATGTGTAAATAAATAAATAAATAAAATTATCGTCGGTAAACTGACTTTGAGACAAATTTTTTGCTATATCATCACCATCTTACCCTTTTCCCAATTACTACTTTTTTACAGTCCGCTGTCATACATTACATTGCTTATATTTCTCCTAATGATAGGATAATCTTATCCATTCTGGTTACATCACTTCGTTCATCTTAAAATTCGCATCTCTGACGCTTATAATCTTCTCTCATCCGTATCTTTCGTAGCCCAGCACCCTGATCTGCACAGCGCGGCTAGCCTTGTTTTATTCATCTTACCTATGAGATTGAAAATTAAAATCAAAAATACTTTATTTAATTTAGGCCCTAAAAAGGCGCTTATGAACGTCAAAACTAACACCGGTTCGGAAAACAACCCAGTCATCGACAAGAACCTACAAGAAATTCGATCGGGTTTATTTATTTTATTTTTTACAAAAAGGTACAATTACAGATAGCAGATTGAAATTATATGGGTAACAAAACTATTATAACATAATAAATCTGAAATCCAATTATAAAATTGTACACAACATTATCAATTTTAACAATAACCACAGTTAGCCTAGTGTGATGACAAAATAAATATTGGGGATACACAACTATCATACGTCTATCTCTGAAATACAATATGTCTTAAATTTTTTAAAGCTGTCATTAAATATGTCTTTGTGAACACAGAATTCATTATAGTACTTGCACATTCGATACAGGGGATTGTTTTTTGAAACGTTGTTATTAACTGCTGGTAAATTAAATAATTGATGAGCTCGTACTGAGTGAGTTGGTATTCTGAAATTGATTTGCCCGAGTAGATCATTACCAAAGGTACCGTTTACTATTTTGTAAAGTATACATAAGTCAGCTACAGATCTTCGATGTTCAAGGCTTTTAAGATTGAATTTTTGAAGTCTATCTTTTTATTCGGTGATTCTATTTCTGATACCAAGCTTACTGCACAGTATCCTTAAAAAGCGTCGCTGGATGGACTCAATCATGTCTATATGACTTTTATAGAACGGGGATCATACTGATGAACAATACTCTAGAATGCTACGAACCAAAGTAATATACAAAATGGTCCATGATTTAATAGATTTAAGTGGTTTGGCTGTACGTATAATAAACCCGATCATTCTATTGGCTTTGCTTGTGATATGGTCGAGGTGTGGTCTAAATGATAATTTAGAATTAATCATGACACTTAGATCTCGCACTACGTCTGTTCGATAAATATTGACTCTTTCAATGTTATAATTGAAAGTATAACGAATTTTGTTTTTAGTGAATGTCATGGTTTTACATTTTTGTATATTTAGTACCATACCATTTTCGATACACCAATATTGTATAATGTTGAGGTTGTTTTGGAGCTGAAATGTGTCGTCGTCTCCATAAATCTTTTGAAAAATTTTGATATCGTCCGCATATACCAGGCATTTGCAATTTAATAAATCCCGGAGATCATTAATAAATGCCAAGAATAAAAGAGGGCCTAGATTAGAACCTTGTGGTACACCTGATGTAGCAAGAAACGGTACCGAGTCAAAACCGAAAAGTACAACCAACTGTGACCTGTTTGATAAATATGAACTTATCCATCTGTAAAGGTCATCGTGGATACCTAGATGAGCCAGTTTTGCTAAAAGAACAGAGTGATTGACACGATCAAAAGCCTTTGAAAAGTCTGTATAAATGGCATCAACCTGTATTTTATCATTAAAATATTGACATGGATAAGTTATGTATTCAATGAGATTGGAGCTCGTAGAGCGTCCCGAGACAAAACCATGTTGTTTTGGACTGATCTTATGTCGTAAATGATTATAAAGATGGTCATATACTAAACTTTCAAAAACCTTTGCAAAGCAGCTCAGAATACATATTGGGCGGTAGTTTTCAACCTTTTTTATCACCTGACTTATATATGGGAGTTATCTTGGTTATTTTCCATTGAGAAGGGAAAGTACCATTTTTTAAACATTTATTAAAAATTACTGTTAAGGGTTTTACTAGAGCTTCTGCACATTGACGAATAAAGAAAGGGGGAATACCGTCTGGTCCAGCACTTTTTGTGATGTCAACATTTTTTAATCGACCGTAGACAGACTGCATTGGTATCTGCAACTCATATAAAGAATAATTTGAAGGAGTAAAGTTAGGTGTATAGTTTACTACGGGACAGTCATCGTAAACAGAAGAAAAGTAATTTGCAAAGAGATTGACAACGTCGCTACCTGTGTCAGCTACATTATTTTTATAAGACATAGTATTAGGAATAAAATTCGTCAATTTTTTACTTTTAGTATATAGCCAGAAAGCTTTTATATTTGAATTTAAATTAGCTTCAATATTCGATATATAGAGGTTTTGTAACAATAACTTCTTAAAACCTTTACTCTAGTCTGCAACGAGGAGTAAGTATCATAATCTCGTGGGTTTCCATAGATTTTGTATCTTGAATGATACTTATCTTTAAGTCTGAATAACCTAATTAAGTCTTTTGAAAACCAGTTTGGGTAATTACTTTTTGTCTGCTTCATTTTAGGTGTATGTTTTTCAATTATTAAATGGATTGTGTTGTAAAATAATTGAACATAATCATCACATTCGAGATGAATGTTTTGATCCCAATCTATACTGTCGAGTTCTTTTATGCAAGCGTCGTAATTAGTTTTATGAAAACAGAGTCTATCAGATACTGGATTATATTTAAGAGGTGTGAGTATATTATTTAGCTTAATTTCTTGCGGGGGGTGGTGTACATCTGGTCTGTAGATTGGTTCTGCTTGTGTAAGCGAATAAATGTCTGGATTATCAACGATAGCCAAGTCTAACATTCTGTTGTTTGATTGATTACATAGTTCAACTGGTGTAAGGTTGTATTGTGGATCAAATCGTAAAGTGACTTAGATTTATCGCAAGTATGTGTCAGAGGATAGCTATTGTCTAACGACCATTTCATATCACCCAAATTAAAATCCCCGATTATACAAGTGGTAACATTAGTAGAAGACGCATGTACTATTTCATTACACCTACTAATAAATTCGTCAAAGATAACAGTTGGTATGTAATTTGGTATATATACGGTGCATAAATTTAACAACAGCCTCTGATTTATTCTAATTTCTAACCAAAGATCTTCTAAACAGTCTGATTGCCAATTATTTTTTACTACTACATCGAGATCTTTGGACAAAGCTACAAGTACACCGCCACCATGGTGCTTATTATAACGATTCAGAAAAGTGTTATCCCGGTCTCGTCGTAATACTTGATATCTACTGTCAAATATCTCTGAGGAAAATATGGAGCAGTCTAACCAGGTTTCACAAAGACATATTGTATCGTAATTGTTACATAATATTGCATTGTATATGTCGCTAGTTTTACTCTTCTTACCACGAATGTTTTGGTAGTAAATTGAGAGAGCCATTTTGATTCTACTTAGTTTTACTAAAACGTTTAGAAAGAAATACCCATTATAGTTATGAATGGAAACGTAAATGGAGTTAAGAGTGCTCAAGTTCTTTATGAGAATGTGTTTGGAGTTAGGATCCTTTCTCATGTAAATACGACCATTTCGTACCCAGACAAACTTATAACCGAGGTTTTTTGCCTTTCTTCGTGTAAGAGCGTGTATATGCTTATTAGTAGGAGAAAGGTGTTCAGCCACAATTGTTTGTTTCTTTTTTCCCGCTAGCTCTAGGATCGCTGTATTAAGCTTATTAGCATGGTTGGATTTGTTGTACCTGTGTACAGCGGAATAGAACTCGTCTCGACAAATTTTGTTTCGAAATTTTACCACAATAGTACGAGGCAAGTTATTGTCTTTGTTCTGTTTAGCAACTCTAGTACAGTTTACTATATCATTGTCACTCAGTTTGTGGTTGAGTACCTTTGCACATTGTTGTAAAAGAGTAGGGAGATTTTCAGTGCGCTGTTCAGTTAAACCATGGATTTCCAGGTTATTTTCTCGTAGGTGTTGTTCTAAGTTATTAATGCGATCTGATAACTCTGATACCGCAGCCGTCAATTTATGATTGTTTTCTTTCAGTTCTTTATTATCATTTATTAGTGCTGTGATGGTATTTTTTATGTCATCGTGCATATCACTAAGGAATGTAACAGAGCTTCGAAGTTCTTGAAGATCGGTTTTGATTATGTTGAGTTCGGTTTTAAGTACTTTCGATAACATAGATGGAAGCTCAGATCTAATGGCTGTAAGCACTTCTTCCCGAATTGCGTTAACGAGAGTTTCGTCCACATTCCTTATGTTACTACAAGTGTTGGGGTTAGACACAAATCTTATAGGTAAATTTTCAGTTACATTTTGGATATTATCCGAGTAACCCTCATTATCATCTTTACTCAGGATTTCAGAATTCATTCCTTGTCTGGCCATGCGTACCGGCGTGTCTGTGTTGTCCGTTTTAGGTTTTTTGTTGAGACATGTTTGGCACTGCCAATTATTTTTAAACTCCCTAGACATGGAGCGTTTATCTGGCAGGTTGGTGCATAGTAAGTCATAAGCTTGATTGCATAAGCAGCATTTTAGTAACCGTCGGCTTTCAATAGGTTTCAGGCAGCCAGCGCAGGTACTTGTGTTTGATGCCATTACGATTAAACGCCTACTTAAATTTATGAGCAATTTCTGTGTAGTACGCCTGACAAAATGATTAGAGCAATTACGTTATCTGTCAGTATTTGTCTATTCCAGAATTTACTATGAATTATATAATTTATTTCGGAAATGATTCGACACACCGATCCACAGCATTAATTAGAGGAAAATAGTCGTAAAACCGTGGTAATCAAGTAGCGAACAATTCATTCAAGCACAGATGTAACAGCAACAAGTTTAGGAATTCCACTGTTGTTCCGTTGTACGTTACCAATTGAAAATTGCATGAAATTCACACACTTTCTGTCATTGCACATTGAAAACTATATGCACGGGTACAACTTGTAACACTAAACACAGTGATGCGCGATTTGTGCTGGAATAATCACTTTTACTATTTATTTACAAATAAATTTAGAGAGTTATATTTAATGCGGCTAACTGTGTCAACTACCCACAAGTTATCTTTTTAACATAAATATATTAAAAACTAGCTATCTCGTTCGGCTCGCTTTTTTGCTACGAGTACTCGTTCCTGTTTAGTATATTATGTCTATGGATTTCATACTTCTAATTCAACTACTTGATGATTACGCATAGAAATGTCATGTAGCCGTAGCTCAATTATTACGTACTGTACATTATACGGTCCGACGAAGGCTTCAGTTCGGAATCCAACGGTATTTTTTTAAAGTACTATTAGGAGATGAAATATAGCTTAAACTTTTAGCAAATCCGTCTGCTATATATAGCACAAAGAAAATTTACCAAAATTTGTCAAGAATTTAATTAACTTCAAATTTTTGACTTTCGCCCGCTTCGCCTGGAGAACCCTTGCGTTTTTTGGGACAAAAAGAATCCTAGATGTAACTTTATAATATTAGCTATCACTGTGTAAAGGTTCGTCAAAATTGGTTCAGTACTTTCGGAGTGATACGTGTTCACAGAAACAGACAAATAGACAAAAATTGTAAAAGGATTATTTTTGGCTTCTATATCGATAACAAAGTCTACCCCGATTATAGTTTAAAAAAAAGATTTAATGTACAGATTTGGGCTAGTTCTAATTTCCTTATAGTATTGTTATAAAAATGTATATTGATTCATTTTTATAAAGCTTTGTATATAAAGTACTTCTTATGATTGATGAAACTCCAACGATCAGTCATAAGCAAGTGTTATAAATATCTAAATATATCAATTATTATTTATCATATTGTATAATCATTACTAATCATTATTATGAAGTTTTATATTTAAAGTACTTCTTATGATTGGTCAAGATACTGTCATTCTGTCAAATCTACGACGACCAATCATAAGCAAGTGAATCAGTGGGGATGAAACTATAACAACGCGCATTCAAGGGTATATCGGGTTATTCGTTATTTAGGATTGAGTACAAACACATGTGTTATACCATGTTTAGGCTATTTAATTTAAACAGTACTGTAATGAATCTAATACGTAGTACTACATAAAGTGTTTCTGCATTTAAGTCTCGGCTACTGGTCGATAAACTACCACGGTTTACATCTCAGAAGTGGGATTAGCAACTTAGTGCCCACAACAAGATCGGAGATACGCATAAGTATTTAGTGAACATACGTAGAAAACGTAAGTGTTGTTTATAATTTTATTTCATTGCGTTTATCTGCCCTGATCCGTGTAAAGAATGTGTTTATTTGAACTTCAATTAGAGAGTTTGCGATTAGTGAAGTAAAAGTTAGACGTCATTTTGTTACGTATAGACCTACGATTTTAACATTTAAGTAGTAACTACAAGCATACATTTTTTTTTTTGTAAAGACTTAAGAGTGCCAATTAGGCCAATTAAACTGTATCATACTAATAAATAGGTGTATTTGATACAGCTTGTTGAAACTTTAGTTTCTAACATAGTGAGCTAGCTGTGTTTAAAGCAATAATAATAAGTGGAACAGTTTATTAATTAAAGTGTTTTTCTGTTAATATACGTTGATGCCGTGAGTAAGTAGATAAACGAAAGATCCCTCCTCATGGAACACTGACGCCTTCACTAAGATTTCGTGATGCATCACGAAACCGTAGCCGTGATCGTGGGCGTATGCGCTCCCCTGAAGAAAGTCATGACAGCGGCCGCAGGCTGTCGAGGGTAAGGTGATTAGTCGGTCCCGTTCCCGGTCACGCTATTCGAGAAGGACACGATTGCGTACTTCAGGGTGGCACGAGACGTGCCACGCGGAATCGAGGCACTCGCCTAGGCATAGGCTGCGCCTTCGCATACCGTTCCATGAAGCAACACTTAATCGTGGTCGTGAATCAAATGACAATTCGCTAATTGAGAAATCTATTGACGCTTTTAAGGGTATGCATAATACAAGCGATTCTGATAGGTTTCCGGTTTATGTAAAGATCAAACAGTTGATACGTGGCTTCACAAAGTTGAATCTGCACAGATCTATGATGGAGCGATAAACTGATAGTTCATTACGCCTTATCAAAATTAACAGGGGTAGCTAAAACTTTGTATCGGGTTTTACTCTCACTTTAATTTTCTTAGTCAGATAATTCTACGCCTTACCAAAATCAACAGGGGTGGGTAGCTAAAACTTTGTATCAGGTTTTACTCTCACCGGAAATGCTCAATAAAAAGGTATAGAAGATCGTATAGAAGTCTTCGTATAGAAGATCGAACGAGCAGCTGAAGGTTAAGAACAGAGATAGGCGCTTACAAAATAACGCGTACACTAGTAACAAGTGTCTGGTTGATTTGGGAAACTAGGGCACTTTGGTCCAACTCCGTGAAGCTCGACATTTAGTATTGGACTGGAAGGTAAGAGAGGTGCCTTTATTAAGAGGAATAGGTAACGTACCATATAGCCCGCTTGGTAACGCTAACGCCACAATTGATGTGCAGAGTGTAGTAGATCACGTGGAGATATTGGTAGTAAAGTAGTAGATAACTATTTAATACTATTTAATCCATTATCCGGTACTACTAGGCCACTTTCACAGAAAGGTATTTAGTCAAAATAGTCGGACGCAATCGGATGTTATTCAACGGGTTAAGTGAGGAGTCTTATGCGTGGGAATGAGCATTAGACACAGTCAATTGGGAGTGATGGCGATCCGGTTAGCTAGCGTAATCCTTTTTCGGAATATTGGCATCTGGTTATAGAGAAGGGTAGCCTTATATATAACTCGGAGCCATACTGGGCTTACAAGTTCAAAAATCAAATATTAGTTATCAGTCGTCCAAAGATGAATCATCAATCGGTTGTGGTGAGAATTGAAAAAAAATATTTTAAAAAGTGATATTTGATATATTTATATTAATGAACATTGATATATTTATATTAATGAACATTGATATATTTATATTAATGAACATTAATAATTTATTAATGAAGATTAATAATTTTTTATTGAAGATTAATAATTTTTTATTGAAGATTAATAATTTTTTATTGAAGATTAATAATTTTTTATTGAAGGTTAATAATTTTTTATTGAAGGTTAATAATTTTTTATTGAAGGTTAATAATTTTTTAATAAAAGGTTAATATTTTTTTATTGAAGGATAATAATTTTTTATTGAAGGTTAATAATTTTTTATTGAAGGTTAATAATTTTTTATTGAAGGTTAATAATTTTTTATTGAAGGTTAATAATTTTTTATTGAAGGTTAATAATTTTTTATTGTGAAGGTTAATAATTTTTTATTGATGAAGGTTAATAACTTTTTATTGATGAAGGTTAATAATTTTTTTATTGATGAAGGTTAATAATTTTTTATTGATGAAGGTTAATAATTTTTTATTGATGAAGGTTAATAATTTTTTATTGATGAAGGTTAATAATTTTTTATTGATGAAGGTTAATAATTTTTTATTGATGAAGATTTAATGAAGGTTAAATAATTAATCTTGTTTTCGAGTGGGTTAAAGAATCTAGGTACACCGGAAACAGATGTTGATTCAACGAACTGACCCTGGTCCTATCATATGTCGGACAGCGGCATCATAAGGAAGCTAATGGTCCTTACGCGAGCCCTATATAACAAACTATAAAACAAAAGAAAAAAAAGCACCAACCAGCTAGACTTATTATCAGAGACTTCTCTTTTCGTTATTCTTGACTTGGCGTCTGGGAACTATCCGATCCCATAGTGGAAGACTCTCGAGAAGACTACTTTTGTTACCTCCCTAGGGTCAACTTGATTATAATAGGATGCCGTTCGGTCTAGTTAACGTATCATCAGTATTTCAGCGTACAATGGATAAATCCTTCACAATTCTTGTGCTTCGCCTTACGCATTGGTATATATCGGCGCCTACCCACATTATTGCGTCTTTTACTCGACTTGTTTCGGTATAAAAGGAGCGGATCGACCGTTGTTGAGTCAGTGTAGTCCGGTGAAGCTGTAAAGACCTTGCCAGGTCAATAGCATAGTCAGCAAGAGTCAGTCTTGGCTCTGGCGGCGCGCGGTACACTCGTACTGTGCGAGTCGCTTATCTGAGACTCTGAATTATGCAAACGAATTAGTTATGATTTGTAACAAATTCATTGGTTACTACTATAATGGGGTGATAGTCTGAATTAATAGTAATTAATTATTATTTTGTATTGAGATGTGATGAAATTATTACTATGGGAGGTTTTTATCATTGGTGGGTTAGTGAGTTCATTCTAGCGATATTATTATGATGGGTGGTTTAGTGAGTTAATTATCATTTTATGTTGAGATATGACTATCTTATTATTATGGGTGGTTTAGTGAGTTACAAACAAGTTGGGGCACATTATGGGGTGATGTTGTGGAGAAGGAAATAATATTTTAGTTGTCATTAGTATCATTTTTGTAATGTATCATGGGGAGAGAGTACTCTGGCGCACGCACGTGTGCCGACATATACATGGACGATATTTTAAGTCAGGAGTCCATTCATTCGATGAGGGGATGGCCCGCCTCGAGGAGGTGATGCGGTGGCTGGCACAAAGTGGTCTGACGCTCGACACGAGCAAATGTTTCCTGCCCCAACAAACGTTCATGAAGTTAGGAGATTGTCAAGATTGGCCTTGAGCTTCTTCAGGAGATCTGTTGCGGGATTCGCTTTAATAGCGCAGCCTTTGGCAAGTCTTGGAGGTGTGGTAGTGAGGAAATTCCTAGGACTTTATGACCCTAGTCCACAAACTCAATTCTACACCGACGCGAGCTAGTATGGGGTAGCTGGCATCTTAGGTAACAGAACGTCTGGGGTGCCAACGCGAGCTAGTATGGGGTAGCTGGCATCTTAGGTAACAGAACGTCTGGGGTGCCAGCTGGTATCTTGGGCAACAGGACACGTCTGGGGTGCCAAAACTTATTGAATATTATAGTTCAAGCACTATTTACTAGGCATTGGATTCGTTACAGTGAAGTACTGTAATGCCTTGTGTACCACTCTGAGTAATCGCGACTTAGTCCCGCGAATTGCTCGCTGGTGGTTGCAGTTCTTAGTCTAGGACCGTTCAATAGACGAATTGCTCGCTGGTGGTTGCAGTTCTTAGTCTAGGACCGTTCAATAGAATATCGCTCTGACGGCAAAATGGTGCACGTTGACGCTTTGAGTAGAGGTGCTATAGTGGTTGGTGAGCCAGACATCGGTCACGTTTCAGATGTTCTTTCAGTCTGTACTGGCGATTGGCTTGCAACCATTGGCACGAGATGGCAAGTATTGAACGTCAGCCATGACGACGTGGGACCCTTGGGGTTTGACAAAACTTTAGTACGCTTACATGCTACGTGTGGTTCTCAGAGATGAGACTGTTCGTAAAGAAATATGTTTCAGCTTTCCTTAGGTGCACGCATGGTGTCTCCGGGGAACTACACCCCATTATCAATACTATCGTGCCATGTTATAGCATACGGTTTACTAAATTTTAAGTTACTTTGACGCACCTGCTTAGTTAAACATGTAAAACGTTTACTCAATCATGTGGTGTTAAGCACGAGCTTAATGCTGTTGCCACAGCCCAAGCGAATAGCCCAGGGGAACTATACAACCGGACCATTTTGGCGGTCCTTGGGGTAATGACGCAGTTGGGTATGAATTCCACAGTACCACTGCGGAGCTTCTTTTGGTCGCAACTTAACCAATCCATCTCAAGGTTTGCTAAATCACGTAATAAAGTTACGCCCGAAGTCTGGGAGAGTCCAGGCAATGTTGGAGCTAGCGATGGGGATTATTAGAGAAGGGCAGAAACTGTATGATAGGTAAAAATGGGAATGAGCTACAAGAAAGGCGATAGGCGATTTGGTTAGGGTTGTAAGAGCTACGACAGGTCAGTCAAAAAAGAACTCTATCCATGTTCTTAGGTCATTAGAGAATTAAGGCACTCCCAAACGATAGTATCGTGGTCTGTTGGCTATAGCAGCCATTCTGTTTAGTTCTGTTATGTGTTTAACGAACCCGTATCAATCGATTGTGAATCCGAGCGTAACGATAGCGAATTTGATTATGGTGATTTATAAATTGACGTATATTTGATTATGGTGATTTATAAATTGACGTATAACTGAATCTATTAACACAACTGAATATGGATATTGTACACTGCTGGAAATACGCAGGTTTATTAGAGGTTACTGTAGTTAAGTATCATTGATCACAAAGTATCGTTGATCACAGTTTGTAGAGGTTACTGTAGTTAAGTATCGTTAATCACAAACTGTTTGTGGTTGCTGTTTGTGGTTGATTACATTTCTAATATATATGCTTAAACTAAAATGATATAACAGAAATGTTAACGTGATTATAGGTACCGATGATTAGTATCATGTATCAATCATTGTGATATAATGTAACAAGTTGATGACTGAAATATCTGCTGGTCAAAGTCATGAACCGGCAAATACCGATTCGTTGGTTAGTCATGTGCTGGCGAATCAGTGTGAGGTACCAGGTAACGGGTGCCTTGCATTTTAACAATTAGTGGTCAACGTCATGGACCGGTAAATACAGATTCATCGGTTAGGGTCATGTACTGATGAATTAAATACAGATTCATCGGTTAGGGTCATGTACTGATGAATCGGTGTGAGGTGCCAGGTAACGTCTACCTCGCAATTAGTGTAAGAGCGTTTATGGGGTTGAAATACTTGCTGGTTCGAGCTGTAAATACTGATTCATGGGTTAAGGTATATTGATGAGTCGTTGTGAGATGCCAAGTAACTGGTGCCTCGCATTATAGCATCATATTAGCAATTGGTGCAACAGTTTATCCACTGGTAAAACAAATATACATTCTATATAAAGGTAATCGACACCCTTAAAAGTTATAAAGATTTGCTGATTTAAGACCATGAATCATTATGTCATGTAAAGCAATTGTCTTGAGTATTAAGTAGACTAATTGTAATGTGCCACTAAGACTAGGCTAGCGATGTCAGGTAACCGACGCCCTTAAGTTATAAAGATTTACTGATTTAAGATCATGGATCATTATGTAATGTAAAGGACTAATTGTAATGTGCCACTAAGACTAGGCTAGGAATGTGTAGGTAACAGACACCCTTAAAAGTTATAAAAATTTATTGATTCAAACTATGGATCATTATGTAATATAAAGCAATTGTCTTTGAGCTTTAAATAATGTAACACTAAGCCGATAAGTTATAATAATGCGTGGTTAGTTTGATTTCCTTCTGAAATTAAATACCTAAAGATTATTAACAACGAGGGACTCGTTGAAAAACGGATGGCCGAGCTGTTATAAAAATGTATATTGATTCATTTTTATAAAGCTTTGTATATAAAGTACTTCTTATGATTGATGAAACTCCAACGATCAGTCATAAGCAAGTGTTATAAATATCTAAATATATCAATTATTATTTATCATATTGTATAATCATTACTAATCATTATTATGAAGTTTTATATTTAAAGTACTTCTTATGATTGGTCAAGATACTGTCATTCTGTCAAATCTACGACGACCAATCATAAGCAAGTGAATCAGTGGGGATGAAACTATAACAACGCGCATTCAAGGGTATATCGGGTTATTCGTTATTTAGGATTGAGTACAAACACATGTGTTATACCATGTTTAGGCTATTTAATTTAAACAGTACTGTAATGAATCTAATACGTAGTACTACATAAAGTGTTTCTGCATTTAAGTCTCGGCTACTGGTCGATAAACTACCACGGTTTACAGTATATACTATAATATATAATATAACACTACAATCGTTTTTAGTGAATGTACAGAGAGAGGTGTCAATTTCAAACAACACCATCGTTCACATATTGATCCCCTATAGCCTTTTGACATTGTGTTGTGTAAATCAATAAACCCTTACATATCCTTTACTTTTGCAGATGGTGTTACTCTATGTGAACATCTTCTGTAGAGTCTGTTTGACCATTTACGAAATTCTATCGATACCGTTATCACAGGTAAATTCCTCATCATTCTCAAAATCATTTAGTAAGTCAAGTAAAAGAAGTAAATCCTATGTAGATTCGACTGCGGTATAAATCATTACCATATCTATTCTTGGTGTTAAACAACAATAGGTACTTCTGATGTTCTGTACCAGCTTGAAAAGTATACTCGGTAGTACGTATTGGCTCACAAAGTGTCTTCAGCGGTAGCCACCTATTGTAATAAACTTTACATAAACGATCGACGATGAAACGGCCGATTTTTGGAAAAAAAATTTCCCTCCGTTAAAATATATGTTTCTATTAGTCACATTTCACGATATTTACGTATACACATCTAAAGTATTTTTACACTCTTTGGTAAAACTAAGTTAAAAATGTTGGAACTTACATAATTAATAAATAACATTCGATCACTGGACTTCCACTAATAATAATAAATGTATATATTCGACTTTACATTTCTCTTAATCGTATTTATATATAAAAAGATAAAGTAACATTTCATATCAGGTCTGATGTCTTTTAGAGTACAATTAAATTAGGTATATCCATCCCAACTTATCCCGATTAGTAGGTACTGTGGTTTCCTTTTAGATTGTTTACAAGTATTAACTAAGGCTAAGTTGCAACTTCCCAATGCCAATTCCCTCTTTGTACCATAAAACCAAAATTATAACATAGTATAATATCCAAAACTGATAATGGAAATACATACAAATTTAAATTAATGGCTGAGAAGGCAACTGAATGGAACAAAGACATTATTTACTCACAATACCTTCTTGTAATCACTGGTAATGGAAGGATCACAACTAACATTCAAATTTCACAGAATACAATAATCCGAGTTACTACGGTAGTTATTTCCTTTTTGGTCACTTGTGTTCCGTGTGTACTGAAAGAATGCGTGGATACTGAAGTAAACGCAATAAAACTGCTGATAACAAATCAACTCTTACTGTGCAAAGGTGAGTTCGTCGTTACATTCTCGTTTAATTTCATAGTAGATGTAGGCTCCGGGAAATAATTACACTTCAGCCGATGGTAAATACTGATACAATAGAGATAAAGAAAACCTACGAGTGGTATCAGACTAATGAGAACTTTTAAATTAGTAAGTACCCAACATTTGAGTTTTATTTAATCGTATAGCTAGTATCCATTTTTATTATTGATGTTTGATTGATTACTATTTGTCTGCGAGGTTCGATTTATGAGGGACAGTGCAGGGGCCATTGATATTCTTTAGCAACACTCGGGGAGCACGTGCAGAGGAATTAGAGGTACACTTCCTGTGGACATTACTAACACCAGCCCCTTAATAACCTAATTAGCCAACAAGTATTAGATAGGGACAAATAAAAGAAGATTGTATGAAATAAAAATGTCAATGATAAGATGGATATAAATTATGATATTGCATTAAGAATAGATTAGAATTCATTGTACCCAAGAAAGACTGGGAAAAGCCACTAGTAGTAGAAAACATCAAGAAGTAATATGGCATACTATAGATGCAATTAATAATTAAAGTAATATAATAAGAAAGCTGTTAATTGTAAAGGGGCCCGGTTATTGGAATAAAGAAAGAACGACGAAAAATTATTATTTATGCGAGAAATGATATGTGTATAAGAATTATGAATACTAATGTACATACCGGTAAAGCAGAGTGGAAGAAGAAAAAATATTTTATATCTATAACTATAGCTTTGAATCCTTGTGTATCAGCTAGAGCTTTCTGTGAAGGAAAAATATAAAACTATAGTATGTTCATAGGGTTTTTTCTAAGCTCACTTGTTTAACTGCCCTCAAGTTGAAAATCTAAACACACCTATATGTGTGTTCCGATAAATGCAGTTGAGAGCCACTGCCCTCCAGTTTCGGCGTGCTTACTTACATTTTTAACCACGTCCTCATTTAACCATCAGGTGAGATTATGTTTTGACTCTAAAATATATAAGAAAGATTGTTTCGGTAGACTAAAGATCCCGGCCAATTTACTTAAGTGATTGCCTAAGTGTTGCTGACAGGAGGATGCGAATACGCAAATAAGTCAAAGCAAGACTATTAAGTAAATAATATTAAAGAAGAATATTAAAAAATACTTTAACTACCTTTTTGCCATTTCTTGTTTGTTATATTTTAACCTTTAACCTTAATCTCATCCGGTGTTAAATGACAACGTGGCCTAATATGGTAAACACGCTAAATTTAAAGAGCGACTGGCTCTCAAGTGCAGCTGCTGGAACAAACCAATGGATGCTTGGAGACGGATCTTCAATTTGAGGGTGGTAGCTAGCGGGCTTAGCTTAGTGGGGAAGAAAGAACTGATTTTACTAACGTCCACAGGAAGTGCACATCACAGTGCTCCGTGGTAAAACAAATAGTTACAAATTTATGGCCGCGGCACTGTTCCACGTAATTTGAACCACGCATCAACATAGAGTAATCAATTAATCGGCGATAAAAGATGTCTCTATCTAGTTATACGATTCAATAAAAATAATCATAGTGGTAGTAGCTTTACGAATGATCCGAGTCAGTTATATGGATTTGAACCTACGTCAACGGGTGTGGTTTTTTTTATATCATAGGAGGCAAACGAACTGGTTGGTTATCTGATGGTAAGTGATCACTGCCGTCCATGCAAACCCGGGGAGTCACAAGTGCGTTGCCCTTCTACGTTTGGGGTAGGGGGAGGGAGAGGGCCGGGAGGTGAGCCTGCAGCGCTCTCACTGATCGAACGAAACGCAGCAATGCAAGCACTGTTACTTTACGTCGGTGTTTCTGTGGGTCGGGAGGTACTAGCCCGGATGAGCCGACTCATTCATGCTGAAACCAGTAATAGCTTCAGCGTGGCTCTACCACCTATAAAACTGAACTAGTGTCGGAACTAAACCACCATCGCTTCAAAATATGTGTTAGAAAATAATTTAGCTGTGCATGAATACTTTCCGTAGAGGATTGAAGATATAGGTTTACCTGACAATATGTATCAATTGAGAAAACATTTTCTAACTTACACATATATTTGGTTTCAATTAAAAATATTATAATTGTATAGTACTTCTATTTTTATTACAGATGACACACAGAAAAACAAATTAGAAGATTTCTTGACATTCCTGGATCATAATGAATTCAAGTTCACCATACTACGAGTTGTTAATATGGACGCGTCGATGTTTCTAACGTTTGTTGGTCTATGCACAACTTACACCATCGCTATTATACAATTCAGTCATATTTATTAACATGATTTAGACTACGATTTTCCATGTTTTGAATTCGTGATTAAATTGCACATTTTAAGATTTGTGAATTGCACTTTTCAGTACCTTTAAATTGATAAATAACTGTCCTTCTAAATACTGATAATGAATTTGAATGTTTTTTCTTATTTGCCGTAATTTCATTACCTTGAATATGAAATCAAATGTCTATGTATATATGTACTAGCTGTCCCCAGCGGCTCCGCACGTGTGTTTTTTTTTAATATATTAAAGAAATGTAAAATTATAAGTAGGTGTGTACATGATAGAAATACTTTTTCAAAAATATTTGTTACTATGACACGCACGCCAACTGTAACATGTAACGTGTACATTAGATATGTGAATACGAATAGTATATCGAATGGGTTGGGATTTATCATCAGCAACATACCTTTAAGGGAGTTATGTAGATGCAAACGCGGTAAATAAAACAAAATGGCCGCCAAATTGACCAAAATGATAATGTAATTCAAATTACATACATTTATTCTTGGAGTCCAGTACAGCACACGTCTCACGCGCTTGTTTACAATAAAGAAATTATATTTGATCAATTTCACACGACCAAATGCACGGGTAACAGTTCATCACTACATAGTGGAAAACAAAGTCCTCTGAACTGTCTATTTATCTGTTTGCGATAAAGTCAAAAACTACAGAACGGATTTTCATGCCGTTTTCACCAGTAGGTAGAACGGTTCATGGGGAAGGTTTATTTATAATTTGTCAAGGTTTTCTTTTAATTACCGGGGTGGGCAACGTCTGCCGAGCCCGCTAGCTTAAAAAGCTCATTAGTTAGTTATCTGCCAGTAAAAGTCCCGTGAAAATCTGTTTAAGCATTTCGGGTATTCCACTGCGGCCGAAGGCGAATAAAAAACCTAAATTACTTTTTATGAGGTCTACAATCTTGGTAGATAGAAGCAGACCAGTAAATATCCCGTGAAAATCGGTCCAAACATTTTGGAAATAGCAATGCGGACGAAGCCGCGTATAAATAAAATAGAATATGTCCACCGCTATAATATCGGCTATCTGCCAGTAAAATTCCCGTTAAAATAGGTCCAGCCGTTTTGGAGATTACCCGGAACATACAAACAAACAGACAAAATATAAAAATATCGATCGAATATAAAAACATTTTTTTTTTGTTATTTGTAGCTCCATTTTTGTAGTATTCCAGCATTTGTGGCTGAATATCCATTCACCAAAAAGTTATTATTTATTTTTACAAACACACACTTTATTTTTATAATACGTAATAGATTGCAAATAGAAAATTGGAAACAAAACTATCGTAGAATAAACTTTTTGAATAGGAACACAAAATAATCTTTGAAAATGTTTGCGATAGAAACTTACCACGTTACCATAGCAACGTATATAATACTAACGCTAACACGCAGCGAAAGCAATCAAAACGAAAAATATACCCGATTTTTAAACATTCTTAATCGGCGCTCCACTTGTACTGGTCTTAGCGTGATAATATATAGCATAAAGCCTTCCTCGGTGAATTAAATTCCTCGGTAAATCCTCTAAAACCGAAAGATTTTTTCAAACCGGCCAGTAGTTCCTATGACTAGCGCGTTCAACCAAACAAACAAACAAACTCTTCAGCTTTATATATTAGTATAGTTTAATAACACATTTTAATATTATTATCTGTTTGAGATTATTTTACTGCTTATAACTGAATAAGTTACCTGTTTCTAGATATATTAATCTATTCTATACATATTCTATTCTATACATATAATAAGAATGTAAATCTAACGTGTCTGTACTTTTTTGATTTTCGTGAAAAAAATTGTTGCAGGTGTCTATGAATAAGTAATAGAATACATTTCAATCATTTTGAAAATGTCTGTCTGTCTGTTTGTATGAACACGCATCGCTGCTAAAGTACAGGGTTCACAATAAAACCTCAAATCATAAAGCATGTAGCTTCTGCACGCGACTTCGTTCGCGTGTTATAGTTACTTTGGGCTAACGCTAACACGCAGCGGAAACTCTCGAAAGGAATAAAACCGATTTTGAAGCATTCTTCATTGGTGCTCCGCTCCTATTAGTCTTAGCGTAATTATATATAGCCTATAGCCTTTCTCGATAAATTATCTATCTAGCATTGAAAGTATTTTGCAAATCGGACCAATAGTTCCTGAGATTAGCGCGTTCAACCAAACAAATAAGCGTTATAATATTAGTATAGATTACTACTCTTCTGTCGTACTTAACTCGAGCCGTCATTCAAATTACAATAACTTTTGATACAGTGGACCGATTTTAATAAAACAAAAACTAAGTTACTTTCGAAGATATGCTTTATGGTTAGTAATTAGAGGTTTTATTGTGAACCCTGTACTTTAGCAGTGATGCGTGTTCATAGAAACAGACAGACAGACATTTTCAAAAATGATTGAAATGTATTCTATTACTTATTTCTAGACACTTGCAATAATTTTTTTCACGAAAATCAAAAAGTACAGACACTTTAGGTTTACATACTTATTATATGTATAGAGGATAAATAATCGAAAATTATATCTGTTTACAACGCACAGATTTATGTTTGTAAAAATCCCAGGGATATCGCTGACATTTACTCGTGATTGATATAAAAATACCGACACGTTACTGTACTGTAAGAACATCCCTCATGTTTTGTATAAATTTTAATACCTCAATGGGACAGTCGGTGTCCCATATTTTGCTAAATATGTATCCATTAACTAAAAAATATGTAAACTACCTTCACAACGTGCACATAACAGGGATAAGAAGTGCTACCAGCGTAGGCGTAGCGAAGCGAAGGCTCTCTTTAATTACGAATTCCGAATTACAAACAGATATCTCACCTGCAATAAAGTTTGTAACATGGTATAGTTTTACCTAAAAAAAAAAATTAAACATTAATAACTTAAAATCACGAGTAAAAACAAAGAATAATTACACTTCTTGATCGTTCGTCCCTTGAGAATCAAAGCAGAATGTTGACAAACTTAAATACCTGATAATTTATGTGTAGCTTATCATTTTTACTGTAGGGGTGAGGAGCAAGTTCTTGCCTGCCTTACATATGTTTTTGGGGTACCCGTTGCTGCGTTGGTGGGAATAAAGTTGTTTGTTAGGCCACAATTAGTTTAATTTGTTACAATAACGTCACTACGCAACGTAACTGAGTGCTTCAGCGCAACTGACTATCCAAGTATTCAATAAATATAATTTTAATTTAATTGTGCTGATGCGCACATAATAAGTAGAGTGACATGCAATGTACGTAACCGTACATTCACTATAAGCACTGATGTTATAACATTGTTTGAATTGTAATAAATAATTAAGTAAATTACTTGTTTTATTTTTATTTCTACTGAAATCTCTATAACTCCCATTTTATTTCCTACCCAGCTCCGGCCTCTTTATAAAGGCTTTTATTTTTTCACTTGTTCTTCGAACTTGATTAGTTCACCTTAGCCGAGTTACTTAGAAAATACATGTTTGAGTTCCTGAGGCAAACATGCTGGTATACATGTGTTCTTCATTATTTCGAAAATCACCATAGCTAGTTTAGCTTAAACAGGTTCGCGTTGTTGCATCCAAGGCAACATCTCAAACCGACGTTCAGCCACTTTAGCACTCTTTAACATGTTACGAAGCGGTTGAGCACCATGTTTTTTTTATAGCAAACAAACAGGTTAAAAACCTGATGTTAAGTGATCACCACCGTCCATAGAGACTTGCAACGCCAGGGGAGTCGCAAGTGCGTTTCCAGCCTGGGTTGGGGGGAGGAGGAAGGGAAGAGAGAAGGGGAGGGGAGGTGGGCCCTCGGCGCTCACACTGACCGAACGAAACGCATCAATGCAAGCACAGTTATTTCACGTCAGTTTTCTGTGGGTCGGGTTGTACTACCCCGGGCGAGCCGAACTATTCATGCTAAAACCAGTAATAGCTTCAGCGTGGCTCTACCACCTATAGTGGTCGCCTCATTAGTCCAGTGAAGCTGTGAAGACCCATAAGCCCATCTGGCTAGCTCTTAACTTTAAATCAATCGCTTAGCACGTATATACCGGTTATCGGTTGATCGCTTACAGTATTCGAAGAGATAATAGTTCATGGTCACATTTAACATATAAAATAATAATATCAAAATAACTACTAATAAACAAACAAAGCGAACCTAAGTTAAAGTTTGCCTTAAGACTTTCAAAAGTATAAACACAAACGTAATAAACCTAGGTGGAATGACCGGTGCCGAAAGAAGCCTTCGATAATAAAACGGTACAATAAACCCTTTTGTTTTGTTCATGGCGTTCCCACGTTCACTTTCAAGTGAAAGTGAATTCACCCGACAGTCATTGACACTGTGCTTTAACATAGACGCGTAGAGGATTGCATATAATTTTTGTATTTTTCTAGATAATTAGGTCAAATATTAAGAACCTATTTTTTTAATTGATTTCGAACGAGAATCGAGTGCAGAGTGTCCACCATAAATATTGCTACTGTCTAAACTTTCACCCTGTATATGTTTCGGTAGCTACGCTTGAACGCCAGTCCGCCCTCTACATTTACGTTAAAATCTGTAAACCGTAAAAGAATAGCATTTTAACATACATATTTTTTCTACTGAACGCACTCTTTTCACTGGTCACTTATGACTCGTAAGCGCGTTATCAACTTGCTTCTTTACTCTTATCACGTTTATATTTATCTTCGGCTGTTTCCGTTGCCACCATTTATATATCTTCAAAATATAGAGAATGCTAAAACCGCTGAAGAATAACTATTGCCACGGACCCGTTTGCATGTCTCCTATATTCTATAGTTTATGATTACAACTTTCTCTATATCAAAATGAATCTAATATTGTACCAGCTACTTAGCATACCTTCTATAGCGTCGCCATGTAATTATTTGTTGATAGTGTCATATATTTAGTATTAAGAAACACATATACAAAGAAGTCACCTGCAAACTTAGTAATCGTTCCCTAGAATATCCAAATTATAATATTCCTTTTTGATTTATCCGATCTCCTAAGTAATATCCTCTAAAATTGGGAATATTTATTTAGTTTTCTCTTCTAAAAGAATATCCTATTTGATATCTGTTAGAGCAGTGGTGGGCAAACTTTTTTAATGGCGGGACACAAAGTTTCTAGAGGAGGATCAGAATTACAGAAAAAAAGGCATTTTGTATTAAAGCTTTTAATAAACAAAATACCTTTTACTTTTACGCATTGTTAGGCGTATGAGACATATGGAATTGTTTTTGTTTTTCCATAATATTTTGGAAATCAGGTTCCAGGTGTGACGAAGCAAACTTTCAGCAGTGCGAAAAGGTGTTCATCAGTCAATCGGTTTCTGATTGAATTTTTCCGCAATTTCATGGTTAAAAAGGTCTGTTCGCACACATAAGACGACGCAAACATGCAATGATTTTTGGAAATTCAGCTTTCGGTAGTGCTCTATAAAAATATAATTTTGTGGAATACAAGAACAATTGCTTTAAATGGGTGCTGCACTGCATTTCAATAATTTCCAAATGAAATTCAGCAGATACATTTTCCGGATCTACATTAAACAGCATCGAGAAAACATATAGCGATGATTGAATGTTCTTAAAATCTTAAAACCTAGTTTCAAATTCTGTGTGAAGATTTTTCAACGCCTGACTGAATTCTTGTAGTTTGTTCTCACTCACTGGTGACTTGGATTTTAAACGTGGAAACTGAGTTAAATCGTAATTCGCCATGCAGTTATAAAACAGAGAAAGCTGAGTTTTAAATGATTTCAGCAACCCCAAGTCTCATCTGTAAATTGGTTTCAATCAGAAATTCTTGGAATTGTCGTTATACCAAGCCTCGAGATCGAATCGTATTAATTAGTTTTAAAACCATAAGTAATTAAGTACACGGGTAATATCTATTGCAGCTTTACAAAGGACGTCTTGGTGAATTATACAATGTAAAAATACAACATCGTGATTTGGATTCTGGTTCCGAAAATCCCACGTTTTTTTTTCAAATATATTTGGGGCTCCATCTGTAGTTATATTGCATAATCTTGAAATAGGTGCATTTAAATTTTGAAGACCTTCGAAAAATTCGTTATAAATTATTTGCGCCGTCGTTTTTCCTTTTATCGATTGCAAACAAGCTAGTTCTTCAGTAATATTAAATTCATCGTCAACGCCTCCGATGAACATGAATAATTGAGCAGTGTTACTTCTATCTGTACTTTCATCCGTCGTCACGGAAAAATATTTAAAGTTTTCTATACGCTGCCTAAATTAAGTCGACAAGTTCGATACAATGGCATCAATTCGCGTTGTTACTGTTTTTCGTGATAAGCTGATAGATTCAAACTCTTTATTTTTTTCTGGACATAGAGTTTTAGCAACAGTCAGCATACAATCTTTAACAAATTCTCCTTCCGAGTATGGTTTAGCTATTTTATAAGCCACAACATATCCAGCCAGTGTTGAAGTCTTTTGAGCAGTGTTTTGCAGATATTTTTCCAATAAATAATCTACTACCTGTGACAGACTGCCCAGATAATTATAATTATTGCAAGTTAATTATGAGATAATGAAAGCTCAAAACACCCCTGACGAATTGGAGCTTTCATTAAAAATTTGGAGATTTTTCAATTATAAACGTCAGATTTAATTTTTCGCACCAAAATGCTGACAGGCATATTTAAGATGGATAGACCCCTTGGCGGGCCGGATTATATACTTTCGCGGGCCGTACTTTGCCCATCACTGTATTAGAGCGTTAATTGATTAGGACTAATCCGAAGTCTTTTGACATTTTATATCTATCTATCTATACATATAATAAAAGGCTAACGGGACGAAATCTGTACATGAAATATTTTAAAGAAAAAATACTCTGGGAGGCTTTACAATCAATGGCAGAACACAGTTCTATAGTTTTTAAAATTTTTGTCTGTCTGTCGGTCTGTCTGTCTGTCTGTCTGTCGTTTGTACAGGATTCACGCAAAAACTACTGGACGGATTTTGACGAAATTTGGTATGGTAGTGGCTTATAAGCCGGTATAACATTTAGGCAAGGTTTTACATATATATCACATTTGTATGTCTGTTTATTTTACTTTTAAGAAAACATAAAAGAGAAGAAATTTACGCAAAAACTACTAGACAGATTTTCACGAAACTTTGTAAGGTAGTAGTTTATACATCGATATAACATACTAGCTTCTGCCCTCGACTTCGTCCGCGTGTAATAGCTACATTTGGCCCCCGAACCCGAGAAAAATCTCTATTTTGGAACATTCTTCATCGGTACTCCGCCCCCATTGGTCTTAGCGTGGTAATATATATTATATATAGCCTTCCTCGATGGATGAGCTATCTAACCCCACTTTTTTTTAAAATCGGACAAGTATTTCTTGAGATTAGCGAGTTCAAGCAAAAAAAAATTTAAATGTTATCTATACATACAATAAAACTGTAACAAGGCCAAATCTGTAAATTAAATATTAGGTCTTTACCTATGAAATTGCCGTTTTGTATGAAAAAATTTAAACGACATTTTTTGATGTATTTTTTATTTTTATTAATCGAAGTAATCATCCATGCAATCAATGCATCTTTGCCAACGCAGTGGCAGTTTATTGATGCCCTTCTTAAAGAAATCAGCTGGACGGGAGGCAACAAATTCTTCAAAGGCATTTTGTACTGCCTCTCGGGTATTGAATTTTTTTCCCGCCAAGGAGTTATCCAAATTCTGGAAAAAGTAGTAGTCTGTAGGCGCAAGGTCGGGTGAGTAAAGCGGATGACGGAGAACTTCCAACCCCAGTTCTTGGAACTTGGAGACCGTCTGCTGTGCAGTATGAGGTCGCACGTTGTCGTGCAGGAGCAGCGGAGACGAGCGATTGACCAATGCTGGTTGGACATGTGCCAGCTTCTCCATCATTGTGTTCAGTTCTTCACAGTACATATCTGCAGTAATGCTCACCACGTTTGGTAAGAAGCTGTGATGAATCACACCGGCGCTAGACCACCAAACAGTGACCATCACTTTTCTAGGGGTAAGTTTTCGTTTAGGGCATTGTTTAGGTGCTGAACCAGGATCCAACCAACTTGCTGAGCGCTTGCGGTTATCAAACAGAATCCATTTTTCATCGCAGGTACCAATGTGGTTCAAAATTCCTTCATTTGTGTGTCTGTTGAGCAGTGCAAGGCACGTCCCGACGCGTACTTCGCGCTGACGATCATTGAGTTCGTGGGGCACCCATTTGTCAAGCTTTTTTACCTTACCAATTTGACGCAAATGGACCAATATTGTTTTGACGCTAACGTTGAAAACTGCTGCTAATTCAGCCGTAGATTGTGTATCATCAGCTTCCACAATCGCCTTTAATTCGTCATTGTCGACCAAAGTCTTCGGACGACCGGAGGTTCATTTTTCAGGTCGAAATTCCCAGAACGGAAGCGAGCAAACCAATAACAGGTGGTGCGTTGGTTTGTAGTGTTAGCTCCGTAAACGTCGTTGATGTTGTGTGCCGCTTGTGCCGCGTTGCTGCCACGACGGTACTCATATTCCATAATTACTCGAATTTTTAACGTATCCATGATGACAAAAAAGATTGAAATACGATGAAAATGTAACACTAATGAATAAACAAATGACTACATTTGGAAAAAGAATTCCATGTTTTTAAAATAAAATTAATTTGAAATTAGAATTCTTAGCCAAAGAAAAATTATTTTGATTTGAAATGGCCAGTACTGCAGAACGGCAATTTCATAGGTAAAAAGACCTATTATTTTTTGAAAATTATAATCGGGGTAGACTTTGTTTACATTATAAAAGCCAAAAATTTTAAAAATCGGACCAGTATTTCTTGATATTGGCGAGTTCAAGCAAACAAACTTTATAATATTATCTATACATATAATAAAACTGTAACAAGGTCAAATCTGTAAATTAAATATTTTTTGAAAATTATAATCGGGGCAGACTTTGTTTTCGTTATAGAAGCCAAAAATAATTAATTTAGAATTTTTGTCGATCTGTCTGTTTCTGTATACACATATCACTCCGAAATACTGAACCAATCATGACACAGTGATAACTTATATTATAAAGTAACATCTAGGATACTTTTTGTCCCATAAAACACAAGGGGTTCTCAAAGATAACGGATAAAAGCCAAAAATTTGTAGTTAATGAAATTCTTAACGGTTTTTGGTAAAGTTTTCTTTGTGCTATAGCAATATTTTTTTTTTAATATGGCAAATAATTAATAATATATATTATATTATATATATATTTTCAATAATTAATTACAAGAAATGTAACTGATCTCGGCAAAAAAATCTATAATATAGCGAGCGCTGCTTGAAGAGTTTGGAATAAAAAAATAAAATCTATAGCAAAAATATTCATTACTTTTACGAAAAAGTCTACGACACCATATATCTAAGTTTAATATCTCAGGTAAAAAGATGGTTTATATGACAAAAGCAAAATAAATTTGAAGAGATTACGTGTGGATGCAGATTTTACGTATACTTTACAATTTCTTATGGGTCAAACAACTAAATCAAAATTAGTGTTGAAGTTAGTCAGAAGATAATTCGAAATATAATCTGTAAGCCTGCAAAATTATTGCCCTGACGCTGTCGCGGGATCTACGCTATTTGTGAATGGGTACGGAGATGAGTGGCGCAGGAGTAACTCAAAGGGTATCGGGAAGACATTTACCGCCAATATATGTAGGTTATATTTTATCTTAATTGGACCCGGTAGGTGATGCTGCGAACGGATTCTCGGCGTATTTTAAGAGTTCTCACATACTAACAGGGTATGTTTGAGTGAGTCTCTGGGTTGTTTGGATTCACAATTGGAAACGGTAGATATAGCTGCAATTGGGGATTATGTTTTTTTTAAATGCGTTTAAAATACAATTGAAACCGGTAACAACCGATTTGCTGCAAACGAAGTTGCACGGGTCAGCCAGTCTATACATATAATAAAAGGCTAACGGGACGAAATCTGTACATTAAATATTTTAAAGAAAAAATACTCTAGGAGGGTTTACAATCAAAGACAGAACACATTTCTATAGTTTTTAAAAATTTTGTCTGTCTGTCGGTCTGTCTATCTGTCTGTCTGTCGTTTGTACAGGATTCACGCAAAAACTACTGGACGGATTTTGACGAAATTTGGTATGGTAGTGGCTTATACGCCGGTATAACATTTAAACCATGTTTTACATATATATCACATTTGTATGTCTGTTTATTTTACTTTTAAGAAAACATAAAAAAGAAGAAATTTACGCAAAAAATACTAGACAGATTTTAACGAAACTTTGTAAGGTAGTAATTTATACATCGATATAACATACTAGCTTCTGCCCTCGACTTCGTCCGCGTGTAATAGTTACATTTGGCCCCCGAACCTGAGAAAAATCTCTATTTTGGAACATTCTTCATTGATTCTCCACCCCCATTGGTCTTAGCTTGATGCTATATAGTATATAGCCTACCTCGATAAATGAGCTATCTAACACTCTTCAAATCGGAGCAGTAATTTCTGAGATAAGAGCGTTCAAGCAAACAAACTCTTCAGCTTACTGTAACAAGACCAAATCTGTAAATTAAATATTTTTTGAAAATTATAATCGGGGTAGACTTTGTTATCGATTTAGAAGCCAATGATTATGCTTTTACAATTTTTGTCTGTCTGTCGGTCTGTCCCTGTGAGCACGCATTACTCTGAAAGTACTGGACCGATTTTGACGAAACTTGACACAGGGATAACTAATATTACAAGGTTACATTTAAGAATTTGTCCTATAAAACGCAAGGAGTTGTCCAGAATAACGGACGAAAATCAAAAATTTGTAGTTAGTAAAATTGTTGACGGATTTTGGTAAATTTTCTTTGTGCTATATATAGCAGACAGATTAGCTATAAATTTAAGCTATATTAGAATGACGTTCCTTATTGCGCGTTACACGCTATGAGCGGATGGGAGCTAGACCGAAAAAAGTGTAACAAGACTATTTGCGACAGTACAAGAGTTAGTACAAGAGCCGATAACGTTCGAAGAACAAAAATTTTAGAAAAGCTGGTTCTTTACTATATTTTTCTTTATGCTTTTCCAAACAAGATTCAGGATACCTGGTTGCCGCTAAACGTTGTCTTTATTAATGCGCATCACACATTTACAGGTAAAAATATTGATTAGGAAACTTTTTTTCAGTAAAACTTTCTTTTTAAACGTTATTAAAAACTTGAATTTATCAATGCCAGACAATTTTGTTATTGACAATATTTTATTATTGACAATAATGTGCCCGATAATATTCTTTATAAATAAAAATAATCCATTTCAAACCATTTTATTTTATTCCTTGCAAAGAACATAACATTTTAATAAGCATTATGATATTAAGATTTCACCGTAAACAATGAAAAACAACGATAAACGTAAACATATGACTTGAGATTGACGCTATCTTGAATACATGCGTTTATAACAGGCGCTGCCACAATTATCGCAATCTTTATCATACAGCCAGTGTTGCGCCGAACTATAGCTATAGCTAAGTTATTCTAAACTGGTAGTTATTACATTGGGCAGTGTGGCGCGCGAGGGCAGCTCCTAGCTTCCCCCCCTACCCCCTTTCCCCCAGCCCGCCACGATCCTTTCTGGATTAGAGTGCGATTATCGCTAGCGCGCGGACGCATCCAGTAGAGTGCGATTGTCGCTAACGCACGCATCGCAAGTTGCAATTAATTACCGCAAACGCGTGGACGCATCGTGCGTGAAATTACGCTATGTCTGTGTCGCGGCCGCTCGAGACTCGAAAGTGAACTCTCTGTGCGGATCAATTCGTGAGTGATTAGTGAATACATTTTATGTGACCTGCCAACTGACTGGATACGGACACAAACCTGCCGAAACCAGCGATCACCCTCTGCCAAGTAAGCGTGTATATTTATATTCTATCCTAGCTCAATCTCTATACTCTTGGATCCTTTGATTGGGCATATTTGCCGTGATACCTTTGCCCAAGCAAACCGCCAAAATACAGTCCGCATCTCTCCTTAGTCAATCAACCGCAGACAATGGAGGTGAAAAGAATCAAGTGAGTGGACCACATTCGATCCCCATCAGTTCATGGTCCCTCTAGCCGCAATTCCCTTCATAAACATATTATATATATATAGCCAGTGTTGCGCCAAACTATAGGTATAGCTAAGTTATTCTATACATATTATTTTTAATTTACCCTTTCTTATGTCTAAATATAATAAAATAAAATTATAGCTATCTTAACATGGTTTGTACATACTTTTTTTATTTAATAAAATAACATCAGACACATTATTGTTAATAGTAAAAATGTCTGGCAATAATAATTTCATGTTTTAGTAGGGTTTCAAAGTTAGTAAAAAACAAAACATTCAAAAATCATTTAAAAATCAGTATTTTTGACTGTAAAGGTTCGATATACACTAATAAACACAACGCTTACAGGCAGCAAGGTAACCCGCATGTTGTTCGAAAGAACATAAAGATATAAAAAAACTGGCTTATTTAAAATCGCTCTCGAAACCGTTGCTAGCTCTTAGACGAATAGTTACAGGCAAGTGATGGTTGACGCGTCGACGCGTTGTTCATATCTTTTTCATATTTATATTTTTCTTCAATACAATGGAGTGTGAAAAAGTTTTAATACAAGTAGAAGATAGTTATGATAAAGTAAGTGGTAGAGATGATTAATTAATTTTATTTTTGCGTATTGTATATGTGCAGAGTCTATGCGCAGTAGATTAGGTGTCCTGATAGAGAAAAAGAGAGAGAGAGAGTAAATATAATATATATACACATAAAATTTTCATTTCAATAGCAAACCAAATCAAGGATTTCATATTGATAAATTAACTTTTATTAACTTGATTATCCCAGATCATTCAGTGTTTAGTTTATCACTAATTATTTTATAAATATATTTTATCGTTTGCTTTACAATTTAATTGTATTAACTTGATATTTTATAATGTAAATTATACTGACTGTATAGTAAACGTCTCCAAAAAAGGAAAGGAACTTCGTTTCAACCGGGGGTCCGTAGACCCCTCAAGCCTATTTTTACATTACCGCCAATATATGTAGGTTAGTTTTTATCTTAATTGAACTCAGTAGATGATGTTACCAACGGGTTCTAGGCTTATTTTAAAAGATTTCTCGCATACCACCTGGGTATATGTTTGAGTGAGTCCCTTGATAGTTTGAATTCACAATTGGAAACCGTAGGTGAAGCTGCAATCGGGTTTTGGGTTTATTAAAATTATTTGCGTTTCCAAATATTTGAAATTGTTGATAACCGATTTGGTGCAGACGAAGTTGCACGGGTCAGCTAGTACTATAATAAAACTGTAGCAAGGTCAAATCTGTACATTAAATATTTTTTGAAAATTTTTATCGGGGTAGACTTTGTTATCGATATAGAAGCCAAAAATAATCTTTTTACAATTTTTGTCTGTCTGTCTGTCTGTCCCTGTGAACACGCATCACTCTGAAAGTACTGAACCGATTCTGACCAAACTTGGCACAGTGATAACTAATATTACGAGATTACATCTAGGATACTTTTTATCTCATAAAACGCAAGGGATTCTCCAGGATCTGCCTGTTTGTCTGTCCCTTTGAACACGTACCACTCTGAAAGTACTGAACCAATTTTGACGAAACTTGGCACAGTGATAACTAATATTACAAGGTTACATCTAGAATACTTTTTATCTCATAAAACGCAAGGGATTCTCCAGGATAAAGGACGAAAGTCAAAAATTTGTAGTTAATGAAATTTTTTACGGATTTTGGTAAATTTTCATTGTGCTATATATAGCACACATTAGCTAAAAAGATAAGCTATATTTCCCTAAGCTACTTTAAAAAAAATACCAAAAAAAAAGACCGCCGGGATTCGAACCGTCGGCTCCGGCGGACCATACAATGTCCAGTACGCTATAACTGAGCTACGGCTATATGACGTTTCTATGCGTAATTATCAACCTGATATGAAAAAAATATATGTAAACTAAACTGTCACTTATATGTTGTTACATTTATTTTATTGTAAAAAAATGTTTGCTAAACAAAGGTGACAAGATTTTTTTCTAAAACATAAACCTAGATAATAGTTACATTGCATTGTAGAAGATGAATATCAACTAGAGTTCTATCAGTACGTGTGTTGTTTCGATATCTGATAAAATTAGTTTTCTAAATGTTGTTGAGTCTTGAAGTAGTTGGGTTCAGGTTTGTGAATCTAAGGTTAAAATAAATCATTAGTGGTGTATGCAGTTATTTATTTTTTTTTCTCGAACTGACCACGCTATTGAGCTAGCAAGGTCTTAACAGCTTCACCGGACCACTGTTTGCAGTTACTATGTTGTATTTATACTAATATTATAATTAGTGGTAAAGTTTTGTTTTCGAGGAATGCTTGGTACCTACTACTGGTCCGATTTCTTTTAGGTTTTTTAAGATTATTTGCGTTTAAAAATACAATTGAAACCGGTAATAACCGATTTGGTGCAGACGAAGTTGCACGGGTCATCTAGTTTATAAATAAAAGTCGTGGTCGTCTAGTGGTCTAAAGCATGACATATCATTCCTATGTCAGCAGATTCGAACTCCGGCTTGTATTCGCGTACATTTACTAAAGTTAAATTGGTAACACTATCGGCTGACAGTGAAGGAAAACATCGTGAGGAAACCTGAACCTAAGAAATGTTCTTGTAGTACTACTGTATATGGGAAAACATAGAACTGAGGATTTCTCGGAGTTTGAAATCGCTAATACGTCGTGGGCTGGTGTGGTGATTATACTCATAACATTATTTCGGTAAGAAGCCTATAGCCCTGCATTGGGCTCTTAAAGGCCGATGATGATGATGATATAAGTAAAAATCCGATATAACTGGTCACTAGCTCTTTACTCGCACTTTGACTTACTCGCTTTCTGATTCGATGTATGGAAAACTAGTGCGGAAAAAAAACCTTTACCCCTATTATAAAGGAATAATTTTGGCATTCATTTTAAAGGGGTATCTACCTCCAGCTAATTTAAAATATATAGTCCACTACTAAGGGTAGATATCCCGTCCTGTGTAGGTGTAGCGGTTGCCACCCAGTATCTATACAATGTATATGTATTGCATCACGTTTTACCACAATTTTGTTGCAAGACTGACACGAATGCTATAATAGTGTTCATACTACAGTATCTAGTTCAGACATAAGTAAACTCGGACGTGTTTGGAATTTTCTAATTCTACTAAAAACATAAATTTTATTATTTGTAAGTATAATATTTATTTAATAATAGCCGTTTTTGAATTATATGATTATATTTAAAGTTCCACTGGTGTGGGCTTAAAAAAGTGAATTTCTGCACAAGTATCAACCATTGATAAACCAGTAGATACAAGACGATATTCTCTGTAGAATGTATAGTAACTGATATACTGGTAAAAATTTAAACTAAACGGCACATTTTTTCTGTATAAATTTAAGCGGAGTAATGTTTTAGTATTATATAAGCGACGATGACTTAGTTGACAGCGTTTCCAGATACAGCGTAAATGGACGTAGGTTCGAATCCTTGCAACCGAGTATGTGTTTCAGGTGAAGGAAATAATCGTGGTGAAACCCTAGCGGTAGAACCTTTTCTAAGTCCGCGTGGCTAGGTACCGTCCCTACTTCAAAAATGGTTCGAAGTTGGTGTATTCCGGCAACTGCAGTTGAGAGCGAGTTACTCTAGATCTGGCGTGTTTACCTCATAAACTAAGTCGTTATTTAACATCAGATGATATTGTGCTCAAACGCTCAAACCTATAAAGCTTTTCTAGTACGTCATCCAAATTGGTCATTTCGATGCCGGCATTTAGCTGTTACTGTTATCGCTTTGCTCTAGAGAAATACGTAAAGAAAGAACAGATTCCACCTTTATCTAGTCTTGCCTGAATATCTTTTCACGCTTCTTCTCAATAAGTGTTGATACTCACTGATTTGTAATTAGGTAATTATCAATTTGGTTTAAAAATTAGGTTCGACGTTACTTTGTACTTGGAAGCTTGTAAGCGGATGAAGAATTTGCGGGAAGTAACTTCGTCATCGATCAAACAATTTGGTTTTTAAATTTTCAAATTTAAACACGATCCTTGCGTCGTCTATATCCGAACACTGCAAGAGATTGAACAATACCTTATTCATCATGATTCAGTTTTAGATAATTAAATCCCTTCTTTTTCTTCTTCCTAGCGTTTTCCCGGCCTAATGCCAAGGTCCGCATTCCTACTTAATTTTATCCACTTTGCCCGGTCTTCGGCATCCTTTTGTGTGAGGTTATTCTCCTTTATGCCTTCATTACGTCCAACCAGCGTTTTTTGGACCTGCCGCGAGACCTTGGGCCTTGTACAGTGATGTTGAGACATCTATTTCCGACATAGTCTGGAAGCGTGTGACTTATGTGGCCGTACCAGCGGAATCGATTATCCTGCAGCTTGTCTGCGATGTCACAGGCTCCAAGGCTACCACGGGTGTGTTCGTTTCGAATACGATCTAATCGCGTTACGCCACAGATCCATCGCAGCATCTTTATCTCAGTGACGTATAGCTAATGGACATGTCTGCCTAAGACCAGCTACGTTTCGTTGACGTACAACAAGACCGGTGGGATGATGCACTTGTACACCAGGCTTTTTAACTTAATGCTTAAAAAAATCATGTAAATCTTTTGTTCACACCTTTTGAAAGAACACTAATACTGTTAACGCTCAAATTTAGATTAGGAAGCTTAGGATCTGGTGAAAAAATATTATGACAAAGTTGACAAGATTTTCAGGAATTCTTCACGGGAAGTAACCTCCACTTAATAGTAAAAATCTTTACATGCTTTATAAACTGCTAATATAACTTTTGTGCATTATGATATATTTTCGTGACAAAAGAAATGTTCATTAGTAACTATAAAAAAACGTGTAATAGTCCTTCACAAATCGATTGAATTCTATTTACATTTATACACAAAGTAAGCCATCTACTATTGGATTACTTAATATAATGCAGTGGAGGTTGATTATCTGTTCTTGAAAATAGATCACTCACTTTTATTACATATGAATTTAGTACTGAAAAATAACATGATTTAAAACAAAGTTGTTGACTTCCTATTTTAATGGATCGAAAGCGAAAAAGAGACATAAAACTTGTCCTTGGATCATCCTCGGATATTAATAATATATAATTAAACCTGTATATTCAGGTGCTATTATTATGACGTGAAAAAACGTCCAATTGTGGACATTAACGGTATGAGTAAATTACTAGTTTAAAATCGCCTTGTAAAGTTAATTAATAGCTGTGATATAAGTTTATCGGCATATTGTACTTTGATGTGAATTGATTCACTAAAAATCAATATCACCGAAATAGTCCTTAATGCTAGTAGTATGAAGTAAAAGTAATCTGTTATTAGTGGAAGAAAGGAAACTTCTTAATGCCAAAAGTAAAGTGCAGTCGAAATCATATCTAGGCAAGAATAGGGTTACATTCCTATGCCAGATGAGGCAATGGAAAATATCTATAATATGCTCGTAGGGTTTTTTCTAAGTCTGCCTAGCCAGCTACCGCCCTCAAGTTGAAAATCTGTCGCCAGTATAGTCTATGGACGGCGGTGATCACTTAACGTCAGGTGACTAGCCTGTTTGTTTGCCTCCTATGATATAAAAAAAAGACAACACAGTAATTTAACATCAGGTGAGATTGTGGTCAAAGGATAAAAACTACAAAGCATATTTCAACTGAGTGTTATAATATTAAAACTATATGATAATGTTCTAGGTTATAACTTGTAGGTTGGTAGGTATGTTGGTAGGTAGGATGGACACGGGCATGTCCGTCGCCCTGGCAGTTTAAACTGCACAGGCCCATGTGGTGGAGGCGCATTGTGCCGATGCGACTCCCACAGTTCGTCAGGGGGGGTCTAACACTCACTCCCCCTTTGAGGGGTCTATCATCTTTGACCCCTCAGACCGCAGTCAGGGCCTCTTGAAGGGCTTACACCTATCAGGGGAGCAGACGCAGTGCCAGCCGGCAGTACCTGCTCCCCCACCCACAAAGGTATATGAAGGCACCATGGGGTTTTAGTCCGTGCAAATCGGACATAACCCATCCTCAGCTGCCCGACGGGATGGGTATCTGTTAGGGATCTCCCCATGTATAAAAAAAAAGGTTGTAACTGTGGCCACAAATACCTAGATAGCTTAAGCGAGTCTCAAGAAATCAACATTTACTTTTATTATTTCTTGATTAATTGCAATAGACTAACTGATACCTGCGGCGTCGTCTGCGTACTCGTAGTTTATTATCTTAAAAATAAATGTTACTCAGAGGAAAAATCATAAACACCACAACGCTCACCCCGCTTACCGCAGGGTAAGCAAGCACACATCGCAGAAAGTGCAGTTTTTTTTCCAAAATCCTGATTTCTTAAAGCTGTAATAACTAACTTTTGTAACTAACAAGAAATATGAAACTATATTTTTTAAACAGATCAAATTACAATACTGCCACAACAGTTTCACTATTGTTCGAGACAATTATTTTTCGTTTTCTATATCGTTCACTGAACGCTAGCTTACTGGGAATTATTCATACTTTAATTTGTTTATTTAAACTTAAATATTTGAATTTGAAGACCGCAAAAAATGTTTAGACTTCTTTTTTTATACAAATTAAGATATGGTTATTTATGCTTCGGGAGCTTTGAGATTCAATATGTGACAGACAGTGTTAGCGCGCGAGGCTTGCGGGGTGAGGGCTGCTCGCAGCCTGCACATATTAATAATGTAAGCTTTAACTTGGCCCTGGGCGTCATTAGGCTCATTTTGGTTTACTTGCAAGAAACCATTTATATACAAAAGGTTTTTCTTTCTACCTAAATGGAATGGTTTCAGACTATAAGTTTTATGTCCAAGTCTTACTGTATTACTAACTTGGTATACAGTTTGGTAGATGTTCTAAAAATAATATAGATACACTTCTTTACAGATTACGAGATGATGTTGAAGTTAACAGTAAAGCAAATAATGAATCTAAGACTCGCCTGTGGAATGTACTACAAAGTCTCTGACAACAAAATAATAACCTTATTAGCTAAAGTGTATTGCATTTTATTCACATGCAATATATTGTTACCTATCTTATTTATACATAATAAAAATCTATATTTTTTATTTGTGCTTGAGATCTACTCAATAACTCTCAATTATTTTGGAAATTCACTTCTCGCCTTTCGATACAATAATAACTTCAATGTGTTTTACGAACAATCATTATCACTGAATTCCAATGTTGAAAATGAAGTAAATGTAACCAATGTCGTCATAATATTAATATTTTTTTGTCAAGCTCTTAATATTCTGATTGCGTTTCTTTTGGAAACAAATTTAACTTTGATATCATTTACTATTCTTCTTTTCGGCCACCTACTCTTACTGGCAGTTCAGGCAATAAACATCCTGAACATCGTTATTTTTGAACTGTTATGGCGCCGAGTTCGACAACTGAGAAGAAATTTTGAGATTAATATGAGAACCCAAGAGTTTACTGTCAAATGTAACGCAATAAAGCAATGCTTGAAAACGTACACAAGGATGTTGGACACACTACAGCCTCTCGCAATTTATATGAAATCGATGGTAAGTTTTTCAATTTCAATTAATACGTTTTACATCCTTAATATCCATTTACATATTCCCAGTACTCGTGTTTAAAATATTCGCCACTAGATGGCGTCCTATTTTACTGTAAATATTGTGTATCGCAGTATCAAGTACCGCATTTGAGACATGCCGTCTGTGATTAACTTTTGTCAGGTAATAAATAACATATAGTTAAATTTGTTTTAATTACCTACCTACCTCTAGGCAAGTTAACGTTTATACACCGACAATATAATGACCATTTTTTATTGGAAGTAGAAATCCCATTAGTAAATCCTAAGGAATTTAAATGCATATTTTAAAACGCAGTCATCCGAGTAAATGAGTTTCATTTGGTATCATAACTTTTACAGAATTAACTTCCATCCTCGTTATCTTTTGCAGATGGTACTACTCTGCGTAAGCAGTTTCTACGCAATTTGTGTGAACATTTACGAAGTTTTAGCTCTATCACTGGCAAAGGTAAATTTTATTTGGCAAATATAAATTAAAAGTAGTAGGGGCTTTGAAAGGTTCAACTATGGAAGCACTATTGCTATATCTATTTCCAGTGCAATGCAACAGTGCACGCTTTTCGATTTGAACTGTGTGACTTGTAGAACATTTTATAAAAGATGTACTTCAATTCAGTCATCGGAGGTTGCAACATGTAATAAGCTACATCATACCATTTAACGTCAGGTCGCTACGTGCCTATTTTGCTGCTTTATACAATAAAAAAAAGATATTTAAACAGTCTATATCTTTTAAAATTCAATACGTGAACTGTTGTAGACTATCTATTTCCATAGCCTATTTACTGGGGAAACTTATAGGCTATCTAAAATTAGAATAAAATCCTTAAGAGTGGCGGAAGTAAAAGGCATGCCAGAAAGTATCCTAAGCGAGGACGAAGTATTAGTATGGACGGGCCGCATGCCGCAGTGTGACTTATCGGGGTTCAAAGGCGGATAGACCGCCTGACACAAACCAAGTAGTACCGATAACAGTTAAGCTGTGAATGCTTTGCCGAGCGCTTAAATCACATGATCAGGTCACTATACGATAGTCATACTTTATACGCAATTGTTGAAGCTTACCTAACTAGGTTGAGCTCTTTAAGCTTTTGAAAAATTAAACGCGAGTGAAACCGTGCGGCATATATCAAACGAGTATAGAAATTTGTATACAAAAATCCTTATAAGCATCAATTCTGTGTATAATATATCCTATACAAAACTAGAGGAAGCGGCCTTGCGTACACACGGAAGCCAGTGTTGCGAAGTCGGAAAATTTTGTGGGGATGTCAAAGTAGAAATCTCGACTAGGTAAATATTTTTATGAGTCACAAACGGTTATATACGAAGCGGATGTTGTTCCCGCAAGGCACAAAAGACAAAACATTGCAAATCACAATAAAGTAATGAAACTTGTGGATTTCTCGAGTCAAAGATCGCTGGTAGTTAAGTTTTCTACTAAGTACAACTTCTTTAAATCTTTTCATGAATTTTGTCACAATTTCAACTATAAAACTTACATGCGGCACCTTAATGTGTATCATTTTTTTTAAAGTCGATATCTGAAATTATAGAAGAAGTTGCGTTCTCAGAAAAAGAGTCTCCCTCTCTTCTTCTAAGAATCTACTTTTGATAACTTTTATAATATGAGATAATTATGTTTATTCTTTATAGCCCAAAATGTTAGCATACTAAATTTAGAGAAAATTACTATTCAACTGCAGGTACCAGAATACTTATTCTGGTGCCTCTAGCCTTATTAGCTATTCAAGAACTTACACAAGAAGAAGCTCAACCATTCCACTACAAACTTCACCGAAAATTCAGCCTCAGCTTAGGACTCATATTTAGGTCCATCACCGCAGTGTCCGAATGCACTACTAGTAAGCCGTCATTGCTTCAAAGAGATAGTTTAAAAGGTCAATCAGATCACAAGCAAATCAAGCAAGTCACAGTACAAGCAAAGGGTGCACTCTAATCTCACGAACAGCTATCTTGACCTGAAAATATTCACCGAAAGAATACCGCTTACGAATTGAAATTTTACAGGAAACAATATTTAGAATGATTATGGTCTTTATTTCCTCTCTGGTCATTTGTGTGCCTTGTGTACTGACGCAATGTATTTCAAGTGAAGTGGATGCAATAAAACTTATATTGACGAATCAACTTTTACTATGCAAAGGTAAGACCAGTTTCATTTGATTTCACCAGATTTTGCTCCAGTGCGAATCGCTTAAAAATGATTATCTAAGAAACAGTCGCTGTGCTTATGATATACCTCAAGTATATAGAGGAGAAAACTACTGGGTAACTGTTTGGTTGCTCTATATGATATAGATATGAGGCCTGGATAATGTAAGTGACTAATGAAAGAAAATTACTTATGGAAGGAATGGTATTGATAAGATAGGTGTATAATAATTCTATAGGCGGTAGAGCCACGCTGAAGCCTATTACTGGTTTCAGCATGAACGGGTCGGCTCGTCCGGAGTAGTATCACCCTCTTACAGAAAACCGACGTGAAGTAGCAGTGCTTGCATTGTCGCGTTTCGTTCGGTCAGTGAGAGCGCTGGAGGTCCACCTCCTCTCCCCGCTCCCCCTCCACCCTCCCTCACACACAGACTGGTAACGCACTTGTTACCCCTGGTGTTGCTAGTGTCTATGGACGGCGGTGATTACTGAACATCAGGTGACCCACCTGTTCGTTTGCCTCCTATGATGTAAAAAAAATATATATTAGAATGATTATCTAAAGGAAACAATGATAAAAGCACTCATCATGAAGAAGTTATGGAATTACTATGCTATGAGCATGCCCTTACTGATTATCTAAATAAAAGCCTGTTAGATGTTAAAAATAAACGAACAGATATAAGACTAGAAATAGTAGAGACCAACAGTTTCATCATACTATTGATGAGGTGGATAAAACAGGTGAACATTAAAATAATAACTAATGTAGGAGAGTAGAGGATGAAACATTTGTTGTGCTAATTTATTTATTTTATTAAATATAAAAAAGAAGCTATATATTGATTGATTGATAACGACAAGAAATTGTGGAGTTAGGATGGCTTTTTGAACAGGTGTTTTGCATCGGTCTGTAAGTCTTTTTAACAGAGCTAAGCTATTCTGATGTCTATATCGCTAGCCTTTCCAACTTCTCTGGAAGTATATTACATGCGATGATGTGCTTAATCACACCTCTGTAACGAAGATACTGACTCCGAAAATGAAGCGCTAAACTACAAAATATTTTTAGCTTAAATTGCGACTATAATATTAAAAGGATTCTAACTTTAACCGTTCCTTTACTATTATAGATGAAGCCGAAAAAAACAAATTAGAAGATTTCTTAACATTCCTGCATCATAATGAATTCAAATTCTCCATTCTACGAGTCGTTAGTGTGGACGCATCGATGTTGCTGACGTTTGTTAGTCTATGCACAACTTATACCATCGCAATTATCCAATTCAGTCATATTTATTAACAAGATTTGAGCTATACCTTTACCTGTTTTGAATTCGCAATTACACTGCAAATTTTAAGGTTTATAATTGCACGATTTAAAAGCTTTAATCTTATAAGTAGTTCTCATTCTAGATAATCTAATAGGTAATTATTACGAATATTGTTATTTGTTTGAAATATTTTTGTAAACATTTGATTTCACATGTAACTCTCATTCTAGAACTTTAATATTGTTGCTTGTTTGAAATAATCTCAGTACCTTTCCTTTCATAAGTAGATCTATCTCAGTCTCTCTCTTCTACTTTTAAATAATTTAAATGTTATAGCGTTTTTGATATAATATATTTATTAGAAGAAATGCTTAGGAATTAAATAATAATTACTTATTCGCTTACTTATGGATTGCAGCGATGGGCCGATTTTGTGATGTATTAACAAACAAACCAAGATTATTTATGTATCAGTCATAACTAATATTTTTCTATTATGTTATAACCATTGTTGCTACAATTATTACTTACTAGCGGGCCAAGCGGTCGTTGCCTGACTTGGTATTAAAAAAAAATCCTTGAATGATACATCTAATCCTTCCTCGTGAATCATTTTATCTACTGGTGAAGACCGCGTGAAAGTCCGTTCAGTAGTTTTTAAGTTTATCGCGAAGAGACAGACAGACGTGACACAGAGGACTGTGTTTTATAATATGTAGAACTTTGTTGTTGAGTAATTTACTCCTTCGTATTGTATCCCAATCTATACTTACATACAATAAAACTGTACCTAGGCCAAATCTGTACATTAAATATTTTTTCAAAATTATAATCGAGATGGACTTTGTTATCGATATAGAAGCCAAAAATAATCTATTTAAAAATTTTGTCTGTCTGTCTGTCCCTGTGAACACATATCACTCTGAAAGTACTAAACTAATTTTGACAAACTTGACACAGTGATAACTAATACTATAAAGTTACATCTAGAATACTTTTTGTCCCATAAATAGCAAAGGGTTCTCCAGAATAACGGTCGAAAGTCAAAAATTTGTAGCTAATTAACTTCTAGTAAATTTTCTTTGTGGTATACATAGCAGACAGATTATTACCTAATAATTCTAGCTATATATCATATCCTGATGCGTCTTAAAAACAAAAATAACGATCGCTTGGTGCCGAACCAAGTCTTCGGTCCGTAGATAATGTAATGTAATGTACGTTATAATTGCGCTTCGGCGACTTGACGTTTCTTTCGTAATTATTAATCAGTTAGAGAATTAGAAGCATAAAGTCTAATAACTAGGCTAAAAAGTGTTTGTCTCTTTGTCATAAAGCATTTTTTTTTCATCAATTTTGAAGCCATAATGATTCTAAAGAGAGTTAGTTCACTTCAATAATACAATGTCGACAAAGTTGAAAAATATGTATAAACGGAAACTGTCACTAATATGTTGTTACATTTATTTTATTTTATGAAATTGTTGCCTTAAGTATTTTATGTACTTAAAAGCTATTTATTTATAAATTTAAAATACAACTTCTCATCCTCATATTTCATGTTCTTGACACATAGTAACAAAATAATCTGTATGGTGCACAGCGCATTTAAGTAAAGTTATGTTTCATTTCAAAAATGCAACTAAGGATGGCGTTGATAAACAAAGGTGATAAGATTTTTCCGAAAACATAAACCTACATAACAGTTACGTTACATTAAAGAAGATGAATCTAAATTAGAGTTCTGTCAGTACGTGTGTAGTTTCGATATTTAATAAAATTAGTTTTCTAAATATTGTTGAGTCTTGGAATAGTTGAGTTCAGGTTTGTGAATCTACGTTTAAAATAATTAGTAGAGATGTTTGCAATTACCATACTATACCTATTTCTCCATGCTCATATTATAAAGAGAGTTGAAGTTTTGTGTTCGGAGAATCTCTGGTACTACTGATCTGATTTAAAAAATATTTCACTGTTAGAAAGGTATATTATCCGTCAGTGCTATAGACTTTTTTTTATTTTCACAATATCTATAATATCTCATCCACAAAGACGGTTTATATGTTAAAAGTAAAATAAATTTGACAAGATTAACTTTGGATGCCGTTTTTGATGTATATTTTACAAATACTTATAAAACAAACCAAATCACAATGGAAAATAATGTAGATAAAATTTAGCTTTTACAGTACGTTAATTGATCAAATTTTCACTAAAAGCACTGGTGTTATAAGCGTTGTTTGAATTGCAATAAATCTATACTATAATAAAACTGTAGCAAGGTCAAATCTGTACATTAAATATTTTTTGAAAATTTTTATCGGGGTAGACTTTGTTATCGATATAGAAGCCAAAAATAATCGTTTTACAATTTTTGTCTGTCTGTCTGTCTGTCTGTCCCTGTGAACACGCATCACTCTGAAAGTACTGAACCGATTTTGACGAAACTTGTCACAGTGATAACTAATATTACGAGATTACATCTAGGATACTTTTTATCTCATAAAACGCAAGGGATTCTCCAGGATCTGCCTGTTTGTCTGTTCCTTTAAACACGTATCACTCTGAAAGTACTGAACCAATTTTGACAAAATTGGGCACAGTGATAACTAATATTACAAGGTTACATCTAGGATACTTTTTATCTCATAAAACGCAAGGGATTCTCCAGGATCTGCCTGTTTGTCTGTCCCTTTGAACACGTACCACTCTGAAAGTACTGAACCAATTTTGACGAAATTTGGCACAGTGATAACTAATATTACAAGGTTACATCTAGAATACTTTTTATCTCATTAAACGCAAGGGATTCTCCAGGATAACGGACGAAAGTCAAAAATTTGTAGTTAATGAAATTTTTGACGGATTTTGGTAAATTTTCATTGTGCTATATATAGCAGACAGATTAGCTAAAAAGATAAGCTATATTTCCCTAAGCTACTTTAAAAAAAATACCAAAAAAAAAAATCACCGGGATTCGAACCGTCGGCGCCGGCGGACCATACAATGTCCAATACGTTATAACTGAGCTACGGCTATATGACATTTCTATGCGTAATTATCGACCTCATATGAAGAAAATATGTGTAAACGAAACTGTCACTTATATGTTGTTACATTTATTTTATTGTATAAAAAATGTTTGCTAAACTAAGGTGACAAGATTTTTTCCTAAAACATAAACCTAGATAATAGTTACATTGCATTGTAGAAGATGAATCTCAACTAGAGTTCTATCAGTACGTGTGTTGTTTCGATATTTGATAAAATTAGTTTTCTAAATGTTGTTGAGTCTTGAAGTAGTTGGGTTCAGGTTTGTGAATCTAAGATTAAAATAAATCAGTTGAGGTGTATGCAGTTATTTTTTTTTCGAACTGACCACGGTATTGACCTAGCAAGGTCTTAACAGCTTCACCGGACTACTGTTTGCAGTTACTATGTTGTATTTATACTAATATTATAATGAGTGGTAAAGTTTTGTTTTCGAGGAATGCTTGGTACCTACTACTGGTCCGATTTCAAAAATTCTTTCACTGTTAGAAAGGTATATTATCCCAAGTTCAGTATCTCATTAAAAAAGGTGGTTTGTATGTCAAAAGTAAAATAAATGTGACCAAATTAAAATTCAATGCAGATTTCACGTATACTTTACAAATTCTTATAAAACAAACAACTAAAACAAAATGGAAATTTAATGTAGATGAAGTTCAACTTTTACAGTATGTTACGTGATGAAGTTACAAGGGGTACTGGGAAGACATTTATCGGCAATATATGTAAGTTAGTTTTGATCTTCACTTTGATGACACTACTTTAGGTAATGCTGCGAACAGATTCTAGGCTTATTTTAAAAGATTTCTCACATACCAACTGGGTATATGTTTGAGTGAGTCCCTGGATAGTTTGGATTCACGATTGGAAGTGCTGGATAACGCTGCAATAGGGTTGTAGGTTTTTTAAGATTATTTGCGTTTAAAAATACAATTAAAACCGGTAATAACCGATTTGGTGCAGACGAAGTTGCACGGGTCAGCTATAATTAAATAAAATTAAATTCTTGTTTTATTTTGATTGCTACTGAAATTTTTATAACTCCCTTTTTATTTTCTCCCGTCTCTTTATGAAGGGTTTTATTTTTACACTTATTATTCGAACTTGATTAGTTTAGCTTAGCCGAGTTGACAGATAAAAAATACATGTTTGAGTTCCTGGGGCACACATGCTGGTACACATGTATTCATCATTAATTCGTATACATATGAACACTTTAGGTAGTTTAGCTTAGACAGATTCGTGTTGTTGCATCCAAGGCAACAGCTCAAGCCGACGTTCAGCGACTTTAGCAACCTCGTTTTTGTTACGAAGCGACTGAGCGCTATAAGTGCAGCTTGCCCCATTAGTAAAGCTGTGAAGACCGATAAGTCAATCAAGTCAGTTCGAAAACAAAAAAAAAACGACTTTTTACACGATTTTTGGATAGTCTTAGTACTAAAGTAATTATGCCATCAAAAACAAAACTTGTAAAAAAAAAACCAAGTCACGCAATTCAGTTCTTCTACCGTAAAAAGTCGTGAGATCCATTTAATACCAAATCGGTTACTTTATTAAGTCCCTGTCTTAAGTTATTACGTAATTAGCTAACGTAACAAAAATCTTTTATGTTTTAAATTTAGGTTTCTAGTTTTATCCACAACGAAGTTATAGGGGGTTGAAAATGGCCTGAACTGCTTCGAAAAAAGGTACGGCCGTGTCGCTTTTATGCTCGACTTGGCGGGGGCACTCCCGTGCCCCTAGATATATGATATCAGTAAAATATAAAATGAACGGATGATCGTTCAATAGTAGGCATGTTCGAATTCTAGAGGCGACAGTTTTCAATGAAGGAAAATATCGTGATGAAACTGCAGAATTAGGCATTTACTAAAGCCTGTCTGACTAACTACCAACCATTAGTTGAAAAATAGATGTGTGTTCCAGTAGCTGTATTTGAAAGCCAATCCGCCCTCTGGCTTAATTATACAACCTATGTGGTATAAAAAAAGGATATTAATTTTTACGGTACGTGTTACCAACCTGCCCCCTTACTAAGAGTAAGGACCATGTTCATATTTATCTGCAGTTGCTTCCATTTGGGATGGCATCATGTATATATTTTCACAATAAAGAACTGATGTGAATGTAAGAATAACTTTGGTCACGAATCCGAGTGAACACATGGGTTCCTATAATCTGGTTTATGATTAGTTTAACTTTCTCTATCTATACTAATATGATAAGGACGTAATGTTTGTGTTTGAATGTTCGGGGTAATTTTCGTTACTACTGATCCGATTTTGAAAGTTATTTCACTGTTATAGAGATATATTATCCGTGCATGGTATATACTACTATTTATTTTGGTAAATGTGTATTTTTAATTAATCACGCTAAATATAATTAAAATTGACAAACATTCTATAATATGGCGTGCGCTGCTTGAATGGTTTGAAATAAAATTGAAAATCGAATAGTAAAAATTACATTAACTTTAGCAAAAAGTCCACGACACCATAAATCTAAGTTTAATATCTCAGCCAAAAAGACGGTTTTTATGTCAAAAGTAAAATGAATGTAAAAATTAATTTTACAAGATTAAGTTTTCATACAGGTATATACGTATACTTGACAAGTTCTTATAAAAACAAATAACTAAATCAAAGTGGATATTTCATGGAGATAAAGTTCACTTTTTACAGCATGTTAATATTGATGTAGTTAATCAGAACATAATACGGAATAAAACTGTTAGCTGGTAAAAATTTTGCGCTATCGTAAAAGGGGGCGCGAAGGTGAGGGCACAGGAGCATCCCAAGGGTTACTGGGAAGATATTTCTCGCCAATATATACAGGATAGTTCAGATTCACAATTGGACCTAGTAAGTGTTGCTACAATCGGGTTCTAGGTTTCTTTAATATATTTCGCGTTTGGAAACACAGTTGGAACCGGTTATATCCGATTTAGCGCAGACGATGTTGCGTGAGTCAGGTAGTATTTCAATAAAACCGATAACATAAGACAAGCTCCTTAACAGACTTTCTACTGCGTCGCCATGTTATTAATGCGTCTGGAGTTTTAGTTATTTAAAATAAGGTAACACACATCGGGGAATCGGGGCTCCGTATCATTGACCTGTACCTATTTCCCTGATGTATAGGTAAATAAATATTTTGATATCAAATAAACATCATTTCATTTTAGGGATTTTTATCTCGAGCTACATAAAATGGAGATACATTTTTTTCGAACTGACTACGCTATTGACCTAGCAAGGTCTGAACAGCTTCACCGGACTACTAAGGCGAGCGCTTAAGGCACTCAGCCGATTTTATTTTGACAACTAGCTCAAGGGTGCGCGGCACACCTCGGCTTGGGCTGTTGCCTTTATACATGCAATTCGCGACCTATCTGAGCTAAGCTAACCTAACTATTCATACATATATGAGTTGTTGAAACATATATGTGTACCAAGCATACATACCTCAACATCTCTTATATATATTTCGTATCGGATACGTACTCATCGTACGATTGTACTCAAGGGCTCCACGCCGAGGGAACGGACCTAGGCTTGAGCCGCTGCCGAGGAAGGCCTAGTCTGGTGTGCGGGAGCGAAATTTACCCCCAGACCACGGCGGCGTGGTTACGCGGGCGTGGGCGTGAGCACGCTCTGTTTGGAGAAACAGGCTAGTACTGATCGTTCACTGTCGTTATTTAATCGGGAGGGTCGGTAAAAATATGTCGCGGACGTCTTTTACAACGCGCAGCGTTCGGTACGGGTTCATATTTTGCGGCGGATACCACTAACGGACTGGGATGATTCGCGGCTTTTTCAAAATAACTAATCAACAGATAGAAGGCATAAAATGGAGATACAGGTCAAGGATTTATATACAGGAATTAATAAAAAGATATAAAAAATGGTCTCCGCCTGAGCCGAGCGTGCCAGCGAGAGCGCGAAGCAAAGTCATATAGAGGCGCGATCGGCCTAAGCGTTCGGCTTGTGGCACATCTATCTACATATAGAATAATTCTATTCATAAATATATGCAATTTTTCATCAACGTTTTCTTATTACGTTATCACGTAAAATTATCATCCGTAAACCGACTTTACAGACTACTATTCTTTCTTTACCTGTAAATATTCTTAATAGTTTAAAATGAAATAAAACGAAAATATACTAAAACAATTTTATTTCCCCTTCAGTATATAACAAAAAAGTGTTTACCCTTATAATTCTATATCACCGTTCCAATAATACTAAATGTTAATGACTTACGTCTGAACGTACTGAACGATAAAATTAATAGTGCGTGGAATCCCTCCGCGCGGAATAAGTGAAATTTCGTAATGTGGAAATGACAACAGGAAGGGGTAGAAATTGATTTTTATTTGTTGATATATAGGTCGAAATAAATAAATAAAAGGAACGATTACTATGAAAATGCAAAGGAACGTATATTAATAGCACGAAGGTTAACAAGCTTATATGTCAATAAATGTTTCCAACTCATGCTAAATGTGGTTGCGTTCTTATTTGCCAACATTAGTGAAATCGTATTGTTTCTTTAAGACAAACTTTATTAACATTACTTACAATTCACAATTGATCGCATCTTTTAATTATCATTTTCGAGTGGAGAAATATCCAAATCTATAACATTTACAATGGGATTATGATAACTAAAGTAAGATACGAAATGTTTGATTATCTTTCTCGCTCTGTCTCTTTCTATTCCCCCTCCCCAGGAGCGTTGAACGTTTAACGCAACAGTGCTTTCATACCCCCTCCATGGTAGCGTTAAACGTTTAACGCAACCTTGTTGGATGTCGCATTAGAAGTTTCATTTCAAAAAATTGTATATGAAGAATACTGAATGATAGACCTATAAAAATGGTGTTTACTGTATCATCGGGATTGCCATATTGCAGCCAGTCAAGGTATTAACTATATCAGTTCTGCTAAATAGCGTAGAGACACAAAAATGTTTATAATATTTTGTTAATAATAAAATAATAGCAAAATTTTTCGCACTTTACTTATTAATATCTCATGGAAATATTTTATGTGGCAATGCAAAGGCAGTGCTGCAAGAATTCAGCGATATAATCTATAGATTACCTTCAAGCGTACAGTATCATAAGCATTATGAAAAAAAAAAGAGGCAATCACAAGGACGAGTGAAAACTCAATACAACGGGAAAATTGGCAGAGAACGCCTTCGGCGTTAAGTCTGCCATTGCGTATTTAACACATAATGTGTAAATAAATAAAATTGTGTCCTGTTCAAAACGTTTCTAAATTAATTACAGCGTGAGAATTTCTCAAATTTCATAATGTATAAATTATAATTATTAACATTAGTCCGGATTTCACGTCTCCTGGCATTCCGAACAATAATAAAGTACATTAATTAATTAAAATGACAATTGACAGGCTGCACACTATAAAATATCAATTTTACATGTATACAGGTCTTTATACTACGCGTCGCTACTCTGAAGCAAGCTGCGCAAACGCAATCAGTCACGCTCACTAGCATGTCATGACGCGAAATCATAAATTTATCACCTGCCAAAAATACCGTTCAACGCGCCTAAAACAAGTTTTCATTTCAGTAAATGAACGCATTGTAATTTGATACAAAATGTAATATAGTTTACACTGTGGAGCACAAATAGCTTATATACCTATATAATATATACCATATATATAACCATAGCTAAAGTCATACTAGATACTTTATTTTTTAAGTCTACAAATATAATTTTAAACGTTGGCAGTTTAATTGAATCGTTTTAACTTTCAATAAAACGCATATTAATTTATTTTCATTATCCAATAAAAAGGTTATTGGATGAACACTTCCGTTTCCCGTTTGCGTACCCGCTTTGACAATAAATATTATTGACATCCGGTAAAGTAGCTTGATATATACTGTCAAAAAGGGCATGCGCGGGCGGAAATGGAGTGTTATGTTAAAAATAAACTCCGAATAAGCCTAATTAATAAGTTCTAGCATGAAAGTTATCTCATGAAATATGAAGTAAACTGCAATAAACTTTAATATTCACCATTTTAAATAAAGACTATTATTAGGTCTGAACATAAATATATAGTAGTTATTTCCATACAGAATGATATTATTGACCATTAAAATATTCCACAAAAAAAAAACAGATGGCGTTGTTTGATACTTCAAATTATCTTGAAGAAAAAATAATTAATTATGTTCTTAAATGTCTTTTAATAAAAATAACAATAGATAACAAATCTAGATCTTGAAACATAATACTATGATAGGTTTCAAATATATACTTTAAGTAGTTTTTTTTATAAAAATAATTATACCCTACATAACTGTCATTGGGTATTTAGGACTCCCTTTTCCCCTCCTAATCATAGTTTTACAAGGAACTAATACGTCCAAAGTACTTTATATTAATGTCATGAATACAAGTATCTTGTCTCTGCCCCTCCCCTATAGCTTAGACCGCATAAAATTACCATTCCCGATTTTTCCTCCCCCTTTTTCAAAAATGGGTAAATCTAACGATATTTCCAAAGTTATTTATTGGTGGCTTTTCACGAAATCCCTGAAAACGAAATGTTATATTATTATTACTAGCTTCACCCACGGCTTTGCGCGTGTTTGTTATTATTTATCAAACGTAAAGGTGTTGCTGTGTTCAAATAAAAAAAAACAAACAATATTCACCCAACGACATCAGCGAGATCGGTCGCATGACAGATCCACTTGTGTCCCAACTTCTCGCTTTTATCATAAGCGTGCAACTTTATTGTAGCGCCACTCTGTGACCTTGATTCCAGTACTGACCTATATAACTGAAAAAAAATAGACCGGAATTACGCCATCTCAAAATCATTAAAAAAAATTCAATTTAGGCCCTGAGAAGGCACTCATGATCGTCAAAACTATCATCGGTTCGGACAAACAACCCACACATTAAAAAGAACCGATAAAAAACTCGATCTGGTTTATCTTTTCATGATACATAACATACCACAACATATTTTTATATACATACTAGCGGGCCCGGCAGACGCTATCCTGCCTTGATAGTTAAAAAAAATCCTAAAAGTCAACTGCAGCGCCACCTACCGGGTCCAATTGTGAATCTAAACCATTCTCGGATCCACTGGAACACGCACACAAAATTTCATCAAAATCGGTGCAGCCGTTTAAGTGTTCAGTGACATACCACGTACAGAAGAAATTTATATATAAAGATAGAGTTTATTCGTTTTTAGTGAATGCACAGAGAGAGGCGTCATTTCCAGGCGTCGCTTGACAAGACACTTAAACTTACTATCTAGCAAATCGATAATGTGCTTTAGTGGTCACACTTAGTGGTAGACGTGAAACATCGAAGTTGATTTCCCTATAAATAAAAAAATATATAAAATCGAAATAAACTTAAAAATCTCAGTCATACAGAATTAAAAAGAAACACGAATAACAATGTAGACGGCGAGATAATTTACTGAAAAAAGAAATACAAAACATTTACTGTTAACAATGTTAGTACTAAAATGAACAAATAGATGGCATTTAAAACTTATGACACGATTACGTAACACGACTTATTAGCGAATTACACAATTTACTTCTTTCTACGTTTCGTACATGATTATCAGGGATTCTATTATTTCCCAAGTTGTTTTTTTTAATGCCCTTAAAGCCAAATAAGCCCTTAATATTATTTTTTTTATATCATAGGAGCCAAACGAACAGACGGGTCACCTGATTTTAAGTGATCACCGCCGTCTATAGATATTAGGTACACCGGGGGAGTCGCAAGTGAGAGGGGGGATGTGGGCCTATGGCACTCTCACTGACCGAACGAAACGCAACAATGCGTGCACTGTTAGTTGAGGTGGGTGTTTGTGTGTGTCGGGTGGTAGTACCGCGGGCGAGCCCACACATTCATGCTGAAACCAGTAATAGCTTCAGCGTGCCTCTACCACCTACAACGAAACGCAACAATGCGTTCACCGTTAGTTGAGGTGGGTGTTTGTGTGTGTCGGGTGGTAGTACCGCGGGCGAGCCGACACATTCATGCTGAAACCAGTAATAGCTTCAGCGTGCCTCTACCACCTACAACGAAACGCAACAATGCGTTCACTGTTAGTTGAGGTGGGTATTTGCGTGTGTCGGGTGGTAGTACCGCGGGCGAGCCGACACATTCATACTGAAACCAGTAATAGCTTCAGCGTGCCTCTACCACCTACAACGAAACGCAACAATGCGTTCACTGTTAGTTGAGGTGGGTGTTTGCGTGTGGAGGTTGGGGCTGTCGGTTGATTGGTTTTCTGCGTCGTTTATGGGTGGTTTTCTGTGGTGTTTTGTGGTGTTTTATTTTGACTTGGCTTGCTTACGGATTTCGAACTAGTTTTTGTTACCTGACTTTGCTTGCTTATTGGATTTTTTCGTGGATTACTTTGATTATTGACTTGGCTTCGTTTTTTGGATTTGTTTTCTTGCCTACTGAATTACTTGGCGTGTTGTACGGACCCGGTCTTTTGCCTCGTGGTTTACTGGTGACCCTGGGGTCCCTGGTAGACCATGAGTGCTAAAAAGATCAGCACTAAACGGGCGAGTGTGTCAGTTGAATCTGACACAGAAGTAGAGGAGCGTGTTGTTGCTCCTAAAGTTAATAAGTTCCAGAGGGGAACTGCAAGGCGGATCAGCCGTAACGTCGGCGGAGGCCGTGGCATCATGGGCGAGGCCGACGGGTCTTTTGACCGGGCCTTGGCCGGGAGCCTGAGCGGGGCGGAGTCGGAGGCCTCTGCTACGGGCTCAGTCGTTCCCTCGACATCTAAGGCCGTCTCCAAAGCCGGCTCTAAGGCGGGCTCAGCAGCGAGCTCCGAGGCAGAGCCTACACATGTAGAAGAGCTAGATGTCTTCACGCTGAAGGCTCTGGCCGGGGTTAAAGTGGCGGACATTTTGGGGACGGTGAAGAAGTCCCGAAACTTGCAGGGGCCTTGTATTAAGGCGATTAAGGGGGCTGCAAATACCCTTAAAGAGATCGTCGAGGCTCTGGCCGAGCGCTCGGAATCGGTTGAGGTGCGGAAGCTCCAGCGGGAGACCAAGAACCTCCGCCGACAGGTCGATGACCTAAAGGCGGAGGTGCTGGCTTGGAAGCAGGAGGCCAACGCCAAGAGGCAGATGCCCCCGCCCCCTGCTCCCGCAATGTCGGCGGAGCTTCCCACTCAGCAGTGGGAGGAGGTGCTCGCTGGGGCCGTCTCGCGCCTCGAGCGGTCTCTCCAGGTGTCGTTCGGCAATATGTTGAACGCACGCCTGGAGGGCCTGGAGAGCCGCCTCCCTCCGGAGGTGCCAGTCCGCCCTCCCTTGGCGGCCGATAAGAAGAAGGGTGGAGCGGGGGCTCCACCTGCAAGACCGGCGGTCTCCCAGAGGCCGGCACCGGTGCCCCAGGCCCCGATCGCCCCTCTGGGGCTGAATTGGGCCGAGCTACCGGCTCCTGCGGCTGCGGCTCCCGGCTCCTGCTGGGCCGTCGTAGCCCGGAAGAAGAAGGCCGCCAAGGCCCCGGCGGCGCCCAAAGCCCCGACGGCCCCAGTTGCCCCACCAAAACCGGCGGGGCAGAAACTGCCTTCCGTCCCCCAATCGGCTGCGGTGATAGTGACGCTGCAGGATACCGCAGCCGACAGGGGGATTGGATACAGGGAGGTGTTGACGAAGGCGCGGGAGGCCGTGGCCCTGCCGGACATGGGCGTTGGGGAAGTCCGGGTCCGGCAGACGGCCACGGGAGCGCGAAAAATTGAGCTCCCGGGGCAGACCAAAGAGAAGGCCGCCGAACTGGCCCGGGAGCTAAAAGTGGCGCTGGCCAACGTCGCCACGGTCCTCGTGCCGACCAAGAGGGCGGACATCCGAATCGTCGGGCTGGACGATTCGGTGTCCCCCCTCGAAATTGAGACGGTCGTGGCGGCGAAAGCCGGCTGCGAGGCGGCCGACCTGAAGGTCGGGGAAATAAAGAAAAACTGGGGGGGGCTGGGCGCGGTTCACATAACGCTCCCCGCGGCGACGGCCAGGAAGCTGGTCGAGCCCGGCAAGCTCCTGGTCGGGTGGAGCGTCGTCCGCGTCCTCCTGCTGGATGAGAAGCCCATGCGATGCTTCAAATGCATGGGCTTGGGGCACACCCGCCCCTTGTGCCCCTCCTCGTCCAGCAGGGGGGACGGGTGTTACCGTTGCGGCGCGGCGGGCCACAAAACGGCCCAATGCAAGGCAGAGGTGGCCCGCTGCGCCGTATGCGCGGACGCGGGGAGGCCTTCGGGGCATGTGATGGGGAGCCGCACTTGCAGGCCCCCCACCACCAAGGGTAGGGACCTCCCCAATGTGGGAGCAATCCCGAAGGTGGTGGCCGCCAGGCGGGAGGAAGTTGATATGGATCAATAATGGATCGGTCCATATACAACTTCCTCCAGGCGAATCTCAACCACTCCGCCGCTGCACAGGACTTACTCGTGCAGTCAGTGGCGGAGTGGGGTATCGGGCTTGCGATCGCCACGGAGCCTTACTTCGTTCCATCTCAGCCGCAGTGGGCTGGGGATCGGAACGGCTCCGTGGCGATCGTGGCGAGACGAGGTTCGCCCCTGGCGGTCAGGGAAAGTGGGGCCGGGTTCGTGACGGCCGTCTGGGGAGAGTACGCCATTGTGGGGGCGTACTTCTCCCCTAACAAGCCCCTGAGGGAGTTCGAGGCGTATCTCGGCTCCCTGCAGGGGGCTGTCAGACGGCTGTCGCCGCTCCCCGTGGTCCTCATGGGGGACTTAAATGCTAAGTCGAGGACCTGGGGAGCGGCAGTCACGGACCTGAGGGGCATGGCCGTTGAGGAGTGGGCAGCCGAGTTGGGGCTGTCCCTCCTCAACCAGGGGAGCGTCCCCACGTGCGTGCGGTGGAACGGGACGTCAGTGGTGGACGTCTCGTTCGCCACCCCGTCCGTCGCACGCCGTGTCCGGGGGTGGAGGGTGCTGGAGGAGGTGGAGACCTTATCGGACCACCGATACATCAGGTTCGAGGTCTCCACCTCCCAAGCCGGAAGTGGCACCCGCCCCCGGAGGGGCACGAAGTTCCTCTGTTGGGCGATGAGCCGCCTCAACCGTGAATTAGCGGAAGAGGCGGCCATCGTCCAGGCCTGGGCCATGCCCCCCCCCCACAGGGGCTGATGTCGACGCGTCCGCAGCCCGCCTCCGTGCAGCCCTCACGGAGGTTTGCGACGCGTCGATGCCGCGGAGCGTACACCGCCCAGACAAACGGGCGGTGTACTGGTGGTCGCCGGAGATCGCCGCTCTCCGAGCGGCCTGCTCCGCGGCCCGGCGGCTGTTCGGGCGCAGCCGCCGGCGCCGGCGCCGGCATAGGGACCCGGAGGCGGAGGCCCGGCTGTATGGCAGCTATAGGGAGTGCAGGAAGACCCTGCAGGCTGCCATCAGCCGGGCAAAACAAGCAGCATGGGAGGAGCTTCTCCAGACGCTGGAGGGGGATCCTTGGGGGCGCCCGTACAGGATTGTACGAATGAAGTTGCAATCCTGGGCGCCCCCGGCGACGGAGACCCTCCGGCCGGAGGTGGTAGCGAGGGTCGTGGGAGAGCTGTTCCCCGACCCTCCGATGCTACCGGCTCCTCCCATGCCTCCGCCTCGGGAGGCAGTCGAGGAGGTGCTCGACGGTCCTCCCCCTCCGATAACGGAGGAGGAGATGGGGAGGGCAGTCGAACGCCTCCTCAGCCGGCGTAGAGCGCCCGGCCCTGATGGGGTCCCGGGCCGGGTGCTCGGCCTTGCACTGGGCCAATTGGGGGGGTGGCTTCGGGAGCTGTTCGACCGGTGTCTTTCGGTCGGGCAGTTCCCGAAGCCCTGGAAGCTTGGGCGGCTCTGCCTTATGGCGAAGGCAGGCCGCACTCCGGACTGCGCGTCCGCGTATCGGCCCCTCGTCCTGCTGGACGACGCCGGGAAGGTGCTGGAGAGGATCATCTCCTCCCGGGTCGTCCAGCACCTAGAGGGCGTGGGGCCGAACCTGGCGGACGCGCAGTATGGCTTCCGGACAGGGCGTTCGACAGTGGACGCCCTGTGCCTCCTGAAGTCGCTGTCGGCAGAGGCGACCTCCCAGGGGGAGAGGGTTTTGGCGGTGTCACTCGACATCGCCAACGCCTTCAACACCCTGCCGCATGGCGTCATACGGGAGGCGCTCCGGTATTTCGGAGTGCCCCCGTACCTGCGGCGGGTGTTGGAGGCGTACCTGGAGGGCAGGGAGGTCGCCTATGTCGACGGCGACGGCCGGATGGTCAGGCGGGCCACACGGCGAGGGGTTCCACAGAGGTCGGCATTGGGGCCGCTCCTGTGGAACATGGGCTACGACTGGGTGCTCCGCGGCGTGCTCCCATACGGGGCACGCCTCATATGTTACGCGGACGACACCCTAGTCGTAGCCCGGGGGGGGGGGGAATGGAGGGAGGTTGAGCGCCTGGCCACGATGGCCACAACCCTCGTGGTCAGGCGCATAAGGAGGTTGGGCCTCAGAGTGGCCCTCGAGAAGACCGAGGCCCTACTTTTCCATGGGCCTCGGCGGGGGCCACCACCTGGGGCCCACATTGTGGTGGAGGGCGCCCGGATCAGGGTGGGGACCCAGATGAAATATCTGGGCCTCACCCTGGACGGGCGCTGGCGGTTCGAGCCCCATTTCGCGGGGCTCGGACCGCGAATTGCTGGGGCGGCGGCGGCACTCGGCCGGTTGCTCCCCAACATAGGGGGGCCGGGTGCCGGGTGCCGCCGACTCTACATGGGAGTCGTGCGGGCGATGGCCGCCTACGGGGCACCGGTGTGGGCCGACGCCCTCGGTGCCGCCAACGTGCGCGCGCTGCGTAATGCGCAGCGCACGGTGGCACTGAGGGCGATCCGGGCGTACCGCACGGTGTCCTCGGCGGCGGCCTTTGTGCTCGCCGGCTCCCTGCCCTGGGAGCTGGAGGCAGGAGTTCTCGCCGCCGTGAATTGGTACACGATGGGGGATGGTAAAACGATGGGGGGAGCCTCCGGCTCCCAGGGAAATAGAGGTGGAAAGACGGCGTCTCCGAGGAGACGCCGTCGAAAGATGGATGCAGGACCTGGCGGACGAGCGGTTCGGGCGGTACACTGTCGACGCCGTCCGCCCGGTCCTGCGGGCGTGGTTGAATAGGGAGTGGGGCTCCCTGACGTTCCGACTGGTGCAGGTACTCACCGGACACGGTTGTTTCGGGTGGTACCTGCACCGGATCGCACGCAGGGAGCTGACCGCCGCCTGCCATGAGTGCGGCGCTGACGAAGATACCGCGCAGCACACTCTGTCTGAGTGTGCTGCGTGGGGGGAGCAGCGCCGCATTCTGGCGGCGGCGGTAGGACCTGACTTGTCACTGCCGAGCGTGGTCACGGCCATGCTCGGCAGTGAACCGGCGTGGCGAGCGATGTCCTCCTTCTGCGAGGACGTCATCTCGCAGAAGGAGGAGGCGGAGAGGGCCCGCGAGGCAGATCCTCAAAGTGGCCCTCTCCGCCAAAGGAGGACAGGCGGGAGGAGGCGGCGATTTGCCCAACTCCTCCCGCCACCGTAGCCGGACCTGAGGGGGTGGGCCGGGGGGCCCATCTCCTCATTGCACAGGTCCGGCGGACGAGGGGGGACAGCCGGTGTGTACCCGGTCTGTCCCTCTATAGGTAGGAGCCCGGCGGTCACCTTCCGCCGGGCGGACCGTGGGGGCGGCTCTACAAGGTTGATTAGCTGGAACGATCCCTTGCCGCCCCCACACAACGGTCTGTCAGTACACCGTGGGGTTTTAGTCCGTGCGAGTCGGACATAACCCACTCTCTCCCCTGGGAGGGTGGGTATACATAAGGGATTTCCCCACGTTAAAAAAAAAAAAAAAAAAAGGGTGTTTGCGTGTGTCGGGTGGTAGTACCGCGGGCGAGCCGACACATTCATGCTGAAACCAGTAATAGCTTCAGCGTGCCTCTACCACCTACAACGAAACGCAACAATGCGTTCACCGTTAGTTGAGGTTGGTGTTTGTGTGTGTCGGGTGGTAGTACCGCGGGCGAGCCGACACATTCATGCTGAAACCAGTAATAGCTTCAGCGTGCCTCTACCACCTACAACGAAACGCATCAATGCGTTCACTGTTAGTTGAGGTGGGTGTTTGCGTGTGTCGGGTGGTAGTACCGCGGGCGAGCCGACACATTCATGCTGAAACCAGTAATAGCTTCAGCGTGCCTCTACCACCTACAACGAAACGCAACAATGCGTTCACCGTTAGTACAGGTGGGTGTTTGTGTGTGTCGGGTGGTAGTACCGCGGGCGAGCCGACACATTCATGCTGAAACCAGTAATAGCTTCAGCGTGCCTCTACCACCTACAACGAAACGCAACAATGCGTTCACCGTTAGCTGAGGTGGGTGTTTGTGTGTGTCGGGTGGTAGTACCGCGGGCGAGCCGACACATTCATGCTGAAACCAGTAATAGCTTCAGCGTGCCTCTACCACCTACAACGAAACGCAACAATGCGTTCACTGTTAGTTGGGGTGGGTGTTTGCGTGTGTCGGGTGGTAGTACCGCGGGCGAGCCGACACATTCATGCTGAAACCAGTAGCAGCTTCAGCGTGCCTCTACCACCTACTGAAATCTATATATTATACTAAATTCTACTATGGAATTAGTAATAATACAATATTAATTTTATAAATTCATCCCATTATCGATCAGAAATTTTCTCCTGATTGACGGATGCATGTAATCGTGAAATTGTCTAAGCTAAGCTGTCTAACCTCCATATCTTCATCAATTATCAAACTCCATAAACATTTTCGTAGGTGGTAGAGCCACGCTGTAGCTATCACTGGTTTCAGCATGAATGGGTCGGCTCGCCCGGTGTACTACCACACGACACACAGAACCACCGACGTGAACTAACAGTGCTTGCATTGTTGCGTTTCGTTCGGTCAGTGAAAGCGCCGGACGCCCATCTCCCCTCCCCTCCTCTTTTCCCCACTCCCCCTTCTCCCAAACACAAGATGGCAACGCACTTGCGACTCCTCTGGTGTTGCAAGTGTCTATGGACGGTGGTGATCACTTAACATCAGGTGACCCACCTGCTCGTTTGCCTCCTATGATATAAAAAAAAAACATTTACTTTTTAGAAGTATTAACTTATTTGTCTATTATAAAGAAGTATTATGAAAGTACAAAGGCATTGCCATATTTTAATTTCTATCTATAAAAGGTTAAAACTTTCGTCACGACTTGCTTAAATAAAATTCACTATTGTCGACGCGCATTTGAAGCTCGTCAATCCCCAGATATTGTTTCCTCTGTGAAATTCGAAATTGAAACCCAGGGGTCTATATGGACCACTTTGGGAACCTATGCTATAAACCAGGCTTTCTCAAAGTGGAGTATGCGAACCCCTAGGGGTTCGCAACAATATTTCCGCAAAGCGATAAATTTTACTTTGCCCTTTGCGACAATATACTTATGTGAGAGTGAGTTTTCTATTTTATTAGTTGCTTTGCGGAAAGGAAGGGGGTTTAATTAGTTAGTTAAGGGATTCGCTGTCATGTGGAAACTCTTACAAGGGTTCGTGGAGTCAAAAGTTTGAGAAATCCTAATTTAGACCATAATTCCATGAACGAAATTTAGAAATTAGTTGCTCGATTTCCGTAAGTCGTAACTCATGTAACCGTCTGGATTGCTTTAAACGCCATCTATTCCCCATACTTGGTATCTTGAGTCTAGATACCTTAAGTCCAACAATGAAGGGCACGACAACATCATCCTTGGCGTGTAGGATGAGGACCGGCAGAGAGGTCGCACGCTTTAGGTGCAGGTCTGATTGGAACTTCAGTTCTCCATTACCCTTGAACGGTGATATGATGGTACACTCGTAATAAGGCAGCCAGGAAACTAGCTACAAAAAACTCAATCGTCAACTACTTACGATGATAGACGTGTATTAGTTATTATTAAAAGTTAGATTGTAATTTGGATCATCATAAAAATTAAATAAATAATAGTGTTACTCAACAGAGTTCTAATATATATGGGGCATTCTGTGATATAACTTCTTCAGTATTTCAAATCTCTTATCGATTTCAAATTTCCAAAAATCGAAAATAAATAGTAATTAGAGATACCCCTGTACGATACCAGGTTTAAACGTTAAGGAACGGATAGAAGTTTAAAAAAAATCGACGAGTGTACACATTCATTAAAACTAGATTTAAACAATAGGGTACTTACGTATTAAATGCACCGCGATCGCATTTTTACCTTAAAAATCATCAAGTTGGTAACATATAAAATTACCTATGATTGTTCGGAAGTGACATAAACTCAAAACGGCACCGCAGTGCGCTCGCTGACCGCTGCCGCGGCCGGCTAGCGCTTTTTTTGTTTCACAAGTCTAACCTAACCTAAATCAGTTAGGTTAAGTTAGACTTGCGAAAAAAGATAACTTGTGACGGCCGCGGTGCATTTAATACTTTATAGTATCAAAAAAAGTTAAAAATAAAAAAAAAATGTACATAAAATATTCGTAATATCTTTGATTTATTTTTTTCTACAAAGGCTGCGTAAACACTGAAAATTGACAAAAAATATCAAGTTTGGACCATTTTTAAGAAAGTTATGTCCCAAAAATTATTTCTTGAACGAGTGATAAAAAATATCAAAATTTACCAGGAGCGCTATATTCAGGGATATTAAGACATCACAAAGTTGAGGAAATTTTCAAACCGTTAGATTTGGCGTGGAATGTCCCATGTTTGTATTGTTTTTTAACCTTTGTTAGAACCAAGCGCTGAAGCGTTTGACCATAATTTCACATGATGTTAAGTGACTATGCAACCTAAGTTCGTGATATGCTAAGCTTATAAATGGTTTTATAAGCAGCACCATTTCTGCTGCACCACATAGGTGTTTGGGGGCAAACTTTAGCTATAGTCGATTATTAACTGAGGCTTCGAGTCATAAATCATATTTATCTGTCTGTCTCGCTCGCACTTACAGCTCTTATGGGGAGGTGTAGTGATGTGCGTAAGAATTGTAGAGGTGATATCGATAACGGGATAAGTACGATCGATATGCTAAATTATATTAAGTATTGATAGGAATAATTTTTCGCTATCTGAAAATAATAGTTTTTAATTTGTAAGTTTGTTTCGACGTAGACGAGAAAAACAATAACCCTTACTCGTAACGAGCAATCAGGAGTCAGAGTGCTAATGAAGGTCACGATGACGCATCGACCCCGCGTGTGCAGGTAGCTAAGTATCGATAACGGGTTGCATTGCGTGCACGTTCCTACTGTCAGTGACATTTATTCCCCGAAGACTCAGTTTAAAATGCGTCGACTATAGCCAGACGAGCATTAAAAAAATACTATCACCAATGTAATATATGTGATATTAGAACTGTGTTGTGTAGCACTTGTATTTTTTTATATGTGACACTTCTTTTTGGTAGGTGTGAACTGGATTCTATGAAACGAATACGTGTAACAAAAAGAGATGGCTTGAATGTATATATAGGCTTTAGGCTATGAGAGATTATGTACTTAAGGTACTCGAAATATACAAAAATTAAAACGAACAAATAATCTAACTCACTTTACCTTAGATAATGCTATCTCAGCTACTTCATCTGCTAAATTGTTGAAAGGAGCTTCAAGTATCAAGCCATTAGGGAGAGGTAATGGCGTGGCGCGATCTAATATCGTCTTTGATAGTTCTGGTAAGTTACCCAACATCTGAGACGATATCCCTGTACCTAAAAGATATTATTACAACAAAAAAAAGCACACTCTATGAACTTGACAACGAATTAAATGAAGAATTGGTCAATATCTCCGCTTATATAGATCACCTTATCATAAAAGATAAAATAATCTTAGTTGTTCCCAAATAAACAGCTACTAGTGTAAGTTTGAAATTTTTAATAATTGTATTTCTGGCTCGAAGGACCAGTTATTATTGGCTTTTTTTTTCTTTTTCTAGATTTATTTTATTCAACACACATAGTGATAATTATACAAGTTGTAATGAAACTGGGGCAAATATGACTGAGATAGCGTGTTTGGTTGTAACATGTAAATATTTGAGTGCAAATCCTAAGGCAACCCAAAGTTTTCAGCAAAAGAAAGCAGACCAAAATGTTATCAAAGGTCATACTAACCTCTTGATTATATCGCATATAATAGAGCTGAAAAACTGTTAGAATGTCAAATAAGTACTTATAAAGTTAGTCTGTTTTTTAGAAATAGCGCATAAATGAGTAAACATGGTAGGTACTATGAAATAAACAGTATTATTAGCCCTTTCATTCAGTAATTGAGATCACGATAGCACTAGTCATAAACAACCACAGTGGGATAATCTTGCATATCTTATGAGAAAAACAGATTACCCACCAACCATAGTGTATGTGGAAAGAATCATAATTTGTACTACGATGTTACGATACGTAGATGAAGTTTGCGAAGAAAAGAGGTCAAAGGGACTTGTTGACGCAAACATTCCAAAATATACATACTTATTATAGTCTTAAATCAGAACATTATTCGGCTTGTGCCCAAATATTGCATGGCTTAATAATTAACATTACCCATCAGCGGTTCTTGCATTGATCTTAGATATAATAGAGCACCATGGAACTGATACATTTTTTTATAAAAGTGGGATTTTGCTCAAAAAGTAAAGGCGCTTATAAATTTCTACAGTTTCATCCAAGTGAACGTACCTAAAGAATGCCCCCATACAAATATAGCAGGCTTCGTTCTAGACTTATCCAAGACTGAGTGGAGCCAATCGTATACGACAAGTGCGTCTTCTACCACTCCTTCCTCCGTTGGATATAGATTTGTTGAGTCTCCGTATCCTTTGTGGAGGAAATTTAGTAAGTTAACTTCAAAACCTATGAAATATTGTGGGGAGGGTTGGTAGAACACATGGATTTAGGTCGATACCTCATTCAAAGTGTTCAAAATCATAAATACTTTATTAATTTAGGCCCTGAGAAGACTCTTGTGAACGTCAAAGCTACCACTGGTTCGGACACACAACCCAGTTATCGAGAAGAACCGGTAAGAAACTCGACCGGGTTTATATTTTTTAACATATATTTAAAATACACGTTACAATCGTTTTTAGTGAATGCATAGAGAGGAGTCAGTTCCAGATATCACCATCGTTCACATATTCATCCACTCTATAATAGACTTTTGACACCGAAACCCGCTTGACACGTCACTTAAATTTACAGTCCGGCAAATCGGTAATATGCTTTGGGACTTTATTGTATTGTGAAAAACTGTTAGTGGTTTACTGAATCTGAAATATGAGACGACCAATTTGTCACAGTTCATAGTGTTTATATCATGCCGGTCTTTTACGAAATGCAGTTTTTCAAAGATTTTGTGGGCATACATTAAATTATCAATGTTAAAAATTATAATCTTAGAATTGTCATTTGATTTTCGCAAAGTAACGACGGTCACTTATTGTCTGTTCAGAGGCAGTCTTATTCCTATCATCAGGTACATTGGAGTAACTCTGTAGAGGAAGTTATTAAATTGCAATGAACTTACCTCTGTAATCAAATGCGATTGTGTGGAAATCCATTTTTTGGAATAACCTGTACAACTGTACACGATGATCGGTTGCGCGAGAGTTCGAATTACCTGAAAAATCATAGACAAACGTTTACGCTAATATACGCGAACCGCGAACCGTGGACTCATACCCGAAAATGTCCAAAATGTCGGTCTGAAGCCTGAAGAATTCTTTTACAAAGATACATTTTCACGTTTGAGAGACGAAAAGAGGAGCTTGATATTAAGCGAAACGAACTGAAAGCCAGCCCACCTCAGGCTATACAATATAATAACGGTGTGTTGACCTGTCCCAAATATGAGCATACGTTTACCGCGAAGGTAGGATATGCCAGTCATTTACATGCACACGAAAGGGCGGAGAAATAGACTGTTAAGTTTTTTTCTCTTAGCAGTCGCTGTAACCGACAACGATTAGGAGCAGATGATGTCCAAACTGATAGTAATAAACCACCAGGCTTAACTAAGTTTACTGTAAACATGACCTATTCATCGTGAACAGCACTTTTTTGTCTGGATGAAGAGAAACCCCCACTTTTTGTCCTCTTGATACATGTATGCAAAATTTCATCGGATGAATAAAAACGTAACAAAGACACATTCGTATTTATAATATAAATTAGGTTGTTTACAGGGAAGCAGCACATGAGATAGACAAACTTCAACACCGTCTGAGCGATCATCATGTAATACCAAGAGCTACTCAAGTTACAAGTATTAAATTTAGTTTTTAAGAACCCTTAAAACCCACTGGTAGAATCTATATCATTACATAGTATAAAACAAAGTACCCTACCGCGTCTGTCTGTTTGTCTGTTCGCGATAAACTCAAAAACTACTGAACGGATCTTTATGCGGTTTTCACCAGTGGATAAAGTGATTCACGAGGAACGTTTTGGTATATAATTTGTCCCGGATTTTTTTACAATCAGGGCGGGACAACGTCTGCCGGGCTCGCTAGTAATACTATAAAGCTGGAGGGTTTGTCTGTTTGTTTGATTGGACGAGCTAATCTTAGGAACTACTGGTCCGATTTGAAAATTCTTTCAGTGTTATGTAGCTCATTTATCGAGGAAGGCAATATATCATCACGCTAAGACCAATAGAAGCGGAGCACTAATGAAGAATGTTTCAAAATCGGCAGTTTGTCCCTTTTGAGAGCTTCCGCTGCGTGTTAGCGTTAACCCAAAGTAACTATACCACGCGGACGAAGTCGCGGACAGAAGCTATTTAATTAATAAAGGCTTTTTGTTTCACAAATGCAATCATTTGAACAGCACGCAACAACATAAAAGCACGTTTAAAAAACTCCAGCTGAACCGTATGACGACTACAGATGTACTTAAACGTATCCCATTTGAGCATATTCCGATGGATATAACATAGAGGGATGGCAGGGATTTATTTATTGTTATAATGATGAAATGAGAGTCGAAGGTATAGAGAAACATATAGACTTTATTTCATCAAAATTAAGTCACAGAAACTGTAATTTAAAGAGGTCTGCCCACTACATATTTTGTAGTGGCGTTTAAATATGCAATTTCAATAGTTGATAAACAAACCGGTCTCGTTGCAGGTGTGAAAGTTAGTATCAGTTGCTTTTCGTAAGACACTTTCCTGTATTACCGTAGCAAATAAGTTTTTTATTCAAGTACCCAATTCCCCCAATACTTCAAACGTGTGCAAAAGAGCTGTATAATTTAAGGTATATATTTGAAATTTTAATATCTACTATATAATTACCGGTCGAGGAGAGATGTTATCGAGTAATGAAATTGAAATGCCAGATACTTAACAACTCACCATGACAGTACAATATTATAGGTGTAGTCGCGTTGACCAGTTCTGCATCTAGAAGCTTGTCTAAGTCTTCCTTATCGGAAATCTTCTCGAAACTTCCTTTCAGTCTCTCGTACGCAGTTTTCGGTAGTACATGCCATACGCCTGTCACAAGATTTATTAACATTTTCCCTTACCGGACGTCATTGAAAATTGGTGATTACATTTAAATTATCAGAACATCCAACAATCATGTCATTGAGAGAGTAGATAAATACACAAAGGACTGGATTTGGTTATCGAAGTATGATAATTCTTCAAAGTGACCTTGGTATGAAATACAATATTGACTTTAATGTGACACAACATTATCTAAGCATAGACTTAAATAAAATTGAAAATGTGTGTTCTTTTTTGGGGCAATTTCTCAAATGGGTGACTAGATTTTGAAGTAACTTGAATCAACAGAGAGAGGACTGAACTTTTAAATTTAAACTTTTATCATAAGGGCTAAGGATCTAATGATAAAACTTAACACACCACCTTAAAATTCATTAAATTGTATTTTTTTATGTTATTTTTGTCAATTAGTCCTGTAGTCTATTGCTGCCATTGTCGAATAGGTAATAAAATTACGAGTGTCATGTGATAATTCCAATATACTAAGAAGAAGAAAACTTTCCAGGGAATTTTTGTGGCATTTCAGAATTTATGCTCCGCGGTATCATTTTTCATTCACTAAATTTATGCACAATAACTGAACTATATTACACAAATGTCACCTACATTACAAAATATAGAGTCAGATAACACATTATTATGGCTAAAACATAAAAGTCACTATACGACAGACTCAAATTCCGCCAAAAACTTCATCAAAGGGTGGTAAAGATTAAGTAGTGATGACTAAATTACAATTTAAAAAGCAAATGGTAGAGGCCAAATAATTAATATAAAACACATAGCACTTATAAAATAGCAAATCTAATTCAGCACGAAGGCACCAAACAGTAATTGGATAAATTTATAAGCTTCAAATCAACAAAACAGTGAGTATCCCTTATTGAAAATTGATTATTATCACGTAGAAATCGCAAGAAACACTCATGGCGAACGTGTACCAAGTCAACCAGTTACCAAATTAATTTTAGCAAACTGGCCTCTGTAAACAAGGGTGCATTTGCGTTTGGCTTCAATTGAAGCGATTATTGTTTAGTGGTAGCGTGTTTGGACCTTGAATCTTGTAGTGAGCCCCAGCTTCCAGTGAAGGAGAACATCGTTATGAAACCTTAGCATGGCCGTTACACTTTTACTAAGTCCGCCTGTCTAACTACCACCCTAAAATCGAAAATCTGTTGTCAATCTCCTGTTGGTCTGTTCTAGCAACTGCATTTGAGAGCCAGTCCCCTCTAGCTTAAGCGTGTTTACCACATCACCCTTTATCATCAGATTTACCAAGTGGCAAGCTAAGAACCACCCTCGAGTTGATAATTTGACACCAAGCATTTAAACGTGTTCCGATAGCTGCATCTATCAGTCTTCCCTTAGTTTTACAGTCTTACAATTTTAGTCCTCATCGCATTTAACATTAGATGAGATTTTGAACATACGCAAATTCCTACAAAGTTTGTTTAATTTTACCACATACATTGAAACAACTACTTACACATTGTTACAAAATTTCTACGCTCCGGGCATTATTTACACATGTATTCCAAATAGTTTAGAATCTTAGTTTGTTTAAAGATCTTACCTATCTTAACGTGACATTTGTCCACTTTGGAGTGATACGCTATGGTAATGTTCCGAGCTCCTTCCACGCCGCTCGTCGAAGGATCTTCGTAATCGACATTCAAGGGCCATTGTACTGTAGTAAGCAAAAGAATGGAATTGATGAAACTGAAGTCGATTGTGAAAACTGTAATAGGATTCAATTTCAATATTGGGTGGGACTTTCATAACCTGTAAGACTCATTACACGTTCATAGGCCTCCTCCCGAAGAAAGGTATGCGGTAAGGAAGGAAGGTTAGCGATTGCAAACTCTGACATATCCACAGTTCTATATTCTCCCACATACGGTGGTACTACAAGATCATGTCTAAGTTTCAAGTTGCCTTAAGATGTTTTCCTTCATCTTTAGCGTTACTAATATAAATCACATATTTTAACCTACTACTTCAAATTTGAGAGGGAGTCACATGCCTTACTTCAATACTGCCTTTGCAACTTCAAAGGATATTTACATGACTCAGTTCCAGTGACTCCATTGATGAGTTCGTTCACTATTGAATTTACGTGCAAACTTGTCTTTCACGATTATAAACCTATATTTTTTTAAATAAAATGTATTTATTTAGTTTACAAATAATTTACGTACACAATCTAGTTATATTACGTTTGTGATATGATAATCATAATTAACATCAAGTAACATAAGGTAAGAAATCATCACTTTGGTGATTATCGTCAATCGTTTCTGACTAATTTACAACAAGTATTACCTCAAAGACACGTTGAGAGATAGGGAATACAAATAATAATATGACTCACTACATGCATTACTTGAAATGCATCGGCAAGCCTCAAATAGCCTCACCTTAATTGAGGTGAGTTTTTTTTGTGGTTGTTCTGACCAAACACCTGTTGTTGTTGATACCAACTGGTGTTGGAAATTGATATATATAATGTAATATATGTTTGTAATACTCTATGATTTAATTTTATGTAGTCTATGGTAAACAAGATATGTTGTACTATGTGGTAATAATTATTACACCGATCTACAGTTCTATACCATTTTTTATTGTCTTATTGCTATTACAATATAATAATTCAACCAGTAAATATCTAATATTAAATTCAAAATAACAGTCAATTAGATATAGTTAAAAAATGGTTCAGTACTAAAAAGTGGTCACTCTTAAAAACGCATATCAAATTAAAACTACTCAACAATAATCCATTCCCAGTAAAGGACTCTTTTGCTGCTTGTCCTCTTTATTGTCTGTTCTAATTTTTCTTTAAGGGAGTTTAAATAATATATTATGGCACATAACATCATCGTCATCAGCCTGTAAGACGCAAGTCCATAGGCCTCTTCCCGAAGGAAGGTATGGGCATAATTACTACGTTAGCCCACGACGTATTGGCGATTTCAAACTCTGAGAAATCCACAGTTCTATGTTTTCCCAAATATAATAGTACTGCTAGAACATTTCTCAGGTTCAGGTTTCCTCACGATGTTATCCTTCACCGTCAGCCGATAGTGTTACCAATTTAAATTGGAAAATTTACGCGAATTCCCGAAAATTCGTTGGTACATGTCTCTACCACGACTTCCTACTTCGACGATGGCACTTATCCTAAATAATAGTAATAAATAAAATATAATAATAATAATCATATGCAAGTGTTCAATATGACATGTGAAAATATACTCCGCGGAGAGACAACAAAACAACTTAATTTCTTATTAACGTTCGATTTCGTGTTAACACTGATTTAAACAATCAATTCTTAAGAAATAAACTTCTATAGATACGAGACATTCTCATACAAAAAAAGCGATCTTTCCAACACATTTCGTCAAAATTGTTTGATTTATTCTGCTCAGCTTAACAGAATTCGGAAGGAAATCAAAAGATGGCGTCTCATTAGTTGACTATTAAAAGACGCTCAAATAATTTTATGGACAATTATTTCATCTTATTTTATTCCAATACCTGCGTGACGTAGGTTCGACTATTAATCGCGCTAGAAACTAATCTCAAAAGTAATTCCGTAACTCTTAATAAAAAGAGTTTCCAAGTCACTTTGATGAGTGTAAAAACCGCGAGCCCAGTTATCATGCTGCGTCTGTCCTCACACAGTCTGATAGTTCGTAACGCATGACGATAATGTGTTCCCATACCTGCATTTATTGCGATTATAGACAAAACTTCGTGGCGATACTCGAAGATATGAGAGTAGCATTATTGAGATTAAATGCCGATTTCTTATATTTAAGAGTACAAACTAGTGTTGATTGTATTTGGCTAAAATATATATTTCGAAAGAGATATATTAATCTTTATCTTTACATAGTATAGAACAAAGTCGCCTACCGCGTCTGTCTGTCTGTCTGGTCGCGATAAAGTCAAAAACTACTGAACGGATTTTCTGGCAGTTTCCAGCAGTAGATAAAATGATTCATGAGGAAGGTTTTGGTATATAATTTGTCAAGGTTATTTTTTATAATCAGGGCGGGACAACGTCTGCCGGGCCGGCTAGTTATATATAAATTTCTTCTGTACGTGTGTATTTCACTGAAATGCCCCTAAACGGCTGGACCGATTTTGATGTCATTTTGTGTGTGTGTTCCAGTGGATTCGAGAATGGTTTAGATTCACAATTGGACCCAGTAGATGGCGCTGCGGTTGATTTTTTTTTATTATCAATGCAGGACAACGTCCGCCCGGCCCGCCAGTATATTATAAAGGCATGCATGGCTATGACGTTTCTATCTATCTGCCCGCATGTCTGCATATGTGTCTGTCTGTTAGTTTGTATGTACATATTTCGAAACGGTTTCAGTGAGTTTTACAAAACTTTGTACACAATCCGCTTATGTCAGTTCTGTGATAGCTTTTACGCTATCCATTTTACTACATATCGTGCCACAAGGTTGTATTAAATTGTATAACTTTTATATACTGATTTAATACGCATAAATGTACATACCGAAATTAGCGAATATCAATCCCCTCCGAAAAGTCTTCGAGTATTTGAATATAAGCGGTACAGCGACCACGTGAAAGACGAATATGCTGGCAGTTAGCGTTCCACCCAGGATGAGTAACCTGAAACGACAAAAGAAATATTATTATGTAATGCTACTACCATATCTGTGTGTATCGTCGCGAAGTTTTGTCAATGTTCGCAATAAATGCAGGCGTGGGAACACATTACCGTCATGCGTTACAAACTATCTGGCTGCGTCACAATAGACGCAGTACGATTACTGCACCCGCGGTTTTTACACACATTTGCACCTATTTTTGTGCCTATTATAGCTTTGGCGCGACAAGTATTCGAAGCGTTATCACATAAGTATAGGACTAGCATAAAATATACATCGAACTCGGACACATATCTAATTATTTATGGGAATATCAAAGATTAGCTGTGACCGCGGCTTCGTATGCTTTTTCGACTTATATTCTGTGTACATTCAAAGTAATATAATTAGGAACATGACGAAAGAATTTGTTTAGCATAGAACTGGTTAATTTAACTAACGCGGAAGATTGCCATATAGAAAATTCCGTGTGAAAAACGTCTAGCACTAAGGTTAACACGGCGTATTTTAATTTTCTCATCTTGTTGTTGTATTATTATAGATTCTCTTATATCTATTTATTTATATCTTATTTTATATATATACTAGCGGACCCGGCAGACGTTGTCCCGCCCTGATTATAAAAAAATCCTTGACAAATTATATACCAAAACGTTCCTCATAAATCACTTTATCGACCGGTGAAAACCGCTTGAAAATCCGTTCAGTAGTTTTTGAGTTTATCGCGAACAGACAGACAGACAGACGCGGTAGGGGACTTTGTTTTATACTATGTAATGATATATATAAAACTAGCTTCTGCTCGCGACTTCGTCCACGTGAAATAGTTACTTTGAGCTAACGTTAACACGCAGCGGAAGCTCTCAAAAGGAAAAAACACCCCGATTTTGGAACATTCTTCATTGGTGCTCTGCTCCTATTGGTCTTAGCGTATATATAGCTTATAACCTTCTTCGATAAACGACTTACAAATTAACTTAGAAATTACAAATGCCAACATTTCATGAAGATCGGTTGAGTAGTTTCAGAGTTTATCGTGGACTAACATCGTGACACTGGATTTTTAATATTTCTAAATATATTAGATCGTTGAATAATACATAGTTTTTGCTTGCAAATTATCTAAAACTTTTAATTATTATAGCTGGTTGGCATTGTCTTGTGAGAAAATAAGTATTTATTTAAGAATTATGAATTACTTATGTGAATGTTATTCACGTCGTATTCCTGTTACAATATATGTAGCTCTAACAATGAATATTATAAAACAAATTTTCTTTTCGTGTCCGTCTGTTTTCTTAGTTGTTTTAAAACTACGCGACGAATTTGGATACAGTTTTAATTATCATTTAGAGAACTTGTTCCGGATAGTTTATGTGAATTATACCTAAATTATTATATTTATATCAAGTAGTGTTTGTGCGCATTACATTAATTATATTTCCGAACGCACAAGCTTACCCTTCCGCCCACCTCTTACCCCTTCCCTCCTTTTTTCAGCGATCAAGATGGAAACCAAAGTAGGAAAAAGGAAGGAAGGGGTAATACGCGGGCGGAAAGGTAAGCTTGTGCGTTCGGAAATGTAATAAATGTAATGCACTCCAACAACTTTTTTTCCTCGATTTGACTATGCTATTAGCCTTGCGGCATTTACAGCTTCACCGAACTACTAAGGCGAGCGCTTAAGGCACTCAGCCGATTTTGATTACGTAGCATGCTCAAGGGTGCACGGCACACCTCAGCTTGGGCTGTTACCGCAAAATCCCGATCTAACCTAGCTAAACTATTCTAAGCTATTCATACATATATTCGTTTGAGTCATACAATCGAGATTGCATGATTCACAAACGCATACGTGTATATCAGAAATGCGCTCCAGCAAGTAGTGAAAAGTCGATGTAATGGCTAAACTATAGAACGATATATAATGCGATCACAATATATACTTATTATTAAAAATATAATTCATTATTTACGTAATTATTTTCACCAATACCCCGATCCTCGGCAAATTAAATTTTTACGAATATCGGGCTTTTCGTGTCGATCATAACAGTCATTTGCAGCATATCATTTCAATTAATTCTTTACAAGATAATACAGATTTCAAATAATGCGCTACAAAAATAAAGATGTTTGTGTGAAGGTCTCTACGTAGCGTCTATGATTTTGACGAAATGTAAATATCAAAAAAATATTTATCTAAATTGTTTAGACATTTGCACTGTAGTACATTACACCTATGGGTGGTAGGACATTACAGTTTATACTACAACGTTATCAAACAAACATGCGGGCAGCCTGATGTAAAGCGGTCACAGCAGCCTATGGACGCTTGTAACATCAGAAGTGTCACATGCGCGTTGCCAACGATATTATAAGTAACACCTTTTTATTCTTTGTAGGTGGTAGAGCCACGCTGAAGCTATTATTGGTTTCGGCATGAATGGTTCCGCTTTGTGCACAATAACCAACCTATATTATACAAAATGCCACCAATATTACATAATATAGAGTCAAATATACAAGATTATAAATCTATATTAATACTAGCGATCCCTGTGGACATTGTACTGCTTTGATAATTTAAAAAAATCCTAAAAGTCAATTGCAGAGCCACCTACCGGGTTCAATTGTAAATCTAAACCATTTTCGGATCCACTGGAACACACACACAAATGTTTCATCAAAATCTGTACAGTCATTTAGCAGGAGTTCAGTGACATACACATGTACAGAAGAAATTTATATATAACTGTTATAAAGTTTGTTGTATATGTGGGTGGAACTAAATAAATCAGTCGTCATCTGAATCATGCATTATTGACATTAAAACAAAGATGAAGAGTTAGTTTGCTTGAATGCACTAATCTCAGGAACTACTGGTCCGATTTGAAAAATTCTTGCAGTGTAAGATAGCTCATTTATCGAAGATAGCTATATAAGACTATATTATCACGCTAAAACCAATAGGAGCGGAGCACTAATGAAGAATGTTTCAAAAACGGGGTTAACATATGTATTATTTGAAAATATTTTCACCTTCTACGTAAACGAAATCGAGAGTTAAAGTTATCATTAGCCCAAAGTAACTAATCCATGTGGACGAAGTCGCGGGCAGAACCTAGTAAAATATAAAAGCCAGCCAGTAGGAGATTTATAATTTTTAACCATGTGTCAGAAAATCATTGGAGTAATCTCTCAGCATCAAAATTAATAAAAGAAAGTCATTGCAATTGTAAGTGGAACAAAATTATAAACAGAAAGTATGTTACAAGTTGTTATAGATTATAGTGAAAGTTAATAAAACTGTAAGCATAAAGGCATGAAAAGTAACAGTCTGTCTTTTTATTTACATTTGTGGATAGAACCAAAATATTTTGTTTTAATGTAATATTATTCATAGTTAGCATAGATATTTTAATTGGGAAATATTGTAATCTTACGAAAAATAAATTATGAGGACTGTATAAATCCAATTAAATAAATTTCCGATGGTGGATGGATCACACAAAAACTACTGAATATAGTTCGATCAAGTTTCTTTTGCCTTGGTTCTTAGACACCAACCACAATGTGACTTTTTCAGTCAGGAAAGACTCAATAAGCAATACCTTCAGGTCCAAAAGACATAAAGTCAAGCAGCCAGTAATATTTTTATATATAAAGCTAGTTTACTGTATGGATCTGAGTGCTGGGCTACGAAAGAGACAGATAAGAGAATTTTACATGTGTCAGAGATGTAAATGTTAAGATGGATGTGTGATGTAACTGGAATGGATAAGATTAAGAATGAGTATATCAGAGGAAGTATGAAAATAGCACCAGTGATAAAAAAGTTGAAAAGTTTAGGTTAGCGTGTCATGAGAAGAAATGAAAGAAGTCATGTAACGAGAAAAGTTTTAACACCGACTTGAAGAATCAGTGACTAAAATATAATCACCACACCGCTAACTCTCATAAATAAACACGTTGCAGAGAGCGTTGTACTTATAAAAAATGTAACTTTTAAAAAACCTTAATCTATACTAATATTTTATAGCCGATGAGTTTGTTTGCTTCAACGCGCTAATCTCAGGAAGTACTGGTCCAATTTGAAAAATTCTTTCAGTGTTAAATAGGTCATTTATCAAGGAAGGCTATAGACTATATCGTCTCGCTAAGAGCAATGGAGTGGAGCATGAATGAAAAATGTTTCGAAATTGGGGTTTTGTAGTGTTAGCCCAAAGTAACTATTGTAACCATGTGGACGAAGTTGCAGGCAGGAGCTAGTAATTTACTTAATATTAAAATAAGCGATAATGATAATTTTAATTTTAGATAAGGACCGAATATCTAGTAGTTTTTGAGTGATCTTTACTTGTACCAGTTTATTTACATTTATACTATATAGATTGTTCGTAGCTATAGATGGAGCTAGTAGATGGTGTTTTTTTTTGCAACCAATCTTTTAGTCAATTATTACAGCCATTTTCGATTAGGTAATGATTGTACAAGTTTCTTGCGATCATTACAATGAACTAATATGATGGTGGCTGTCTTGTTAGAACTTTCCGGGACGTTTTAGTGGCAGTCAGAATCGATGCTCACAATAACACACACAATAACCAAAATAACCAAACTATATTATATAAAACACCACCAATATTACAAAATATAGAGCCAAATAACGCAAGATTGTGTATAAAATATAATATCCACTACATGACATTCGAAGATCCCACCAAAAACTCCTAGATGGTATTGTTGTTCATATCTATATTTTTTTTAATATTCCTTTTATGTTCATGACCTATGAGGTCTGTGGAAGGAGGTCTGTTTACTGAATCTGCTTGTTGCTGCTATGGAATTTGATTTCCATATAATAATTTATATAGAAGAGATTTTAGGTACCATATGAAGATAATTAATTTTACAAAAGAGAACAGATATGTAGCAAATAAGAAGTCAAACAACAAAAGTATAGCTAATGATTATTAACACAGTTTTGTTGTCTCATATGTATCTTTGAACAGCAAATTCAAATTCCAAAAGTATCACATGTTTCAACTGATTAAATTGAATTATATTTATAATTAATAATTATGAATATTTATGATGAATATCTTACCATCACTTTTAAATGAATTTAAAGTAGTTAACAAGAATGTTTACACATTTATCCAATTTCTTACCACTATGCCCCTATTTTGCGTTTAATTTTTTAATATTCCTATTATATAATTTAGCTTTTTCTTTTCACAAAGAGATACACGCCACCATAATTTATACTTTCACCAAACTACTATTATATACACTATACTATACACTAAGTGTAATCAAAATAATTGTTCAATAATTTCCTTTCTAACTACGTCAGTCATTCGCTAGCTATTTTAATATTTGAACAGCCCACAAAATATAAAAAGGTGGTCCATTTTAAATATGTCATTATAAATAAAATATATAAAACTCACCCCGCTGCATATAAACACAATAAAATACAGTAAACGTAAAAATCAACCATCTTCTAAACGTGCAAACAAATTTCTAACACTTGTTGGAAATAGAAAAATATGAATCAAAATAACACAATAATATCAACTCATAAAACAATTATGAATATTAGAAATATATTATTGACTGAAATTCGAAAAATTAGATATTAAAAAAAAATGTCTAAACTAACACACTTTTATTTTAAATGTTGAAAATGATTTATAATAATAAATGTAATTTTATCGACAGAATTAAAAATATTCTGCACAAAATTCCAACCGGACCTTCGAACTCTTGAAGACATTCGATTAATTAAAATGATCACAAATGACTTCCATATGTTTTTGACTTTGACATTTTTAAATAGTGTTGCTAGAACACTCTTATCTAACATACACAATCAAAAACAGTAATTGCAGATACATTGTTGTTTAAGGTCATTCATTGTACCAAACTAGATATGTTTTAAAAATAATTTTAGCTTTAAAATGTAATTTTTGCCCAGAGTAAGTATATATAGTTTTTCTCATAATTTCATGGTCGAAATCCAGTTGATGTTCAAATCCACAGTTCTTAAACAAAAATGATATTTGCATATACATAAACATAAGTAGTCTTGTAGCATAATATATATAGGTATCGTTTTTCTTTAATCCGTCTGGCTAAAAAAAGCATATAACGTATAAAAAAAAATTACAATTAAAAATATATGTGGAATCCCAATTTTTGCCACCTCTTTTTAATAATCTGCAATGTTTAAGATATCCTACTAATTGCTTAATCATAATCTTCTCAAAAATTTTGCTTTTCGACGGAAATACAGAAACTATTTTAAATTTTCCAAGACATTTTCTACAGCCTGATTTAAAGAAAGGAACTACTTTACTTATTTTAGTTAAATTGAGGAAGGTTCCTTGTGCTACACACTGATTAAATATGGTGAAATATTAATAATTAAGGACTGAACTACCATTACCGATATTCCTCATATATTTCGGTATGTTTCAAATTTAATAGTTTCATTATTATTAAATAATTTCATGTTTAAGAGTTTAAAAGTCAAAAAAAAAAAAATGATTTGGCACCATAGGCTGATGATTTAATATTTTTTGTTACCTGTGAAATAATCTTGGAAAACAGGCACTACCTCTGAACTGTTTGAAATCAACCCTCCATCGACATCCAGATTATGCGTATTATCATTTTTCGAACCTTTTTCTTAACAACTTCACCGGACTACATATTAGTCATTCTTCATTTATTTTATTTTTCCCTAATTCTTTATTTATAATATGCCAGACTGTCTTGGTCTTATTACTAGTCTCAAGAACTTTATTTAATAAAATTTTTGGTATCGCACACAAACACGTTTCAAAGTTTTAGAATAATTAGAAGCTAAAATTGAGTAAAGAAATTTTAACAGTTCATACATTCTGAATTTCAAACATTTCCTATCGATTTATTGTTCGTTTAACTTATACAAGATTGTATATTTTCGAGAACTGACAAAAATATTTGGCAAAATTCGTTCAATTGCCTTTAGTAATCATTTTGTAGCAGGCGTATTTTCGCAAATGTGGTTCTTGTGAACTGATATAGAAAGTGCATGCAAATTGACATAATTATGGCAAGTTTAATCACAAATATCAATTACTAAACGATTTACTAAGACTTTTTGAAGTTTTCAGAAACAATGGCAAGAAAATCTATAAACAAAATATGAAATGAGTTTGAACAAAAAGGAAATTTGTTACTAGCAGCAGTTCTTAGATTGTTTATAATATCAATTATGTATGCAGTTGCAGTTTTACTATAATGCATTTATAAACTTTGTTAATAATACTATATTAGATAAACTGAGCCTTGGATCCACGATTTTTTTAACCGGGGCAGAAATTTGATAATAGCCAACGTTGGAGATAAATTAATTAAAATAAAATTGCACACTACTTCACTATAAATATATCAATTGTTGAAACAGCAAATCTCGAATTGGTATTTCGAGTTGTGCACTTCACTAGTGCACTGACGTACAAGTTCGCTTAAGCCAATGTGGCAAATTAAACCTCCATGGTGAGTTAACTAGGCTTCCGTATGTTTGACTCTTTCTGGAGCAAGAGTTTTATTTTTATTCATATTAAGAATTTGAAGTCCCCTGATCCTGCAGCCCGGGGTGGCTCTAGCTAAAGTCGGGCCTGAATAAACTATTAATACTAAATTAATATTATTTTATACAAAACTAGCCTCTGCCCACCACTTCGTTCTCGTGGAATAGTTACTTTGGGTTAACGCTAACACGCAGCGGAAGGTCTCAAGAGGAAAAAAACCCCGATTTTGAAATATTCTTCATTGGTGCTCCGCTCCTATTGGGCTTAGCGTGATGATATATAACCTATAACCTTCTTCGATAAATCAGCTATATAACACTGAACAAATCGGACCAGTAGTTCTTGAGATTACCCCCTACAACGTCACAAACTCACAAACTTTACCTCATTATAATATTATATAGTATAGATGACATTCCTACCAATAACTCATGATCCAAGATGGCAGTCCTACTCATATGTATTTTAGTACCTTAATTGAATAAAGTAATTTTGATTTTCATTATTACAGCTTTAAAATTTACCTATTACATCGAATATTATTGATCTTCTATATCTATAAATCTTCTATACATTTAATAAGAAGGGAAATCAAACGTGTCAGTACTTTTTAAATTTTTGTGAAAAAATTGTTGCAGGTGTCTTGGAATAAGTAATAAAATACATTTCAATCAACTTTAGAATTGTCTGTCTATATGTCTGTTTGTTTGAACACGCATCACTGCTAAAATACTACGTTCATAATAAAACTTTATATACCTAATCATAAAGCATATTTTAGAGTAGCATTTGGTCTTTGTTTCAGTAAAATCAATTCGGTCTATCAAAATTTATTGTAATTTTAATGACGACGCGACTTAAGTACGAGATAAAAGTAGACTGGAAAAAGGAGTTAATGCATTCAGATGACTTTATTAGTCACTATTTTGTACATCAGGTTCCACGAGGACAAAGTCGCGGGCGCTACTAGTCTTCCAATAAAGTTATAACATGCATACGTTTAGTTTGTAATTCTAAAAACGTAATAAATAAACTTTTTGTACCTCACGAAGTATATAGAATTTTAAAATTTCGTATAGACTTTTCTGAAACAAACATAGTATCGACACAAATGAAGACTAAGTCACAGCCGGCTGCTACTAGCAAATACAGATTACGACTGCAAACATTCAGGAAAATCACAAGATGTTAAAAATTTCTTAATGAGGCTTATAGAAATTATTGTTAATGTGAAATACATTTTCATTAGTTATATCCCATTCCCGTTTAATGTCATCTAATTTCATAATTACATTGGCATATTTAACGTGCCCATTACAGCTGCTAAATCATCCTTTGCTCAAAGAATCCCTAGATTTCTAAGTACACACATGTACAATAAAGTTGCTAAAATCTTAGACGACTACAACTTCATACGTTGCTCACGCTACCATGTGAAAACTACCACCAAACGATGGCTTCATAGTATTTCATATGAACAGACAGAAAAATTACTCAAAGTACTGCAAAAATTATACATATGTATCATACGAGCACAGACACGTATACTCACTCACTTTTACACTCACACTCATCATAACTACACACACCCTCTCTCACACTTTTATTAACATACATTTTTATTAAGTTATTATAAGATTTTTGTTTCCTCTTTGTCTTAATTTTAATTCTTAAAATGTAATTTTCTCTAAATATTACAAACACAATACGCGCCATCATTAATTAAAGGCAATTTGTAATCATGTATTAGGCTTCCATGACACAGGCACCGCTTAGTTTGGGGCCATAGTTAAGGCTATATTATGTAAAAGGTACTAGAAAATAAAGACATTTGTATTTCAATTTCGGGAAGTTAACTTAATATGAAATATAACATCCTATCTGGACAAACAAAGAAAAAACCGAGATAATAAATACACGTTAATAAATCAGTGTCATCACATTGACCTATTTATCATTTAGAAGGTTATATAGTTATCTAAATAAATGTTGAATAAATGATTTTAACACGAAACTTCAATTAAAATATATTATTAATGTTGTGAACTCCAAACTGTGTGTATGGATAATTTTAACTAGAATCGGTACAGATTTTGTAGTAAAAATATTTTATATATTTAAAAATAAACTATACATATTGTATAAAAGTGTAATTATGATTAAATATTTGATTTGCCTTTTAATTCTAAAAGAAATCGAATCAAAAATAGTGCTCAATATAAATAGCGATATTAACAATCATAATATATCTATCACGCACACAGGAATTGAAGTGAATCGTGTCACAGAGAACGAAGTGAAATTGTTCAAAATTACCAATGATAATTTAAAGGAAGCAGCTAAAAAGCATTTCGGGAAACGTCCCACGAACGTTTATCTAACGAGCCCAACACCTTGGGGAGATGTTTACAAAATTTACAAATGGGAGCAAGTTTCGCGGGTTCTCTCGATAAAATCAGCCAAATTGAAGAGCCTTAACAAAAATCCGGTGATTGTTATGACTCAAGACTTTGAGAATTACTCAAACGAAACGATAAAAGTCAACACAGGAATAAGTCACACGGTAGAAAACTCTCTGACAACGACTTGGTCGAAAGACAAAGAATTCACAGTGACCCAAGAGATCGAATACGATATAAACATGGTTTTTGAGAAATTATCCGGTAAAACAGGATTCTCATACACGTCCAGCTGGGGACAGAGTGAAGAAAAAACCGAAACGGTAACAATTGGTAGCACTAGTGCCGTGGAAACCGAATTACAACCGGGACAAGCTGTGACAGCGATTCTAACGGCAAATGCCGGTTATTTGGAAATCGAAGTCGTCCACAAGGCATCGTTGAGGGGTAATTTGGCGGTTAACTTCAAAAAAGCACACAATGGCCACCATTTCTGGGGCCCATCAATCGAAAATGTAATGGAAAGTGGAGGAATAGACAATGAACTTACGACTTTAGAGATAATTAAGTTCGGTTTCCATGTAGACGCTTCGTTAAAGGTATATGACAAAGTAACCAAAGAACCGTTATAAATGAAAGAAGAAATTTAATATATCGAATATGTAGTTGAATATATCATACTATATTTTAAGAGAAGATTGGAGATAAAATATTATATCACGTTTTAAGAACACTGCGCTTATGGAGATGCATACAATTTACCTTAGTCAAAGTTAATATAGTTATCTATAGCCCGCGTCAAACTTTTTGGCCGCTCTGAATATAGCTTTAAGTTCGGCCTTGCACATAGTACAGTCAAGAGGTTAATACAAAACGAATTCGAAATATTATCACAGGGATTTAACATTGACATTTATTAATATTTGTCCCGATACTACAATTACAATACAGTTCATTAAGATATTACGTACAATTTATTAGCGATTTTAAACTTTAATTTATTATGATTCAAATAGAAATGTAATAGGGTTGTGGCAATACAACGACCACGTAGCAATGTTCAGAAGATTTTGTATGTGAAATGAAAGTTTGATTCTGATTATTTATTTTTTTATTTATTTACACATTATGCGTTAAAAGCGCAATGGCGGACTTAATGCCTAAGGCATTCTCTGCCAGTCAACCATAAGGTGATGCAGAGATAAATGTTGGTAGGTGTAAAAGGTGAGGTGTCGTCTTGTAAACGTTTTGACAGCTAGTTTACCGAAAAACTGTTTATATGAATTGAGCAGACATGTACATACAAGATATACAGACATATAGAATATTTGCAAAGAATTAGAGATAAATATGAACAGACAATAAAACATAATTTATTATAGGGGTGATAGAATAACAGTAAAAAAAAAATGAACTAGCTAAATAATAAAGTAATAGACAAAGCTAGAATATTAACAATTTTCCACGTCATGTAATTGTCAGTTATAATTGAATCCAAATAACATTTAAACACCTAGGGGATCATCCATAAATTACGTCACACGTTAAGGGGAGGGAGGGGGTCGATGAAGTGTGACATTGTGTGACAAGGGGGTGGAAGGGGTCCTAAATTTCGTGACGTCACATTTCCAAATATACGAGTTAAAATACGAATTTTGCACTATTAATGAAATACTCGAAAAACATTTTCAACCCTATCTGTATAAGCATAAGATTCAAATTGTTTTGCCGGTCACTCGCTTTAATAGCGTCATGCAGCACGCGCCGACGAACTAACGCCTTTTTATAAATGCCGCCAAACACACCGCGCCTGCGCGTAGCGATGATTTCTTTGTTTCTATTTCATTAGACAATTGATTTTCGCGGATTAAACGACGTAGTTCTTTTAGTTCTGGTATTTTATGTTTTTAACTTACGAAACAAATTCAAAATTAACAAAAATACTGATTTAGGTAATCTTTATCATAAATTAAGAGTTTATGGCATTCCCGAGAATCTTTTTGTCCGGGCGGAGCATAAGAGTTGTTGTCGATGGCTACACCTCTGACGCCATAGCAATAAATGCCGGTGTCCCACAAGGCTCTGTGCTATCGCCAACGCTGTTCGTTCTGCATATCAATAACCTTTTGAATATTTTTAATATTTGTTATGCGAACGATAGCACAAATGATGCCGTATAATCGGGGTGTGCAAATATCTCCTAGGTACTTGTGGAGCAAAACCGAACTAAACTTATGTGTGATGTTGAGAGGAGGTTGGACAGGGCCTCTGAATGGGGAGAGGTAAACCTGGTCCAATTTAATCCTTCAAAGACACTAGTCCGTACGTTTTCTATGAAAAAAGTCCATTCGTTATACCACTTAAGTTCCAGGGCACTTCTATTCAAATTTCCAGCAATATTGGGATTCTTAGTATCAACATATCCAGCGATGTGCAATTCCGGTTTCATTTGGAAAGCAAAGCTAAATTGGCAACCAAAAAGTTAGGTATCCTCAATCGGTCAAAGCAGTAATTCATCCCAGTGTAACGATTTGTGCTCTATAAAATACACGTACGTCCTCACATGGAGTAAGAAAGAAAGAAAGAAAGAAATACTTTATTGTTGGAACAACCATACAATTAAATTAGATTACACACTAATTAGACAGAAAAAAAAATGTGTGCGTGTACTAGTGTACACACGTAAGAAGTGAAACTTGTTTAAGGCCTTATTTTTCGCAAAATGATCTATATGCAACTTTCCAGAAATTGGTTAAAAAAAAAAATAAAAAAAAAAAAAACCCTTTCTTTCTTTATGGCAAACAATTTCATTAATATATTAAAAAATAAAGTTAAATTAGATAAAGTTTAAACAAAAGGATTTTATTATCATAGACATGAATACAAAAAAGATGGCGCGTAACGGAAAAATGTGACGGTAAATTTTTTCCAACGCCGATAAAGAAGTTTCACTTCAAAAATACATTTTAAAAATGAAAAATAGATGTCCAACAATTGGCGAACCCATTCAGCAAAAATCTGCAATACTGTAAGTAGTACTGCAGCGCTGATTTTCGATGGGAGCCTATATATGATGATAAACAGACGTTAATGTCAATACAGAATTAGAAACGAACAAACAAATAACACAGACGCACGTAACACGTCACGGATGGCCATACTAAAGAGATATAACAACTGTAACCACAAATTTAGGATTAAACAAAATCAAATATAATTTTAGAAGAGAAAAAAAAAAAGTAAATAAAAACAATACACACCAATACACAGAGCTTACAATAGAATACTACTACTATTCACATACATTATAGTCACTCTAATTACTGAATTTGAAATTGCAATAGATAATGCTTATATGAGAGTTTAAAGCTAAGTTTACTCTTTTTGGATCGACATGGCGGTGGGATGTTGTTCCAACAACGAGTGGCGGCATATTTAAATGACCCTCTAAAAGCGGTAGTTCTATGGAGAGGTATCGATAATGGGTTAGTCATGGTGCGAGAACATGAAAAATACGTGTGCTTATCTTGTCTCCACTCTAACTTGTCATACAGATATTTTGGGTTTTTGGTTTTAATCAGCCCAAAAACGTAGCCATGTGTAACTCGCGTCGTGCCGCCATTTTTAGGGTATTTGCGTCATTCAAAAATGGTGTAATATGTCCACGGCGCGGGACATCGAAGCAAAATCTGGCACAAGCATTCTGCACACGCTAGATGGAACGATCAGTACGCGATAATAAACAAGGACCATACACTGTATCACAGTAATTTAGTCTCGATAGAACTAGACTGTCAACAAGTAGCTTTCTCAATGTGATACTAAAATACTGTCTAAAGCGATACAGTACTTTTAACCTATAAAAACAGTTTCTAATAACATTATTTATGTGCGACTCGAGTACTGTCCACCCGTTTGGGCTTGTGCTCCTGCCTATCAGCTATCCCGTTTTGATTCCGTGCAAAGGCGAGCTATCCGCATTGTTGACGATCCCAAACTAACATGTGGACTAGAGTCATTACAACTGCGCAGAGACATTGGATCTCTGTGTGTACTATACCGCATGTACAAAAGAACTTTTTGTCACGGTGCCCTCATCGACGTTCCAAACTCGTAGTTCCCGACGCTGGCTGGTAGCTTATCCACACACTCTAAAACTTAATAAAGCAGCAACAACTGTAAGGTACTCCAGAACCTTCATTATGCGTACACTGACATTGTGGAATGGGTTACCTGGTACAGTATTCCCTCAGAATTATGATATGGGTCTCTTCAAAAAGGGATTGAAACACACTCCTCAAGCAACAGCGATACCCCTGGTATTGTAGGTGCCCATCGGCGACGGTACCCATTTACCATCAGATGGGTCCTCTACCTATTGGCTGCCCTTTACCATAAAGAAAACTATATGAAGCTTACAGTACAGTCTATGCTGATAAAAAAAGCAAAATGTTCAAGAAGTTATTAGCTTATGTAAATGTCTGAAAATTGGTGACAATATTGAACATAAAGTGGAATCTAAGATCAAAGAATTGCAAATAAAAATTATGAAATATGAATTTTTTTTCAACAATTCCTTCGACGCACAACACAACACAATGAATGTTCCCGACATCAACAACACAAACGAGAACGAAGTGATTGCTGTGCCAGCTATAAATAATTCAATGGAGTAGATTCAAGATGAATAAGTTTACTTTAATTAATAAAGTTATCGTTTTTTGTTTTGTTAATTTCTTAAAACGTTGGACTTGATATTAATTTTTATTAAAAAATAACTTAAATGGATATAAAACTAATTTAGGACCTGATGTTTGAATGAAATAATTTCTAAATGTAAAATTGCAAAATATGTGACGTCACACTAGGGAGGGAGGGAGTCTCACAAATGTGACCAGCTGTGACAAGGACGGGGAAGGGGTCAAAAAATCATGAAATTCGCGTGACGTAATTTATGGATAGCCCCTAACCGGTATATACGTGCTAAGCGATGGATTTAAAGTTAAGAGCTAGCCAGACGGGCTTATGGGTCTTCACAGCTTCACTGGACTAATGAGGCGACCACTATAGGTGGTAGAGCCACGCTGAAGCTATTACTGGTTTCAACATGAATAGTTCGGATCGCCCGGGGTAGTACAACCCGACCCACAGAAAACTGACGTGAAATAACTGTGCTTGCATTGATGCATTTCGTTCGGTCAGTGTGAGCGCCGAGGGCCCACCTCCCCTCCCCTTCCCCCTTCCCTTCCTCCTCCCCCCAACCCAGGCTGGAAACGCACTTTCGACTCCCCTGGCGTTGCAAGTCTCTATGGACGGTGGTGATCACTTAACATCAGGTTTTTAACCTGTTTGTTTGCTTCCTATGATATAAAAAAAACATGGTGCTCAACCGCTTCGTAACATGTTAAAGAGTGCTAAAGTGGCTGAACGTCGGTTTGAGATGTTGCCTTGGATGCAACAACGCGAACCTGTCTAAGCTAAACTAGCTATGGTGATATACGAAATAATGAAGAACACATGTATACCAGCATGTTCGCCTCAGGAACTCAAACATGTATTTTGTAAGTAACTCGGCTAAGGTGAACTAATCAAGTTCGAAGAACAAGTGAAAAAATAAAATCCTTTAAAAAGAGACCGGAGCTGGGTAGGAAATAAAATGGGAGTTATAAAGATTTCAGTAGAAATAAAAATAAAACAAGTAATTTACTTAATTATTTATTGCAATTCAAACAATGTTATAACATCAGTGCTTATAGTGAATGTACGTTTACGTACATTGCATGTCACTCTACTTATTATGTGCGCATCAGCACAATTAAATTAAAATTATATTTATTGAATACTTGGATAGTCAGTTGCGCTGAAGCACTCAGTTACGTTGCGTAGTGACGTTATTGTAACAAATTAAATAAACTAATTGTGGCCTAACAAACAACTTTATTCCCACCAACGCAGCAACGGGTACCCCAAAAACATTTGTAAGGCAGGCAAGAACTTGCTCCTCACCCCTACAGTAAAAATGATAAGCTACACATAAATTATCAGGTATTTAAGTTTGTCAACATTTTGCTTTGATTCTCAAGGGACGAACGATCAAGAAGTGTAATTATTCTTTGTTTTTACTCGTGATTTTAAGTTATTAATGTTTAATTTTTTTTTTAGGTAAAACTATACCATGTTACAAACTTTATTGCAGGTGAGATATCTGTTTGTAATTCGGAATTCGTAATTAAAGAGAGCCTTCGCTTCGCTACGCCTACGCTGGTAGCACTTCTTATCCCTGTTATGTACACGTTGTGAAGGTAGTTTACATATTTTTTAGTTAATGGATACATATTTAGCAAAATATGGGACACCGACTGTCCCATTGAGGTATTAAAAGTTATACAAAACATGAGGGATGTTCTTACAGTACAGTAACGTGTCGGTATTTTTATATCAATCACGAGTAAATGTCAGCTATATCCCTGGGATTTTTATAAGCATAAATCTGTGCGTTGTGAACAGATACAATTTTCGATTATTTCTCCTCTATACATATAACTAGCGGGCCCGGCAAACGTTGTCCCGCCCTGTTTTTAAAAAAAATTCTTGACAAATTATATACTAAAACCTCCCCCATGAATCACTTTATCTACTGGTGAAAACCGCATAAAAATCCGTTCAGTAGTTTTTGAGTTTATCGCGAACAGACAGACAGACAGACGCGGTAGGAGACTTTGTTTTATGATATGTAATGATAAGAATGTAAATCTAACGTGTCTGTACTTTTTTGATTTTCGTGAAAAAAATTATTGCAAGTGTCTAGAAATAAGTAATAGAATACATTTCAATCATTTTTGAAAATGTCTGTCTGTCTGTTTCTATGAACACGCATCACTGCTAAAGTACAGGGTTCACAATAAAACCTCTAATTACTAACCATAAAGCATATCTTCGAAAGTAACTTAGTTTTTGTTTTATTAAAATCGGTCCACTGTATCAAAAGTTATTGTAATTTGAATGACGGCTCGAGTTAAGTACGAGAGAAGAGTAGTAATCTATGCTAATATTATAGAGCTTAAAATAGAAATGGATGAAAAACAAAGAAGATAATGAGAAAGGAAGGAAAAAAAAGAAAAGGGGGAGAAAGAAGAAAAAATGGCTGGGGGAAAAAAAGGGGGGAAAAAATGGGGTTAAAAAAAAAAAAAAGAAAAAAAAAAAAAAAATATAAAAAAAAAAAAATTAAAAAAAAAAAAAAAAAAAAAAATAAAAAAAAAAAAAAAAAGAAAAAAATAATAATAAAGAAAAAAAAAAAAAAAAAAAAAAAAAAAAAAAAAAAAAAAAAAAAAGAAAAAAAAATAAAAAATTTGTTTGGTTGAACGCGCTAGTCTCAGGAACTACTGGCCGGTTTGAAAAATTCTTTCGGTTTTAGATAGCTCATTTACCGAGGAAGGCTTTATGCTATATATTATCACGCTAAGACCAGTAGAAGTGGAGCGCCGATTAAGAATGTTTAAAAATCGGGTATATTTTTCGTTTTGATTGCTTTCGCTGCATGTTAGCGTTAGTATTATATACGTTACTATGGTAACGTGGTAAGTTTCTATCGCAAACATTTTCAAAGATTATTTTGTGTTCCTATTCAAAAAGTTTATTCTACGATAGTTTTGTTTCCAATTTTCTATTTGCAATCTATTACGTATTATAAAAATAAAGTGTGTGTTTGTAAAAATAAATAATAACTTTTTGGTGAATGGATATTCAGCCACAAATGCTGGAATACTACAAAAATGGAGTTACAAATAACAAAAAAAAAATGTTTTTATTTTCGGTCGATATTTTTATATTTTGTCTGTTTGTTTGTTTGTTCCGGGTAATCTCCAAAACGGCTGGACCTATTTTAACGGGAATTTTACTGGCAGATAGCCGATATTATAGCGGTGGACATATTCTATTTTATTTATACGCGGCTTCGTCCGCATTGCTATTTCCAAAATGTTTGGATCGATTTTCACGGGATATTTACTGGTCTGCTATTCTATCTACCAAGATTGTAGACCTCATAAAAAGTAATTTAGGTTTTTATTCGCCTTCGGCCGCAGTGGAATACCCGAAATGCTTAAACAGATTTTCACGGGACTTTCACTGGCAGATAACTAACTAATGAGCTTTTTAAGCTAGCGGGCTCAGCAGACGTTGCCCGCCCCGGTAATTAAAAGAAAATCTTGACAAATTATACATAAACCTTCCCCATGAACCGTTCTACCTACTGGTGAAAACGGCATGAAAATCCGTTATGTAGTTTTTGACTTTATCGCGAACAGATAAATAGACAGTTCAGAGGACTTTGTTTTCCACTATGTAGTGATGAACTGTTACCCATGCATTCGGTCGTGTGAAATTGATCAAATATAATTTCTTTATTGTAAACAAGCGCGTGAGACGTGTGCTGTACTGGACTCCAAGAATAAATGTATGTAATTATCATTTTGGTCAATTTGGCGGCCATTTTGTTTTATTTACCGCGTTTGCATCTACATAACTCCCTTAAAGGTAAATCCCATCCCATTCGATATACTATTCGTATTCACATATCTAATGTACACGTTACATGTTACAGTTGGCGTGCGTGTAACAAATATTTTTGAAAAAGTATTTATATCATGTACACACCTACTTACAATTTTACATTTCTTTAATATATTAAAAAAAACACGTGCGGAGCCGCTGGGGACAGCTAGTACATCTATACATAGACATTTGATTTCATATTCAAGGTAATGAAATTACGGGAAATAAGAAAAAACATTCAAATTCATTATCAGTATTTAGAAGGACAGTTATTTATCAATTTAAAGGTACTGAAAAGTACAATTCACAAATCTTAAAACGTGCAATTTAATCACGAATTCAAAACATGTAAAATCGTAGTCTAAATCATGCTAATAAATATGACTGAATTGTATAATAGCGATGGTGTAAGTTGTGCATAGACCAACAAACGTTAGAAACATCGACGCGTCCATATTAACAACTCGTAGTGTGGTGAACTTGAATTCATTATAATCCAGGAATGTCAAGAAATCTTCTAATTTATTTTTCTGTATGTCATCTGTAATAATAACAGAAGTACTATACAATTATAGTATTTTTAATTAAAACCAAATATATGTGTAAGTTAGGAAATGTTTTCTCAATTGATACATATTGTCAGGTAAACCTATATCTTCAATCCTCTACGGAAAGTATTCATGCACAGCTAAATTATTTTCTAACACATATTTTGAAGCGATGGTGGTTTAGTTCCGACACTAGTTCAGTTTTATAGGTGGTAGAGCCACGCTGAATCTATTACTGGTTTCAGCATGAATGGGTCGGCTCATCCGGGCTAGTACCTCCCGACCCACAGAAACACCGACGTAAAGTGCTTGCATTGCTGCGTTTCGTTCGATCAGTGAGAGCGCTGCAGGCTCACCTCCCGGCCCTCTCCCTCCCCCTACCCCAAACGTAGAAGGGCAACGCACTTGTGACTCCCCGGGTTTGCATGGACGGCAGTGATCACTTTGCCATCAGATAACCAACCAGTTCGTTTGCCTCCTATGATATAAAAAACACCACACCCATTGACGTAGGTTCAAATCCATATAACTGACTCGGATCATTCGTAAAGCTACTACCACTATGATTATTTTTATTGAATCGTATAACTAGATAGAGACATCTTTTATCGCCGATTAATTGATTACTCTATGTTGCTGCGTGGTTCAAATTACGTGGAACAGTGCCGCGGCCATAAATTTGTAACTATTTGTTTTACCACGGAACACGTGTAGTGAAATGTGATGTGCACTTCCTGCGGACGCTAGTAATATCAGTTCTTTCTTCCCCACTAAGCTAAGCCCGCTAGCTACCACCCTCAAATTGAAGATCCGTCTCCAAGCATCCATTGGTTTGTTCCAGCAGCTGCACTTGAGAGCCAGTCGCTCTTTAAATTTAGCGTGTTTACCATATCAGGCCACGTTGTCATTTAACACCGGATGAGATTAAGGTTAAAGGTTAAAATATAACAAACAAGAAATGGCAAAAAGGTACTTAAAGTATTTTTTTATATTCTTCTTGAATATTATTTACTTTCAGTAGCGGTACTTAATAGTCTAGCTATGACTTATTTCCGTATTCGCATCCTCCGGTCAGCAACACTTAGGCAATCACTTAAGCAAAGTCGCCGGGATCTTTAGTCTACCGAAACAATCTTTCTTATATATTTTAGAGTTAAACCTTCTTGTTCTTGTAGGTGGTAGAGCCACGTTGAAACTATTACTGGTTTCAGCATGAATGGGTCGGCTCGTCCGGGGTAGTACCACCCTCTCACAGAAAACCGACGTGAAGTAACAGTGCTTGCATTGTTGCGTTTCGTTTGGTCAGTGAGAGCGCCGGATACCCACCTCCGCTCCCCTTCCCCGTTCTTCCCCTCCCCATCCCCCACTTCCCCACTCCCCTCTCCCCCAAACACAGGTTGGCAACGCACTTGCGACTCCCTTGGTGTTGCAAGTGTCTATGGACGGTGGTGATCACTTACCATCAGGTGACCCACATGTTCGTTTGCCTCCTATAACATAAAAAAAAAAAAAAAAAAATAAACCATAATCTCACCTGACGGTTAAATGAGGACGTGGTTAAAAATGTAAGTAAGCACGCCGAAACTCGAGGGCAGTGGCTCTCAACTGCATTTATCGGAACACACATATAGGTGTGTTTAGATTTTCAACTTGAGGGTGGCAGTTAAACAAGTGAGCTTAGAAAAAACCCTATGAACATACTATAGTTTTATATTTTTCCTTCACAGAAAGCTCTAGCTGATACACAAGGATTCAAAGCTATAGTTATAGATATAAAATATTTTTTCTTCTTCCACTCTGCTTTACCAGTATGTACATTAGTATTCATAATTCTTATACACATATCATTTCTCGCATAAATAATAATTTTTCGTCGTTCTTTCTTTATTCCAATAACCGGGCCCCTTTACTATTAACAGCTTTCTTATTATATTACTTTAATTGTTAATTGCATCTATAGTATGCCATATTACATCTTGATTTTCTCTACTACTAGTGGCTTTTCCCAGTCTTTCTTGGGTACAATGAATTCTAATCTTTTCTTAATGCATTATCATAATTTATATCCATCTTATCATTGGCATTTTTATTTCATACAATCTTCTTTTATTTGTCCCTATCTAATACTTGTTGGCTAATTAGGTTATTAAGGGGCTGGTGTTAGTAATGTCCACAGGAAGTGTACCTCTAATTCCTCTATACGTACTCCCCGAGTGTTGCTAAAGAATATCAATGGCTCCTGCACTGTCCCTCAAAAATCGAACCTCGCAGACAAATAGTAATTAATCAAACATCAATAATAAAAATTGATACTAGCTATACTATTAAAAATGGATACTAGCTATACGATTAAATAAAACTCAAATGTTGGATACTTACTAATTTAAAAGTTCTCATTAGACTGACACCACTCGTCGGTTTTCTTTATCTCTATTGTATCAGTATTTACCATCGGCTGAAGTGTAATTATTTCCCGGAGCCTACATCTACTATGAAATTAAACGAGAATGTAACGACAAACTCACCTTTGCACAGTAAGAGTTGATTTGTTATCAGCAGTTTTATTGCGTTTACTTCAGTATCCACGCATTCTTTCAGTACACACGGAACACAAGTGACCAAAAAGGAAATAACTACCGTAGTAACTCTGGATATTGTATTCTGTGAAATTTTAATGTTAGTTGTGATCCTTCCATTACCAGTGATTACAAGAAGGTATTGTGAGTAAATAATGTCTTTGTTCCATTCAGTTGCCTTCTCAGCCATTAATTTAAATTTGTATGTATTTCCATTATCAGTTTTGGATATTATACTATGTTATAATTTTGGTTTTATGGTACAAAGAGGGAATTGGCATTGGGAAGTTGCAACTTAGCCTTAGTTAATACTTGTAAACAATCTAAAAGGAAACCACAGTACCTACTAATCGGGATAAGTTGGGATGGATATACCTAATTTAATTGTACTCTAAAAGACATCAGACCTGATATTAAATGTTAGTTTATCTTTTTATATATAAATACGATTAAGAGAAATGTAAAGTCGAATATATACATTTATTATTATTAGTGGAAGTCCAGTGATCGAATGTTATTTATTAATTATGTAAGTTCCAACATTTTTAACTTAGTTTTACCAAAGAGTGTAAAAATACTTTAGATCTGTATATGTAAACATCGTGAAATGTGACTAATAGAAACATATATTTTAAGGGAGGGAAAAAATATTTCCAAAAATCGGCCGTTTCATCGTCGATCATTTATGTAAAGTTTATTACAATAGCTGGCTACCGCTGACGACACTTTGTGAGCCAATAGGTACTACCGAGTATACTTTTCAAGCTGGTACAGAACATCAGAAGTACCTATTGTTGTTTAACACCAAGAATAGATATGGTAATGATTTATACCGCAGTCGAATCTACATAGGATTTACTTCTTTTACTTGACTTACTAAATGATTTTGAGAATGATGAGGAATTTACCTGTGATAACGGTATCGATAGAATTTCGTAAATGTTCAAACAGACTCTGCAGAAGATGTTCACATAGAGTAACAGCATCTGCAAAAGTAAAGGATATGTAAGGGTTTATTGATTTACACAACACAATGTCAAAAGGCTATAGGGGATCAATATGTGAACGATGGTGTTGTTTGAAATTGACACCTCTCTCTGTACATTCACTAAAAACGATTGTAGTGTTATATTATATACTATAGTATATACTATAAGGAAATTAGAACTAGCCCAAATCTGTACATTAAATCTTTTTTTTAAACTATAATCGGGGTAGACTTTGTTATCGATATAGAAGCCAAAAATAATCCTTTTACAATTTTTGTCTATCTGTCTGTTTCTGTGAACACGTATCACTCCGAAAGTACTGAACCAATTTTGACGAACCTTTACACAGTGATAGCTAATATTATAAAGTTACATCTAGGATTCTTTTTGTCCCAAAGAACGCAGGGTTCTCCAGGCGAAGCGGGCGAATGTCAAAAATTTGAAGTTAATTAAATTCTTGACGAATTTTGGTAAATTTTCTTTGTGCTTTATATAGCAGACAGATTAGCTAAAAGTTTAAGCTATATTTCATCTCCCAATAGTACTTTAAAAAAATACCGTTGGATTCCGAACTGAAGCCTTCGTCGGACCGTATAATGTACAGTACGTAATAATTGAGCTACGGCTACATGACATTTCTATGCGTAATCATCAAGTAGTTGAATTAGAAGTATGAAATCCATAGACATAATATACTAAACAGGAACGAGTACTCGTAGCAAAAAAGCGAGCCGAACGAGATAGCTAGTTTTTAATATATTTATGTTAAAAAGATAACTTGTGGGTAGTTGACACAGTTAGCCGCATTACACATATCTCTCTAAATTTATTTGTAAATAAATAGTAAAAGTGATTATTCCAGCACAAATCGCGCGTCACTGTGTTTAGTGTTACAAGTTGTACCCGTGCATATAGTTTTCTTGGTGCAATGACAAAAAGTGTGTGAATTTCATGCAATTTTCAATTGGTAACGTACAACGGAACAGTGGAATTCGTAAATTCGTTGCTGTTACATTACTGTGCTTGAATGAATTGTTCGCCACTTGATTACCACGGTTTTACGACTATTTTCCTCTAATTAATGCTGTGGATCGGTGTGTCGAATCATTTCCGAAATAAATTATATAATTCATAGTAAATTCTGGAATAGACAAATTCTGACAGAAAACGTAATTGCTCTAATCATTTTGTCAGGCGTACTACACAGAAATTGCTCATAAATTTAAGTAGGCGTTTAATCGTAATGGCATCAAACACAAGTACCTGCGCTGGCTGCCTGAAACCTATTGAAAGCCGACGGTTACTAAAATGCTGCTTATGCAATCAAGCTTATGACTTACTATGCGCCAACCTGCCAGATAAACGCTCCATGTCTAGGGAGTTTAAAAATAATTGGCAGTGCCAAACATGTCTCAACAAAAAACCTAAAACGGACAACACAGACACGCCGGTACGCATGGCCAGACAAGGAATGAATTCTAAAATCCTGAGTAAAGAAGATAATGAGGGTTGCTCGGATAATATCCAAAATGTAACTGAAAATTTATGTCTATGTGGATTTGTGTCTAACCCCAACACTTGTAGTAACATAAGGAATGTGGACGAAACTCTCGTTAACGCAATTCGGGAAGAAGTGCTTACAGCCATTAGATCTGAGCTTCTATCTATGTTATCGAAAGTACTTGAAACCGAACTCAACATAATCAAAACCGATCTTCAAGAACTTCGAAGCTCTGTTACGTTCCTTAGTGATATGCACGATGACATAAAAAATACCATCACAGCACTAATAAATGATAATAAAGAACTGAAAGAAAACAATCATAAACAATAAACAACAATCAATCATAAAATATCAGATCGCATTAATAACTTGGAACAACACCTACGAGAAAATAACCTGGAAATCCATGGTTTACCTGAACAGCGCACTGAAAATCTCCCTACTCTTTTACAACAATGTGCAAAGGTACTCAACCACAAACTGAGTGACAATGATATAGTAAACTGTACTAGAGTTGCTAAACAGAACAAAGACAATAACTTGCCTCGTACTATTGTGGTAAAGTTTCGAAACAAAATTGGCGAGACGAGTTCTATTCCGCTGTACACAGGTACAACAAATACAACCATGCTAATAAGCTTAATACAGCGATCCTAGAGCTAGCGGGAAAAAAGAAACCAATAATTGTGGCTGAACACCTTTCTCCTACTAATAAGCATATACACGCTCTTACACGAAGAAAGGCGAAAGACCTCGGTTATAAGTTTGTCTGGGTACGAAATGGTCGTATTTACATGAGAAAGGATCCTAACTCCAAACACATTCTCATAAAGAACTTGAGCACTCTTAATTCCATTTAAGTTTCCATTCATAACTATAATGGGTATTTCGTTCTAAATGTTTTAGTAAAACTAAGTAGAATCAAAATGGCTCTCTCAATTTACTACCAAAACATTCGTGGTATGAAGAGTAAAACTAGCGACATATACAATGCAATATTATGTAACAATTACGATACAATATGTCTTTGTGAAACCTGGTTAGACTGCTCCTCAGAGATATTTGACAGTAGATATCAAGTATTACGACGAGACCGGGATAACACTTTTCTGAATCGTTATAATAAGCACCATGGTGGCGGTGTACTTGTAGCTTTGTCCAAAGATCTCGATGTAGTAGTAAAAAATAATTGGCAATCAGACTGTTTAGAAGATCTTTGGTTAGAAATTAGAATAAATCAGAGGCTGTTGTTAAATTTATGCACCGTATATATACCAAATTACATACCAACTGTTATCTTTGACGAATTTATTAGTAGGTGTAATGAAATAGTACATGCGTTTTCTACTAATATTACCACTTGTATAATCGGGTATTTTAATTTGGGTGATATGAAATGGTCGTTAGACAATAGCTATCCTCTGACATATACTTGCGATAAATCTAAGTCACTTTACGATTTGAACCACAATACAACCTTACACCAGTTGAACTATGTAATCAATCAAAACAACAGTATGTTAGACTTGGCTATCGTTGATAATCCAGACATTTATTCGCTTACACAAGCAGAACCAATCTATATACCAGATGTACACCACCCCCCGCTAGAAATTAAGCTAAATAATATACTCACACCTCTTAAATATAATCCAGTATCTGATAGGCTCTGTTTTCATAAAACTAATTACGACACTTGCATAAAAGAACTCGTCAGTATAGATTGGGATCAAAACATTCATCTCGAATATGATGATTATGTTCAATTATTTTACTACACAATCCATTTAATAATTGAAAAACATACACCTAAAAATAAGCAGACAAAAAGTAATTACCCAAACTGGTTTTCAAAAGACTTAATTAGGTTATTCAGACTTAAAGATAAGTATCATTCAAGATACAAAATCTATGGAAACCCACGAGATTATGATACTTACTCCTCGTTGCGGACTAGAGTAAAGGTTTTAACAAGTTATTGTTACAAAACCTATATATCGAATATTGAAGCTGATTTAAATTCAAATATAAAAGCTTTCTGGCGATACACTAAAAGTAAAAAATTTACGAATTGTATTCCTAATACTATGTCTTATAAAAATAATGTAGCTGACATAGGTAACGACGTTGTCAATCTCTTCGCAAATTACTTTTCTTCTGTTTACTATAACTGTCCCGTAGTAAACTATACACCTAACTTTACTCCTTCAAATTATTCTTTATATGAGTTGCAGATACCAATGCAGTCTGTCTACGGTCGATAAAAAAATGTTGACATCACAAAAAGTACTGGACCAGACGGTATTCCCCCTTTCTTTATTCGTCAATGTGCAGAAGCTCTAGTAAAACCCTTAACAGTAATTTTTAATAAATCTTTAAAAAATGGTACTTTCCCTTCTCAATGGAAAATAACCAAGATAACTCCCATATATAAGTCAGATGATAAAAAAAAGGTTGAAAACTACCGCCCAATATGTATTCTGAGCTGCTTTGCAAAGGTTTTTGAAAGTTTAGTATATCTTTATAATCATTTACGACATAAGATCAGTCCAAAACAACATGGCTTTGTCTCGGGACGCTCTACGAGCTCCAATCTCATTGAATACATAACTTATCTATGTCAATCTTTTAATGAGAAAATACAGGTTGATGCCATTTATACAGACTTTTCAAAGGCTTTTGATCGTGTCAATCACTCTGTTCTTTTAGCAAAACTGGCTCATCTAGGTATCCACGGTGACCTTTACAGATGGATAAGTTCATATTTATCAAACAGGTCACAGTTGGTTGTACTTTTCGGTTTTGACTCGGTACCATTTCTTGCTACATCAGGTGTACCACAAGGTTCTAATCTAGGCCCTCTTTTATTCTTGGCATTTATTAATGATCTCCTGGATTTATTAAATTGCAAATGCCTGGCATATGCGGACGATATCAAATTTTTTCAAAAGATTTATGGAGACAACGACACATTTCAGCTCCAAAACAACCTCAACATTATACAATCTTGGTGTATCGAAAATGGTATGGTACTAAATATACAAAAATGTAAAACCATGACATTCACTAAAAACAAAATTCGTTATACTTTCAATTATAACATTGAAGGAGTCAATATTGATCGAACAGACGTAGTGCGAGATCTAGGTGTCATGATTGATTCTAAATTATCATTTAGACCACACCTCGACCATATCACAAACAAAGGCAATAGAATGATCGGGTTTATTATACGTACAGCCAAACCACTTAAATCTATTAAATCATGGACCATTTTGTATATTACTTTGGTTCGTAGCATTCTAGACAATTGTTCATCAGTATGGTCCCCGTTCTATAAAAGTCATATAGACATGATTGAGTCCATCCAGCGACGCTTTTTAAGGATACTGTGCAGTAGGCTTGGTATCAGAAATAGAATCACCGAATACAAAGATAGACTTCAAAAATTCAATCTTAAAAGCCTTGAACATCGAAGATCTGTAGCTGACTTATGTATACTTTACAAAATAGTAAACGGTACCTTTGGTAATGATCTACTCGGGCAAATCAATTTCAGAATACCAACTCACTCAGTACGAGCTCATCAATTATTTAATTTACCAGCAGTTAATAACAACGTTTCAAAAAACAATCCCCTGTATCGAATATGCAAGTACTATAACGAATTCTGTGTTCACAAAGACATATTTAATGACAGCTTTAAAAAATTTAAGACATTGTATTGAAGATTTTAGGGCCTAAATTAAATAAAGTATTTTTGATTTTAATTTTCAATCTCAAAGGGAAGATGAATAAAACAAGGCTAGCCGCGCTGTGCAGATCAGGGTGCTGGGCTACGAAAGATACAGATGAGAGAAGATTATAAGCGTCAGAGATGCGAATTTTAAGATGAACGAAGTGATGTAAACAGAATGGATAAGATTATCCTATCATTAGGAGAAATATAAGCAATGTAATATATGACAGCGGACTGTAAAAAAGTAGTAATCGGGAAAAGGGTAAGATGGTGATGATATAGCAAAAAAGTTGTCTCAAAGTCAGTTTACCGACGATAATTTTACGTGATATCGTCATAAGAAAAGATGCATCGGCCGATGGAGTGGAAGAAATATAGATGCGTCACAAGCCGAGCGCTTAGTCCGCTCGCGTCTCGCTTGCACGCTCGGCTCAAGCGGAGAGTGACAATGAGTCATGCTTACGTTACGTTAGCACGTCAAAAATACTTACCACTGATTTCGCATAGACGAGTATGGGTTGCGACGCATCCAGCATCTTTGTGTACGTTTTCAAGTATTTCTTCATACCGTTGCATTTGATAGTAAAATCATGTGTTCTCATAGTAGTCTCAAAAGCTTTTCTCAGTTGTCGCATTCGATGCAATAACAATTCCAAAACAATAATATTGAAAGTATTTGTCAATAGGATCGCCAGTAAGAATGAGTGATAGATAAACATAAATATAAATGACATGACATTTAATTCTGATTTCAAGAAACATAATATAATAAAATTAACAACTCGACATACAATTATAAATAACATTACATTATTTGTTATATTCATGTCATCTTCAACATAGATATCCAATGATTGTAAGTGATCGTAAAAATAATTAAAAGTGTTATCATATCGTAAGGCGAGAAGTGAAGTGAAAAAATAGTTGAAATATGTTATGTAGATAGGTATTTTAAATAAAAATGATATTTCGGTATTATGTGAGAAAAATGGTGGTAAAACTACTATACACGCAAAAACAAAACAATACATTTTAGCTAATAACATTAATGTTTTGTTGTCAGAGAATCTATAGTACATTCCACAGGCAAGCCTTAAATTCATTATTTGCTGTACTGATAACTTCAACATAGTGTGTTAATCTGTAACAGAATATATCAATTTATTTTAGTAAATCTACATTGTCAATACCAAGAGGTTAATAATATGTTTAGGTAAGTGGGACTTTTGACGAAGTGCATTTTCAATAGCAGATATAAATTATTAATTAAATAAAACAGACATAAAAGAGCGATATTAAAAGAAATATAATATTAAAAAAAGTTGTTGCAGTCATAAGGACTGCCGACAGAACTGAAAACTCAAAACGATGAAATAACTGTGTTCTCTTTTGAATTTTAAATTAATTATAGTAAGAATTATTTCAATGTCTATTGAAATTATTACTCTAGTTTTCACATCTATTGGCACACGGAGCAATAATTATATACATTCTTGTGAAGTTTATTAATCATTCAAAATGATGAGCTGCAAAATATCAATATTACATGTGCACAGACCGCTAGTTTGATGCAAGCCGCGCAAGCGCAATTCAGTCGGTCACGTTTACTAGCATGTCATGAAGCGAAATTATAAATTTATCTCCTGCCAAACAAAATACCGTTCAGCGCGCCTAAAAAAATTTACTTCAAAAAATGGTTTGGATATTTAAAAACATGACCCGCCATTTCGAGATATGGGTCTTACAAAATCAGCCGAGGGGTTAATTACTCACGATTTTATTAAAGTCCACGGATAGACTTTGCCCTTATCATGCTTCTGAATTCTCTTTTTACTATAACAGAAGCTAGTAGGAGCAATATAGGCTATTTAACATCAGCTAACTATAATATTATCCGAGGTTGAGCTTTAATAGTTTTACCTTGATGATGGCTTGTTGATAGCGTGTTCAAACACCATGTGGATAGACGTAGGTTCGAATCCTGGCAACTAAGTCGGAGCTTGAGATGAAGGAAAACATCGTGACGAAGCCATAGCATGGTGGCAGGGTTTTTTCTAAGTCCGCCTGGATAGCTATCATCCTCGTCTTGAAAATCTGTCGTCGGTGTGTTCCGGGAGCTGCACTTGAGAGTCGGTCCCTAGGTTTGACGTGTTTACCAACTTAGAACACGTCGTTACTTAACACCATGTTATTGACTACGTCCGGTAGCGCCGGTACCGCTGCGACACATCCGAGAAGCGAACTTACAACGCGACCGGAACATTAACACTAGCGCCATCATATTAGAGATGCATCAATTCTTTACACAAATAACAACGATTATGTAACATTTTTTGTTCCTAAATTATTTCGAGGAAATTTGAGTAATTAGTAATTGCTTTGACTTCCACAATTCGGCAGCTAAAAGGCAAGAAGGCGTTGATCTACACGCACTTCTGTGTCGTAGTTATTGTAAGGCGAAGCTCTGTCCGGATAAATAGTCACGGTGTCTACAGAGTGTTAATTGGTTAATTCCTTGACAGACTGCACCGACTGTACGTATATTGTAACAATTATTTGAGATTATGGTCAAACTTTAAAACCTATACCGTGTTATTACAAAAAAGTTAAATACGTATTAAATACTTGGTTTAAAAAAGTTTCCTAATAAATTCACCGCGCTCGCCCGAGGCAAGTTCGCGTTATCCTTTTTCACAAGTCTAACCTAACGTAACCAAAGCGAGACAAAAGAACAAGATGGCGAACAATCAGTGACCGCGGTGCATTTAATATGAAACCTTTTTAAAGCCAGGGTTCAATACGTATTTAACTTTTTTGTAATAACATCGATAAAGTTTAAAAAAAAAATATAATAATATTGCTTTTGGAATCGATACTCTCAATGTCTATTACGTTGATTATGTTAACTATCCAATGGTTTACTATCTTTGTATCCAAAATATAAATAGAATTCAATCGATTAAACCTTCAAAATACATTGTAAAGTCATCAAAATCAATTTAATATTTGATAATATACAAATAGCCTATGCTCATAGCTTCGTGTTAATGTAGATTTGACCTATCCTTAGGGGAAAAGTAGTTTTTTTTATTGAAAGGTATGTTGTTTACTGTACTCTGCAACGTGCATGTACAATTTCATGATTTTGTCCAGTATTTAAGGTATATAAGGTACGAATGCTAGTAAGCACACCCACATTCACACTTGTAACATTAAGTACGGAAGTATGGATTTATACTATTGGGTAAAAGTAGCCCCATTCGGCAATACATTCAAGCTTCCTGTAATCTATTTTACTGTTTCGCATTAGTCTACAAAATAGAGACCCTCATTACTATTTTACACTGTTTCCATCGCGATATTTTCTTTTTGATGTGAAACATCTATAGGCGAGGGTAAACCTAATTGTTGGCGTAGCGATACAGGCCGTGGCGTATGTGTGAGATGTGGCGACGCAATGCCATACGCAAGCGACTGTCGGCAATCTCTCTTGCCGCACTGAGCACGTGTACATATATAATAGTATATACAGTGTTGTTTACTACGTTACACATGGCAGGGTAACCTGGGTTTTACTTCAAAAATATTTTTTTAACAATAAAATTTGTCTGACAGCGATAATTTAAAACAATTACGATGTTTCACATCTGCCAAGCGTCCCGTGACGGCTCAATGTTTTTTTCTTTGTGACGAAGATACATTGCAAGTTTATGTTATAATCACTTAAATATACCATGTATAGATAGATGATTCTTGTTTCGTAGTTAATTACTAGAGTGAAATGCAATTATTACCTCATCAAAGAGCTAACAACACGCCAACAAAATAAGATAAACAAATAGATTTTTTACCTTTTAAAGTATTTATAAGTCGACGACGTGACGGACTGATTGTGTTAATATTTTAAAATTGGACAAGTGCCAATTAGGAAACATCAACATATAGTTAAAGAAACCTGAAGAAGCATTGATGACGTTACCTACCGTTGGATTTCACTAAGCAAAAGTGATAACAACAACTATTAAATATTAATCTTAAAATGGCAAATCCAGATTGTGTAACGACAGTGCTCTTATTGCTTAAGTAACACATTTTATACCTACGAGTAGCCAACTCTAGAAATATTAATTAAGAGTTATTATGGCAAATATGTAGTTGCGCCTCTATCGGGTTACAATCTGCGCATGGAAGCACAATGTAACGCTCACAATCAATAAATGTTATTCGAAATGATACCGTATTTAAATTTGTACTTTTTAACCAACTTGAACGAATGAAGTTCCTAATTTGGTTGTATTTTTTTATGTTTTTTCAGAACATTGTCTTTCATAAACCAACTTGGTTTTTGTTTATTGAAAGAGGATATCTTCGATCTCGAATATACACGAGAGAACTTTTCAAAATCTAATAAGAGATATAAAGTCATTTAGATATTGGTCAGGTAATGATAATTCAAGACTAGGTAGGTACGTAACTATACTCAATGACGGTTTGCTGCATATTTATAGAGTAATTTTTGAAGTTATACTACTTGGGGTGATGGGGTAAATAATGAGAGTGAAATTTTACGAAACGTGCACTCACCGACACCTAAAAGCAGCACCATGAAGTTAGTGAGTACTAATAACTATGTTCAAGGTAGTTATTCAAATGTATATGAATCTACAACACGTGTTTTATATCAATTTAGATTTTAAAAAAATCGTACACAAATATACATGTGTATTTGTTTGTGATTTTAAATGATATATGTTGGTGAATGTTAATTTATTGTGAGTATTTGTGATATAAGTGATTTTTTTACATTATAAACTTTAAATCGGTTCATAGAGTTGGCGTTAACTGTCTGTGGCTATGTATTCTTTTTATTTGTGTACATAATAAATTATTATTGTTACATTAATTTTAATAAATAGTTTGTTCTACTTCATTCTTATATCTTACTTGATTCTATATTTTAAAGATAATTATATATTTTTTTTATTCAAACGTTACGTTACTCATTTTATTTTATCATTTTCTTTCCCAGTTACCTTTGCCTAAAAGTAGCAATGTAAAACCAAATCAATTCTTTAACACTATTATACAAAAAAATGTTACGTTAATAATCATTATACTCAAATTTAAAGTAATTTATATTACCAATAATTATGAAGACGTGTGACTTAATGGGTCTAGAACGCGTTAACACTTACTTGAATTACTCTAATTACGAGCTGACTCCTTGATCTTTCTTCTAACCTTCCAATAATTATATGAATTCGCATACACGTCCGGCTTACTCAGTGTCTGAACTACGTATGAATATTAGTAATATTCTTGTCTTTCTCCTACATTGACGTAGACGTATGACGTGAAGTTATTTAAAAAGCTAGTAAAGTACACATACATTGTATAATAGTAATATTAAGTAGGATACTTTGTTAGAGTTATTATGAACTAAGTAAAGATACCGAATTTTAAAGAACAGTTGCATCTTCTCTGTTATTTGAATCGTGTTTTTTTACTCAGTTATACGGTTACTCCTGTCACTTGGAATCTTTGAGCTAATCATTTGACAAAGATAAAGGAAGGGATAAATCTAATGAAATCGCTTTTCATTCGTTTGACGTATGTAATGAGTAGTTATGACACGCGATATCATTCAAGTTACCATTCTGTTCCGGCTTCTTAGAGTTGGCGTAAGATAAACCTAAAACTTGAATAGAGGAGCGATCTAACACAAAAATAAGTTTTCTTATCCATCTGCTTGTTCCAGAGATAAATACTTTGAAACATGCAAACTATATAACTTTATAATATAAGCATATATAACAAACTTCATTTAACTTCCAAAGCAAAAAGGTTATTCATATTGATAGTTCTTTATTATTTCAAAGTGTATTACCGGTATTTGGAGAATATTTCAGGCGTCCAGATCTCATTACAATGTTTTCTATTTACTGACAATGTTGTTAAGTCTAATATTAATAACCGACAATCAAATTCCCATAAACTAATACAAATGTTATCCCAAAGGTCTATCAGTATGCAGCTGTTACACTTTAGAACCCGTCCCTCTAAATTAAAAGAACAACATTGTCAGATACAAGGACAGGAGAAGAAAAGAGAAATCTACGATTAATCACGTGTAGTTGGTGTTATGCCGTATAAGGTTCTCGGAAAGCAGATACGCTTCCTGAACTAAAGACGCGATAAACCTAAAGGCACTAACAATGACGATTTTATTACCATGTGTCCGGTGATAACGATTTTAGTACAACAGAAGCAGTCCATACCGCTATTACGTGAAATACAGTACTTGGTGTACAGCCTGCGTCGAACTTTTTGACCGCTCTGAAGCAGATGGGCAGAACACAAATTTAGGTATTAGAGGGACGCGGAAGGGGTGAAAGCGGAGCGGCGCTCCCCCGCGCTCGTACCTCGTTCGTATTGCATCCATACTGACACGTGTACCAGTATGAATACCATTCTCCTGCACGTGCTCCCAGAGTGCTGCTGAAGCGTAACAAATTTTTGTCCGCTGCACTGTTCCACATAAACTGAACCTCGCAGCGACAAATAGAGTAATCAATCAATCGACGATGGCAAAAGATGGATACTCTTATAGCCTGACGTAGACTGACTGGCAATAAGACTCGGAATGCGTAAAATAGCCAGTCTGCCAAAGAGGATGATATATTCGGGAGCTATATTCTATTTAATCTAATCTGATTTAATTTAATCTGTCACTTTTGTAAATATTTTTGAAAATCTCCGTACTGTCTTCTCACTCATACATTCCATCTTTTATATGAAAACCCTTAATTCCATATTGTTGCCAATTGTCAACATTCCATTACACTCGATTTTATATAAAAACCTGTGTGTATTAGTTTCGGCAAGCATGTTATAACCTTAGGAAATACCTTACGTGTAGAAGACAAAATTGACATGAATTTGGCAGTTATATTATTTTTGTTTATGATTTAAAATTAATTTCAAAATTCTGACAAAAAAACATTTATTTAAGGGTTTAAGACAAATAGTTAAGTATTAAAAAAATTCTTTAATAAAAACTTTGTCTGGACAAACACCTGATGAAATAAAATGCTAACTAAACAACTGAGCGCCAATTCTATTAATACTTTGGAAGATTCTCTACTGTATTATGTTTTACTCGTTCACTACCTTTCTATATAGAGATATTTTAAACCAATCTTGTCACTTTTTCTTACATTTTTTAAACATTTTACTACGTACAAACCTTGTATTGACAATTAGTAAGTAACGTAAACAAATAGAATTAGCCGAATTTATCCCCATAAATGATTTCAACTCGCGTATCTACTTACTGAAAATAAATTTATGTACAAAAGAACCATATATTATGATATTCTATAATAGTCTTTGTATAAACCATCTGCTTCCAACGTAAGTACGCATTTCGTGCAACATCAAAAAAAGTATGATAAATATTTCTGCCTACACGTACAACCTGAGATATCTAGATTTTTAGAACTCCAAAACGTTGTCGCTAATAATTTGGCAGTCGTCCTAAATTTCGCTACATTGTTCCTTTGGCATTATCACCGCATGAAAAGATTAATAGTTAAATCACGTAAGTATACGGAACTATGTCACCAAAAAAGAGTTTCACAGTATCGGATGACTCAGAACTGTCAAAATAACTAGAAACTCCATAATGTTTAATCGTACTGGGACTGTATCTAAATTTATTGTCATGTATTTTTCCAAACGAATGCTTGTTTCTGATGTTTACAAATTGATTGGAAATTATATAGATACGAGTATTTTGGTAGAAATGGCACTTTGTATTCTGATTAATTTCTAAAAGAATGAGATTAATACACAATGGAGGTGGTAAACATTAGTTTTCGGCACTCTTTTGTAATATTTTCATAAATATTCGTAAATTATCTCGCCATCTACATTGTTATTCTCGTTTCTTTTTTTGAATTTTGTATGACTGAGATTTTTAAGTTTATTTCGATTTTATAAATTTTTTTATTTATAGGGTAATCAACTTCGATGTTTCACGTCTACCACTAAGTGTGACCACTAAAGTACATTACCGATTTGCTAGATAGTAAATTTAAGTGTCTTGTCAAGCGACGTCTGGAAATGACGCCTCTCTCTGTGCATCCACTAAAAACGAATATAACTCATATCTTTATATATAAATTTCTTCTGTACGTGGTATGTCACTGAACACTTGAACGGCTGGACCGATTTTGATGAAATTTTGTGTGCGTGTTCCAGTGGATCCGAGAATGGTTTAGATTCACAATTGGACCCGGTAGGTGGCGCTGCAGTTGACTTTTAGGATTTTTTTAACTATCAAGGCAGGATAGCGTCTGCCGGGCCCGCTAGTATGTATATAAAAATGTGTTGTGGTATGTTATGTATCATGAAAAGATAAACCAGATCGAGTTTTTTATCGGTTCCTTTTAATCTGTGGGTTGTTTGTCCGAACCGACGATAGTTTTGACGATCATGAGTGCGTTCTCAGGGCCTAAATTGAATTTTTTTTTTATGATTTTGAGTTGGCGTAAGTCCGGTCTATTTTTTTCCAGTTATATAGGTCAGTACTGGAATCAAGGTCACAGAGTGGCGCTACAATAAAGTTGCACGCTTATGATAAAAGCGAGAAGTTGGGACACAAGTGGATCTGTCATGCGACCGATCTCGCTGATGTTGTTGGGTGAATATTGTTTATTTTTTTTATTTGAACACAGCAACACGTTTACCTTTGATAAATAATAACAAACACGCGCAAAGCCGTGGGTGAAGCTAGTAATAATAATATAACATTTCGTTTTCAGGAATTTCGTGAAAGGCCACCAATAAATAACTTAGGAAATATCGTTAGATTTACCCATTTTTGAAAAAGGGGGAGGAAAAGTCGGGAATGGTAATTTTATGCGGTCTAAGCTATAGGGGAGGGGCAGAGACAAGATACTTGTATTCATGACATTAATATAAAGTACTTTGGACGTATTAGTTCCTTGTAAAACTATGATTAGGAGGGGAAAAGGGAGTCCTAAATACCCAATGACAGTTATGTAGGGTATAATTATTTTTATAAAACAAACTACTTAAAGTATATATTTGAAACCTATCATAGTATTATGTTTCAAGATCTAGATTTGTTATTTTTATTAAAAGTCATTTAAGAACATTATTAATTTTTTTTTTCTTCAAGAATATTTGAAGTATCAAACAACGCCATCTGTTTTTTTTTGTGGAATATTTTAATGGTCAATAATATCATTTCTGTATGGAAATAACTGTACTATATATTTATGTTCAGACCTAATAATAGTCTTTATTTAAAATGGTGAATATTAAAGTTTATTGCACTTTACTTCATATTTCATGAGATAACTTTCATGCTAGAACTTATTAATTTGGCTTATTCGGAGTTTATTTTTAACATAACACTCCATTTCCGCCCGCGCATGCCCTTTTTGACAGTATATATCAAGCTACTTTACCGGATGTCAATAATATTTATAGTCAAAGCGGGTACGCAAACGGGAAACGGAAGTGTTCATCCAATAACCTTTTTATTGGATAATGAAAATAAATTAATATGCGTTTTATTGAAAGTTAAAACGATTCAATTAAACTGACAACGTTTTAAAATTATATTTGTAGACTTAAAAAATAAAGTATCTAGTATGACTTTAGCTATGGTTATATATATGGTATATATTATATAGGTATATAAGCTATTTGTGCTCCACAGTGTAAACTATATTACATTTTGTATCAAATTACAATGCGTTCATTTACTGAAATGAAAACTTGTTTTAGGCGCGTTGAGCGGTATTTTTGGCAGGTGATAAATTTATGATTTCGCGTGATGACATGCTAGTGAGCGTGACTGATTGCATTTGCGCAGCTTGCTTCAGTCTAGCGACGCGTAGTATAAAGACCTGTATACATGTAACATTGATATTTTATAGTGTGCAGCCTGTCAATTGTCAATTTAATTAATTAATGTACCGTATTATTGTTCGGAATGCCAGGAGACGTGAAATCCGGACTAATGTTAATAATTATAATTTATACATTATGAAATTTGAGAAATTCACACCCTGTAATTAATTTAGAAATGTTTTGAACAGGACACAATTTTATTTATTTACATATTATGTGTTAAATACGCAATGGCAGACTTAACGCCGAAGGCATTCTCTGCCAATTTTCCCGTTGTATTAAGTTTTCACTCGTCCTTGTGACTGCCTCGATTTTTTTTTCATAATGCTTATGATACTGTACGCTTGAAGGTAATCTATAGATTATATCGCTGAATTCTTGCAGCACTGCCGCATAAAATATTTCCATGAGATATTAATAAGATTATGGATTTGAAAAATCGGTAGCGATTTTTTAATGGCCACACTTAATTTATTTTCAGCGATTGCGTACTTTTTGCCGGTATTGTTAATAAAGGGTAGCGTTGTTTTTTTGTGATGGCAACAATAATATTTTCTTCTCTTTAATACTCTTACAATTATTATGAAAATGAATAATAATAAATCGTACATGTTTTTTTAAGGTGTGGAAATATTCGAATGAATTTTGAAGACAAAATATTATACCATTTATATCCTAGAAGATGTAAAGTTGTGATAATCGAGGTTGTTAGGTATTTTAGAGAGTCTGAACGGGAGAGATTATTTTGTACACATTGTAAAGTAATTTAATAGTAAAGTGCGAAAAATGTTGGTATTATTTTATTATTAACAAAATATTATAAACATTTTTGTGTCTCTACGCTATTTAGCAGAACGGATATAGTTAATACCTTGACTGGCTGCAATATGGCAACCCCGATGATACAGTAAACACCATTTTTATAGGTCTATCATTCAGTATTCTTCATATACAATTTTTTGAACTGAAACTTCTAATGCGACATCCAACAAGGTTGCGTTAAACGTTTAACGCTACTATGGAGGGGGTATGAAAGCACTGTTGCGTTAAACGTTCAACGCTTCTGGGGAGGGGGAATAGAAAGAGACAGAGCGAGAAAGATAATCAAACATTTCGTATCTTACTTTAGTTATCATAATCCCATTGTAAATGTTATAGATTTGGATATTTCTCCACTCGAAAATGATAATTAAAAGATGCGATCAATTGTGAATTTTAAGTAATGTTAATAAAGTTTGTCTTAAAGAAACAATATGATTTCACTAATGTTGGCAAATAAGAACGCAACCACATTTAGCATGAGTTGGAAACATTTATTGACATATAAGCTTGTTAACCTTCGTGCTATTAATATACGTTCCTTTGCATTTTCATAGTAATCGTTCCTTTTATTTATTTATTTCGACCTATATATCAACAAATAAAAATCAATTTCTACCCCTTCCTGTTGTCATTTCCACATTATGAAGTTTCACTTATTCCGCGCGGAGGGACTCCACGCACTATTGATTTTATTGTTCAGTACGTTCAGACGTAAGTCATTAACATTTAGTATTATTGGAACGGTGATATAGAATTATAAGGGTAAACACTTTTTTGTTATATACTGAAGGGGAAATAAAATTGTTTTAGTATATTTTCGTTTTATTTCATTTTAAACTATTAAGAATATTTACAGGTAAAGAAAGAATAGTAGTCTGTAAAGTCGGTTTACGGATGATAATTTTACGTGATAACGTAATAAGAAAACGTTGATGAAAAATTGCATATATTTATGAATTGAATTATTCTATATGTAGATAGATGTGTCACAAGCCGAACGCTTAGGCCGATCGCGCCTCTATATGACTTTGCTTCGCGCTCTCGCTGGCACGCTTGGCTCAGGCGGAGACCATTTTTTATATCTTTTTATTAATTCCTGTATATAAATCCTTGACCTGTATCTCCATTTTATGCCTTCTATCTGTTGATTAGTTATTTTGAAAAAGCCGCGAATCATCCCAGTCCGTTAGTGGTATCCGCCGCAAAATATGAACCCGTACCGAACGCTGCGCGTTGTAAAAGTTGTCCGCGACATATTTTTACCGACCCTCCCGATGAAATAACGACAGTGAGCGATCAATACTAGCCTGTCTCTCCAAACAGAGCGAGCTCACGCCCATGTCCGCGTAACCACGCCGCCGTGGTTTGGGGGTAAATTTCGTTCCTGCACACCAGACTAGGCCTCCCTCGGCAGCGGCTCAAGCCTAGGTCCGTTCCCTCGGCGTGGAGCCCTTGAGTACAATCGTACGATGAGTACGTATCCGATACGAAATATATATAAGAGATGTTGAGGTATGTATGCTTGGTACACATATATGTTTCAACAACTCATATATGTATGAATAGTTAGCTTAGCTTAGCTCAGATAGGTCGCGAATTGCATGTATAAAGGCAACAGCCCAAGCCGAGGTGTGCCGCGCACCCTTGAGCTAGTTGTCAAAATAAAATCGGCTGAGTGCCTTAAGCGCTCGCCTTAGTAGTCCGGTGAAGCTGTTCAGACCTTGCTAGGTCAATAGCGTAGTCAGTTCGAAAAAAATGTATCTCCATTTTATGTAGCTGGAGATAAAAATCCCTAAAATGAAATGATGTTTATTTGATATCAAAATATTTATTTACCTATACATCAGGGAAATAGGTACAGGTCAATGATACGGAGCCCCGATTCCCCGATGTGTGTTACCTTATTTTAAATAACTAAAATTTCAGACGTATTAATAACATGGCGACGCAGTAGAAAGTCTGCTAAGGAGCTTGTCTTATCGGTTTTATTAAAATACTACCTGACCCGCGCAACATTGTCTGCGCTAAATCGGTTATTACCGGTTCCAACTGTGTTTCCAAACGCGAAATATCTTAAAGAAACCTAGAACCCGATTGTGAACTTACTGGGTCCAATTGTGAATCTGAACTATCCTGTGTATATTGGCGAGAAATATCTTTCCAGTACCCCTTGGGATGCTCCTGTGCCCTCACCTTCGCGCCCCCACTTACGATAGCGCAAAAATTTTACCAGCTAATAGTTTTATTCCGTATTATGTTCTGATTAACGACATCAATATTAACATGCTGTAAAAAGTGAACTTTATCTCCATGAAATATCCACTTTGATTTAGTTATTTGTTTTTATAAGAACTTGTCAAGTATACGTGTATACCTGTATGAAAACTTAATATTGTAAAATTATTTTTTATATTCATTTTACTTTTGACATAAAAACCGTCTTTTTGGCTGAGATATTAAACTTAGATATATGGTGTCGCGGACTTTTTGATAAAGCTAAATGTAATTTTTACTATTCGATTTTATTTCAAACCATTCAAGCAGCGCACGCCATATTATAGAATGTTTGCCAATTTTAATTATATTTAGTGTGATTAATTAAAAATACACATTTAGCAAAATAAATAGTAGTATATACCATGCACGGATAATATATCTGTATAACAGTGAAATAACTTTCAAAATCGGATCAGTAGTAACGAAAATTACCCCGAACATCCAAACACAAACATTACGTCCTTATCATATTAGTATAGATAGAGAAAGTTAAAGTAATCATAAACCAGATTATAGGAACCCATGTGTTCACTCGGGTTCGTGACCAAAGTTATTCTTACATTCACATCAGTTCTTTATTGTGAAAATATATAGATGATGCCATCCCCAATGGAAGCAACTGCAGATAAATATGAACATGGTCCAGATAACATGGTCCTTACTCTTAGTAAGGGGGCAGGTTGGTAACACGTACCGTAAAAAATTAATATCCTTTTTTTATACCACATAGGTTGTATCATTAAGCCAGAGGGCGGATTGGCTTTCAAATACAGCTACTGGAACACACATCTATTTTTCAACTAATGGTTGGTAGTTAGTCAGACAGGCTTTAGTAAATGCCTAATTCTGCAGTTTCATCACGACATTTTCCTTCATTGAAAACTCTCGCCTCCAGAATTCGAACATGCCTACTATTGAACGATCATCCGTTCATTTTATATTTCACTGATATCATATATCTGGGGGCACGGGAGTGCCCCCGCCAAGTCGAGCATAAAAGCGACACGGCCGTACCTTTTCTCGAAGCAGTTCAGGCCATTTTCAACCCCCTATAACTTCGTTGTGGATAAAACTAGAAACCTAAATTTAAAACATAAAAGAATTTTGTTAGGTTAGCTAATTACGTAATAACTTAAGACAGGGACTTAATAAAGTAACCGATTTGGTATTACATGGATCTCACGACTTTTTACGGTAGAAGAACTGATTTGCGTGACTTGGTTTTTTTTTACAAGTTTTGTTTTTGATGGCATAATTACTTTAGTACTAAGACTATCCAAAAATCGTGTAAAAAGTCGTTTTTTTTGTTTTCGAACTGACTTTATTGACTTATCGGTCTTCACAGCTTTACTAATGGGGCAAGCTGCACTTATAGCGCTCAGTCGCTTCGTAACAAGTACGAGGTTGCTAAAGTCGCTGAACGTCGGCTTGAGCTGTTGCCTTGGATGCAACAACACGAATCTGTCTAAGTTAAACTAACTAAGGTGTTCATATGTATACGAATTAATGAAGAATACATGTGTACCAGCATGTGTGCCCCAGGAACTCAAACATGTATTTTTATCTGTCAACTCGGCTAAGCTAAACTAATCAAGTTCGAATAATAAGTGTAAAAATAAAACCCTTCATAAAGAGACGGGAGGAAATAAAAAGGGAGTTATAAAAATTTCAGTAGCAATAAAAATAAAACAAGAATTTAATTTTATTTAATTATTTATTGCAATTCAAACAACGCTTATAACACCAGTGCTTTTAGTGAAAATTTGATCAATTAACGTACTGTAAAAGCTAAACTTTATCTACATTATTTTCCATTGTGATTTAGTTTGTTTTATAAGAATTTGTAAAATATACATCAAAAACGGCATCCAAAGTTAATCTTGTCAAATTTATTTTACTTTTAACATATAAACCGTCTTTGTGGATGGAATATTATAGATATTGTGAAAATAAAAAAAAGTCTATAGCACTGACGGATAATATACATTTCTAACAGTGAAATATTTTTTAAATCAGATCAGTAGTACCAGAGATTCTCCGAACACAAAACTTCACCTCTCTTTATAATATGAGCATGGATAAATAGGTATAGTATGGTAATTGCAAACACCTTTACTAATAATTTTAAACGTAGATTCACAAATCTGAACCCAACTATTCCAAGACTCAACAATATTTAGAAAACTAATTTTATTAAATATCGAAACTACACACGTACTGACAGAACTCTAATTTAGATTCATCTTCTTTAATGCAACGTAACTGTTATGTAGGTTTATGTTTTCGGCAAAATCTTATCACCTTTGTTTATCAACACCATCCTTAGTTGCATTTTTGAAATGAAACATAACTTGACTCAAATGCGCTGTGCACCATACAGATTATTTTGTTACTATGTGTCAAGAACATGAAATATGAGGATGAGAAGTTGTATTTTAAATTTATAAATAAATAGCTTTTAAGTACATAAAATACTTAAGGCAACAATTTCATAAAATAAAATAAATGTAACAACATATTAGTGACAGTTTCGTTTATACATATTTTTCAACTTTGTCGACATTGTATTATTGAAGTGAACTAACTCTCTTTAGAATCATTATGGTTTCAAAATTGATGAAAAAAAAATGCTTTATGACAAAGAGACAAACACTTTTTAGCCTAGTTATTAGACTTTATGCTTCTAATTCTCTAACTGATTAATAATTACGAAAGAAACGTCAAGTCGCCGAAGCGCAATTATAACGTACATTACATTACATTATCTACGGACCGAAGACTTGGTTCGGCACAAAGCGATCGTTGTTTTTGTTTTTAAGACGCATCAGGATATGAAATATAGCTAGAATTTTTAGGTAATAATCTGTCTGCTATGTATACCACAAAGAAAATTTACTAGAAGTTACTTAGCTACAAATTTTTGACTTTCAACCGATATTCTGAAGAACCCTTTGCTATTTATGGGACAAAAAGTATTCTGGATGTAACTTTATAGTATTAGTTATCACTGTCAAGTTTCGTCAAAATTAGTTTAGTACTTTCAGAGTGATATGTGTTCACAGGGACAGACAGACAGACAAAATTTTTAAATAGATTATTTTTGGCTTCTATATCGATAACAAAGTCCACCTCGATTATAATTTTGAAAAAATATTTAATGTACAGATTTGGCCTAGGTACAGTTTTATTGTATGTAAGTATAGATTGCGATACAATACGAAGGAGTAAATTACTCAACAACAAAGTTCTACATATTATAAAACACAGTCCTCTGTTTCACGTCTGTCTGTCTCTTCGCGATAAACTTAAAAACTACTGAACGGACTTTCACGCGGTCTTCACCAGTAGATAAAATGATTCACGAGGAAGGATTAGATGTATAATTCAAGGATTTTTTTTTAATACCAAGTCGGGCAACGACCGCTGGGCCCGCTAGTAAGTAATAATTGTAGCAAGAATGGTTATAACATAATAGAAAAAATATTAGTTATGACTGATACATAAATAATCTTGGTTTGTTTGTTAATATATCACAAAATCGGCCCATCGCTGCAATCCATAAGTAAGCGAATAAGTAATTATTATTTAATTCCTAAGCATTTCTTCTAATAAATATATTATATCAAAAACGCGATAACATTTAAATTATTTAAAAGTAGAAGAGAGAGACTGAGATAGAGCTACTTATGAAAGGAAAGGTACTTAGATTATTTCAAACAAGCAACAATATTAAAGTTTTAGAATGAGAGTTACATGTGAAATCAAATGTTTACAAAAATATTTCAAGCAAATAACAATATTCGTAATAATTACCTATTAGATTATCTAGAATGAGAACTACTTATAAGATTAAAGCTTTTAAATCGTGCAATTATAAACCTTAAAATTTGCAGTGTAATTGCGAATTCAAAACAGGTAAAGGTATAGCAGGTATACAGGTATAGCTCAAATATGACTGAATTGGATAATTGCGATGGTATAAGTTGTGCATAGACTAACAAACGTCAGCAACATCGATGCGTCCACACTAACGACTCGTAGAATGGAGAATTTGAATTCATTATGTTATAAAAATGTATATTGATTCATTTTTATAAAGCTTTGTATATAAAGTACTTCTTATGATTGATGAAACTCCAACGATCAGTCATAAGCAAGTGTTATAAATATCTAAATATATCAATTATTATTTATCATATTGTATAATCATTACTAATCATTATTATGAAGTTTTATATTTAAAGTACTTCTTATGATTGGTCAAGATACTGTCATTCTGTCGAATCTACGACGACCAATCATAAGCAAGTGAATCGGTGGGGATGAAACTATAAGAACGCGCATTCAGGGGTATATCGGATTATTCGTTATTTAGGATTGAGTACAAACACATGTGTTATACCATGTTTAGGCTATTTAATTTAAACGGTGCTGTAATGGATCTAATACTTAGTACTACATAAAGTGTATCTGCATTTGGGAGTCTCGGCTACTGGTCGATAAACTACCACGGTTTACATCTCAGAAGTGGGATTAGCAACTTAGTGCCCACAACAAGATCGGAGATACGCATAAGTATTTAGTGAACATACGTAGAAAACGTAAGTGTTGTTTATAATTTTATTTCATTGCGTTTATCTGCCCTGATCCGTGTAAAGAATGTGTTTATTTGAACTTCAATTAGAGAGTTTGCGATTAGTGAAGTAAAAGTTAGACGTCATTTTGTTACGTATAGACTTACGATTTTAACATTTAAGTAGTAACTACAAGCATACATTTTTTTTTTGTAAAGACTTAAGAGTGCCAATTAGGCCAATTAAACTGTATCATACTAATAAATAGGTGTATTTGATACAGCTTGTTGAAACTTTAGTTTCTAACATAGTGAGCTGTGTATTTAAAGCAATAATAATAAGTGGAACAGTTTATTAATTAAAGTGTTTTTCTGTTAATATACGTTGATGCCGTGAGTAAGTAGATGAACAAAAGATCCCTCCTCATGGAACACTGACGCCTTCACTAAAATTTCGTGATGCATCACGAAACCGTAGCCGTGATCGTGGGCGTATGCGCTCCCCTGAAGAAAGTCATGACAGCGGCCGCAGGCTGTCGAGGGTAAGGTGATTAGTCGGTCCCGTTCCCGGTCACGCTATTCGAGAAGGACACGATTGCGTACTTCAGGGTGGCACGAGACGTGCCGCGCGGAATCTAGGCACTCGCCTAGGCATAGGCTGCGCCTTCGCATACCGTTCCATGAAGCAACACTTAATCGTGGTCGTGAATCAAATGACAATTTGCTAATTGAGAAATCTATTGACGCTTTTAAGGGTATGCATAATACAAGCGATTCTGATAGGTTTCCGGTTTATGTAAAGATCAAACAGTTGATACGTGGCTTCACAAAGTTGAATCTGCACAGATCTATGATGGAGCGATAAACTGATAGTTCATTACGCCTTATCAAAATTAACAGGGGTAGCTAGAACTTTGTATCGGGTTTTACTCTCACTTTAATTTTCTTAGTCAGATAATTCTACGCCTTACCAAAATCAACAGGGGTGGGTAGCTAAAACTTTGTATCAGGTTTTACTCTCACCGGAAATGCTCAATAAAAAGGTATAGAAGATCGTATAGAAGTCTTCGTATAGAAGATCGAACGAGCAGCTGAAGGTTAAGAACAGAGATAGGCGCTTACAAAATAACACGTACACTAGTAACAAGTGTCTGGTTGATTTGGGAAACTAGGGCACTTTGGTCCAACTCCGTGAAGCTCGACATTTAGTATTGGACTGGAAGGTAAGAGAGGTGCCTTTATTAAGAGGAATAGGTAACGTACCATATAGCCCGCTTGGTAACGCTAACGCCACAATTGATGTGCAGAGTGTAGTAGATCACGTGGAGATATTGGTAGTAAAGTAGTAGATAACTATTTAATACTATTTAATCCATTATCCGGTACTACTAGGCCACTTTCACAGAAAGGTATTTAGTCAAAATAGTCGGACGCAATCGGATGTTATTCAACGGGTTAAGTGAGGAGTCTTATGCGTGGGAACGAGCATTAGACACAGTCAATTGGGAGTGATGGCGATCCGGTTAGCTAGCGTAATCCTTTTTCGGAATATTGGCATCTGGTTATAGAGAAGGGTAGCCTTATATATAACTCGGAGCCATACTGGGCTTACAAGTTCAAAAATCAAATATTAGTTATCAGTCGTCCAAAGATGAATCATCAATCGGTTGTGGTGAGAATTGAAAAAAAAATATTTTAAAAAGTGATATTTGATATATTTATATTAATGAACATTAATAATTTATATTAATGAAGATTAATAATTTTTATTGAAGATTAATAATTTTTATTGAAGATTAATAATTTTTATTGAAGATTAATAATTTTTATTGAAGATTAATAATTTTTATTGAAGATTAATAATTTTTATTGAAGATGAATAATTTTTTATTGAAGATTAATAATTTTTTAATGAAATGAAGATTAATAATTTTTTAATGAAGGTTAATAAATAATTTTTTAATGAAGGTTAATAAATAATTTTTTAATGAAGGTTAATAAATAATTTTTTTAATGAAGGTTAATAAATAATTTTTTAATGAAGGTTAATAAATAATTTTTTGATGAAGGTTAATAAATAATTTTTTGATGAAGGTTAATAAATAATTTTTTGATGAAGGTTAATAAATAATTTTTTATTGATGAAGGTTAATAATTTTTTATTGATGAAGGTTAATAATTTTTTATTGATGAAGGTTAATAATTTTTTATTGATGAAGGTTAATAATTTTTTATTGATGAAGGTTAATAATTTATGATGATGAAGATTTAATGAAGGTTAAATAATTAATCTTGTTTTCGAGTGGGTTAAAGAATCTAGGTACACCGGAAACAGATGTTGATTCAACGAACTGACCCTGGTCCTATCATATGTCGGACAACGGCATCATAAGGAAGCTAATGGTCCTTACGCGAGCCCTATATAACAAACTATAAAACAAAAGAAAAAAAAAAAGCACCAACCAGCTAGACTTATTATCAGAGACTTCTCTTTTCGTTATTCTTGACTTGGCGTCTGGGAACTATCCGATCCCATAGTGGAAGACTCTCGAGAAGACTACTTTTGTTACCTCCCTAGGGTCAACTTGATTATAATAGGATGCCGTTCGGTCTAGTTAACGTATCATCAGTATTCCAGCGTACAATGGATAAATCCTTCACAATTCTTGTGCTTCGCCTTACGCATTGGTATATATCGGCGCCGGGTACATTGTTGCGTCTTTTACTCGACTTGTTTCGGTATAAAAGGAGCGGATCGACCGTTGTTGAGTCAGTGTAGTCCGGTGAAGCTGTAAAGACCTTGCCAGGTCAATAGCATAGTCAGCAAGAGTCAGTCTTGGCTCTGGCGGCGCGCGGTACACTCGTACTGTGCGAGTCGCTTATCTGAGACTCTGAATGATTAATTTATGCAAACGAATTAGTTATGATTTGTAACAAATTCATTGGTTACTACTATAATGGGGTGATAGTCTGAATTAATAGTAATTAATTATTATTTTGTATTGAGATGTGATGAAATTATTACTATGGGAGGTTTTTATCATTGGTGGGTTAGTGAGTTCATTCTAGCGATATTATTATGATGGGTAGTTTAGTGAGTTAATTATCATTTTATGTTGAGATATGACGATATTATTATTATGGGTGGTTTAGTGGGTTACAAACAAGTTGGGGCACATTGTGGGGTGATGTTGTGGAGAAGGAAATAATATTTTAGTTCTCATTAGTATCATTTTTGTAATGGATCATGGGGAGAGAGTACTCTGGCGCACGCACGTGTGCCGACATATACATGGACGATATTTTAAGTCAGGAGTCCATTCATTCGATGAGGGGATGGCCCGCCTCGAGGAGGTGATGCGGTGGCTGGCACAAAGTGGTCTGACGCTCGACACGAGCAAATGTTTCCTGCCCCAACAAACGTTCATGAAGTTAGGAGATTGATTGGCCTTGAGCTTCTTCAGGAGATCTGTTGCGGGATTCGCTTTAATAGCGCGGCCTTTGGCAAGTCTTGGAGGTGTGGAAATTCCTAGGACTTTATGGCCCTAGTCCACAAACTCAATTCTACACCGACGCGAGCTAGTATGGGGTAGCTGGCATCTTAGGTAACAGAACGTCTGGGGTGCCAACGCGAGCTAGTATGGGGTAGCTGGCATCTTAGGTAACAGAACGTCTGGGGTGCCAGCTGGTATCTTAGGCAACAGGACACGTCTGGGGTGCCAAAACTTATCGAATATTATAGTTCAAGCACTATTTACTAGGCATTGGATTCGTTACAGTGAAGTACTGTAATGCCTTGTGTACCACTCTGAGTAATCGCGACTTAGTCCCGCGAATTGCTCGCTGGTGGTTGCAGTTCTTAGTCTAGGACCGTTCAATAGACGAATTGCTCGCTGGTGGTTGCAGTTCTTAGTCTAGGACCGTTCAATAGAATATCGCTCTGACGGCAAAATGGTGCACGTTGACGCTTTGAGTAGAGGTGCTATAGTGGTTGGTGAGCCAGACATCGGTCACGTTTCAGATGTTCTTTCAGTTTGTACTGGCGATTGGCTTGCAACCATTGGCACGAGATGGCAAGTATTGAACGTCAGCCATGACGACGTGGGACCCTTGGGGTTTGACAAAACTTTAGTACGCTTACATGCTACGTGTGGTTCTCAGAGATGAGACTGTTCGTAAAGAAATATGTTTCAGCTTTCCTTAGGTGCACGCATGGTGTCTCCGGGGAACTACACCCCATTATCAATACTATCGTGCCATGTTATAGCATACGGTTTACTAAATTTTAAGTTACTTTGACGCACCTGCTTAGTTAAACATGTAAAACGTTTACTCAATCATGTGGTGTTAAGCACGAGCTTAATGCTGTTGCCACAGCCCAAGCGAATAGCCCAGGGGAACTATACAACCGGACCATTTTGGCGGTCCTTGGGGTAATGACGCAGTTGGGTATGAATTCCACAGTACCACTGCGGAGCTTCTTTTGGTCGCAACTTAACCAATCCATCTCAAGGTTTGCTAAATCACGTAATAAAGTTACGCCCGAAGTCTGGGAGAGTCCAGGCAATGTTGGAGCTAGCGATGGGGGCCTTATTAGAGAAGGGCAGAAACTGTATGATAGGTAAAAATGGGAATGAGCTACAAGAAAGGCGATAGGCGATTTGGTTAGGGTTGTAAGAGCTACGACAGGTCAGTCAAAAAATAATTCTATCCATGTTCTTAGGTCATTAGAGAATTAAGGCACTCCCAAACGATAGTGTCGTGGTCTGTTGGCTATAGCAGCCATTCTGTTTAGTTCTGTTATGTGTTTAACGAACCCGTATCAATCGATTGTGAATCCGAGCGTAACGATAGCGAATTTGATTATGGTGATTTATAAATTGACGTATAACTGAATCTATTAACACAACTGAATATGGATATTGTACACTGCTGGAAATACGCAGGTTTATTAGAGGTTACTGTAGTTAAGTATCATTGATCACAAAGTATCGTTGATTAAGTATCATTGATCACAAAGTATCGTTGATCACAGTTTGCTTAGAGGTTACTGTAGTTAAGTATCGTTAATCACAAACTGTTTGTGGTTGATTACATTTCTAATATATATGCTTAAACTAAAATGATATAACAGAAATGTTAACGTGATTATAGGTACCGATGATTAGTATCATGTATCAATCATTGTGATATAATGTAACAAGTTGATGACTGAAATATCTGCTGGTCAAAGTCATGAACCGGCAAATACCAATTCGTTGGTTAGTCATGTGCTGGCGAATCAGTGTGAGGTACCAGGTAACGGGTGCCTTGCATTTTAACAATTAGTGGTCAACGTCATGGACCGGTAAATACAGATTCATCGGTTAGGGTCATCTACTGATGAATTAAATACAGATTCATCGGTTAGGGTCATGTACTGATGAATCGGTGTGAGGTGCCAGGTAACGTCTACCTCGCAATTAGTGTAAGAGCGTTTATGGGGTTGAAATACTTGCTGGTTCGAGCTGTAAATACTGATTCATGGGTTAAGGTGTATTGATGAGTCGTTGTGAGATGCCAAGTAACTGGTGCCTCGCATTATAGCATCATATTAGCAATTGGTGCAACAGTTTATCCACTGGTAAAACAAATATACATTCTATATAAAGGTAATCGACACCCTTAAAAGTTATAAAGATTTGCTGATTTAAGACCATGAATCATTATGTCATGTAAAGCAATTGTCTTGAGTATTAAGTAGACTAATTGTAATGTGCCACTAAGACTAGGCTAGCGATGTCAGGTAACCGACGCCCTTAAGTTATAAAGATTTACTGATTTAAGATCATGGATCATTATGTAATGTAAAGGACTAATTGTAATGTGCCACTAAGACTAGGCTAGGAATGTGTAGGTAACAGACACCCTTAAAAGTTATAAAAATTTATTGATTCAAACTATGGATCATTATGTAATATAAAGCAATTGTCTTTGAGCTTTAAATAATGTAACACTAAGCCGATAAGTTATAATAATGCATGGTTACTTTGATTTCCTTCTGAAATTAAATACCTAAAGATTATTAACAACGAGGGACTCGTTGAAAAACGGATGGCCGAGCTGTTATAAAAATGTATATTGATTCATTTTTATAAAGCTTTGTATATAAAGTACTTCTTATGATTGATGAATCTCCAACGATCAGTCATAAGCAAGTGTTATAAATATCTAAATATATCAATTATTATTTATCATATTGTATAATCATTACTAATCATTATTATGAAGTTTTATATTTAAAGTACTTCTTATGATTGGTCAAGATACTGTCATTCTGTCGAATCTACGACGACCAATCATAAGCAAGTGAATCGGTGGGGATGAAACTATAAGAACGCGCATTCAGGGGTATATCGGATTATTCGTTATTTAGGATTGAGTACAAACACATGTGTTATACCATGTTTAGGCTATTTAATTTAAACGGTGCTGTAATGGATCTAATACTTAGTACTACATAAAGTGTATCTGCATTTGGGAGTCTCGGCTACTGGTCGATAAACTACCACGGTTTACAATTATGATCCAGGTATGTTAAGAAATCTTCTAATTTGTTGTTTTCGGCTTCATCTATAATAGTAAAGGAACGGTTAAAGTTAGAATCCTTTTAATATTATAGTCGCAATTTAAGCTAAAAATATTTTGTAATTTAGCGCTTCATTTTCGGAGTCAGTATCTTCGTTACAGAGGTGTGATTAAGCACAACATCGCATGTAATATACTTCCAGAGAAGTTGGAAAGGCTAGCGATATAGACATCAGAATAGCTTAGCTCTGTTAAAAAGACTTACAGACCGATGCAAAACACCTTTTCAAAAAGCCGTCCTAACTCCACAATTTCTTGTCGTTATCAATCAATCAATATGTAGCTTCTTTTTTATATTTAATAAAATAAATAAATTAGCACAACAAATGTTTCATCCTTCTACTCTCCTACATTGGTTATTATTTTAATGTTCACCTGTTTTATCCACCTCATCAATAGTATGACGAAACTGTTGGTCTCTACTATTTCTAGTCTTATATCTGTTCGTTTATTGTTAACATTTTAAAAACATTTGGCTTTTATTTAGGTAATCAGTAAGGGCATGCTCATAGCATAGTAATTCCATAACTTCTTCATGATGAGTGCTTTTATCATTGTTTCCTTTAGATAATCATTCTAACATATATTTTTTTTACATCATAGGAGGCAAACGAACAGGTGGGTCACCTGATGTTCAGTAATCACCGCCGTCCATAGACACTAGCAACACCAGGGGTAACAAGTGCGTTACCAGTCTGTGTGTGAGGCAGGGTGGAGGGGGAGCGAGGAGAGGAGGTGGACCTCCAGCGCTCTCACTGACCGAACGAAACGCGACAATGCAAGCACGGCTACTTCACGTCGGTTTTCTGTAAGAGGGTGATACTACTCCAGACGAGCCGACCCGTTCATGCTGAAACCAGTAATAGGCTTCAGCGTGGCTCTACCGCCTATAGAATTATTATACACCTATCTTATCAATACCAGTTCTTCCATAAGTAATTTTCTTTCCCTTATATTGTCCAGGCCTCATATCTATATCATATAGAGCAACCAAACAGTTATCCAGTAGTGTTTTCCTCTATATACATATCATAAGCACATAAGTACAAGTATATCATAAGCACAGCGACTGTTTCTTAGATAATCATTTTTAAGCGATTCGCGCTGTAGCAAAACCTGGTGAAATCAAATGAAACTGGTCTTACCTTTGCATAGTAAAAGTTGATTCGTCAATATAAGTTTTATTGCATCCACTTCACTTGAAATACATTGCGTCAGTACACAAGGTACACAAATGACCAGAGAGGAAATAAGGACCATAGTCATTCTAAGTATTGTTTCCTGTAAAATTTAAATTCGTAAGCGGTATTCCTTCGGTGAATATTTTCAGGTCAAGATATCTGTTCGTGAGATTAGAGTGCACCCTTTGCTTGTACTGTGACTTGCTTGATTTGCTTGCTTGTGATCTGATTGACCTTTTAAACTATCTCTTTGAAGCAATGACGGCTTACTAGTAGTGCATTCGGACACTGCGGTGATGGACCTAAATATGAATCCTAAGCTGAGGCTGAATTCTCGGTGAAGTTTGTAGTGGAGTGGTTGAGCTTCTTCTTGTGTAAGTTCTTGAATAGCTAATAAGTCTGAAGGCACCGGAATAAGTATTCTGGTACCTGCACTTGAATAGTAATTTTCTCTAAATTTAGTATGCTAACATTTTGGGCTATAAAGAATAAAAATAATTATCTCATATTATAAAAGTTATCAAAAGTAGATTCTTAGAAGAAGAGAAGGAGACTCTTTTTCTGAGAACGCAACTTCTTCTATAATTTCAGATATCGACTTTAAAAAAAATGATACACATTAAGGTGCCGCATGTAAGTTTTATAGTTTAAATTGTGACAAAATTCATGAAAAGATTTAAAGAAGTTGTACTTAGTAGAAAACTTAACTACCAGCGATCTTTGACTCGAGAAATCCACAAGTTTCATTACTTTATTGTGATTTGCAATGTTTTGTCTTTTGTGCCTTGCGGGAACAACATCCGCTTCGTATATAACCGTTTGTGACTTATAAAAATATTTACCTAGTCGAGATTTCTACTTTGACATCCCCACAAAATTTTCCGACTTCGCAACACTGGCTTCCGTGTGTACGCAAGGCCGCTTCCTCTAGTTTTGTATAGGATATATTATACACAGAATTGATGCTTATAAGGATTTTTGTATACAAATTTCAATACTCGTTTGATATATGCCGCACGGTTTCACTCGCGTTTAATTTTTCAAAAGCTTAAAGAGCTCAACCTAGTTAGGTAAGCTTCAACAATTGCGTATAAAGTATGACTTTCGTATAGTGACCTGATCATGTAATTTAAGCGCTCGGCAAAGCATTCACAGCTTAACTGTTATCGGTACTACTTGGTTTTTGTCAGGCGGTCTATCCGCCTTTGAACCCCGATAAGTCACGCTGCGGCATGCAGCCCGTCCATACTAATACTTCGTCCTCGCTTAGGATACTTTCTGGCATACCTTTTACTTCCGCCACTCTTAAGGATTTTATTCTAATGTTAGATAGCCTATAAGTTTCCCCAGTAAATAGGCTATGGAAATAGATAGTCTACAACAGTTCACGTATTGAATTTTAAAAGATATAGACTGTTTAAATATCTTTTTTTTATTGTATAAAGCAGCAAAATAGGCACGTGGCGACCTGACGTTAAATGGTATGATGTAGCTTATTACATGTTGCAACCTCCGAGGACTGAATTGAAGTACATCTTTTATAAAATGTTCTACAAGTCACACAGTTCAAATCGAAAAGCGTGCACTGTTGCATTGCACTGGAAATAGATATAGCAATAGTGCTTCCATAGTTGAACCTTTCAAAGCCCCTACTACTTTTAATTTATATTTGCCAAATAAAATTTACCTTTGCCAGTGATAGCGCTAAAACTTCGTATATGTTCACACAGATTGTGCAGAAACTGCTTACGCAGAGTAGTGCGATCTGCAAAAGAAAAGAGGATGGAAGTTAATTCTGTAGAAGGTATGGTACCAAATGAAACTCCTTTACACGGATGACTGCGTTTTTAAATATGTATGTAAATACCTCAGGATTTACTAATGGGATTTCTAATTTCAATAAAAATTGTCATTATATTGTCGGTGTATAAATTTTAACTTGCCTAGAGGTAGGTAGATTTAAAACAAATTTCTACTATATATTATTTATTACCTGACAAAAGTTAATCACAGACGTCATGTTTCAAATGCGGGACTTGATACTGGGATACACAACATTTACAGTAAGATAGGGCGCCATCTATTGGCGAATATTTTAAACACGAGTACTGGGAATATGTAAATGGATATTGAGGATGTAAAACGTATTATTTGAAATTGAAAAACTTACCATCGATTTCATATAAATTGCGAGAGGCTGTAGTATTTCTAATAGCCTTGCATACGTTTTCAAGCATTGTTTTATTACGTCACATTTGACAGTAAACTCTTGGGTTCTCATATTAATCTCAAAATTCCTTCTCAGGTGTCGAACTCGGCGCCATAACAGTTCAAAAATAACGATGTTCAGGATGTTTATTGCCTGAACTGCTAGTAAGAGTGAGTAGCTGACAAGAGTAAAAGTAAATGATATCCAAGTTAAATTTGTTTCCAAAAGAAATGTAGTCAGAGCATTAAGAGCTTGACAAAAAAATATTAATATTAGAACGATATTGGTTACATTTACTTCATTTTCAACATTGGAATTCAGTGATAATGATTGTTCGTAAAACACATTGAAGTTATTATTGTATCGAAAGGCGAGAAGTGAATTTCCAAAATAATTGAGAGTTATTGAGTAGATCTCAAGCACAAATAAAAAATATAGATTTTTATTATGTATAAATAAGATAGGTAACAATATATTGCATGTGAATAAAATGCAATACACTTTAGCTAATAAGGTTATTATTTTGTTGTCAGAGACTTTGTAGTACATTCCACAGGCGAGTCTTAGATTCATTATTTGCTTTACTGTTAACTTCAACATCATCTGGTATCTGTAAAGAAGTGTATCTTTATTATTTTTAGAACATCTACCAAACTGTATACCAAGTTAGTAATACAGTAAGACTTGGACATAAAACTTATAGTCTGAAACCATTCCATTTAGGTAGAAAGAAAAACCTTTTGTATATAAATGGTTTCTTGCAAGTAAACCAAAATGAGCCTAATGATGTCCAGGGCCAAGTTAAAGCTTACATTATTAATATGTGCAGGCTGCGAGCAGCCCTCACCCCGCAAGCCTCGCGCGCTAACACTGTCTGTTACATATTGAATCTCAAAGATCCCGAAGCATAAATAACCATATCTTAATTTGTATAAAAAAAGAAGTCTAAACATTTTTTGCGGTCTTCAAATACAAATATTTAAGTTTAAATAAACAAATTAAAGTAAGAATAATTCCCAGTAAGCTAGCGTTCAGTGAACGATATAGAAAACGAAAAATAATTGTATCGAACAATAGTGAAACTGTTGTGGCGGTATTGTAATTTGATATGTTTAAAAAATATAATTTCATATTTCTTGTTAGTTATAAAAGTTAGTTATTACAGCTTTAAGAAATCAGGATTTTGGAAAAAAAACTGCACTTTCTGCGATGTGTGCTTGCTTACCCTGCGGTAAGCGGGGTGAGCGTTGTGGTGTTTATGATTTTTCCTCTGAGTAACATTTATTTTTAAGATAATAAACTACGAGTACGCAGACAACGCCGCAGGTATCAGTTAGTCTATTGCAATTAATCAAGAAATAATAAAAGTAAATGTTGATTTCTTGAGACTCGCTTAAGCTATCTAGGTATTTGTGGCCACAGTTACAACCTTTTTTTTTATACATGGGGAGATCCCTAACAGATACCCATCCCGTCGGGCAGCTGAGGATGGGTTATGTCCGATTTGCACGGACTAAAACCCCATGGTGCCTTCATATACCTTTGTGGGTGGGGGAGCAGGTACTGCCGGCTGGCACTGCGTCTGCTCCCCCGATAGGTGTAAACCCTTCAAGAGGCCCTGACTGCGGTCTGAGGGGTCAAAGATGGTAGACCCCTCAAAGGAGGAGTGAGTGTTAGACCCCCCTGACGAACTGTGGGAGTCGCATCGGCACAATGCGCCTCCACCACATGTGCAGTTTAAACTGCCAGGGCGACGGACATGCCCGTGTCCATCCTACCTACCAACATACCTACCAACCTACAACCTACAAGTTAAAACCTAGAACATTATCATATAGTTTTAATATTATAACACTCAGTTGAAATATGCTTTGTAGTTTTTATCCTTTGACCACAATCTCACCTGATGTTAAATTACTATGTTGTTTTTTTTATATCATAGGAGGCAAACAAACAGGCTAGTCACCTGACGTTAAGTGATCACCGCCGTCCATAGACTGTACTGGCGACAGATTTTCAACTTGAGGGCGGTAGCTGGCTAGGCAGACTTAGAAAAAACCCTACGAGCATATTATAGATATTTTCCATTGCCTCATCTGGCATAGGAATGTAACCCTATTCTTGCCTAGATATGATTTCGACTGCACTTTACTTTTGGCATTAAGAAGTTCCTTTCTTCCACTAATAACAGATTACTTATACTTCATACTACTAGCATTAAGGACTATTTCGGTGATATTGATTTTTAGTGAATCAACTCACATCAAAGTACAATATGCCGACAAACTCATATCACGGCTATTAATTAACTTTACAAAGCGATTTTAAACTAGTATTTTATTCATACCGTTAATGTCCACAATTGGACGTTTTTTCACTTCATAATAATAGCAAATGAATATACAAGTTTAATTATATATTATTAATATCCGAGGATGATCCAAGGACAAGTTTTATGTCTCTTTTTCGCTTTCGATCCATTAAAATAGGAAGTCATCAACTTTGTTTTAAATCATGTTATTTTGCAGTACTAAATTCATATGTAATAAAAGTGAGTGATCTATTTTCAAGAACAGATAATCTACCTCCACTGCATTATATTAAGTAATCCAATAGTAGATGGCTTACTTTGTGTATAAATGTAAATAGAATTCAATCGATTTGTGAAGGACTATTACACGTTTTTTTATAGTTACAAATGAACATTTTTTTTGTCACGAAAATATCTTCTTAATATATCTTGTAATCATAATGCACAAAAGTTATATTAGCAGTTTATAAAGCATGTAAAGATTTTTACTATTAAGTTCCCGTGAAGAATTCCTGAAAATCTTGTCAACTTTGTGATAATTTTTTTCATCAGATCCTAAGCTCCCTAATCTAAATTTGAGCGTTAACAGAATTAGTGTTCCTTCAAAAGGTGTGAACAAAAGATTTACATGATTTTTTTAAGCATTAAGTTAAAAAGCCTGGTGTACAAGTGCATCATCCCACCGGTCTTGTTGTACGTCAACAAAACGTAGCTGGTCTTAGGCAGACATGTCCATTAGCTATACGTCACTGAGATAAAGATGCTGCGATGGATCTGTGGCGTAACGCAATTAGATCGTATTCGAAACGAACACACCCGTGGTAGCCTTGGAGTCTGTGACATCGCAGACAAGCTGCAGGATAATCGATTCCGCTGGTACGGCCACAAAAGTCACACGCTTCCAGACTATGTCGGAAATAGATGTCTCAACATCACTGTACAAGGCCCAAGGTCTCGCGGCAGGTCCAAAAAACGCTGGTTGGACGTAATGAAGGCATAAAGGAGAATAACCTCACACAAAAGGATGCTGAAGACCGGGCAAAGTGGATAAAATTAAGTAGGAAAGCGGACCTTGGCATTAGGCCGGGAAAACGCTAGGAAGAAGAAAAAGAAGGGATTTCATTATCTAAAACTGAATCATGATGAATAAGGGATTGTTCAATCCCTTGCAGTGTTCGGATATAGACGACGCAAGGATCGTGTTTAAATTTGAAAATTTAAAAACCAAATTGTTTGATCGATGAAGAAGATACTTTCCGCAAATTCTTCATCCGCTTACAAGCTTCTAAGTACAAAGTAACGTCGAACCTAATTTTTAAACCAAATTGATAATTACCTAATTACAAATCAGTGAGTATCAACACCTATTGCAAAGAAGCGTGAAAAGATATTCAGGCCAGACTAGATAAAGGTGGAATCTGTTCTTTCTTTACGTATTTCTCTAGAGCAAAGCGATAACAGTAACAGCTAAATGTCGGCTTCGAAATGACCAGTTTGGATGACGTACTAGAAAAGCTTTAGCCAATAACAGTGCTCTCTTTCTAGTTTTAAAAAAAATACATTATAGGTTTGAGCGTTTGAGCACACTATCATCTGATGTTAAATGACGACTTGGTCTAAGAGGTAAACACGCCAGATCTAGAGTAACTGGCTCTCAACTGCAGTTGCCGGAACACACCGACTTCGAACCATTTTCGAAGTAGGGACGGTACCTAGCCACGCGGACATAGAAAAGGTTCTACCGCTATGGTGTCATCATGATTATTTCCTTCACCGGAAACTCATACTCGGTTGCAATGATTCGAACCTACGTCCATTGACGCTGTATCTGAACACGCTATCAATTAAGTCATCGTCGCTTATATAATACTAAAACATTCCTACGCATAAGGTTATACAGAAAAATGTGCCTTTTAGTTAGTATTTTTACCAGTGTACCAGTTAGTTTACATTCTACAGAGAATATTGTCTTGTATCTACTGGTTTGTCAATGTTTGATACTTGTGAAGAAAATCACTTTTTTAAGCCCACATCAGTGGAACTTCAAATAGAATCATATAATTAAAAAACGGCTATTATTAAATAAATATTATACTTACAAATAATGAAATTTATGTTTTTAGTAGAATTAGAAAATTCCAAACACGTCCGAGTTTACTTATGTCTGAACTAGATACTGTAGTATGAACATTATTATAGCATTCGTGTCAGTCTTGCAACAAAATTGTGGTAAAACGTGATGTAATACATATACATTGTATAGATACTGGGTGGCAACCGCTACACCTACACAGGACGGGATATCTACCCTTAGTAGTGGACTATATATTTTAAATTAGCTGGAGGTAGATACCCCTTTAAAATGAATGCCAAAATTATTCCTTTATAATAGGTGTAAAGGTTTTTTTTTCCGCACTAGTTTTCCATACATCGAATCAAAAAGCGAGTAAGTCCAAGTGCGAGTAAAGAGCTAGTGACCAGTTATATCGGATTTTTACTTATATCATCATCATCATCGGCCTTTAAGAGCCCAATGCAGGGCTATAGGCTTCTTACCGAAATAATGTTATGAGTATAATCACCACACCAGCCCACGACGTATTAGCGATTTCAAACTCCGAGAAATCCTCAGTTCTATGTTTTCCCATATACAGTAGTACTACAAGAACATTTCTCAGGTTCAGGTTTCCTCACGATGTTTTCCTTCACTGTCAGCCGATAGTGTTACCAATTTAACTTTAGTAAATGTACACGAATACAAGCCGGAGTTCGAATCTGCTGACATAGGAATGATATGTCATGCTTTAGACCACTAGACCACCACGACTTTTATTTATAAATATAATATGTCAAAAGACTTTGGATTAGCCCTAATCAATTAACGCTCTAATACAGTGATGGGCAAAGTACGGCCCGCGAAAGTATATAATCCGGCCCGCCAAGGGGTCCATCCATCTTAAATATTCCTGTCAGCATTTTGGTGCGAAAAATTAAATCTGACGTTTATAATTGAAAAATCTCCAAATTTTTAATGAAAGTTCCAATTCGTCAGGGGTGTTTTGAGCTTTCGTTATCTCATAATTAATTTGCAATAATTATAATTATCTGGGCAGTCTGTCACAGGTATTAGATTATTTATTGGAAAAATATCCGCAAAACACTGCTCAATAGACTTCAACACTGGCTGGATATGGTGTGGCTTATAAAATAGCTAAACCATACTCGGAAGGAGAATTTGTTAAAGATTGTATGCTGACTGTTGCTAAAACTCTATGTCCGGAAAAAAATAAAGAGTTTGAATCTATCAGCTTATCGCGAAAAACAGTAACAAGAGGCGTTGACGATTAATTTAATATTACTGAAGAACTAGCTTGTTTGCAATCGATAAAAGGAAAAACGACGGCGCAAATAATTTATAACGAATTTTTCGAAGGTCTTCAAAATTTAAATGCACCTATTTCAAGATTATGCAATATAACTACAGATGGAGCCCCAAATATATTTGAAGAAAAACGTGGGATTTTCGGAACCAGAATCCTAATCACGATGTTGTATTTTTACATTGTATAATTCACCAGGACGTCCTTTGTAAAGCTGCAATAGATATTACCCGTGTACTTAATTACTTGTGGTTTTAAAACTAATTAATACGATTCGATCTCGAGGCTTGGTATAACGACAATTCCAAGAATTTCTGATTGAAGTCGACGCAGATTATTCTGACTTTTACCACACCAAAGTAAGATGGCTAAGTTGTGGATACGCATTTGAACGGGTTTGGAATTTAAAAAAGGAATTACAAGATTTCTTAAAGAATAAAACGGACAAATGGTCTGATTTCCAAATCTTCGAAGACAAAGATTGGCGTACCGATTTTGCATTTTATACCGATTTGATCGAGCACTATAACGAATTAAATAAGAAATTGTAAGGAAAAAACCAATTTACAGATGAGACGTGGGGTTGCCTGAAATCATTTAAAACTCAGCTTTCTCTGTTTTATAACTGCATGGCGAATTACGATTTAACTCAGTTTCCACGTTTAAAATCCAAGTCACCAATGAGTGAGAACGAATTACAAGAATTCAGTCAGGCGTTGAAAAATCTTCACACAGAATTTGAAACTAGGTTTTAAGATTTTAAGAACATTTAATCATCGCTATATGTTTTCTCGATGCTGTTTAATGTAGATCCAGAAAATGTATCTGCTGAATTTCATTTGGAAATTATTGAAATGCAGTACAGCACCCATTTAAAGCAATTGTTCTTGTATTCCACAAAACTATATTTTTATAGAGCACTACCGAAAGCTGAATTTCCAAAAATCATTGCATGTTTGCGTCGTCTTATGTGTGCGAACAGACCTTTTTAACCATGAAATTGCGGAAAAACTCAATCAGAAACCGATTGACTGATGAACACCTTTTCGCACTGCTGAAAGTTTGCTTCGTCACACCTGGAACCTGATTTCCAAAATATTATGGAAAAACAAAAACAATTCAAATGTCTCATACGCCTAACAATGCGTAAAAGTAAAAGGTATTTTGTTTATTAAAAGCTTTAATACAAAATGCCTTTTTTTCTGTAATTCTGATCCTCCTCTAGAAACTTTGTGGCCCGCCATTAAAAAAGTTTGCCCACCACTGCTCTAACAGATATCAAATAGGATATTCTTTAAGAAGAGAAAACTAAATAAATATTCCCAATTTTAGAGGATATTACTTAGGAGATCGGATAAATCAAAAAGGAATATTATAATTTGGATATTCTAGGGAACGATTACTAAGTTTGCAGGTGACTTCTTTGTATATGTGTTACTTAATACTAAATATATGACACTATCAACAAATAATTACATGGCGACGCTATAGAAGGTATGCTAAGTAGCTGGTACAATATTAGATTCATTTTGATATAGAGAAAGTTGTAATCATAAACTATAGAATATAGGAGACATGCAAACGGGTCCGTGGCAATAGTTATTCTTCAGCGGTTTTAGCATTCTCTATATTTTGAAGATATATAAATGGTGGCAACGGAAACAGCCGAAGATAAATATAAACGTGATAAGAGTAAAGAAGCAAGTTGATAACGCGCTTACGAGTCATAAGTGACCAGTGAAAAGAGTGCGTTCAGTAGAAAAAATATGTATGTTAAAATGCTATTCTTTTACGGTTTACAGATTTTAACGTAAATGTAGAGGGCGGACTGGCGTTCAAGTGTAGCTGCCGAAACATATACAGGGTGAAAGTTTAGACAGTAGCAATATTTATGGAGGACACTCTGCACTCGATTTTCGTTCGAAATCAATAAAAAAAATAGGTGCTTAATATTTGACCTAATTATCTAGAAAAATACAAAAACTATATGCAACCCTCTACGCGTCTATGTTAAAGCACAGTGTCAATGACTGTCGGGTGAATTCACTTTCACTTGAAAGTGAACGTGGGAACGCCATGAACAAAAGAAAAGGGTTTATTGTACCGTTTTATTATCGAATGCTCCTTTCGGCACCGGTCATTCCACCTAGGTTTATTACGTTTGTCTTTATACTTTTGAAAGTCTTAAGGCAAACTTTAACTTAGGTTCACTTTGTTTGTTTATTAGTAGTTGTTTTGATATTATTATTTTATATGTTAAATGTGACCATGAACTACACACATCAAAAAAGTCTAAGCAACATGCGTGATATTACAAATTTTACCATTTATATTAATTAATTTCTAAGTATTTACTCAAACAAAGTGCGTAGGTAAGTAAACTTTTTTGTTATTGATGACATACTGGCTGGTTGTAAAAAAAAAAATTTGATTATGTTTTGTTTTTTCATAAAATTCAAATGACTGCGAATTTGTTTGAATTTAAGTGCGTTTTAATTGCTACGTTTAGTCTTGATTTTATAATTTTACCAACCATTTAAATAAAGTTAGCGACAAAATTGAATTGGTAGGTATTCTTTACGTCATGAAGCGACGTCATTTGATGGCAGATGAAATGCAAAGAGCTGTAGGGCTGTTGCAAGCGGGAAGTAATCAATCTCAGGTATCTCGAAATTTTGGCATTCATAGAAGTGTTATTTGTCGTCTTTGGCAGCGCTACAATAATACAGGAGAACCCGCTGAACAGCATCCAGGCCGTAAAAGGAGTACAACCACTCGGCAAGACCGGTACATACAACTGACTGCAAGACGCCAGCCGATGTTAACCGCTCGAGAGATAAGTTTGAGGCTACAAATTTCAAGTGGTGTTGATGTAAGTCCTCAAACTGTGCGAAATCGACTGCATGAGTACGGCCTACGAGCTCGACGCTCAATCAGGTGCCCACCGATACGTCACGGGAATCGCGCTCGTCGATATGAATGGTGTAGAGAACGCATAACATGGACCCAGGAACAATGGGATAAAATTATGTTTTCCGATGAGTCGCGATTCGGGTTTAAGCCTGATACAAGAAGGGTGCGAGTGTATCGTCGGCCAGGAAATACTGAAAGGCTCAGGTGCGTTCAGGAAGTTCATCCATACAGCGGCTCAACAGTTATGTTATGGGCGGGTATTATGAAGAACAGGCGAACTGAGCTCGTTTTTGTAAATGGAAACATGAATGCTGAAAATTACATTGAGGATATTCTCAGACCTTATGTCTACCCATTTGCACAAACCTTTGGCTCCGATTTTAGGTTAATGCATGACAATGCGCGTTCACATACAGCTCGTTGAACCAGTGAATACTTTGCAACGGAGAACATCCGGATATTGCCCTGGCCTGCACAATCGCCAGATCTCAACCTCATCGAGCACGCATGGGACATGCTCCAGAGACGTGTTTTGAAGGTCTTGGACGGAGCGACAACAACCCAACAGCTGAAGGATTTGCTACAATTCCATTGGGAGCGAATACCGCAAGATGACATAAACAGTCTCATTAATTCAATGAATAATCGTTGCCGACAAGTTCTGAATAGCAGAGGAGCCCATACTTTGTATTAAATTGTTCTATTCTTTCATAATAAATACATTTTCTTTAGAAATTTCATTTTGTAAGAAAAAAGTTTAGTTTCTTATGTATCTTAGTTTCTACAGTATATTCTAATATTGTTCATTTCTGTTATTAAAAGAACTTATAAAGACAACAGCTGATATTTTTACATCATAGAACCCTAAAGATATTATTTTAAAAATATAATACAACGTTATAATGTGAAGAACCATCCTAAAATTTAAATTAGTACATGTTGCTAAGACTTTTTTGATGAGTGTATTATCTCTTCGAATACTGTAAGCGATTAACAGATAACCGGTATATACGTGCTAAGCGATGGATTTAAAGTTAAGAGCTAGCGAGACGGGCTTATGGGTCTTCACAGTTTCACTGGACTAATGAGGCGACCACTATAGGTGGTAGAGCCACGCTGAAGCTATTACTGGTTTCAGCATGAATAGTTCGGCTCGCCCGGGGTAGTACAACCCGACCCACAGAAAACTGCCGTGAAATAACTGTGCTTGCATTGATGCGTTTCGTTCGGTCAGTGTGAGCGCCGAGGGCCCACCTCCCCTCCCCTTCCCCCTTCCCTTCCTCCTCCCCCCAACCCAGGCTGGAAACGCACTTTCGACTCCCCTGGCGTTGCAAGTCTCTATGGACGGTGGTGATCACTTAACATCAGGTTTTTAACCTGTTTGTTTGCTTCCTATGATATAAAAAAAACATGGTGCTCAACCGCTTCGTAACATGTTAAAGAGTGCTAAAGTGGCTGAACGTCGGTTTGAGATGTTGCCTTGGATGCAACAACGCGAACCTGTCTAAGCTAAACTAGCTATGGTGATATACGAAATAATGAAGAACACATGTATACCAGCATGTTTGCCTCAGGAACTCAAACATGTATTTTCTAAGTAACTCGGCTAAGGTGAACTAATCAAGTTCGAAGAACAAGTGAAAAAATAAAAGCCTTTATAAAGAGGCCGGAGCTGGGTAGGAAATAAAATGGGAGTTATAAAGATTTCAGTAGAAATAAAAATAAAACAAGTAATTTACTTAATTATTTATTGAAATTCAAACAATGTTATAACATCAGTGCTTATAGTGAATGTACGGTTACGTACATTGCATGTCACTCTACTTATTATGTGTGCATCAGCACAATTAAATTAAAATTATATTTATTGAATACTTGGATAGTCAGTTGCGCTGAAGCACTCAGTTACGTTGCGTAGTGACGTTATTGTAACAAATTAAATAAACTAATTGTGGCCTAACAAACAACTTTATTCCCACCAACGCAGCAACGGGTACCCCAAAAACATTTGTAAGGCAGGCAAGAACTTGCTCATCACCCCTACAGTAAAAATGATAAGCTACACATAAATTATCAGGTATTTAAGTTTGTCAACATTTTGCTTTGATTCTCAAGGGACGAACGATCAAGAAGTGTAATTATTCTTTGTTTTTAAGTTATTAATGTTTAATTTTTTTTTAGGTAAAACTATACCATGTTACAAACTTTATTGCAGGTGAGATATATGTTTGTAATTCGGAATTCGTAATTAAAGAGAGTCTTCGCTTCGCTACGCCTACGCTGGTAGTACTTCTTATCCCTGTTATGTGCACGTTGTGAAGGTAATTTACATATTTTTTAGTTAATGGCTACATATTTAGCAAAATATGGGACACCGACTGTCCCATTGAGGTATAAAAATTTATACAAAACATGAGGGATGTTCTTACAGTACAGTAACGTGTTGGTATTTTTATATCAATCACGAGTAAATGTCAGCGATATCCCTGGGATTTTTACAAACATAAATCTGTGCGTTGTAAACAGATATAATTTTCGATTATTTATCCTCTATACATATAATAAGTATGTAAGTATAAAGTGTCTGTACTTTTTTGATTTTCGTGAAAAAAAATATTGCAAGTGTCTAGAAATAAGTAATAGAATACATTTCAATCATTTTTGAAAATGTCTGTCTGTCTGTTTATATGAACACGCATCACTGCTAAAGTACAGGGTTCACAATAAAACCTCTAATTACTAACCATAAAGCATATCTTCGAAAGTAACTTAGTTTTTGTTTTATTAAAATCGGTCCACTGTATCAAAAGTTATTGTAATTTGAATGACGGCTCGAGTTAAGTACGAGAGAAGAGTAGTAAATCTATACTAATATTATAACGCTTATTTGTTTGGTTGAACGCGCTAATCTCAGGAACTATTGGTCCGATTTGCAAAATACTTTCAATGCTAGATAGATCATTTATCGAGAAAGGCTATAGGCTATATATAATTACGCTAAGACTAATAGGAGCGGAGCACCAATGAAGAATGCTTCAAAATCGGTTTTTTTCCTTTTGAGAGCTTCCGCTGCGTGTTAACGTTAGCCCAAAGTAACTATTCCACGCGAACGAAGTCGCGTGCAGAAGCTACATGCTTTATGATTTGAGGTTTTATTGTGTACTCTGTACTTTAGCAGCGATGCGTATTCATACAAACAGACAGACAGACATTTTCAAAATGATTGAAATGTATTCTATTACTTATTCATAGACACCTGCAACATTTTTTTTTCACGAAAATCAAAAAAGTACAGACACGTTAGATTTACATTCTTATTATATGTATAGAATAGAATATGTATAGAATAGATTAATATATCTAGAAACAGGTAACTTATTCAGTTATAAGCAGTAAAATAATCTCAAACAGATAATAATATTAAAATGTGTTATTAATCTATACTAATATATAAAGCTGAAGAGTTTGTTTGTTTGTTTGGTTGAACGCGCTAGTCTCAGGAACTACTGGCCTGTTTGAAAAATCTTTCGGTTTTAGATAGCTCATTTACCGAGGAAGGCTTTATGTTATATATTATCACGCTAAGACCAGTAGAAGTGGAGCGCCGATTGAGAATGTTTAAAAATCGGGTATATTTTTCGTTTTGATTGATTTTGCTGCGTGTTAGCGTTAGTATTATACACGTTGCTATGGTAACGTGCTAAGTTTCTGTCGCAAACATTTTCAAAGATTATTTTGTGTTCCTATTCAAAAAGTTTATTCTACGATAGTTTTGTTTCCAATTTTCTATTTGCAATCTATTACGTATTATAAAAATAAAGTGTGTGTTTGTAAAAATAAATAATAACTTTTTGGTGAATGGATATTCAGCCACAAATGCTGGAATACTACAAAAATGGAGCTACAAATAACAAAAAAAAATGTTTTTATATTCGGTCGATATTTTTATATTTTGTCTGTTTGTTTGTTTGTTCCGGGTAATCTCCAAAACGGCTGGACCTATTTTAACGGGAATTTTACTGGCAGATAGCCGATATTATAGCGGTGGACATATTCTATTTTATTTATACGCGGCTTCGTCCGCATTGCTATTTCCAAAATGTTTGGACCGATTTTCACGGGATGTTTACTGGTCTGCTTCTATCTACCAAGATTGTAGACCTCATAAAAAGTAATTTAGGTTTTTTATTCGCCCGAAATGCTTAAACAGATTATCACGGGACTTTCACTGGCAGATAACTAACTAATGAGCTTTTTAAGCTAGCGAGCTCGACAGACGTTGCCCGCCCCGGTAATTAAAAGAAAACCTTGACAAATTATACATAAACCTTCCCCATGAACCGTTCTACCTACTGGTGAAAACGGCATGAAAATCCGTTCTGTAGCTTTTGATTTTATCGCGAACAGATGAATAGACAGTTCAGAGGACTTTGTTTTCCACTATGTAGTTACCCGTGCATTCGGTCGTGTGAAATTGATCAAATATAATTTCTTTATTGTAAAGAAGCGCGTGAGACGTGTGCTGTACTGGACTCCAAGAATAAATGTATTTAATTTGAATTACATTATCATTTTGGTCAATTTGGCGGCCATTTTGTTTTATTTACCGCGTTTGCATCTACATAACTCCCTTAAAGGTATGTTGCTGATGATAAATCCCATCCCATTCGATATACTATTCGTATTCACATATCTAATGTACACGTTACATGTTACAGTTGGCGTGCGTGTCGTAGTAACAAATATTTTTGAAAAAGTATTTCTATCATGTACACACCTACTTACATTTTTACATTTCTTTAATATATTAAAAAAAAACACGTGCGGAGCCGCTGGGGACAGCTAGTACATCTATACATAGACATTTGATTTCATATTCAAGGTAATGAAATTACGGCAAATAAGAAAAAAACATTCAAATTCATTATCAGTATTTAGAAGGACAGTTATTTATAAATTTAAAGGTACTGAAAAGTGCAATTCACAAATCTTAAAACGTGCAATTTAATCACGAATTCAAAACATGTAAAATCGTAGTCTATATCATGCTAATAAATATGACTGAATTGTATAATAGCGATGGTGTAAGTTGTGCATAGACCAACAAACGTTAGAAACATCGACGCGTCCATATTAACAACTCGTAGTATGGTGAACTTGAATTCATTATGATCCAGGAATGTCAAGAAATCTTCTAATTTGTTTTTCTGTGTGTTATCTGTAATAATAACAGAAGTACTATACAATTATAGTATTTTTAATTGAAACCAAATATATGTGTAAGTTAGGAAATGTTTTCTCAATTGATACATATTGTCAGGTAAACCTATATCTTCAATCCTCTACGGAAAGTATTCATGCACAGCTAAATTATTTTCTAACACATATTTTGAAGCGATGGTGGTTTAGTTCCGACACTAGTTCAGTTTTATAGGTGGTAGAGCCACGCTGAAGCTATTACTGGTTTCAGCATGAATGGGTCGGCTCATCCGGGCTAGTACCTCCCGACCCACAGAAACACCGACGTAAAGTAACAGTGCTTGCATTGCTGCGTTTCGTTCGATCAGTGAGAGCGCTGCAGGGTCACCTCCCGGCCCTCTCCCTCCCCCTACCCCAAACGTAGAAGGGCAACGCACTTGTGACTCCCCGGGTTTGCATGGACGGCAGTGATCACTTACCATCAGATAACCAACCAGTTCGTTTGCCTCCTATGATATAAAAAAAACCACACCCGTTGACGTAGGTTCAAATCCATATAACTGACTCGGATCATTCCTAAAGCTACTACCACTATGATTATTTTTATTGAATCGTATAACTAGATAGAGACATCTTTTATCGCCGATTAATTGATTACTCTATGTTGCTGCGTGGTTCAAATTACGTGGAACAGTGCCGCGGCCATAAATTTGTAACTATTTGTTTTACCACGGAACACGTGTAGTGAAATGTGATGTGCACTTCCTGTGGACGTTAGTAAAATCAGTTCTTTCTTCCCCACTAAGCTAAGCCCGCTAGCTACCACCCTCAAATTGAAGATCCGTCTCCAAGCATCCATTGGTTTGTTCCAGCAGCTGCACTTGAGAGCCAGTCGCTCTTTAAATTTAGCGTGTTTACCATATTAGGCCACGACGTCATTTAAAACCGGATGAGATTATGGTTAAAGGTTAAAATATAACAAACAAGAAATGCCAAAAAGGTAGTTAAAGTATATTTTAATATTCTTCTTTAAGATTATTTACTTTCAGTAGCGGTACTTAATAGTCTAGCTATGACTTATTTGCGTATTCGCATCCTCCGATCAGCAACACTTAGGCAATCACTTAAGCAAACTGGCCGGGATCTTTAGTCTACCGAAACAATCTTTTTTATATATTTTAGAGTTAAACCATAATCTCACCTGACGGTTAAATAAGGACGTGGTCAAAAATGTAAGTAAGCACGCCGAACCTAGAGGGGACTGGCTCTCAACTCCATTTATCGGAACACACCTATAGGTGTGTTTAGATTTTCAACTTGAGGGTGGCAGTTAAACAAGCGAGCTTAGAAAAAACCCTATGAACATACTATAGTTTTATCACAAGTTTTATAGTTTTCTTTCATAGAAAGCTCTGGCTGATACACAAGGATTCAAAGCTATAGATATAGCTATAGAAGATAATATACAATATATTTTCTTCTTTTACTCTGCTTTACTAGTATATACATTAGTATTCATAATTCTTATACACATCATTTCTCACATAAATAATAATGTTTTGTCGTTCTTTCTCTATTCCAATAACCGGGCCCCTTTACAATTAACAGCTTTCTTATTATATTACTTGAATTACAACTAATTATGCATCTATGGTATGTTAATTGCATCTATAGTATGCCATATTACTTTTTGATTTTCTCTACTACTAGTGGCTTCACTAATCTTTCTTTGGTACAATGAATTCTAATCTATTCCTAATGCAATATCATAATTTATATCCATCTTATCATTGGCATTTTTATTTCATACAATCTTCTTTTATTTGTCCCTATCTAATACTTGTTGGCTAATTAGGTTATTAAGGGGCTGGTGTTAGTAATGTCCACAGGAAGTGTACCTCTATTTACTCTGCACGTGCTCCCCGAGTGCTGCTAAAGAATATAATGGTCCCTGCACTGTCCCACATAAATCGAACCTCGCAGCACAAATAGTAATCAATCAAACATCAATAATAAAAATGGATGCTAGCTATACGATTAAATAAAACTCAAATTTTGGATACTTACTAATTTAAAAGTTCTCATTAGACTGACACCACTCGTCGGTTTTCTTTATCTCTATCAGTATTTACCATTGGCTGAGGTGTAATTATTTCCCGGAGCCTACATCTGCTATGAAATTAAACGAGAATGTAATGACGAACTCACCTTTGCACAGTAAGAGTTGATTTGTTATCAGCAGTTTTATTGCGTTTACTTCAGTATCCACGCATTCTTTCAGTACACACGGTACACAAGTGACCAAAAAGGAAATAACCACCGCAGTAACTCTGGATATTATATTCTGTGAAATTTGAATGTTAGTTGTGATCCTTTCATTACCAGTGATTACAAGAAGGTATTGAGAGTAAATAATGTCTTTGTTCCATTCAGTTGCCTTCTCAGCCATAAATTTAAATTTGTATGTATTTCCATTATCAGTTTTGGATATTATACTATGTTATATTTTTTGTTTTATGGTACAAAGAGGGAATTGACATTGGGAAGTTGAGACTTAGCCTTAGTTAATACCTGTAAACAATCTAAAAGGAAACCACAGTACCTACTAATCGGGATAAGTTGGGATGGATATACCTAATTTAATTATACTCAAAAAGACATCATACTTGATATGAAATGTTACTTTATCTTTTTATATATAAATACGATTAAGAGAAATGTAAAGTCGAATATATACATTTATTATTATTAGTGGAAGTCCAGTGATCGAATGTAATTTATTAATTGTCTAAGTTCCAACATTTTTAACTTAGTTTTACCAAAGAGTGTAAAATACTTTAGATGTGTATACGTAAATATCGTGAAATGTGACTAATAGAAACATATATTTTAAGGGAGGGAAAAATATCTCCAAAAATCGGCCGTTTCATCGTCGATCATTTATGTAAAGTTTATTACAATAGGTGGCTACCGCTGAAGACACTTTGTGAGCCAATAGGTACTACCGAGTATACTTTTCAAGCTGGTATAGAACATCAGAAGTACCTATTGTTGTTTAACACCAAGAATAGATATGGTAATGATTTATACCGCAGTCGAAACTACATAGGATTTACTTCTTTTACTTGACTTACTAAATGATTTTGAGAATGATGAGGAATCTACCTGTGATAACGGTATCGATAGAATTTCGTAAATGTTCAAACAGACTCTGCAGAAGATGTTCACATAGAGTAACACCATCTGGAAAAGTAAAGGATATGTCAGGGTTTATTGACTTACACAACACAATGTCAAAAGGCTATAGTGGATCAATATGTGAACGATGGTAATGTTTGAAATTGACACCTCTCTCTGTACATTCACTAAAAACGATTGTAATGTTATATCATTACATAGTATAAAATAAAGTCCCCTACCGCGTCTGTCTGTTTGTCTGTTCGCGATAAACTCAAAAACTACTGAACGGATTTTCATGCGGTTTTCACCAATGGATAAAGTGATTCCTGAGGAACGTTTTGTTATATAATTTGTCAAGGATTTATTTTTAATCAGGGTGGGACAACGTCTGCCGGGCCCGCTAGTTATATATTATAGTATATACATTAATGAAATTAGAACTAGTCCAAATCTGTACATTAAGTATTTTTTTAAACTATAATCGGGGTAGACTTTGTTATCGATATAGAAGCCAAAAATAATCCTTTTACAATTTTTGTCTGTTTGTCTGTTTCTGTGAACAGTATCACTCTGAAAGTACTGAACCAATTTTGACGAACCTTTACGCAGTGATAGCTAATATTATAAAGTTACATCTAGGATACTTTTTGTCTCAAAGAACGCAAGGGTTCTCCAGGCGAAGCGGGCGAAAGTCAAAAATTTGTAGTTAATTAAATTCTTGACGAATTGTGGAAAATTTCCTTGTGCTATATATAGCAGACAGATTAGCTAAAAAATTAAGCTATATTTCATCTCCCAATAGTACTTTAAAAAAATACCGTTGGATTCCGAACTGACGCCTTCGTCAGACCGTATAATGGACAGTACATAATAATTGAGCTACGGCTACATGACATTTCTATGCGTAATCATCAAGTAGTTGAATTAGAAGTATGAAATCCATGGGCATAATATACTAAACAGGAACGAGTACTCGTAGCAAAAAGCGAGCCGAACGAGATAGCTACTTTTTAATATATGTATTTATGTTAAAAAGATAAACCCGATCGAATTTCTTGTCAGTTCTTCTCGATGACTGGGTTGTTTTCCGAACCGGTGTTAGTTGTGACGTTCAGAAGCGCCTTTTTAGGGCCTAAATTAAATAAAGTATTTTTGATTTTAATTTTCAATATCAAAGGGAAGATGAATAAAACAAGGCTAGCCGCGCTGTGCAGATCAGGGTGCTGGGCTACGAAAGATACGGATGAGAGAAGATTATAAGCGTCAGAGATGCGAATTTTAAGATGAACGAAGTGATGTAACCAGAATGGATAAGATTATCCTATCATTAGGAGAAATATAAGCAATGTAATGTATGACAGCGGACTGTAAAAAAGTAGTAATTGGGAAAAGGGTAAGATGGTGATGATATAGCAAAAAAGTTGTCTCAAAGTCAGTTTACCGACGATAATTTTACGTGATATCGTCATAAGAAAAGATGCATCGGCGGATGGAGTGGAAGAGATATAGATGCGTCACAAGCCGAGCACTTAGTCCGATCGCGTCTCGCTTGCACGCTCGGCTCAACCGGAGAGTGACAATGAGTCATGCTTACGTTACGTTAGCACGTCAAAAATACTTACCACTGATTTCGCATAGACGAGTATGGGTTGCGACGCATCCAGCATCTTTGTGTACGTTTTCAAGTATTTCTTCATACCGTTGCATTTGATAGTAAAATCATGAGTTCTCATAGTAGTCTCAAAAGCTTTTCTCAGGTGTCGCATTCGATGCAATAACAATTCCAAAACAATAATATTGAAAGTATTTGTCAATAGGATCGCCAGTAAGAATGAGTGATAGATAAACATAAATATAAATGACATGACATTTAATTCTGATTTCAAGAAAAATAATATAATAAAATTAACAGCTCGACATACAATTATAAATAACATTACATTATTTGTTATATTCATGTCATCTTCAACATAGATATCAAATGATTGTAAGTGCTCGTAAAAATAATATCATATCGTAAGGCGAGTAGTGAAGTGAAAATATAGTTGAAATTTGTTACGTAGATAGGTATTTTAAATAAAAATGATATTTCAGTATTAAGTGAGAAAAATGGTGGTAAAACTGCTATACATGTAAAAACAAAACAATACATTTTAGCTAATAACATTAATGTTTTGTTGTCAGAGAATCTATAGTACATTCCACAGGCAAGCCTTAAATTCATTATTTGCTGTACTGATAACTTCAACATAGTGTGTTAATCTGTAACAGAATATATCAATTTATTTTAGTAAATCTACATTGTCAATACCAAGAGGTTAATAATATGTTAGGTAAGTGGGACTTTTGACGAAGTGCATTTTCAATAGCAGATATAAATTATTAATTAAATAGAACAGACATAAAAGAGCGATATTAAAAGAAATATAATATTAAAAAAAGTTGTTGCAGTCATAAGGACTGCCGACAGAACTGAAAACTCAAAACGATGAAATAACTGTGTTCTCTTTTGAATTTTAAATTAATTATAGTAAGAATTATTTCAATGTCTATTGAAATTATTACTCTAGTTTTCACATCTATTGGCACACGGAGCAATAATTATATACATTCTTATGAAGTTTATTAATCATTCAAAATGATGAGCTGCAAAATATCAATATTACATGTGCACAGACCGCTAGTTTGATGCAAGCCGCGCAATCGCAATACGACTAGTCGGTCACGCTTACTAACATGTCATGAAGCGAAATTATAAATTTATCTCCTGCCAAACAAAATACCGTTCAGCGCGCCTAAAAAAATTCACTTCAAAAAATGGTTTGGATATTTAAAAACATGATCCGCCATTTTGAGATATGGGTCTTACAAAATCAGCCGAGGGGTTAATTACTCACGATTTTATTAAAGTCCACGGATAGACTTTGCCCTTATCATGCTTCTGAATTCTCTTTTTGCTATAACAGAGGCTAGTAGGAGGCTATTTAACTTCAGCTAACTATAATATTATCCGAGGTTGAGCTTTAATAGTTTTACCTTGATGATGGCTTATTTGATAGCGTGTTCATACACCGTGTTGATGAACGTAGGTTCGAATCCTGGCAACTAAGTCGGAGCTTGCGTTGAAGGAAAACGTCGTGACGAAGCCATAGCATGGTGGCAGGGTTTTTTCTAAGTCCGCCTGGATAGCTATCACCCTCGTGTTGAAAATCTGTCGTTGGTGTGTTCCGGGAGCTGCACTTGAGAGTCGGTCCCTAGGTTTGATGTGTTTACCAACATAGAACACGTCGTTACTTAACACCATGTTATTGACTACGTCCGGTAGCGCCGGTACCGCTGCGACACATCCGAGAAGCGAACTTACAATACTACCCGAACATTAACACTAGCGCCATCATATTAGAGATGCATCAATTCTTTACATAAACAACAACGATTATGTAACATTTTTTGTTACTAAATTATTTTGAGGAAATTTGAGTAATTAGTAATTGCTTTGACTTCCACAATTCGGCAGATAAAAGATGAGAGAAAAAAAGATGTCGTTGATCTACACGCACTTCTGTGTCGTAGTTATTGTAAGGCGAAGCTCTGTCCGGATAAATAGTCACGGTGCCTACAGAGTGTTAATTGGTTAACTCCTTGACAGACTGCACCGACTGTACGAATTTTGTAACAATCATTTGAGATTATGGTCAAACTTTAAAACCTATACCGTGTTATTACAAAAATGTTAAATACGTATTAAATACTTGGTTTCAAAAAGTTTCTTAATAAATGTACCGCGCTCGCCCGAGGCAAGTTCGCGTTATCCTTTTTCACAAGTCTAACCTAACGTAACCAAAGCGAGACAAAAGGACAAGATGGCGAACAATCAGTGACCGCGGTGCATTTAATATGAGACCTTAAAAATAGAAAAGGCAAAACACAAAGATCCCAGAGTTATAATTAGAGACGTTCTTACAATACACAGTGATGAGGAGATACTATCTTTAATGAAAAATCAGAATAAAAATGTGCTTCAAGACATTCCAGAACATGAATATAGAGCAGAAGTCAAATACAGAAGGAGGGCCCGTAACCCACATACAAACCATGTAGTACTCCAGGTATCGCCGAAGGTATGGGGGAGACTGACCACAGCAGAAAAAATCTACCTAGATCTGCAAAGGGTAGTTGTGGAAGATCAGTCTCCCGTCATACAATGTACGCGATGCCTGGAGTACGGGCACGGTAAAAAGTGGTGTAAAGGTGACACCGAAAAATGCAGCCACTGTGGTAAAGATTGCAAGAGAGATGATTGCCCAGATTACACGGATGGGAAGACAGCAAGCTGTAGAAACTGTATTTTGGCTAAAATAGAAGCGGCAGAACATAATGCATTCGACTGGCGGTGCCCTAATAGAGCAAACTAGGCAAAGTATAGCTTATTGTTGAGGGCACCGACAAGAAAATCCATTATGTAAAAAGCAAAATAAGAAAATTAGAAATTAAAAATATAATTATTAAAACTAAAAACGCGGAAAACAAGAACCTTGCATCATTAATCCTAAAACGCTATCCAATTAAAACAACATCTAAAAAGACTAAAACCATTGACGTAACTGATAAATATTTTATAAAAATTATTAGTGAAGCAAAGGTTTCGCAAAAGAGTCAAAATAAAACATCAAGAAGGATAAATACAATAAAAATAGAGAAATCTATTGAGCTAAACACCATTGGGAATAGAAAAAGACTTAGAGTTGACAAAATGGAAAAGGAAACATCATGTACTTAAGATAACATCAAATCACAGAGCTGTCCCAGCCGGTTTATATATAAAACAAATGAGACAAATCTTGAAACTAGGAGAAAACAATAAATAGAAAGGAAAAGAAATATCGAAGATGGAAAATGGAAATGGCCCAAAATGATTAAACATAACTCTATTTTCGTAAAGAACATAAAGCGAACAAAATAGGATAAATGAAATATACCATCAGTTTTATATGCAAGAGGAAATAGAGAAGCGTCAACAATTATAGAAAAGTTAAAGTGTAAAACAGTGAAATCAAAACATTAAAAGTAAAAATAGAGATAATCCAAAATTAATTAAATGTAATTAAATGTAAATTAAGCAATTAAATTAAGCAGTCTGAATCACTAAAATAAATAATTGATCAAAATTTTAACAAATTGTGTAGTAAATTAAATTATCAAAATAAAATTATAAAAACCATACAGCTCTAAAATAAAAGTCAAAATTATAAATTTTTTAAGCAAAAAAGTATATAGCTAAAGTCATAAAAATACAGCAAAAGCCAATAAATGGAATGTCTTGAGGTGCAAGAAAAATTAAAATCAACCGTAAAATAATCACATTAACAAATGAAAGTCTGATAGAAAACTAAAAGTGGCAGCTTGGGACTACTATGTAATCATAGTCAGCCGGAAGCGTTACTGTATGATGGATAACAGATGAGAGAAAAGTAAAAGTATATAAAAATAGAATAAAAGAAATTTAATAAAACAGGAAAAATTAAGTATAAATATAACATAGAAACAAGAACACAAAAATTAAACAAAAGATAGTATCACGCAATAAACACAAAATGTCAAAATTAAGTTTTAAAATATAACATAAATCAACAAAAATTTAAACGAACCCAAACAAATAAAACATTAAGCACCACCAAGGTCTCTGCCTACCCGTGGTAGAGGAAGACTGGCGAGGAGCGACATCAAGTCGTTCCATTAAAAAAAAAAATATGAGACCTTTTTAAAGCCAGGGTTCAATACGTATTTAACTTTTTTGTAATAACATCGATAAAGTTTTAAAAAGAAATATATAATAATATTGCTTTTGGAATCGATACTCTCAATGTCTATTACGTTGATTATGTTCTACAAAACTATCCAATGGTTTACTATCTTTGGATCCAAAATATAAATAGAATTCAATCGATTAAACCTTCAAAATACATTGTAAATAACTTTTGTACACGTCATCATGTCATCAAAATCAATTTAATATTTGACAATATACAAATAGCCTATGCTCATAGCTTCACGTTAATGTAGATTTAACCTATCCTTAGGGGAAAAGTAGTTTTTTTTATTGAAAGGTATGTTGTTTACTGTACTCTGCAACGTGCATGTACAATTTCATGATTTTGTCCAGTATTTAAGGTATATAAGGTACGAATGCTAGTAAGCACACCCACATTCACACTTGTAACATTAAGTACGGAAGTATGGATTTATACTATTGGGTAAAAGTAGCCCCATTCGGCAATAGATTCAAGCTTCCTGTAATCTATTTTACTATTTCGCATTAGTCTACAAAATAGAGACCCCTCATTACTATTTTACACTGTTTTCATCGCGATATTTTCTTTTTGATGTGAAGCATCTATAGGCGAGGGTAAACCTAATTGTTGGCGTGGCAATACAGGCCGTGGCGTATGTGTGAGATGTGGCGACGCGATGCCATACGCAAGCGACTGTCGGCAATCTCTCTTGCCGCACTGATCACGCATACATATATAATAGTATATACAGTGTGGTTTACTACGTTACACATGGCAGGGTAACCTGGGTTTTACTTCAAAAATATTTTTTTAACAATAAAATTTGTCTGACAGCGATAATTTAAAACAATTTCGATGTTTCACATCTGCCAAGCGTCCCGTGACGGCTCAATGTTTTTTTCTTTGTGACGAAGAGACATTGCAAGTTTATGTTATAATCACTTAAATAAATCATGTATGGAGAGATGATTATTGTTTCGTAGTTAATTACTAGAGTGAAATGCAATTATTACCTCATCAAAGATCTAACAACACGCCAACAAAATAAGATAAACAAATAGATTTTTTACCTTTTAAAGTATTTATAAGTCGACGACGTGACGCACTGATTGTGTTAATATTTTAAAATTGGACAAGTGCCAATTAGGAAACATCAACATATAGTTAAAGAAACCTGAAGAAGCATTGATGACGTTACCTACCGTTGGATTTCACTAAGCAAAAGTGATAACAACAATTATTAAATATTAATCTTAAAATGGCAAATCCAGATTGTGTAACGACAGTGCTCTTATTGCTTAAGTAACACATTTTTTACCTACGAGTACCCAACTCTAGAAATATTAATTAAGAGTTATTATGGCAAATATGTAGTTGCGCCTCTATCGGGTTACAATTTGCGCATGGAAGCGCAATGTAACGCTCACAATCAATAAATGTTATTCGAATTTATACCGTATTTAAATTTGTACTTTTTAACCAACTTGAACGAATGAAGTTCCTAATTTGGTTGTATTTTTTTATGTTTTTTCAGAACATTGTCTTTCATAAACCAACTTGGTTTTTGTTTATTGAAAGAGGATATCTTCGATCTCGAATATACACGAGAGAACTTTTCAAAATCTAATAAGAGATATAAAGTCATTTAGATATTGGTCAGGTAATGATAATTCAAGACTAGGTAGGTACGTAACTATACTCAATGACGGTTTGCTACATATTTATAGAGTATTTTTTGAAGTTATTTATTTTTTATTCAAACGTTACGTTACTCATTTTATTTTATCATTTTCTTTCCCAGTTACCTTTGCCTAAAAGTAGCAATGTAAAACCAAATCAATTCTTTAACACCATTATCCGAAAGAAAATGATACGTTAATAATCATTATACTCAAATTTAAAGTAATTTATATTACCAATAATTATGAAGACGTGTGACTTAATGGGTCTAGAATGCGTTAACACTTACTTGAATTACTCTAATTACGAGCTGACTCCTTGATCTTTCTTCTAACCTTCCAATAATTATATGAATTCGCATACACGTCCGGCTTACCCAGTGTCTGAACTACATATGAGTATTTGTAATATTCTTGTCTTTCTCCTACATTGACGTAGACGTATGACGTGAAGTTATTTAAAAAGCTAGTAAAGTACACATACATTGTATAATAGTAATATTAAGTAGGATACTTTGTTAGAGTTATTATGAACTAAGTAAAGATACCGAATTTTAAAGAACAGTTGCATCTTCTCTGTTATTTGAATCGTGTTTTTTTACTCAGTTATACGGTTACTCCTGTCACTTGGAATCTTTGAGCTAATCATTTGACAAAGATAAAGGAAGGGATAAATCTAATGAAATCGCTTTTCATTCGTTTGACATATGTAATGAGTAGTTATGACACGCGGTATCATTCAAGTTACCATTCTGTTCCGGCTTCTTAGAGTTGGCGTAAGATAAATCTAAAACTTGAATAGAGGAGCGATCTAACACAAAAATAAGTTTTCTTATCCATCTGCTTGTTCCAGAGATAAACACTTTGAAACATGCAAACTATATAACTTTATAATATCAGCATATATAACAAACTTCATTTAACTTCCAAAGCAAATGGTTATTCATATTGATAGTTCTTTATTATTTCAAAGTGTATTACCGGTATTTGGAGAATATTTCAGGCGTCCAGGTCTCATTACAATGTTTTCTATTTACTGACAATGTTGTTAATTCTAATATTAATAACCGACAATCAAATTCCCATAAACTAATACAAATGTTATCCCAAAGGTCTATCAGTATGCAGCTGTTACACTTTAGAAGCCGTCCCTCTAAATTAAAAGAACAACATTGTCAGATACAAGGACAGGAGAAGAAAAGAGAAATCTACGATTAATCACGTGTAGTTGGTGTTATGCCGTATAAGGTTCTCGGAAAGCAGATACGCTTCCTGAACTAAAGACGCGATAAACCTAAAGGCACTAACAATGACGATTTTATTACCATGTGTCTGGTGATAACGATTTTAGTACAACAGAAGCAGTCCGTACCGCTATTACGCGAAATACAGTACTTGGTGTACAGCCTGCGTCAAACTTTTTGACCGCTCTGAAGCAGATGGGCAGAACACAAATTTAGGTATTAGGGGGACGCGGAAGGGGTGAAAGCGGAGCGGCGCTCCCCCGCGCTCGTACCTCGTCCGTATTGCATCAATGCTGACATGTGTGCCAGTATGAGTGCTAGTTGGAGTATAGTCGCATTCAGAATAGTTTCGTTAATGTCATTCTCCTGCACTTGCTCCCCGAGTGCTGCTGAAGAGTAACAAATTATTTGTCCGCTGCACTGTTCCACATAAAGTGAACCTCGCAGCGACAAATAGAGTAATCAATCAATCGACGATGGCAAAAGATGGATACTCTTATAGCCTGACGTAGACTGATTGGCAATAAGACTCGGAATGCGTAAAATAGCCAGTCTGCCAAAGAGGATGATATATTCGAGAGCTATATTCTATTTATCTGATTTAATTTAATCTGTCAATTTTGTAAATATTTTTGAAAATCTCCGTACTGTCTTCTCACTCATACATTCCATCTTTTATATGAAAACCCTTAATTCCATATTGTTGCCAATTGTCAACATTCCATTACACTCGATTTTATATAAAAACCTGTGTGTGTGTATTAGTTTCGGAAAGCATGTATAACCTTAGGAAACACCTTACGTGTAGAAGACAAAATTGACATGAATTTGGCAGTTATATTATTTTTGTTTATGATTTAAAATTAATTTCAAAATTCTGACAAAAAAACATTTATTTAAGGGTTTAAGACACATAGTTAAGTATTAAAAAAATTCTTTAATAAAAACTTTGTCTGGACAAACACCTGATGAAATAAAATGCTAACTAAACAACTGAGCGCCAATTCTATCAATACTTTTGAAGATTCTCTACTGTATTATGTTTTACTCGTTCACTACCTTTCTATATAGAGATATTTTAAACCAATCTTGTCACTTTTTCTTACATTTTTTAAACATTTTACTACGTACAAACCTTGTATTGACAATTAGTAAGTAACGTGAACAAATAGAATTAGCCGAATTTATCCCCATAAATGATTTCAACTCGCGTGTCTACTTACTGAAAATAAATTTATGTACAAAAGAACCATATATTATGATATTCTATAATAGTCTTTGTATAAACCATCTGCTTCCAACGTAAGTACGCATTTCGTGCAACATCAAAAAAGTATGATAAATATTTCTGCCTACACGTACGATTTGAGATATTTAGATTTTTAGAACTCCAAAACGTTGTCGCTAATAATTTGGCAGTCGTCCTAAATTTCGCTACATTGTTCCTTTGGCATTATCACCGCATGAAAAAATTAATAGTTAAATCACGTAAGTATACGGAACTTTGTCACCAAAAAAGAGTTTCACAGTATCGGATGACTCAGAACTGTCAAAATAACTAGAAACTCCATAAAGATTATTCGCACTGGGACTCTTTCTAAATGTATTGTCATGTATTTTTAACCGACTTCAAAAAAAGGAGGAGGTTATCAATTCGACTGTATTTTTTTTTTTTTTTATGTATTACCTCATAACTTTGGACTGGGTGAACCGATTTTGATTATTCTTTTTTTATTTGAAAGCTGGTACTTCCCGTGTGGTCCCATTTCACTTTGGTCCAGTTCTGACAACGGCATCCAGTGCAAAACCGTATAAATTTAAAATTTGCATTAATTATGTAAACGACAAATAGACGAATAACTCAATATCACGCTAACCGATTTCGATGATTCATTTTTTATTGGAAAGGATGTACTTCAAGGGTAGTTTGATGAGAATTTGGTTAGGGTCTGATCATGGGATCCGTGACAAAGTAAGAAAACTTTCAAGAAACGAGCCTACTGCTTTCTTAAGGGCCGGCAACGCATCTGTGTTTCCTCTCGTGTCGCAGGTGTCCATGGCCGGCCGTGATCACTTACCATCAGGTGACCCGTATGTTCGTTTACCACCAATATTATAAAAAAAAACTCTTCAATTCTTAGAAGCCTATTGTGCTTATGTTCGTTGCTGTGTTGCAACATGACGCATTGCAAGCATTGTAATTACATTACTTAAAGTGTATTATGTGTGAAGCGATGGTAGCCGAGTTGGTGGTAGAAACTATCGCGGATTATTGATAAGGTTGCGTTCGTACCAAACGTTACTTATTCTACAACCAATTGAAACCATATCGCATACCATACCGATAGATACCATACCGCAAAAATGCGCACATTTTAATATACTTAAAGCGGAATGGAGTTCGCGGGCACTGCTAGTAAAATATATTTATGTACACTAAAAATGGAAAAATAAAGTAAATTTTCAAAAAAAAGTATTAACCGACTTCAATATCAATCAAAACCCATAAGGCACTAAAAAGCGGAAAATAAATAGTTTATCAAATTAACCAAATTAAATAAAATATATGAATATGTGTGCTACCTAGAGATGTATTGGAAGTCGGTGCGAACCGAAAATCATATCATCTACATAGGTACAAAGTTTAAGTCCACTCTCGCGTCTCTGTAATACATTTCTACCTGGAACAAATTTGAAATTTCTGTTGGCACCGACTTCCAATACATCTCTAGGTAGCACACATATTCATATGTTTTATTTAATTTGGTTAATTTGATAAACTATTTATTTTCCGCTTTTTAGTGCCTTATGGGTTTTGATTGATATTGACGTCGGTTAATACTTTTTTTTGAAAATTTACTTTATTCCAAACGAATGCTTGTTTCTGATGTTTACAAATTGATTGGAAATTATATAGATACGAGTATTTTGGTAGAAATGGCACTTTGTATTCTGATTAATTTCTAAAAGAATGAGATTAATACACTATGGAGGTGGTAAAAATTAGTTTTCGGCACTCTTTTGTAATATTTTCATATATATTAACGATGTTAATAATAGGTCTTTACCTATGAAATTGCCGTTCTGCAGTACTGGCCATTTCAAATCAAAATAATTTTTGTTTGGCTAAAAATTCTAATTTCAAAATAATTTTATTTTAAAAACATGGAATTCTTTTTCCAAAAGTAGTCATTTGTTTATTGATTAGTGTTACATTTTATTCCACCGGTCAAACCACTCGACCACCACAACTTTCATTCATTTAAATCAAAGCTGTTAATTTGATATTACAAACAGACACAATAATCTTATTTATTTGTATACATATAGATACGTTGTACTAATTTGGAGCAAGTGTCGACCTTTTGCTGGACAAAAAGCTTTGCGTTGCCTTATGAAAGTTGTAGGCGGGTGGCACAATCCTAGATTACATAAGATGTTCGTTTTAAAACCTAGTTTACTGTTATTTGAAACGTAAATATGTAGGTATATATTTTTTATAACACTGACTTGTTAAAGGTATTTAATTATTCATTTTTATGAGTTAATATTACTGTTTGCGCTTAGAAATGTTTTAGGCAAATTTCGTGATAAATATCTATGTTCTATATGTACCAACTCTCGCAGTATTCCAGAATATAATACTTTATGTTTACACGGTTACATTTAACGTATAAAATAATAATATCAAAACAAATATTAATAAATGACAAAGAGAACTTAAGCTGAAGTTTGTTCTAACACTTTCAAAGGTATAATAAACCCAATCGTAATAAACCTAGGTGTAATGACCGGTGCGGAAGCTGTAAGGGGCGACCCGGAATTAATAACCTTCGATAATAAAACGGACAATAAACCTTTCTGTTTTGTTCATGTCGTTCCCACATTCACTTTCAAGTGAAAGTAAAATCACTCGATGATCATTGACACTGTGATTTAACATAGTGCGTAGAGGGTTGCGTATAATTTTTGTATTTTTTTTAGATAATTACGTCTAATATTAAGCACCTATTTTTTAATTGATTTAGGACGAGAATCGAACGCAGACTACTCTCCATAAACATTGTTACTATCTAAACTAGCAGCCTCTATAATAAGAATGTAAATCCAACGTTTCTTTTCAGATTTTTGTAAAAAAAAATTGTTGCAAGTGTCTTCTAAGAATAACTAATAAAATACATTTCAATCATTTTTAGAAATGTCTGTCTCTCTGTCGGTCTGTATGTTTGAACACGCATCACTGTTAAATTATTGCGTTCATGATAAAACCTCTTCAAAAAATCATAAAGGACTTTGGAATTCTGATCCGCCACCTTTTTTGTGTGAGAAAATGTGGCGGGGGTAAACACTCGGGTTGAGTGTTGAAAATATATCTATGTTTATTTCTTCATTTTCCAACTCTAGCTAAATATTTATTTTGCGTCCTTTTCACGTCAAAATCGCGTTAATAATCAACCGTGGAATGTTACATAAAGTAGTCTCATTTTAAAAACCTAATAGATTTAGCGTCAAAGTTTTTAAACTAAGTTTAGTATAAACCACCACTTGGCTACATATGATCATGAATCTTCTTGAACGTAAAAAGATTATCACAGACCAAAATAGACTTTATATTTCATTGTTATATTGACTAAATTCGAAGAATATCAATAATTGTCAACCTTGAGAATTACTACAAAGTTATTTTTGCTCTCAACGCGAGCGTATTTTGAATAAAACACCGCATGATTAAATTTTCGCAACGGTAATAAATAAGTTTGTTCATCAAGGGCATGACGAGAGGTTCGTTTGGAAGTAAGACAGTTCTTTTGTTCGTAATACGAATGCACATGACGGCCTTGCCCTTAATTATTTACAATTTATAATCATTTGGCTGAGCGTGATGATAGGTAGGCGTCGATTGATTAAGGTTTTTTTATATAACACTTCTTATGGGAGGACTTTCAAATTTAGATCAGCAAACTTTTTTCGCGACGAAAATGGTCAGAGCATACACCGTGTCGGGTGGAGTGTTCGAAACACCGGTTCTCGTGTGATTACCGAAGTTAAGCAAAGTCGGGCGCGGTCTATGCTTGGATGAGTTACCGCCTGGGAGCATTGCGTGATATTGCTCTTTGTTGCATTTTTTAATTCAAATTGTAATTGTATTACAAAAGTTTCACTTCTATCGTATGCCATGTCGACATACAATGGTTTTTCTTTATTTTCATGAAATAAAAACAACGAAATTACTAAATTCACATGTATAGACATACTTTTAATGAGCCGAAGAATCCGATTTTTTAGAAGATTTAAAATAGCGCCATCTATTAACGAATTTAGTTTTATTTTATTTAATAGAATACAAACGATAAAAACATAACATTCACACCCTGTAGACATAATGTTAATGATGAACTTACTTGGTTCAAGAATTCAGTTTTCCAAAAAATTCAAAACAACGTCATCTATTGGTCAACTTACTTACTAATAAGGATTGTGGGAGGAATTTAATTTCGGTTAGATCATCCAATTCAGACTTGCTGAAATCTCTTTATTTTATCTATATTTTATTTAAACACAGATAAATTTATTACAACTTTTATACAGAGATTTAATAACATTATACATTTTAGGAAAGAACATAAATACATATACTAAGCTATCAGCATAGATTCATTTCTGATGTTGTCAACCACTCCCTAGTGTGGCCATTATTTTATTTAAAATTAGTGAGGATCTTTGCTAATGGCTCCAAATGGATATAGTATACACGGTGTTTAACTTTGGGAAAACATAACATTTAGTGGGTTGTCTTATTTAAGTCCTTATTGAAGACACAGCGAGCATTCGTAGGCAATGGAGTTGATATGCCTTCTATGTTGCAAATTGCTGCTTCACGGTGTTGGAATTATATAATGTAGAACACTTAAGAGATTAAAAAATTCTCTAAATGTTTTCGGTTATTCTCTGCAATCTTGGATTCTTACCAATCTTACCTGATATTCAGTCAATCGGATCATAGCATTTGGGAAATTTAGTTGTAGATTCGGGTATAATTTCTGTAGCAATGCATGATTTTTTGATTTTTGGTTCGAGGTTATTAATGAATGACAAAGGCAATTAATAATATATGGAGATATAATTATTATGTTGTTTATTATTTGTTATTAAAATTACTACAATAATCGGCTGGTGTTATCACAACGTGTGAAAAAGAGACAATTATGCAACAACCAGTAGGTATGAGAGGGTAAGTGCTCCGTATTGCTCACACTGAGTCACGATACGCACAACAATTCATTATGATCACAATCTTCTTACTTATCATTAACATCTTCAACTTATCCCACCGAAATGGGGTCGGCACAGCATTGTCTTCCACTCTCCCCTGTGAGATGTCATTTCAGTATTCACACCTTTTCAAACATATCTTTTTTCACACAACCCATTCAACCCCTTTTTGAGTCTCCCTCTACTCTCACATCCGTCCACTTTCATACCCAATATCTTGTTTTAGATACATGATTTTCATCTCTTCTCATAATATCCTCGTACCATGCTAACCTATTACGCCTCAATTTCTCTGTCATTGATGCTATTTTCAAACTTCTAATACACTCATTCTTAATGTTATCCCTTTATATGTACATTTTGGTGGTGGTAGAGCCACACTGAAGCTATTACTGGTTTCAGCATGAATGGGTTGGCTCGCCCGGGGTAGTACCACCCTCTCATAGAAAACCGACGTGGAGTAACAGTGCTTGCATTGTTGCGTTCCGTTTGGTCAGTGAGAGCGCCGGAGGCCCACCTCCCCTCTCCTCTCCTCTCCCCTTCCCCCAAACACAGGCTGACAACGCACTTTCGACTCCCCTGGTGTTGTTAGTATCTATGGACGGTGGCGATCACTGAACATCAGTTGACCCACCTGTTCGTTTGCCTGCTATGACATAAAAAAAACATTCCATCTTTTAGGTTTGATGGAGAAGGAATCTGCTGTCAAATCGTTTAATAATTTTGTCAAAGATGTGATCACTAATCTCAAGGCATTACTGGACTTTGAAATTACCACGACTCTCTGACTTGTATCTAAATCATGACTGACAGATCTTTGTGACCTTTTATAATTATAATGATCATGCACCGCGTCAATGGAAAGAGGAATGCCTCGTATTAAATTGCGATCACCACTCTCTCTCTCTTTATATTGCTACTTCCAAATATCTTTGTACGAAACCGACAAGATTGGATAGAAAAGCTTATCAATTCTGCTTACATTACATATCCGTCTTAACATTCGCATCTCTGCTACATATATTTTTCTCTCATCCCTCTCTTTCGTAGCCCAGCACTCGGATCTATATAACACGACTGGCCTTATTATAATTGTATACAAGGTCCCCTTGATACGTACAACGATTATTCCTTTTATTATCTTTAATTAATAATTAAATACAAATGAAACTACGAGGTACAGCTAGTGATAAATAGGGACCAAAACGCGTGGGTGTTTGTAATGCGCATTTTAAAGAGCGCCTTCGTCTAAATTAATTCGTACGAATTTTAACGTGCATTGCAAAAGCGCGCTTGGGTATATACCGTTTTAGTGGATTGTACATAACTAGCAGACATTGGCAACTTCGTCTGCCTAGTATTTTTTTTTTAATTATAATACCAGACATTATCTCCTATAACAGTTTCTGTAGCTAATTACCGGACCAATATAACAATTTCAAGAAATGAGCTTACTACTTTCTCAAACGCCAGCAACGCATCTTTGATGCCCTGCATGTCGTAGATGCCAATAAATGTCGGTGATCACTTACCATCAGGTGAACCGCACGTTAGTTTGCCATCAATCGTATATAAAAAAATAGATTTTCAAGCTCACTCGATGCAAATTACGGCTAGTTCAAACAATATCGTTACAAATGGCCTATGTATTACTCTGATGTAGCTATGTCACTACATATTATAAAACAAAGTCCTTTGCCACGTCTGTCTGTCTGTTCGCGATAAATTCAAAAACTACTGAACGGATTTTCATTCGGTTTTCACCAGTAGATAAAGTGATCCACGAGGAAGGTTTAGGTATATAATTTGTCAAAGTTTTTTTTTATATCAAGGCAGGACAATACCCGCCAAACCCTCTAGTTTATAATAATAATAAGATGGAATTCATGTAATCTAACTTTATCCATTCAAACGTAGCGGAGCGTATTTCAAAGGAAGCAACTGCAAAATCTCTAACAAGTAACGGAAAATCCCTCTCAACTCCAGCTTCACTTGGTATCTAGAGCATCTACGCAGGGTTGATAAAAAGTAATGTAGTCTTGATCAGGTATTGGTTTATAACAGTTTCTATGAATAAAATGACACACAAGCGCGCTGGTGATAATGAGACACTACGCAGAAGACATTTGTGTCTTAAAGTAAAATAAGGCACTACCATCTCTCAACTCATCATAGTATATCAATTTCGGAAGCTTTTATTGGTTGAAAACCATCACTTTCTTTACACTTCATCGGTGTTAATACAAAAAAGGTAAATACGTATTGAATACTTCCTTTAAAAAGGTTTCGAATTAAATGCACCGCGGTCGCTGGATGTTCGCCATCTTGCTCTTTTGTCTCGCTTCGGTTACGTTAGGTTAGACTTGCGAAAAAGGATAACGCGAACTTGAAGGAGGATAACATCGTACAGGTTTTACCCATTGACATATAAAAACCAAAGACGCACAGTCTCGAATAAAAGTAGAGCTCAAAACCGTCCGCAAAAACTCCCTAATATACATACGTGGATATAGTTATGCGGTAAACTTATGATTTTGCAAATTCAACCAAACCTGAATGATTTAAAGTTGTTTTTACAAGGACGCAAGCGACGCGAGAATATTTCAAATGACTGCATAATTTTGAATTGTGTGCATATTTTATGCGGAGGGTTTTGAGACGTTGGGTGTGAATCTTGCGTTTTTATATACGTCAATGGTTTTTCCGTTTGACCAGAATCTCATCTGATGTTAAACGACGACATAACGACGACGCTTAAGACGGTAAACACGCCAAAACTAAAGGGGACTGACTCTCAAGCGTAGCTGCCGGAACACATAAGTGCTTAACATTACATAATATAAAACAAAGTCTCCTACCGCGTCTGTCTGTCTGTCTGTACGCGATAAACTCAAAAACTACTAAACGGATTTTCATGCGGTTTTCACCAGTGAATAAAGTGATTCATGATGAAGGTTTTAGTATATAATTTGTCAATGATTTTTTTATATTCAGGGTGGGATAACGTCTGCCGGGTCCGTTAGTTTATTTATAATCTTTATTTATAATTGGGGTTTGGTCACAAATTGACCATGTCACCCCAGTGATTAACAACAAAACAAAACAAAAACAAAAAAAAAATGTACACAAAGGATTAAGAATTTACCGGTTTTTCATTCCAACCATAACCAGCCTGTAAAGCATTCTTACTTCCTCGGATGTCAAGAAAGCAAGGATGGAATGTGCTCGGTGGCAGATTTTTTACTTTAAGGTAGTAGATAGCCAGACGGAGCTTACTAACGCAACCCCGGGACACTCCCATAGTGCGGCGTTGGTTGTCGTGGAGTTTTAGCCGGTTAAAGTCGCCGTATGGCACCACCCCTGCGTGGCAGCACAGAGGCTGGTGGTCGGTTCAGGTCGGACTCTCCCCCGGGGGCCTGACAGTCCATGATGGATTTTCTCTCCACGTTAAAAAAAAAAAAAAAAAAGGCGGACTTAGAAAAATCCCTATCACTGTCCTAATAATGCACACTCTTCGTATGCCAATCAATTAGATTTACACTTTGTGGCTTTAACTCTATTCCAGGTCTCATTGTTTTATTTTCACCCTGTACCTGAATCATGCGTACAATATAATAACGCATTCAGGGTGCTGATGGGCTTGCCGCGCTATTGCAGCGCCTCAGGCATGTTCGCGGAGGCGAGAATTGATGGCTTTCATGCCATCATGCGCAAGCGATCTGCCTCAATGATGCGTAGGGTACGTGCCAGCACCAACAGTATCCTGAATACTGTAGCAGACAGGTGGGACAGCTTCATACTGGGACATTGGGTACGCCTACACACTGTGGCGTTATAATAAATTATTATTCCATATGCATTATAGATGTAATTACTAACAATATTTTCTAAGTTGTGTGTATACTAACCAAATGGAGTTTTTTGTCTGCAATAAAACATTTTGATTTGATTTGAATCAGAAATCCACTATATTTCGAGTTTTACTAATAAAATTAACTTTTATTACTTAGTCCTGTCCTGATAATAAAAAAAACCTTGACAATTAACCTAACCCTTCCTCATGAATTACTTTATCTGCTGGTGAAAACCGTATAAAAATTCGTTCAGTAGTTTTTGAGTTTATCGCGTACAGTCAGACAGACAGACGTGGCAGAGGACTTTGTTTTATAGTATGTAAAGAAATAGGTATTCTTACTCGCTACATACGTCTGTCTGTCTGTCTGTCTGTCAACTGGCCAACGATTAAAACTTATTTTTTTCCATGCAAAAGATAACCGATCAAAAATGCTGATAAAAAAATCACCTGATTAACGCACTTCATTAATTTTTCTTCTCGCTAATCCCTGATCATTTTCCCTAGGACCCTAAAACTCTCCGATCTGAAGTGGGAACTTCACAATAATGGGCTCAAATAACGTACAAAAATGGTTACAGTTCTTCCAGCCCGTTTATTACCTTTAGCGTGTTTAGTATTAGTTGATAGTAGTAACTTCGTCTGCACCGTTTATTATCTGAATAATATATTATGTGTATACAGATTTAAAAAAAAAACATAACACCCCACAGTTTACACCAATCACTTTTCCACTGCAAAAGAACCTCCATCGCAAATTATTTAGCGATTATAAGAATTGTAGTTTCAAAATTTTTTAATAACTACATGTTATTACGGGATAAGATAAATACGCATTGAACACTTGTTAAAAAAAGTTTGATTACAAAATAGTGTCTTACCCTTGTTTAAAGATACACATGATTTGAAATTTAAACACAATGTAAATGTCGCCTAACACTTATCTAAACTGACAGTTCTTATTTTATTATCGTGTTTGCCGGCGATAGAGGTTTCGTAGTGAGTTATGGATTTCGTAGATTTTGCGGATGTTATTGATTTCAAGATGTAGAAGAATTAAGTAGTATCGAATAAGTAAAACTAAAAAAAATATATCGAAATCTATTCCGTAGTTTTTCAAGTGATGCACCCACATCGGCCAATATAATTTTATTTATTTAGAAAATTACTTGTGAATAGCTTTAAAAATATTCAACTAATGTTACATTCTAGAACAAATAGCAGAAAATAAATTAAAACAATATAAATTACTAAGAGAAAGGCAAATTTGTTACAAAGTACCAATAATATGTGCGCGTGATACACAAATAAAGCGTTTCGGTTAGCATTGCCAAACAGAATCCCACAATGTACGTCGTTAAACAATGCAGTGTAGTAGAACCCTACTTTCCTCGTGTTTTATATTAAAATACATTATTTTATTCATTATTATTATTGATCAGTATAGATAAAATGTCGCGCTGGTAAAATAAATTGTTGAATCGTTACTTTGTAACACTGTAAACATCATTTTTTTTAAAAAAAAACTAAAAAAACACGCTTTCATAAAAAATCCAACTAAAAAACAGAAAATAAAATTTAATAAATTTGGATTAAGAATAGTGTAAATTAGAAATAAATGTATATTTTTGTAAAAAGTGACAAAAAAATGATAAAAATACTTATATCTGGAGGTGGTGATATTAACAGTGACGCATCGCATGTCACTTCGTCTACGTCGTTTATTATCTTAATTGTTTTCTCAAATTGTTATTTTTTCTCAAATTTCTTAATCGTTCGTAATATCAAAGGGAGCGTTTTTGGCGAAAGCTCCTAGGCGGCTTGACTTTTTCAGACACTTCCAACGATTATTGTTGTATTTCTATCAATTTACACAAAATCTTGACAATTTATGTACTTACATCATCTTCGTGAATGACTCTATATATTAATGAAAACCGCATGAGATTCCGTTCAGTAGTTTTTGAGTTTATCACGAGTAGACAGACAGAGACAGGGACATTTGGTTTATTATATGCAATGATAATAATTGGTACAATCCTCTGTAGGCTTGTTAACAGCTCTGAACACAAATCTTAATATATATATTTCTTGTGTGCGTGTGTATGTGACTGAACTCCTCCTAAACGACTGGACCGATTTTGATGAAATTTTTTGTGTGTGTTCGTGGAGATTCGAGAATGGTTTAGATTGACAATTGGACTCGGTAGGTGGCGCTGCAGTTGACTTTTAGGATTTTTTTTATTATCAAGGCAGGACAACGTACGCCCGGTCCGCTAGTTTATATATAAATAGAAAAGATAAATAAAAACATTTATTTGCAACACACATAAGTAAATATGAAAACACATACAATTAAAAAAGAAAAAACATACACATAAACAATGAAAAATATAAATACAAATTGATGGCTAAGTGTGTGTGTGGCAAATGGGTCCCGAGTCAGCGTGTGTGCTGTTCGAGGTTAGTCGTTCAGCGCTGATTTTCACTCCGGACCCAGAGTGTTATGTGTGCACCGAGTGATGGTGTGCATATTAAATGTTATATAGTGTTTCGTGTGCTGACATTATATAAGTTTGAAAAAAAAAATAGTAATAGAAGTTTAATATGAAATATGAGATAATAAGTACATATATATTAATAACTAGCCGACCCGTGCCCACTTCGTTGTACGGTAATAGGCATTATCAAGCTACAACTTTTCTCTAGAACTCAATTATATATATCTCATAATTAAGGCAACGTTCGTAAGAAACGTTTTCGTTCGACCATTTTTCTCTAACTCCCCAGATATTACCTCCTACAACCTCACAAACTTTACCTCTTTATAATAATAATAATAATAATAATATAATTAATTAATAGCTTCTGCTCACGACTTCGAACGCGTGGAATAGTTATTTTGGGCTAAGACGCAGCGGAAGCTCTCAAAAGGAAAAAATACCCCGATTTTAAAACATTTTTCATTGTTGCTGCGTTCCTATTGGTTTTAGCGTGATAATATGTAACTTATGACACTCATAAATAACGTAGCTTTCTATTGGTAAAAGAATTTTCAAAATCGGTTTAGTAGTTCCTGAGATTACCCCCTACAACATCACAAACTCGCAAACTTTACCTCTTTATAATATTAGTATATAGATTAAAGCCCCTGCCCGCGACTTCGTCCGCGTAGTAATAGCTACTACTCTGGGCTAACGCTGACACACAGCAGAAGCTCTCAAAAAAAAACATCTCGATTTTGAAACATTTTTCATCTGTGCTCCGTTCTTATTGGCCTTAGCGTGATGATATATAGCCTATAACCATTCTCGATGAATGAGCTATATAACACTGAAAGAATTATTCAAATCGGACCAGTAGTTCCTGAGATTACCCCTTACAACGCCACAACGTCACAAACTTTACCTCTTTATAATATTAGTATAGATAGGGAACAATGAATATATAAATACAGACACACGTACATATATATATACATACATATAAATAAAAATAGAAAGTCGTAGAATAACAGGCTAAGTTATTTGCATTGAAAGTAGAAAAGTTTTAAACTTTGAGCTGAAAGCAAATAAGGATATAGAATTACGGATAGGTGGGGGAATATTGTTCCAGCATTTTGTGGCCTGGTATCTGAAGCTCCCTCGAAAGACAGTGGTTTTGTGCTTAGGAACTCTTAGACAACTTAAGTTAGTACGATTCCCGACTCTCCTTTGTTGGCCTAACCACTCAAGTTTGTTGTACATGTATGTCGGATATTCGGATTTTACAACTCAGAAGAATAGTTTAGAGAAGTATCACTTATAACGTGCCTCCATTTTTAAAATATGTGCGTCATTTAGATACATATTTATTACATTATATGCATAACATCGAGATAACCGAATGATAAATAAATACAAATTGCCTATAATAATTTTGTAGCTTTGCAATTTTACACCTACATTCAGAGCGGCCAAAAAGCTCGATTGGGACTTTGTCTAGTGTACGCAAAATACAGTGAAAATACATTTTTATCCTTTTTTTTATAAATTATAATAGGAAAACGGATCACCTGTTGTTAAGTGATCACCACCGTCCATAGACACTTGTAACACCAAGTCGCAAGTGCGTTGTCAGTCTGTGTCGAGGGAGAAGGGGAATAAGAGATGGCGGAAGGGGAGATGAGATAGTTCTCCGGCGCTCTCACTGACATAACGAAACGCAACAATGCAAGTACTGTTACTTCACGTCGGTTTTCTGTGAGAGGGTGGTACTACCCGGGGCGAGTCGACCCATACTGAAACCAGTAATAGCTTCAGCGTGACTCTACCACCCAAAGATCTATCATCCATTAGAGAACCTATAAAATTGGGGTCATGGGGTCTTTCAAGCGCAACGTAAAGAGATACTTACGCAGGCCGGCATGTCAGCGGCGACCGGCAATGGATAGTATGTCTCTCGGTGGCCGCCATTGTTTTTGGATTGTACTGTGCTTACCATCAGGCACAGTACAGTCATTTTGCCGAGCTACAATAAAAATAAAATAATTCAAGTTAAATATATTTTTATAGGAATTACAAGTATTATTATTCTCCAGTAAAGAATTCAGTTTAAAAGTAAAAAGTAGACATAAGTTAGATTTACATTCTTATTATATGTTAAGAGATTACATAATTATTCTAATTAATAAGAAAATTTACTAAAGATAAAGAGAGACGAACTTCTTAGCTTCATGGATTACCGTGGGGTGGGGTTATGTGTGGAAAGGGGGAAATTCAAGAAATTTTAACAGGGTGTGTTTATAAAGCTTTTAAAACAAACAAACTTTCCTTCTTTATCTTAAAAAAAAATAAATAGAAGATATGTTATTGTCTGCATCCTTTGTAGAATGTTTTATAACGCTAATTATTAAAAATAATAAATTAAAAATTTAAGAGAGAAGGTATGGAAAATAAGATGTAATAATATGAATGAGGATGAAATAAGGAATGAAAGAAGAGAAAATGAGAAAAAATTTATAAAGAATGTGTAAAAAAAAAAGAATAAATTTAATAATTAAATAAAAAAAACACTAATTCTCAAATAAATTAAACAAAATTATAAGAATAAAAAAGGGAAAAAAAATAAAATAAAAAAAAAAAAAACAATAAGCTCACTGGTAGCGTGTTCGAACAGCGCATCCAGGGTTAATAGTTAGCGTTATAAAACATCGAAAGGAGCAGACAAACAGCCATATTGATTGTAAATCACTGTGCCATGATTCTTGTGAAAAAAGGTGTTCCAGGAATAAGTAAAATACATTTCAATCATTTAAAGAAAAGTCTGTCTGTTTGTTTGAACACGCATGAACAATAACATAAAATATGTCTTCGAGTAACATTTAGTCTTCTTAGTTTTATTAAAATCGGTTCACTCTACCAAAAGTTATTGCAATTTGAATGACGACGCGATTTAAGTACGAGAGAAAAGTAGATAGTAATTAGATGATTGATGATTTTATTAATGTTTTTTCTATTGTATTTTATTTCACAGCTAGTTTTACAATAAAAGCCATGTCTAAACAAAATAAATTCAATTTTGCAATGGCCTATCATGAACAAGGAAATAAGAAAAATACCAAGTACCTTCAATAAGTAAGCAAATATCGCTTCATTGTTATCAGCCACATCTTCGTTTAACATCAGGTGTAATTGTAACTTGATTCCAATAAAAAATAAAACTCTCGTATGAGCTTACTCACAACCCTGGACATATTGATAAGTGCCTTCAGATTAGAATCTATTGTGTGGAACTAGTTCATTTATGTCATCACATGCATGCTCTGTGGACTATCAAGCTACAATGAAACTATTAACAACGATTCAACTGCCTTCACGCTTCAATTCATCACACCTTTAGCGTCCCAAACATAAGTATAGATCTCTCTAAACTCAGCCGTTTGTCGCGCGAAATTCTAAGTCAGTTTTGCAAACTATTGTCATGTCTTGATCAGTATAAATAGTTGAAATGTTTTCGAGATGTCACCACTTGAATTTCATCTCCGAATCCACGAGTCGTTCGGAAACTGCCACAGGTTTGTGTTCATTCTACTGTTTAGAATTTAAATACGGCTTTAAATTTTATTCGATCATTTTCTATGTATTGTAATGTCTTGAACTTTCCTTAGCTTTACCGTTGAGGAACTAAGTATTTCACTTTATTATGAATAGAATTATTTTTGGAGGATACTGTATCAATATATAAGTTATTTAAAATTGCTTTAGTATTCAAATCTTTGAAAAAAGAGTTGATTATTTTTCAATCAGTAATATTACTAGAGTATATTGTTCAAAATTATTTCATCTCGAACAACGTATTATAAATGAACAAAAATAGTTCTTATAGCTACAATTAAAAAAAAAATACAATCGCTATTATATTTCAAAGGATGGAAGGATAATTTAGTTTTATTATTAAATTTTGCCCATATTTTCCAAATAAGGTCCATTACGTTTTATTTACCAAGAGATTACAAATAAACGTAACGTTACGGAAATGCTTAAAATATAATTAGTATTTTGAAAACTTAACGTAGGTATGTGAATAAATATAAATAAAAAAAAAATAACAGTAGGTGCAACTTTATTTTAAAAAAAAATAGTAATTTTTCCACAATAAGAATTTCTCTTTCGACAGGTATATGAACCGTCTATTTCTTCGAACAAAAATGAAGGTAAATAAATAATTATGTACTAATTACTAAACTTTAATTGTTGATTTAAATGCAAATTGCATCAAATTTGTGACCACGCATTATTTTAATGCACCAATGCATTACTTATATTTGTATTTATAGAACGCAAGAACACATCTATTAATAGTTTTTAATAGTTTCTTCTATATGAATAGGTGACGGTTCAATGGTTAGTGAGTTCGGAATCCGGGTCAATTGACGTAGGTTGGAATCCTTGAGGTTTCGTAAACTTTCAGTGAAGGAAAGTATTGTGATGCAACCATACGTTGGTGATATGGCTTTTTCTCAGCGCATCTAGCTAGCCACCACCCTCTAGTTGAAAATCTCTCTCCAAACACTTATGAGTGTGTTCTAGCAGCTACACTTAAGTGCCAGTCCCTCTCAAGTTTAGTATGTTCACTATCTTTGACCATTTCTTCATTTAACATCAGGTCAGATTGTGGTCAAACGAATTCAAAGCTTTATTACGGACGAATTATACTTTGTTTTTTGTATTTAATAGTATAAACAAAAAATACACAATACAAACGATAAAAATTTAAAGTTGATTGATTTAAAGAAATGTCATCTTTTCCAGCTTGTGATTGGAATATGCTTACTGTCGATCGTCGCAGCTGAACCTCCTGTAAGGTATGTGCTATATTCAAATATTAAAATTGTTTTGTCAAAACTGTATATAAAATATGGTTTTTTTTTTTAATATAATTGATTTTATCTATACATATAATAAGAATGTAAATCTAACGTGTCCGTAAATTATAGATTTTTGTAAAAAAATGTTGTAGGTGTCTAGGAATAAGTATAAAATACATTTCACTCGTTTTTAGAAATGTCTGTATATCTGTATGTTTGTTTGGACACGCCTCACGTCAAATACTGCGTTCATTTTTTTATTTCATAGTAGGCAAACGAACAGTTTGGTCACCTGATATTAAGTGATCCACACCGTCCACAAACACTAACAACACCAGGGGAGGCGCAAGTGAGTTTCAAGCCTTTGGGGGGAAGGAGAGAGGAGGTGGGCTTCCGGCGCTCTCACTGATCGAACGAAACGCAACAAAGCAAGCACTGTTACTTCACGTCGGTTTTCTATGAGAGGGTGGTACTACCCCGAGCGAGCCGGCCCATTCATGCTGAAACCAGTGATAGCTTCAACGTGGCTCTACCACCTCTTAAATATTCGTGTTCATGATAAAATCTCTTCAAAAAAATAATAAAGCATATCTTCGAGTAACATCTAGTCCTTGTTTTATTAAAATCCAATCGGCCTATCAAAAGTTATTGTAATTTTAATGACAACACGACTTAAATACGAGAGAAAAGTAGATAAGTAAATGAACTTTCACATGACTTTATTAATCACTGTTTTTTACATAAAATTCCACGCAGAAGAAGTATGTATTATATATCTCAATATTTTCATTACTATAATTGTATTTAAGTATATCTGATAAATTGTTAATTTTCAGTGAGAGTTACTCTGCACCAAGAACAAGCTATGATCAAAGTATCGGCTATGCTCCCCAAAGGACTATTTCGCCAGAATACGGACCACCTCAACCTATCAGCAGAATTCGTAATACCTTGTCTTCAGAATACGGACTCCCAACAGCCAAATCTGGTTCCAAACTCTCTTCATCATACGGTTTGCCATCACCACGAATTTCTCACGAATACGGTGCACCAAATACTAGACCTTCTCTTTCTGAAAGCTTGTCAAAAGATTCTGTGGGCTATAGTGCCCCACACTCTCAAAATTCTCCATCCGAAACTTACAGGGCTCCTATCACGAGAGGCGGGTTGTACCAAGGTAGTATATCTACACAAGGTGCTCAATCGTATGCATCAAATTATTCACCGTCATCACAATATGGAGCACCAGAAAACAGAATTCTTTCAAAACAATACGGAGTTCCTACACCAAGGCTGATTTCTTCTAGGTCATCTCAAAAACTATCCTTACGTAACCAACTCCAGGCGAAACAAGTTCTGTCCCAAGAGTATGGAGTACCATCGAATAGGATTAACGACATTTCTCAAAGTTACAATACTCCGAAGGTTTCTCTGAAATCGTATTCTTCACAGGACTTACAGCAAAGTTATGGCGCTCCCAAAACTAGTCAAATTCAACATAACGCTCCCTTGCCCTCTTCTTATGGTGTACCTGATAGTATAATTACGACAGATTATTCCCAAGATGTTAAACCGATTTCTCAAACGTATGGAGAGCCAAGCGGTAGGGATTTGTCAGAGACCTATGGTGCACCAGCTACTGGAAATTCTTTTGAACCGTATAAAGCACACAGTAAATCTACTGACTTAAAAACAAATGCGGTCTCTGCATCTTATAGCTATGGCAGGTAAGTGATTCTTCTAAATATGATTTGAAAAATAATTTAAACTGAGTCTATTTAAATTGTTGTGTCGTCTTTAGTGACGCTCGCGTTCATCTTAGCTTTAATAATCTGTTAAATAAATAAAAGTCCTTAAATATATTAAAAAAAAAGTAATTTAAAGCTTTACAAGTTTTAAAAAAACTCCCTTATCCAAAGTACAATTTGCTTTTGTACCAAAGTTACGAGTAATCAAATTAAATAACAAAGAATATTGTATAAAACGTTGTTCCAATATTAGCTATGCCTTCAGATATAAAAAAATATATTTCTTATGCTTGATCTGAAACTGAAGCGATGATGGCATAGTTGATAGTCTATTCGGACACTGCGACGATGGACATAGGTTCGAATCTTAGCAACTGAGTCGAAGCTTCCGGCTTTTTTTTTTGTTTTCCAGCTTTATTGACAGCTTCCTTTCCGCATTGCGTGTGTGTGAAGCTGTCACTTAAGCATCTTCTTATAAAAAACTAGCTTATACGTGCCCACTTCGTTGGGTGATAATAGGCATTAGCAAGCTACAACTTTTTTCTAGAACCCAATCATATATCTCTCATCGTTAAAGCAGCGTTCGTAAGAAACGTTTTCGTTCGACCATTTTTTCTCCGACTCCCCAGATATTACTTCCTACAACCTCACAAACTTTACCTCTTTATAATATTAATTTATTAATTAATAGCTTCTGCCTAAGACTTTGTACGCGTCGAATATTTATTTTGGGCTAACACGCAGCGGAAGCTCTCAAAAGGAAAAAAAAACTCCGATTTTAAAACAATCTTCATTGATGCTACTCTCCTATTGGTCTTAGCGTGATGATATATAGCCTATGATATTCACAAATAACGTGGCTTTCTATTGGTAAAAGGATTTTCACAATCGGTTTAGTACTTCCTGAGGTTACCCCGTACAATGTCACAACGTCACAAACTCACAAACTTTACCTCTTTATAATATTAGTATAGATAATGGACTGATTAATCATATGTATCAGCATTTGTCAAATATTAAAGTATATTTTTATTTTCATTTTACAATCTCAAAATATTATTTAAAACTCAAAGCTTATATTTCCATGTATCTGTGAATTCAGGTCTTCTCTGTCCGCGAAATACGGTGCTCCTTCTGTGAGCGATTCTATGCCGTCGGACAATTATGGAGTTCCTGAGCAATACAACGCATTACCCAATGGCTATGGATACGCTAGAAACAGCTTAGATGATCATGACAACGTGAGTTTGTATATACATATTACTTACTAGTACTTACTTACTTAATACTTACTACTTGGTAAAGGCTATTATTAGGGTGGTTAGATATGTGAACGTTGGTGATGTCTGGAATTGACTCCTCTCTCTGCGTATCCACTAGGAACGAATTGTAACGTTAATGTATTTTAAATTTAAATATATGCATGTGTTTTTGAAGTGAAAACTTATCTAGGCACATTGAGCGGTATTTTTGGCAAGAGTTAAATTATAGTTCCGCGTTATGACATGCTAGTAAGCGTGACCAACCGTAATATAGATATTTTGTAGCTTATCATACATTTGATTTATTAATGACTTTATAAAAATGTATATAATTATTCCTCCGAGTGCCAATTGATATGTAAATCGCACTAATGTTAATAATGTGAATAAACAAATTCTGAATTTTTAATATTGCCCCATTCACACTATACTAATTAATATGAAAATTCAAAAGAGAACACATTTATTTCATTGGTTTGAGTTTGACATTTCTCTTCTGTCGGCAGTTCTTATGACTGCTTCGATGTTTTTTTAATTATTATTTACTAGCGGGCCCGGCAGACGTTGTCCCGCCCTGATTAAAAATAAATCCTTGACAAATTATATACCAAAACGTTCCTCATGAATCACTTTATCCACTGGTGAAAACCACATAAGGATCCGTTCAGTAGTTTTTGAGTTTATCGCGAACAGACAGACAGACAGACGCGGTAGGGGACTTTGTTTTATACTATGTAATGATTACTGCAGACTCGTGGTCCGCACCTTTTTTTCTAGCACCTTCGTTTATTTTATTGATCATGTTAAAAATCGTTTAAATGCAAACAACTATTATTATTATTTTACTTAACTATTATACTTCAGATTTTTAATTGATATTATTTAATTATTTTTTATTCATTATTTATTTATTTAATAGTTTTATTGATGTATATTGGAAAGATAAACCCGATCGAATTTCTTGCCGTTTCTTCTCGATGACTGAGTTGTTTGGTAGTTTTGACGTTCGTAAGCGCTTTCTTAAACCCTAAACTAAATAAAGTATTTTTAATTTTTGACTTTGCCATACTATATTAAACCCACTATTTGCCAGTTTCTTGTCAATGTTATTTTGGATACCTTCACTTCATAACTCTTTCTAGGCTTAGCGTATCACAGTGGTTATATTGCCATATAAGATCAGGTAAGATTACTGGACAAATATAATCTGATTAGCTTTTGCTCGCTGCTACGCTCCTGTTAATGTTCAGTATAAACTATATCTTTTCTCGACAAAATATACTCTATATCCTTTTTTGGACTCTTGACGATGTATACGCAAAACTTTATCATGAACGGTTCAGCAGTTAAGACGTGAAAGCGTGATAAACAAACTCACAATCTCATTTATAATATTAGTAAGGATAAACATTTATAAATCTCTCTAAACTTTAATGTGCATTTATAAGTTTTTATTTCTATCGTGTGGTCATAGGTACACACACATTTTTTTTTAATTACAGGAACCCGCAAGCTACGATTTCGGATACAAGGTCAATGATTACATCAGCGGCAGTGATTTTGGTCATACCGAGTCGAGGCAAGACAACAGGGCTGAGGGAACATACTTTGTGGTACTGCCAGATGGAAACAGACAGGTAGAAGCATTTTCTAAAAGGGTACTTAAATATAAGTGCTAATTGTTAAGTGCAACTGTATAAAAAAAATATTAACATTTGCTCTAGACTTTCATATTAATACTAGCTTGTGCCCCCGACTTCCTCCGCGTTGATTAGTTACTTTGGGCTAACGTAAAAAAGAACCGAGATTTTGAAACATTCTTCATTGGTGCTCCGCTCCTATTGACCATAGTCTTCGATATATAGCCTTCCTCGATAACTGAGCTATTTAACACTGAAAGAATTTTTCAAAACGGACCAGTAGTTCCTGAGATTAGCGCGTTCAAGCAAACATACTCTTCAACTTTATTATGTTAGTATAGATAGATGTGCCCGCGACTTTGTCCGCGTGAAACCTTCTGTAAAAAACAGCGATTAATAAAGTGATCCGAATGTATTAAGTCCATTTACTTGTCTACTTTTCTCTCGTACTTAAGTCACGTCCTTATTAAAATTACAATAACTTTTGATAGAGTGAACCGATTTTAATGGAACCAAGACTAAATGTTACTCGAGGATATGCTTTATTATTTTCTTTATCATGAACGTAGTCTTTTAGCAGTGATGTGTGTTCATACAATCAGACAGACATTTCTAAAATTGATGGAATTGTATTTTATTACTTATTCCTGTAACATGTAACATTTTTTTTACAAAAATCTAAAAGTACAGACACATCAGATCTACATTCTTATTATATGTCTAATATAATCGGTGTCTTTAATATTAAATTTTATATCAGGTCGTTGAATACGAGGCCGATGAACGTGGCTTCAAGCCCAGGATATCAGTGGAACCTGCTGAGGGGTCTGCTTTGGGAGGTTACGATGACAACGCATCGGATCTCGCCAAATCTGAAGACGGACCTTATTAATTCTCTATTATTCTTTGCGACCAAAGTTCGTTCACACCGAAACGTTAAAACTCGTCAAAAACAAAAAAAAAGTGAGATGATATTTAGTAAATGACAATAAATTTAAATTTATGATTTATATTACAACGATTAACTTTCTAACTCTTTATCGTAATTCGTAGTTGTTTTGGTGATATAAATAATTCTATAGATGTTGTTTGTCTGAATTTAAAATTATGTAATTAAATATCTTCAACAAAAACGTCGAGTATGAACGAACTTTACGAAGATTATAAAAACTCTCTTTGTTTAGAAAAAAAACCGACGTGATATTATATTTTCATTTATTTATTAATATTTTATGCAAGTTTGTAAAAAGTAAAAAAAAATGTTTAAATAATTAAGAATTCCTAATTTGAATATACTTTTAAAAATATTGTGATCGATTTTTCTTTCTTGAAAGTAATTTCATAATGGAATTTCACAAACACATTTATTATAATTTTAGAAGTGATACATATGTTATAACAATAAGGCATTAAAAACTAAATACAAAGAATATCGATTTTAGATAATAATGAAAACAAATGAAAGTACTGTGATTGGTCAAATATTATTATACACTAGTGGGCGCCCAGCAGTCGACATTCGACCATAGTTCATTGAATTTTTAAAGTGTGAACTTTATTAGGGTTCTTTTATCAAAGGGTATATATAGCCTCTATAATCAAAGGCTTTCGTCATGCCTATTCAGTTATTAGCCACTTTTTTTTAAATTATATAAATATTTAAAAAAATCGATGTCTAAATGAAAATTGAAATTAATTATAAATTTGAAACAAAAAAGATGTTTTTAATACTATCATTAACTTTTGAAAATGAATTCATGTTTGTTCATAATTCATCATCAACTGTACTAAATATAATTGACACATCAAGTTGAACTGCATCATTGTAACCGCGGAGATGTAAGTCATGGATGACTTTCATGACCAAACAAAATTTGTTATTTTGATTTTGCAAAGTATTTTTTCGCGAATTTTTTTATTGAATCAACATTTGAAGTGAGTACATCATAAAGAAATACTAAATATTAAAATATTGACACTGACTTTGGAAAGATTGCTTTACTCCTATGGCAACATGAAGCAAAGTAACATGAAGTGAAAGCAGTCCGTCCTGTCACCTAAAAATTTTGACATTCAATAAAATCAAAGAGAATAATAATTATTTCAGTAGTTCCATAAATTTACTAAAGATAAATTATTTATCAATTAATATTAATGTATATTACGAATTTACATATTATATTATTCTAAAAATAACCTACAATTTGACCAGTTGATTTTAAAGGGTATATTGTAAGGCATGCAACGTCAGTCATGTTAAAAATATGTAAAAGGTAAAATTGGAACGTAAGATGGATGAAGGATGTTCGCAAAGTTCTTTTTCATTTACATGTGTGTATATGTTGTGTAAAATTCAAGCAGTAGTGTGAGTAATGTATATTTTAATTAATTTAATATGCTTGTAATGCATTTTATATAAAAAAATAGCTTTGTGCACTTATCTGCCATATAAACTTTAACTATGCTAAATTTCAAGTTCATCCGTTCACGCAATTCGCTTAAAAAGGGGTACAAGGTTTTGGCTTCACGTATCATTACATAGTATAAAACAGAGTTCCCTACCTCGTCTGTCTGGCCGTGTGTTCGCGATAAACTCAAAAACTACTGAACTGATTTTCAAGCGGTTTTCGCCAGTGGATACAGTAATTCATGAGGAATGTTGTGGTATATAATTTTCACGGATTTTTTTATAATCAGGGCGGGACAACGTCTGCCTGGCCCGCTAGTTAATATATAAGATATGTTATAATATCATTGTTGAATGTAGAATGAAAAAGGGTAATTGGAACGTAAGAGTAAAAAAAATACATACAGTCGAGCATAGCAACCTCCTTCGCAACCTTTTTTGAAGTCCGTTATTGACGGATGTCAAAATGTCTTTTTTATTTACATATGTGTATATGTTGTGTAAAATTGAAGCAGTAGTGTGAGTAATGCATATTTTAATTAATTTAATGTAATTCTAATGCATTTTATATAAAATAAATAGCTTTCTGCACTTCTCCTCCATATAAACTTTAACTATGCCAAATTTCACGTTCATCCGTACGCGCAATTCGCTTAAAAAGGGATACAAAGTTTTGGCTTCACGTTTTAATATATAAGATATACAATTTTCATTCGTTAAGCACATGGTTTTTAAATCTCGTGTTGACGTTTCAACAGCTCTGACAGTTTAGGTAGCTTTGGTTGCTATTTTATATACTACTAGCGGGCCGGCAGACGTTGTCCCGCCCTAATTATAAAAATATCCTTAACAAATTAAATACCAAAATGTTCCCCATGAATCACTTTATCTACTGGTGAAAACCGCATCAAAATCCGTTCAGTAGTTTTCAGTAGTTCGCGAACAGACAGACAGACGCGGTAGGAGACTTTGTTTTATACTATGTAATGATAACTAACAATCTATACGAGTATACAGGGTGGAATTTTTTAATGCCACCTGGAGGGAAAGTACTCTAAGTAATAGAGATAGCAAATTTTACTCCAAAGAAACATTTCTTTATTTTTAAAACTGCATTCAAAGATTTTCGAAAATTCTCTTGCTTCACCCGGGAATCTGTATAAATGACACCCTGTAATTTTATTGCATCGATCGTTAGGGTCAATCACAAGGATGAAATCTCTCTACTCTAACATACTTGGTAAATTTAATGAAAGGAAAACCATTTTTTTTATTACTTATAAAAAATGGTAAACTAACTAATTATTTGCACAAAATGGGCTCCATTTCCTTGGATACACAAATTTATTCTTTTAACAAATTCTTTTCTAGTAACCTTTAATAACGTGTTGTGGTGAATATTATAAATCGTTTTCTGAACTTCGTCTCTCAACTCGTTTACACTCGCATAAGATTTAATGGAAATTTTATTTTTTACATATCCCTACAAAAAAAAATCTAAAGGGGTGAAATGTGGTGATCTCGCAGGCCATCTGATTGTGCCGTTTGTACCAATCCAGGTATTAGAGTGGTTATTAATGTAGGAAGTACTGATTCTACTGTTGTGGAGCACCATCTTGTTGTATAATTATTTGGTTTCGCTTTTCATCGGGAAAGCCACTTAACTAATTTCTCAAGAGGTTCAGTATTTCAAGATACTTGACAGTGTTTAAGTGACCTTCATACACGTGAACTAAAACAACCATATTACTCATAATTCCGAACCAAACGTTGAAAGAAAATCTTACTTGACTATTAGTTTCACGAACACGAACAGGATTCACTCGAGAACAATAGTGATTATTGCGGTTATTGTACATACCATTATTGCTGAAGTTGATTTCGTTAGACCATACAATGTTGCTCAAAAAATTAGGGATACGGTCAATTTCTCTCAGCATGCTTTGACAAAATTGTAGTCGTCTCTCACAATCTCCAGGATGCAATTTTTGCACCAACCGACCATCACGATAACATTTAAACTTAGACTTTTTCAGCACTTTAAGTACGCGAGTGTGGGTGGTTCCAATTACTTCGGCAGCTTCTCTGCTTGAAACTTTCGGAAATGCTTCGAAGTATGTTGAAACATTTAGATCAAAATCGTTATTGTTCTGCTGAAGAGTTTGCCGCCGACTTTTGTAACTGCCCGTATTCTTTAATTTTTCTACCATTCTCTTCAATACGAACCGAGATGGTGGCCGTCGGTCTCGATATCTTTCTCCATACCACCGCAGAGCTAGCTTCACATTTTTGTTATTTAAAAAATAAGCTTCCATTAAATCAAATTGTGCTTGATAAGCCATTTTTACCACGAGACAAATATGAAATGATTTGTGAAACAATGACATATGAATAACAAATGACAATATATTTTCTAATGTAACATTCCATATTTAAAACTACCTCATACACGCAGTTATGTCGCATCTAAGAAAGTAGTTTGCATTACAAACACGTGCTATTGCAATCGTCTTATCTAAATAGTACTTAATTTGTCATTTTAATTGATAAATAACGTCAATAATAAATTATTAATTGCTAACATAATTAAACAGAAAAAGACGGATCTTTGATATTTCGGTAAAAGTGCTTTAACTTGACTCATTGAATTTATAAGTACAGATTTCATGGTTTTCCTTTCATTAAATTTACCAAGTATGTTAGAGTGATGTCATCCTTGTGATTGACCCTAACGAACGATGCAATAAAATTACAAGGTGTAATTTATACAGATTTTAGTCGGTTCGATTCCCGGGCGATTTCGAAAATCTTTGAATGCAGTTTTATTTCTTTTCAAAAATAAAGAAATGTTTCTTTGGAGTAAAATTTGCTATCTCTATTATTTAGAGTACTTTCCCTCCAGGTGACATTAAAACATTCCATCCCGTATATGATTAACGACGCGTCGATAGCTCGTTGCTGGCTAAAGCCTGAGTGTCCACTGTTCAGTAGGACTCTTGATAAAATATCGATATTAATTACTAATATACTTTTGGACGATATATCGATAGTTCGATATAAAAATTTGGACATCGGCGGTCGATATTGTTTATTATATACATGTTCTATATAAACATGTTCATCATCTGCTTACCCTTATCCCACCTAGGTAGGGTCGATACAACATGTTTTCCTTTTCCACTCTCCCCACTCACCTTTTATACACATGTCACTTTTCACACACTTTATCCATACCTTTTTCGGTCTACCTCTACTTTTATATCTGTCCTCCTTCATACATCTAGTTATGTCTTACATCTCTCTTTATGACATGCCCGTATCATGCTAACCTGTTACTCCTCAACATCTCTGTCTCTGCTGATATTTTCAAACTTCATCTGATATATTCATTTTTATTCTTAGTGATTCGAGTTACACCGCACATTCATCTTAACAATCGCATCTCTGCCGCTTGCAGTTTTCTCTTATCCGTTTCATTCGCAATCCAGCACTTAGATGCATACAGTATGACAGGTCTTATAATAGTTTTATACACCTTCCCCTTGAGCTTCAAAGGCATTGGTTGGTCGCAAGATACCCCAAACGTCTTTCGCCATTTCCTCCGCATCCTGCATTTATCGCATTCCTCGCGTCATTTTCTACGCTGCCGTCGTTTTGGATCAATGAATCGAGATACCAGAATTTGGAGAAGGCTAGTAATCGTAACCTTAGTAGTCAAACAGCTGAACATACAAAGTAAAGAGTATTTTGAAAAACTCTTTCTGAAAAATGTTGGTAGACATAATTATCTCTTTTTTTTTTTTTTTTTAGATCGGGGAAAAGACAGTATAGTGTGTGAGGGTAAGAACAGAATAAAATAAAAAAAAAAAATTTATATTATAAGAGGCAAACGAACAGGCGGGTCACCTGATGTTAAGTGATCATCGCCATCCATAGACACTATCAAAACCAGGAGAGTCGCAAGTGCGATGCAAGCCTGTGTTTGGGGGGTGAGGAGGGGTATGATGTGGGGGAAGTGGAAGGGGGAGGGGGGTGTTGCTCCAGCGCTCTCACTGACCGAACGAAAAGCAACAATGCAAACACTGTTACTTCACGTGGGTGTTACTGTGGGTCGGATGGTACTATCCCGGGCGAGCCGACACATTCATATTGAAACCAGTAATAGCTTCAGCGTGACTCTAATAGAATATGACAATATTGACAATGACAATATTGATGACAACTACGATCAATATTTAAATAACGTTTGTGCAAGTGGCCCTTAGAACTGTAATGTAACATTTTAAAACATTTATGGTATAAATTGTCTAACAAATATACTGGATTAAAAACTGTAAAGCATTCTTAAGCTGAATAACAATTGTATTTTGTTTTAATAAAGCCGGTATATCGATATTTTTTTCAATATACCAAACTCGGATATTGATATTTAAAAAAAATTTGATATCTCGAAATCCTATATTTTTAACGGACGAAAAAAACGGAACAGGTTCTCAAGTCGACGCGTATATATTTTTTAAATGTATGACCACGTGTAAGTTTTTACGAAGTAAGCCGATTTAAAAAAAAACTTTTATTATTGGAAAGGGTATGCCCAGAAATTGGTCCCATCTAAATCATCTAAAAAAAATTCAACCCTAAGGGAACAGAGAATTATTGATTGTTCGCTCACTCATTATATCTATACCCACGCATAACTTTTGACAGAATAGTACGAAAAAAATGAAAAGCAAAAAATAATAAATCTATTTTTATTAAACTTAATAACTAAGTTCTTAAACTGATGTAAGTATACCGAAGTAATTTTGACTCGGCGCCAAACAATCAATGATCAAAATCACTAAATTACCTTAAATCACGTGTGTGCCCGTTCGGGTTGCTGTCTCGCTGATATTAACTTCGTAAACACTCGGCATTTTCCGGCCTAGGGCATGTCACGATACGCCGCCGCCGCGCATCACTTTTTACGTAATTTGCTTGTATGGCGCCGACTTAAAATTACTTAGGTATATTTACATTAGTTTAAGATCTTATTATTAACAAGTTTTTATTAATAATATCAACAACCCTACTGTCCAGTGTACCGTGTGCGTAAGAGCGCGAGGGTGATGTTTCGGTGCGGGTAGCCGGGGTGTGTCGACGCGTCCGGGTTTCACGTGGTGTCGTCACGTGTAGACCCGCATGCAGGCGTGCGGGGTGAGGGCCATAGATAAGACACTATATACTGAGAGTGAGGGCTGCTTGCAGAATACGTTACGACATTGGCCGTAACCATAGAGTAACAAACCTGATGGAAGCGGTTTCATAATTCTATGGCCGTAACAGTCCCATTTGAGCTATTATTTTGAAATGCTAGTTTTCCAATAATAATGATTGGTCGATTTCTTTTATCGGCTAAATATGATAAATCGCATTTATTGAGTAGGTATAATTTCTTAGGTCGTTACAATAATAGCAAAAGTTATCGCATGTGAAAAAAATTATCATTTAATTTCAAAATGGAAAGGCATGCTAAGTAAAAATCGCAATCATTCTCACTGCATTCGCATAATCACATTGACCAGCATCTCGGGCGATATCGCTGTAATTTCTACTCGTATATTGTCTTTGAGCTCTTCAATGGTCTTCGGACTGTTGGCACAAACTTTATTCTTCAAAAATCCCCACAAGAAGAAGTCCGGTGGCGTCAAATCCGGGAACGTTGGTGGCCAGTCAATATCGCTTTTTCTCGACACCACACGTCCCGGGAAGTTCCGATGCAAAAAGTTCATGGTTGATAGCTTCTTTAGGTGTGTAACGATGCATGGCTGAAATTGTACTGAAAAGAAGTCTCTAAAACGCGTTCAAACACGCAGATCGGTTGAGACTTGTCGAACATGTTCAATTGTTTCACCTGTGAGGATGGCGCACCCCATACATATACCTATTGTATACAAAATGTCATCAAAACCGGCTGAAAAAAAAAATTGTGATGTAATCTTTTTTTGAAAATTCTTGTACCATACATATCATTTGATAAATGATGTTAGCTTCTTGCGTGAGAAATTTCTAACTCAAGTCATTTTTAACTCAAACCCCAACAGAGACAGCCAAAAATTTTTTACCGTCATATTTGTGATCACTGGCCTTTATAATCGTTACCTATGATAACATTTTTGAAAAAAATAAATAAAAGCTTAGATAGAATATAGATTATAGATAGAATATAGATTCTACCAGGGTCTCTGCTCAAAATTATTAATTTCTAATTATTTTTTTTTTACACTTTCTTGGTCCACACTTTTTTTCTGAAATCGGTTAAAATCTAGCGCAGCTTAAATACAATATTAAAGTGAGCTAGACGAGATATTATTATTATACCTATCTAGTTACAGCTAATTGTTAATGTATTTTTTATTTTTTCGTTATTAGGTATAATAAGTATTATATAAACCTATGTTAGTAACTCGAATTTCTTGTTGAGATAGTCTTTATGGCGGTTTCATTATTATCTTTTATGGCCATATTTATATAGTAATCCACAATATCCCGGGCCGTAGCGCTCACGGCCCGATGGATGAATCTATCAATCGCATCGTCTGTCACGTCGGTATAGTAGACACAAGTGTCGGTATGTCTGGATATTGTCACTATAGCATGTGAAACGCTATCGTGGATCTGCATCCTTCTGCCTTTTATTTGGAAGATCGCCACCGATTTCAAGGTGAATCCCTGGGATTCATGGACTGTATGGACGCGCAATCCTTCCCCTGCCCTACAGCCCTGGTTTATTACGACTCTTTTCTACTTGTTGTACAAACAGTTAAGAAAAACACGACACAACAACAGTTGTGTTTTAGTCATAATATTTTGGTACCGTGACCTCGAGTCTTATTATTCAATCAATTATCTAAGTAAATACTATGAAACCTATAATTGTCATATAATAGAACCAGCCCAAATGAGAATTGAATAAGGAAGAGGATGCGTGCTTTACCATGTAAGCTTAGTGTCCTTAAGTGAGGTTTTAGTGGACACAAAAATACGTGGAGACTTCCTGACAATAAAAAAATGCTACCTTTTTCTAATTTACCATTTAATGATTAAAGATAAACCAGATCGAGTTTCTTGTCGGTTCTTCTCGATGAGTGGGCCGTTTTTCCGAACCAGTGGTAGCTTTGACGTTCATAAATGCCTTCTCATGGCCTAAATTGAATAAAGTAATTTTGATTTTAAAAACAAAATTATTATTGCTAGTGATTGTTCAGTGGTCGAAATTCATTATTATTTTACGTTCAATATAATTTTTTCTTTACTTTACACAAAAATTGTACAAGTATTAAACATTAATAGATGTAAGGAGTATGATGAATAGATATTTAGAAATAAAGGCTTCGACAAAAAGCAAGCTCGAAGAAATTGACAATTCTTTGTATGCAAAGTGAAATTTTTTATAGCCCGGTAGAGAAAATTTTGAGATCTAAGTCAAAAAAAGCCAGCCAAAGAGTTCACCAAACAATCTGATATAAGTAACGTTTATTTGAAAAAAAAATCACAAATTATATCGACTCTAAAGATTTCAAGCTCCAATATCCACCTTGAAAATGCATCTTTTGTCTGCTTGATGACAGGTAATTCTTCAACCCCCTACCTCTTTGAGATTATTATAAAAGCTCAATTATTAATGTCAATTGTATCACTTGATGTTTGTTCATCGTTTGTCATACATACAGGTTCCAATAACTAACAAGATGAAGGTAAATATTCTTTAAAAAGCTATAAATTTATAGACAAGGTTATGTCCATGTTTTTTTGTAGCATAGTAAAAAAATAATTGTTCTTCTCTATCCTTAAGTAATATAGTCTACTACTTATATATTATAAAAAAAATCCTTGACAAATTATATACCAAAACGTTCCTCATGAATCACTTTATCCACTGGTGAAAACCGCTTGAAAATCCGTTCAGTAGTTTTTGAGATTATCGCGAACAGACAGACAGATAGACGCGGTAGGGGTCTTTGTTTTATACTATGTAATGATACTTAATTGTGATATTGACATTTTGTTTCAGTTTACATTGATTAGTGTAACTATGGTGTTTACGTTTGCTACAGCTGAACTTCCACCATCGAATAGGTAAGCTGCATCTTTATTTTTTTCATTAAGCTTCACTGTGTATCTATTAAAGAAAACCTTATATTTATTATTTATATTTATATTTTGTGTCTACTCTGTAACATATTTTCAATTATGTTTCTAAAACGAGTCTTCAAGTTTACAAATAATATACTAGTACTTAAACTTAAGTAATTGACAATATCATTTAATGTAGCATTAAAACTAGTAACAGTTGCTGGTACATTCGATGTGTTTGCTTTACTGGTGGTATATGTAAATATCGAGTTTCAGAAGAACAAACATTTAGTTGACCTTATCGGCTAAAGTCCAAGAACACACGTCACTAATTAAATAAAGCAAATTTCTCTAAAACGTCTATGAAAATTCTGGCTTTCTATATTGATCACAGTTTGGTGTATTATATTGGAAACGATAAAATAGCATAAAAGTTTAGACGTTCACATCTTTTATAGATATCTACCTCCTCCCTCCGATTCCAGTGGAAAAGGATATTCCCAAACTCAGCATGACTCAGGTGTCAATACTGAAGAAGAAATAATAACTGTTAGGGAAGATGAAGCGAAAACATTTTACGATTCTTCTAGATTGCAAAGTGCTAGCACAACCTTTGGAGCAGATGGTGGGCGTGATTTAGAAAGTGCTCGTAATACGTTATACAAAAATTATAACAACGGATTCACCAGGTAAATGTTACATGTACGGTTAATCATAATTGTTTCATTGAAGTAATGATAGCTTAGTTCATAACGTGTTCCGACACCGAGTCGATGAATGTAGATTTAAAGACCTAAAAACTGAATTGGGCCCTTTGGGTGAAGGAAAAATCCGGTTCATCCTGTCATACAGTTAGGATGAAACCATAATACAAGGCTTTTATTCCGCCTGACTAGCTACCACTCCCGAGTTGAAAATTTGTCGCCAAAAACCCGATCGTTTATTCCGGCAACTGCCCTTGAGATTCAGTCTTCTCTAGGTTTAGCGTGTTTACCATTCTAGACAACATCTTCATTTAAAATCAGATAAGATTTATTATTTAGGTCCTACAAAACTTAAAAAAAAAAAAACATCCGACCATGACGCGCACTACAAAAAATTGAGCGCTTCTATCTATTCTTGTGCACGTCTCTTGTTCGGTAAACATTCGTTACTTAGTCCCTCCATAGAACCAGAAATAGTCACAGTAAAGCATAGTATATTTTATTTTATAAGAACATCTTTTCCCAGCTTTGGTAACGATCAGTTAGTAAACAACAATCACAAGCAAGAAGAAAACGGTTACGGTCAAATCTCTGACAATGTTTTTGGAAAACATTCATTGGAAGATGCTAATGTAAGTAGTCTGTAATTTACTCAATATTTTTTTCTTATTTTATGGTGTCTTTTCTCTGACCTGAAGGGCTTACAACTTATCAAAATGTGTTTATGATGAAGATAAGTTACTCGCAGAAAAGCATGCCAGTTACTGGTAAGAACAAGCTACTGGCATGTGTATCGAGATCCTGCCCGTAGCTCGCATGCCAGTACAAATTATACTAGGAGATCACAACTCTCTGGATTCTTCCCCTCGCGGGGAAGTGGGGAGACACATCACTAGCATAAAATAACTAGATTCTGGAAACTGGTATGCTATCCACATGCATGTGAATTGTGGTTTCACACAATGTCAGTATGTCGGTTTACCAGCTTCTGGTACGCCATTTACAGGTATATGTATTTTAGCCTTTACACGTGTTTAGCAAAGAGTATTTAATCTATTTCTCCGGTAAAATTAACCAAGTAGTTCAGCACTTTTCATTAAAGTTGTGTCAATTTGTTTTGAGAAGTTCAAGTGAACGAAACATCGCAAATTGTTTTTACTGTTGCTGCAAGTTTTACCATTTGACCATAATCTAATCTCATATTACATGATGTAGGCTAAAAATAAATGTGTTTTAAAACGGTAAGCATGCTAAAGCTATAGACGGTTTAGCTCTCAAACGCAACAGCTGAAATATACGTATACATGTTTGGTTGCAGATTTTTAACGTAAGCATCGTAATTACCTGGGTGATATTAGAATAAACAGTACCATCAGGCTAATGTTTTATCATGATGTTTTCTTTAACTGAAGGTTCCGTCTACTACATACGTTAATATCATTGAGTTAAATCGAGTTTAAACATAAACTGTTGAAAAACAAGATGGAATTTTTGTAGGCGATAGAGCCATGCTGAAGCTATTACTGGTTTCAGCATGAATGGGTCGGCTCGCTCGAGGTAGTATCACCCTCTCATAGAAAACCGACATGAAGTAACAGTGCTTGCATTGTTGCGTTTCGTTCGGTCAGTGAGAGCGCTGGAGGCCCACTTCCCTTTCCCCCCTCCCCGTCCCCTCTCACCCCTCCCGCAAACACAGGCTGGCAACGCACTTGCGACTCTCCTGATGTTGCAAGTACCTAAAAGCGGTGGTAATCACTTGACATCAAATGACCCGCCTGTTCGTTTGCCTTCTAAAAAAATACATCGTGAATGATTATTAGGTGAGCACTGATTTTGGATACCACAAGGAAAGGCAGGAGGAAAGAACGCAGAGAGAATACCACGACGTCTTATCTGACGGACGAAAGCAAGTAAGTGTTTAGATAAAGCATACCCTCTACCAATGTTTCCATCCTCTTTATATTACCTAGTTATTACTATGAAACTATTAGGATCTTTTACTAGACTTTGAACTTGAGCTATCCGAAACCTTTTCTAATGGACCGTCACGTCATAGCATATTTACCTTTAAGGCAGTTTATACCCTTGACCTGGTTATAAAAGCCATTATAATAAATGTATGTGAGTAATGTAAGTTTCTTAACATATTAAACACACTTTTAAACATTTGTGTGGAGGGAGTTCTTTTTATTGATCTTCTTTATCCTTCATAATCTTTTGCCGTGTTGATGGTAATTCACCATAATTAAACCACAATAGCGGTTTCAGTAGGCGAATATATAATCTTATCAGATATTAAATGACGATGTGATCTGAGATGATAACGCGCTAAACCTTGAGGAGGATTGGCTCTCTAATGCAGTAAAACACATCTATATATCTATATATGCTGTAACTCTGCCCTCCCAATATGTTCTTGATAATTTAATGTATGTCCACAAAAACTTAGATATGCTGGATCTGGCAAAATACCAGCATAATTTAAATGCTAGAAACAGTAGGAAATTGGTCATTCCATGCTTCAGGCTCACTAAGTCCAAAAACAGTTTTTTAGGTAACAGTGTTAGGTTTTATAACAAAGTCCCAAGACACATTACCGATTTACCGGATAGTGAGTTCAAGAACCACGCCAAGCGGGTTTTTATCTAAAGGCTATATTATAGGGTGGATCAATATGTGAACGATTGTGACGCCTGGAAATGCCGCCCCTCTCTGTGCATCCACTAATATCGAATGTAAATATTTATGTTTTGTAAAAATATATAACATGAAAAGATAAACCAGATCGAGTTTCTTGCCGGTTCTTCTCGATGACTGGGTTGTTTTTCGAACCGGTGGTAGCTTTGACGTTCATAAGCGCCTTCTCAGGGCCTAAATTGAATAAAGGATATTTTGATTAGTGACAGATCTTCAACTTCAAGGTGATAGTCAGCCAGGCGGGCAATAAACAAAAAAACGTTACCATGCCACGATTTCAGCACAATGTATATAGAAAGTCCGGATTTATTACTTAATTCGAACCTGTGTCCTTTTGCACCATAATAACAAACACAGTCACTTGTGCACGTATATTTTTCAGACCGTGAGTAATCAAGGGGACGAAAGCGGTTTCAAGCCTCATATCTCTTACGGGAATACTGATGCGATCATTAGGTCGGGCTATGATAGTAACGCGAACAATTTGAGCGGCAACGGGAATAACAATGACGACCGCCATAATGACAACACTAACAATGGCGGCTTCGGCCATCTTGATAAAGAAGATTATGGCGGTAACAATCCTCATGGTAATGGGGACTATAACGACGCCTACTAATTTTTGATCATGTAAATTTTATTTACCAGTCTCTTATGTTTTACTTTTGCACTATGTACAATGTGTTTTGTTTCTTCAATAAAGTATATATTAATTCATTGAATGATGTAATTATTGCTTTGAGGAGCGTTACACGTCTTAATATGCCTTATCAAATATAGCTTCAAATACAACATGAATCTATGGTTAACGAGTTAATCGACCGATCGGCCGACTGGTTGATCGACTAGTGCAGGAAAACGCCGGGACAAAACTATAGCATGATGACTTTTTCTTAGCCCGCCTACATATTCGAGAATATTTTTTTTCATTAAGCGTTATTAAAGAACAGCTCATAGGTGAAGTATATAAAAGTCAATATATGGCAGATTTATGCTCCCTTTGGATGTTAGTTTTGCGAACTGTAACAGCGAATTTAAAAAAAATTGAGGGTGAGTTCACGTCGCGGTAGAAGTGAAACTAAGTATTCAGATCGTTTTTTTTTATTTAGATAAATACACTATGGAGGTAGTAAATATAACTTTTCGACATTATTTTGTAATCATGCATTATTTTATTACATAGCATAAAACAAAGTCCCCTACCGCGTCTGTCTGTATGTCTGTTCGCGATAAACTCAAAAACTACTGAACGGATTTTCATGCGGGGTTCACCAGTGTATAAAGTTTAATACTTATTACTACGTATACTACATATATCAATAATAAAAATTGTCAATGATTTTTTTTAATAATCAGCGCGGGACAACGTCTGCCACGCTCGCTATTATTTTAATATATATCAACAATGTTAAAAAATCGAGTATTAAAAACATTTAACATTGTTGATCCTGACATCGCTGGTATCGAAACTACTAAACCATTTGCGATTAATACAAACAAGTATAAGCAATTAAATCCGTATTCAAGGCCGTCACGCGCGACGCTCCACAAACATAATTAATAAATAGTTAATATATAAATATTTGTCAATTTTTCGATTCATTATAAAGTTTGATTTATTACGTCAATTATTAAATAGTAAAAAAACAGGAATACAATTTTAACGGAAAAGTAAAACCGACTTCAGAAAAAATACATCAGACAGTTTTTGACCATAGTTACATTCTTAATCTTGGATTATCATAAGCCTATCAATATCCCATTCGACAGAAGAAAAGTACGATATACCACACTATTTTTTTATGTCACAGGAGGCAAACGTAAAGGTGGGTCACCTGATGTTAAGTGATCACCATCGTCCATAGACATTTGCAACACCAGGAGAGTCGCAAGTGCGTTCCCAGCCTAGGTCGGGAGGGGGAGCAAAGGAAGGGGGAAGGGGAAGGGAGGTGGGCCTCCGGCGCTCTCACTGACCGAACGAAATGCAACAATGCAAGCATTGTTACTTCACGTCGGTTTTCTGTGTGTCGGGTGGTACTGTCCCGGGCGAGCCGACTAATTCATGCTAAAACCAGTAATAGCTTCAGCGTGGCTCTACCACCATACAAGGATACAAGAGTGGATAAAATGTGCAAATCGCAGGATTATGAAAGGGTGTCCAGCTCAGCGTATGTGAGAGTGTTATAAGAAACACTGCAAGTCACGGTTCATAACAAATAAAATAGCAATAAACAATATGCACTTCCCATTCGATTTTGAAAAGTTCTCTGGTTTATTTTATGACCCGCTGAAAATATACCCTTCTCAAAAAAAATATTTCCTAATTTGGTTTATAAATGTCAACATGCTGAGGAAACAAACAGATAAAAAATACCGAATTAATCATCTATCTCTTTAACTCCTTTGCTTTATCAACTTTTAAAATGACGGTGACTAGTTGCTATTATGCTTGCGATGTATACATCTTATAATCAAAAACGTTTCAGTTCTGGTTTACTAGCGGAAAAACTCTAATCTCTCTTCAAATACAACAACCGCCAAGAAACTCAACCTGGTTTAGCTTTTTATTGAATATATTTTTATACAAAGTATTTTGATCGCAATCGTTTTTAGCACATGTACAGAGTGGGTATTATTTTTAGATAATGATTCACCCTATAATTTGGTGTTATGATGTTTGGCCTTTTGCCACATACTACGACAAAATGGGTGGCGATTGTATCCGATTTGATAACGATTACCATACATCAAGTGTAACAACTGCTATAGTAAAATGCGTTGGCGTATCGCATTCATGGATAGAGATGTTATCTATGTTACCTTCAGTAATCAAGTGGGTGGTAAAGTATTTTTACCAGATTGTGAGAACACACAAACCAAATCACATAGTGAGAAACCAGCCCCTTTTTTTTGGTATCTGCCTGTTTATATGCAGCTGACGTAAGGTTTGCAGATCGTTATGACAATAGAGACTCGTCTTGGATAGATTCATCAGTGCATGCTATTGTTCTTCGACTACCATATACTTAGATTCAGGTACGATGCCTTCACTTTCCAGTGCTGTAAAAAAATACACTATATAATAAAGAAATTCCAATACCACAGTTACGGGTGTTAACAAACCATTACATGACACTCACGGTTATCAGACTGCTTGTCTCCATGAACAAACAGATTTACTTTTAAAATCCCTTCAAATTTTGCACACCATAAAACTGAATTTATATTTATAAGAGCAAATCAAATATTGACGAATCGAATCAAGGCCTACTAATTGTTTGATCTAATTTAATGGCGGAGGTATAAAAACTGAATTAACAGTACATCGAGCATCACATTCATCGCGAGATCTCAACTTAATCAAGATGAAGGTAAATTGCATATTAATTTTTTATTTTGTAAATATCACAATTTAAGTTAACGTTGACCAAAGCATTTTGATGCTAAACTCTAGAAGCAATTCATTAAAAAGATAGGAAAGAAATCAAGTTTTTTTCTGTATATATATTACAATTATGCTTTAGTTTCTAGGATAAAATAGGACAAACCCCATAACAATAAACTCTGATGCTCCGACAAGTACTAAGTTTATCATCTTTTCCTTATAACTATTAATTCCTTTGAATAAAATAAAATCATAAACAGATATCTAATCAAATTGAAGTGGTTGCTAAATTCCATGGTTATCTATAATGTAATTCAAATAACATTCCTGTTTTTGGTGTAGGTTAATCATTGAAAATCACTACTTTTGGTTTTGTGATAGACTGTGCCACAAAGCCCACTTTTTACTTTGCTTTTGGGGCAGAAATAGATGTCTAAATTGTTGATGGTGCTCAAAGCTTACTCGGATTCTACAACATATATATTTACTTACTTACCTTGTAATTAATTCAGACATTTATGTTCACAAAAATCTGTGAAGAATATATAGACTAGTTGTCTACAATTGTGTTTGCTTTATTTTTGCTTTCAGGTTATTATCGCTGTAATTTTAGTTATTGAATCGGTGGCATCTTTGAGATCCGGACCATATCTTCCCAGTGGTTGGAGGCCACAAGGTCCTGCATTCTATTTACCATCAGAAATTCAAGTTCGTATATTAAAATTTTATAAATAACTAGCGGGTCGGGCGTACCTTGTCCTGCCTTGATAATAAAAAAAAATCAACCGCAGCGCCACCTACCGGTTTTAATTGTGAATCTAAAGCATTCTTGGATCCACTGGAACACGCACACAAAATTTCATCGAAATCGGTCCAGCCATTTAAGAGGAGATCAGTGACATACACACGTACAGAAGAAATTTATACATAAAAATATTGGCCGTATTGTTAGAGAACGTTAGAATCTCCAATATACACTGAAAATCCCAACCTAGGATTTCAAACAACACATAAGGAATAACTTATTATTACGTTGATTTTAACGGCGATCACTCTTTATTTTCAGATGATAGTAGTCCTATCTGAATTGAGCTTGTACGTTTATTTTTTAATTTATAATAACAAGACAGTAAGAAGTAAATAAAATAAATACTTCATTTCCAGGTAAAACCTGCTGAAAATCCAGTAAAAGTTACTATATTTCAAGAGAACGAAGCATCTGGCTCTGACAGTCTTAGAGAATACGGTCCCCCGAAGTTGCAAGAAGTTACTAGTTTTGGAAACCAAGGGTTACCTGATATAATTAGTGACCAGATATTCCAAACCGTTGATATTAGCTCCAACAAAGAAGTTGGTGCTGAACAAAACATAGAGAACGCAGGTAATTTCTTGAAATTATACTCTTAACTTGTAAATCCTCATGTCCCTATGTCTGCTTCGTTAAGTCTTACAGACTATGACTGAAAATATCAATAATATCACTGGTAAATCTTGAGTTATATACCTACATTCTGTCTGCTCGTAGAGGGTAGTTTATGTCGGACTCATACTTTATCAACGCATATTTTCAAAAAAATAAACACTATAAATAGTGAATACTATAGAAACAACTCGTTGTCAAAAGTAAATGTTTCCCGAAGACTGGACACATTAATAGATCGTATGACAATTTTTATCAAATGAGTAAGCCCTTCAGTCAATATACAAGTCGAGCAGTCGTCTTCCCAAATTCTAAAAAGTTTGCTTGGACTCGGAATTCATAGTCTAGTAGGTTCAATCCCATTGATATAAATATGTATCTCCTGCCAAACATAGCTATTTCGTACAAAGCATACCTATACATAAATAGTAATGATAATTATTATTGAATTTTAGCTATTGCAGAAGAGAAGTCAGCTGTTGTTGAAAACGTTGTTACTGCTGAACCAAATATAGGAGTAGAAAAAGAAGTGCTTGTAAATTCTGAAGTTGAAAAACTTTTAGTTACACAGTCTACCGCAGAATTAGTAATCGTTACACAAAAAGTGCCTGTTGATGATGGAGCAATTACAGAAACAGCCAGTAGTGAAGAAATAGCTAGCACAGAAACAGTTGTGCTTATAGATAATGTAGGTCCGGTACTATCAGAACCAGAACTCGATGGCAGATCTCTAAATGTTAATATTCAATCCGATTTAGAAGAAACAACACAGATATTTGTGAGTATGAAACCAATTTTAATTGTTTTTATTGACATTATTGTTGTTAACATAATACTGACATGATTGTAGCTGAAATTTCTTAAAAAATATTATAATACACAAAAGCCGCAACATAGTATTTTATGAAAAAAAAAACATTAATTAATGTTTATATCAATCAATGTAAATGCTACAAATTTATTTTTGACATTCTTATAACACAATATATTGTTGAAGATTTGTATTTAGTTTTTTTTTAATAGAGAAACTTATTCTTTATTACTTTCACCTACACTAGTGATTATACGGGGTAATAACAGATAACATACATATAGTAAATTATGTATCATTGTCTTAGTTATTAAGTACCTAAATTAAGAAAAAAATACCTTATTTACAGTCTGAAGTTGCAGAAAGTTCTCCTGTAACTCTACAAGTACTAGAAACTACCGAGAGAGTTGTAGAATTGGAGCAAAGAAACGAAAAAAACGTTATAGCATCTGAATTGAATCCTGGAGAAGAAATAGTGGAAGAGACTACTCTTCCCACTGTTGGTGAAGACAATGTAATACTTGTCAATGTAGAGAAACAAATAACCACAGAGACCATATCAGAAGAAAAATCCGAACAACTCAATAATGAGGAAGAAAAACTTCTTAAAGAGCAAAGAGGTAATGAAGAAGTTATAACACCAGAATTCAACGACGTAGAAGAGAAATTGGAAGGGACTACGTTTTCTACAATTGTTGAAGATAGTGTGGTGATTGCCAATGTAGAAAATCAAATAAGCACAGATATCATATCAGAAGAAAAAATTGAACAACACAATGACGTAGAAGAAAAAGTTATTGCAGAGCAAAGAGGCGAAGAAGAAGTTATAGCACCAGAATTGAATGGTGGAGAAGAAAAATTGGAAGGGACTACTCTCCCCACAGTTGCTGAAGACAGTGTAGTAGTTGTCAATGTAGAGAATCAAATAAGCACAGGGACCATATTAGAAGAAAAATCTGAACAACTAAATAATGTGGAAGAAAAACTTGTTGCAGAAGTTACAACAGAATTGAAAGAAATTGAAAATGTAGCTGTAGAAGGAGTTAATAATATAGCGGAGGCCTTGGTTAAATTGGAAAATGAAATTAGAGCTGAACAGGTATCTTTAAATACTATTTATTCTATTTTTACATTACTAAACCGATCAGCGACGAGAAGGTAGATTAATTTGCTTAATTCAGTTGATTTTTTTTCTTTTGCCTCAATACTTTAATTCGGCTTAAACACATTTTAAATAATCCAATATTTTGATGCAATAATGGCTTAGTTGTAAGCAATTTTAGACATTGCGTCGATGAATTTTGGCGACTAAATCAGTGTGTTCAGTGAAGAAAATTTCGTGTTGAAAGCATATGAAATCAAATCAAAAATACTTTATTCAGTTAATAAGGCGCTTATGAACGTCAAAACTACCACCGGTTCGGAAAACAACCCAGTCATCGTGAAGAACCGGTAAGAAACTCGATCGGGTACATCTTTTTAAAATATATATATAATATATATATATTTCGAGTACGGGGGTAATTCCAGAAATCACTATGTTCACATACTTATCCACTGATAATATCCTTTTGAACTAAAACCCGTTTATGGGTTAAATTTAAATGGAAATTGGTAATTTTTGGGTTTTATTGAAAACTAACTAATAATAAGATTAGTATGTTATAATACCGTTTTTTAGTGCATGCACAGAGAGGAATAATTTGGATTTTTTTTTTGTTGTGCCTGGCTAGTATACTCACGCTGAATACAAGTATCACATATTGTTCCAGCTCTATAATATTCAAAATAATCCATTATTATATCTATTATTTATCATCGTGTCCGAATACATGAACTGACTATTGTATTGTCCAATTGAGATGAAGTTAAAATCAAAATATTTGGGTGTCGTTTGGACAATAAATTATCTTTCAATTATGAAATATTTAATAATTGAATATTAGTAATGTGTTGCTTTTCAATTTTTAAATGTATTAGAAAGTAGAAAAATAAATTGTAAAATGATTCTTTGTTTTGCAGTCCTTCTCTTTCTGCATTCCGTTGGGGGGGAACAAGTAATCATTTTGCTACCCCTAGAAAGGGCTAAAGAGCATACTGAAAGTGATGTTTTTCCGACCATATAGGTACCCCAAGAGAATCTTTCAAGAATGTCAGGTTTTACCGTTGACAGCTTTTTTCCTACAAATTTCTCCGTCAACATGTAGGACGCCAAGCTTACAATTCTCTGATAAGAGAAGAAGGGTCGAGGACATAATAAAAGTACCTAAACATAACACTTGGTTTGTTTGTCGTTTTGAAGGCTTCCTGGGAGGATTGCTCTATAATAAAGCAAATAATATACTACAGATTAATCAATACAACAGACATACTATTAAAAAACTCACTTTCAAATGGTTACATACACAAAATTACACAAATACAGAAAAATTATTATTACCACAATTTAAATTATAATTATAAATTCGGTAATTCAAATCATACACTTTTATTTAATAAACAATTCACTCATTACTATCATAAAACACTCATGTCTCACTCGGAATACCGTGTTACACAATAATCTCACATATTTAATTAATTCAAATTAAGTTTTTATTTATTACATATGTTTAAGTCACTGTTCGTTTTAGTTCTCATTATATGAAATTATGATATCTGCGATACGGTTTGTAACCAATGCAGATACCAATATTACTGTTAATTATGTATACATTGACTTGGAACATTAAAATATTATTATTATTATTATTATTACTGGTTTTGTTAAGTCTGAAACATGGGACGACCAGTTTGTTGCAGTTTCTAGTATTTAGATCATGCCGGTCCTTTACAAAATGCAGGTTTTCAAAGTTTTTACGAACATACATTAAATTATCAAGAATGTATTGGGAATGTATAGTAAGGTAGTAGGGCTTTTACTAACCCCGTCTCGCAACCATTCTCAAGCTGTACATCTGTGGCCAAGCACCTATTGGTGTGTTCTGGCAGCTACACTTGAGAGCCAGCCTCTTTCTAGCCCTAACATCAGACTAGATTGTGGTCAAACACTAAAATATACAGTGATAGTAAATTGCCATTTCCTTACAGTACTTATGGTAATATTTTTGTTCCTTACAGGTGGCGACTGAAGAGAAAACGGTCCAGAATATCTCTGGGTAAGTAACAACATATAACACTTTAATGTAATGTAATATAAATAAAAGGTATCCTAAATCAATAGAAACTCGATGTGATACAAAATACAATGAAAATTAATAAAATGTGATTTTACGCTAGTACCTTATTGATCTTCAATATCTATATAATATGAAATTATTAAAGTTTATCTCTAGCTAGTTTCTAATGTAAAATAAACACAAATACTACAAAGTAGTCGGGAAAATTACTCTGGGTGAATCCCAATTACAACGCATAACTTGTCCAATATTTCCTTAATAAATCCCGGTGAGATAAGCAACTCCCAGTAAATTGATATAGTATAAATTACTAGTAACTGGTATTTCCAACCTTCGATGTCACATATACCCCTAGTTTCCAATAACACAATGATAAGGAAAAGGTACTTATAAACAAGATTCATAAGTAGAATTAGTTTTTGTTATTCTGACAGTTGATTTACGCACATTTTATTTATATCATAATCATTACGTAGTATAAAACAAAGTCCACTACCGCGTCTGTCTGTCTGTTCGCGATAAACTCAAAAACTACTGAACGGATTTTCATGCTGTTTCCGCCAGTCGATAAAGTGATTCACGCGGAAGGTATATAATTTGTCAAGAATTTTTTTATAATCAGGCTAGGGCCCGCTAGTAATCTATAAATTGTAAAATTCATGATCGTAAGAAGTTATATTGATCTAAAGGTATTACTGGTGTTCTTATATATATTACTAGCTGACCCGGCCACGCGTTGTTGTGGCTCAGTTATTATATCATTACATATTGTTAATTGTTGTGAATAATATAACCAATAAACATCACTTAACGAACTAGCACGCAGCGGAAGCTGTTAACAGGAAAAAACCCCAATGTTGACACATTCTTCATTGGTGCTCCGCTCCTATTAGTCTTGGCGTGATGATATATAACCTATAATCTTCCTCGATAAATTAGCTCTCTAACACTGAAAGAAATTTTCAAATGTGACCAGTAGTTCCTGAGATTACCCCCTACAACGCAGTATTTTAGCGTGTTCAAACAAACAGATAGACAGAAATTTCTAAAAATGATTGAAATGTATTTTATTACTTGTTCCTAGACACACGCAACAATGTTTTGAAAAAACATCTAAAAAGTACACGCACGTTAGATTTACATTCTTATTATATGTATAGACTAGCGGGCCCGGCAGACGTTGTCCCGCCCTGATTATAAAACAATCCTGAACAAATTATATACCAAAACGTTCCTCGTGAATCACTTTATCCACTGGTGAAAACCGCATAAGGATCCGTTCAGTAGTTTTTGAGTTTATCGCGAACAGACAGACAGACAGACGCGGTAGCGGACTTTGTTTTATACTATGTAATGATTATATAAATATCCTTCCTTTATCATCTTAAATAAATAATTAAATTAAATAAGTTATTAAATAATTAAATTAATTTAAAACACTATCAAGTCTTCACATTTATGAGTGACTCATTCAAAGGTTATCCTTTATTCTAAACAAACATTATGTTAGGTCACAGTGAGATAACACGATATCTTTTTACAATAAATGTAGATGTATTATGCTCGAATAAATCAAATGCATAGGAATAAATTTAATTTGTACTCATACACCAAAAAAGTCGACTCACTGTGATACAATTAAACTACAGCCGCACTTACACCTTATAATGTTGTGGGGTCTGCTTGTAGATATCTTTTTCTTGTTTCTCTTCGTATTCGCAGCTATGTTTAGAATAGAAGTCTCAACAGATTCACCGCTTCGCGCTTTATATACCCTTCAATAAATGAGGGTGGAAAACTCTACAAAGCTGACGTCATTGCTCGACCAATGCGACAAAGCTCGAGACTTGTTAGTGCGAAAAAAGTGATGCACACTTGAATTTAAGATGGGAATTTTTAGGTCTGGCTGGCTGAAAACCACGCTGACACCAGGTCTGAGGTCTGACACTGGGGTTTTTTGTACACTTTTATTAATATATCTTCATTTCTATGTAGAAATCACTCATATTATTTATACGACAGATCTCTGGAACAATCTCCCGAAGGATTTCTCGAATACGGACCGCCCGGTTTCAAGGAGTACGGCCCTCCAAACGCAGACGATCTTCTCAAAGTCTTAGATCAGGTAAACTTCTTTTAACTTTAGTAGGGTTAAGTTAGACTTCAGACATGTATTGATTAATGTTGGGAAATTCTTTAGATATCTTGACAACTCACTAATAATATACATTACGAAATTACTATTTACGTAACGAATGAGATAACATTTTTAGCCACTTTTTTCCCAAGAACTGATTGAATCTTTTTTTTTGATCTTCCAATCAATTCCGATCAACCAATCTTCTATATCAGTGGTCGGCTCACCGCAGCTCGCAAGCCGCATGTAGATCTCTCTCTTTCATTTTGGCTCTTCAAGTTTAGTGCAGACACGACATATTATTTACTAGCTTCTGCTCGCGACTTCGTCCGCGTGGAATAATGACTTTGGGCTAACTAACACGCAGCGTAAGCTCTCAAAAGGAAAAAAAAATCGATTTTGAAACATTCTTTATAGGTGCTTCGCTCCTGTTGCTCTTAGCGTAATGATATATAGCCTATATACTTCCTCGATAAATGAGCTATCTCATACTAAAATAATTTTTCAAATCTAAGCGGAATCTTACATATTTCCATACAAACTTTTATTCCCTATTTCTTATTGTTATTTAAAACCCTTGAGGGTAAAACTTTTCCAAACTTAGAATGTTATATTTATTTAAAAAAATAAGTTCCAAGCTTTTAACTCTAAAAATGAAGATATTTCCAGACAACTTTTCATCCCCCCTTTCAACCCTTTTTTCGCATTATAAAGTATGTGGCCTATGTCCTTTCTCAGGCTTTAGACTATCTCTGTACCAAATTTAATTTAAATCGGTTCAGTAGTTTTGCCGTGAAAGCGCGACAGACAGACAGAGTTACTTTTGCATTTATAATATTAGTAAGGATTACCTTGTGTTATAAGAGACATATTACTATTGAAATGCAAGCCGGCAGAAAAAGTCACATTTTTAGAGAGGAAAACTAGTAGGGCTAGTCGCTCCAAAAAAAAAACAAATTTAGCAAGTTGGCATAATCGCGAGTGTACTATCAATCCTAATTATTTTCAAAATAAATCACTTATAAAACAATGCTTACGTTTCAAAGAGGGCTCTTTGAATAAACTTCATCTTTATATTGTTTGGACCACAATAATGTGTACAACCTTTTTTCTTCACATGTTAATATACCTATATAGATATTATTATCTTTATTCAGTATTGTAAAAATATTGTAGACGTAAGAAGCATAAAACATGACGAATTGAGATTTATAATTAAAGATTTCTAAGGTATTAATTAATGTGTTAACATAAAAAAACTATAAAATATGTTATCGATAACACTAAATCTCGTCAATGGCTATCAAACAAAAGAAGAATAAAGAAAATCGGTTGAAAAGCAGAGGAGGCGAATGTACTAAGCTGATTTGTTTGTGTTTATTCGTATAGAGATAGATAGCAATTACCACAACTGATAGAATATGCATCTAAAGTCACGAACATAGCTAGGTTATTGCAACAAATGGTTACATTAAATATAACGTTTAATTGGAAATATTAACAACTAACCTCTGCCCGCAACTTCGTCTGCGGGGAATAGTTACTTTGGGCTAACGCTAACACGCAACGGAAGTTCTCAAGAGAAAAAAAAACCCCGATTTTGAAACATTCTTCATTGATGCTCCACTCCTATTGATCTTAGCAAACACTGAAATAATTCTTCAAATCGGACCAGCAGTTCCTTTTTTTTTTTTTTTTAGCGTGGGGAAATCCCTTATGGATACACCACCCTCTCGGGAGAGAGTGGGTTATGTCCGACTCGCACGGACTAAAACCCCACGGTGTACGTCTTCCGCTATAGTTGGGGCGGCACGAGATCTCTATAGACTTCATCGTGCCGCCCCAGCGGTTGGCCCAGCAGTAAAAGGGCCCCCCGACCCATCTTGCCTGGTCCGGTTACAAAGGGAGGAGGCGGTCAAACTGAAGTTCCTGAGTTTACCCCCTACAACCTCACAAATTCACAAACTTTACAATATTATTATTATTAACAATAAATATCACGTTCCAGGAGATAATCGACCCAAGTACCGTTACCACAAATGAGCTCAGAAGGAGGCGTTTCTCTCCTAAATTCAGGTAATATTTCAAGCTGAATAACAAATTCTGCAGTTTATAGTGGAAAGAGTTTGAGTTACATAATGTGAAACCTGTAATTAAAATGATTCGCTTTAATTAAATAATTAAGTTTTTTTTTATATCATAGGAGGCAAACGAAGAGGTGGGTCACTTGATGTTAAATGATCACCACCGTCCATAGACACTTGCAACACCAGAGGAGTCGCAGGTGCTTTACCAGCCTGTGTTTGGGGGGAGGGGTAGGGAGGAGAGGGAGAGGGGACGGGGAAGGGGGAAGAGAAGTGGGCCTCCGGCGCTCTCACTGACCGAACGAAACGCAACAATGCAAGCACTGTTACTTCACGTCGGTTTTCTGTGAGAGGGTGGTACTACCCCGGGCGAGCCGACCCATTCATGCTGAAACCAGTAATAGCTTCAGCGTGGCTCTACCACCTACATTTCTTTAATCATAGCCGAAACATTTTAAACTATTCTAAATATCACTAACATCAAAATAGCCGAGGGGGTAGTGGTAGGGCTTCTTAAGTCTATCTGGCTAGCTACTATCCTCAAATTGAAAATCTATCGTCAAGCACACGTTTGCATGTTCTAGCAGAACTCTAACGTAACTCCCTCTCTAGGTTTAGCGTGCTTACTATGTTAGACCATATCATTTAATACAGGTGACATTGTAGTCAATACACTAAAAGCTATAAATTTTTTGAATAACTATATTATGTTCACAATTTTGTCACTTTAGATCTCTTGTTTCATAAAATATTTCTAAAGTGCAATGAGTGTAATGTTATTTATGAAATTATCGTTATTTAGAGTTTAATCTTAATGGTTATAATAATATTATTTATAAATTAAAAGCTTAAAAATAAGTATTAATGGTTAAATAATATTTGCATGGTTCCAGATCCACAAAGAAGAGTCACTGACATTCCAAGAAACATAACAAGACGGAAACAACGAAGACATGCATTCTAATGTTTGGACTATGTACATAATATGGCAGGCGTTTTATTACTATAGATAAAAAAAAAGTCTTAGAATTATCTTTTGCAAGTACCGATTAAGAGTACCGATGTTGAGTGTAGCATTTAGTAGACTGCAACTAGCAATTTTATATACGTCTCGTCTCGTGTCCTGAGTACGAACACAAAGTTAGGTTGGAACATTCTAGCATGTATAAATGCGCCTTGATAAACGATTAACATAACAACTCCACTCATTCGGACAAAGGCACCCATTAATCGAAGAGGAGCCACTTTAATTTCGTCTCAACTCAGCTCTGGTATAACTCGCAAAAATAGCAATTAATAGAACAATAGAAAGCAATAATAAAACGCCGCTAATTGTGATCGACATTTATTAATTGGAATATAAAAAGATTTCAAGAATAAATCAAATGAGATTTAATATTTCGTTTTTTATTTTTACTAATTATTACAATTTCTTGTATTTGTAAAGAACTCATTAAAAGTGTAAACGAATGCTAAAGAGCAAAATGTTGTATTTTTTACAAATAAGATTAACCATGCAAAACCTACTTTGTGTATCTATGCGTTTTAAAACTATATAATAAAATACTATACAGATGCTGCAGATTACAAGGAATATACTAGCTTCGGCTCGCGACTTCATCCGCGTGAAATAGTTACTTTGGGCTAACTAACACGCAACGGAAGCTCTCAAAAGGAAAAAGGACGATTTTGAAACATTATTAATTGTTGCTCCACTCCTATTGGCCTTAGCGTGATATAGCCTTCCTAGATAAATGAGTAGAGAGAAAGAATTTCTCAAATCGGACCAGTATTTCCTGAGATTAGCGCGTTCAACCAAACAAACAAACCCTCCAGCTTTATAATATTTAGTATAGGCTAGCACTTACCCTCGACTCCGCACGCGTATTTTTAAAATGTATTAAATAAATGTAAAATTGTTAGTAGGTGTGTACATTACAGAACTGCAAACATATTTGTAAGTACAACGCACGCAGTCTGCTGTAATATATAACATGTACATTAGATATGTGAATATTAACATTGTGTCGGGTAGGATTTACCATCAGTAACATACCTAGAACTTCAACCCTCAGTCCTCGCTTAAACTATATAGGTAATGAAAATTTTAAGCTATACATTATCGAACAATATGTGTTAAATCTTTTATATATAGATATAATATGCCCGTATTGTCGATATAATTAAGTTATTCTTATACGTTGCTATAATCACTGAGTTATGGAGACGTAATCGCGGTAATTAAAATAAAATGGCCGCCAAAGTGACCAAAAAGGTAATATAATTGAAATTACATACACACATGATTTTCAAATATATTTATTCTTGGAGTCCAGTAGAGCGCATGTTTGACGCGCATGTTTACAGTAAACAACATATTTTTGATCAATTGCACACGGACGAATTCACGGGTAACCATTCATCACTACACATAAGTAATAAGAAACAAAATGTAATAAGTAATAAAAATGTAGTGTTAAACAAAATTCTCTGCCATGTCTGTCTGTCTGTTCGCGATAAACTGAAAAATTACAGAACGAATTTTAATGCCGTTTTCATCAGTAGATAAAATGATTCATGGAGAAGATTTAGGTATAATTTGTCCAGGTTTTCTTCTTATTACTAGGGCGGGGCAACGTCTGTCGAGTTCGTTAGTGTAAAATAGAAAAGCTCATTAGTTAGTTATCTGCTCGTAAAATCCCGAGAAAATCGGTCTAAACGTTTTGAATATTGCACTGTGGACGAAGTCGCGTGTAACAAAATAAAATAGTCTAAGTTACTCATTATAAGGTCAGTTATCTACCAGTGAACGTCCCGTGAAAATTGGTCGAACCCTTTTGGAATTAGCACTGCGGATGTAGCCGTGGACAAATAAAATGGCGTATGTCACCCGCTATAATGTCAGCTATCTGCCAGTAAAATTCCCGTTAAAATAGATCTAGGCGTTTTGGAGATTACCCGGAATAAACAAACGTACATACCGACAAAAATTGTAAAAATTATTTTCTTGTTATTTGTAGCCATATCCAGTCACCAAAAAGTTGTTAGTGTATTATTACATACACACACTTCATTTCTATAATACGTAATAGATTACAAATCAAAAATTGTAAACAAAACTAACGTAGAATAAAGTTTTTGAAAAGGAACACAAAATAAACTTCGAAAATGTTTGCGATAGAAACATACCACGTTACCATGGCAACGTATATAATACTAACGCTAATAAAAGAAAAAAAGGCTCCAATTTTGAAACATTCTTCATGTGTGCTCCACTCCTATTTGTCTTAGCGTAATGATATATAGCCTATAGCATTCCTCGATAAAAGAGCTATCTACCAATGAACACATTTTTCAAATCGAACCAGTAGTTTCTGAGATTAGCGCGTTCAACCAAACAAACAAACTCTTCAGCTTTATATGTTAGTGTATATAGATATACGTGTATAAACGTCGCAAGGAAATTATTATATCTTTAACCTGTCACTTCTTAACTGCAATATGATTATAACTACCTCTGACATACCCAGTCGTAATCTTATCCATTATGGTTATTCCAGACGTCCCTCTTAATATTCGCATCTCTGCTACGTGTCACCATCATTCGGTATAACACAATAACTAAAGAGTAACTCCATCCTACGAAATCGTATATCACCGTAATCTAATGGAATAAAAAGAGTTGTAAGTAGTGCACATGTGGTAGAAGTGAGTGTTTTGATTATTTTTTAAGAAAATGAGATCAATATAATATGGGGGTGATAAACATTCGTCATTATTTTGTAATATTTTAATATATATATTAAAATTTTCAATAAATTAACAATGTTAATGATACACCACACAGAATAATTTTTAAAACTACGATCCAACAGAAAATTATTTACTATAAATTTTAATATTTTTCACTCATCCTTCTCTTTATATATATTTCGAGTACATCATTATCATTACATAGTATAAAACAAAGTCCCCTAGTGCGCCTGTCTGTCTGTCTGTCTGTTCGCGATAAACTCAAAAACTACTGAACGGATCCTTATGCGGTTTTCACCAGTGGATAAAGGGATTCATGAGGAACGTTTTGGTATATAATTTGTCAAGGATTTTTTTTAATCAGGGCGGGACAACGTCTGCCGGACCCGCTAGTATATTATAAAACTTCTCTTCAATTTCACTTCAGATACAGTATTTTAATTCACTTAGCATTATATAATACCACTAATCTTAATAAAATATCCATTACCCAGTAACGGTATATTTAAATCTGTTAAAGGGTAATTTTTTTTCGAACTGACTACGCTATTGGTCTGGCAAGGCCTTAACAGCTTCACCGGACTACGTTAAGGGATAACAAATCGACAAAATAAATATACATCCTTCAAATAATAAATCCAAAATTACATAAGATTAAAACAGAAAACCTATGCAATATCTAAATATCTGATATAATTTTATTTCTTTACAAAATGATAAGACAGGATATGGCATTCATCGAATAATTAATAGTATTATATATTTTATAGATTATAGATATTATATAGATATAGTTATCATTATTCTAATTCGGTCCCCATATTTTACAGAGGCTAATAATAAATACAGCGATTTCTTCTCATTCCCTGTTAAATCGTCACGCAGTTATTCATGAAGTTCCATTCAAAATGACATCATCTTTCGTAAAAGTTTGCGTGTTAGTCGCATGTGGATTTTTGTGAGTACATTTACCCTTATTACCTGACTACGTTTTATATTTATGTATATTCCTCCGTATCGCCTAAACTATTCATCCGATTTTGGCGAATAAGATGTTAAATGTGTCAATCGATTTGATAGGCGGGAAGAAAAAAACTAGCTAAGTCAATTTTTTCTCAAATTGATTTTATGTTGTCTATGCCCACAAAAATACTAATTTCATAATATGATTATCTATAAAAAGTGTAAAATGCGGTTGTGTCACTTTTTGAAGTTATACTTCTTTAGGCGCGTTATGAAAAAATGATGAGAGTGAAATTTTAAGATGCGCGCGCATCTGTGACACAAAATTAACAGTATGAAGCTGTCTGCAAACCGGCACTCTGAAGTTAGCTATAGTCAACATTTTGTTTCTTTGTATTTCTTTGTATTAAAACTTTCAATGTATTAAACACCTTTTTTCTATTGTTAGTGTCGTTTTTTCTACAAACGTAGAATAAGGCGAAAGATAAAATTTTTGAAAAGATTTTTATCTTGTTACGCCAAAGAAGTATAACTTCTAACGCGTGTACATAAGTACACACACACTTTTTTTATTGTTGTTGTTGTATTTCTTCTTTAGTAGTGAATAACAACTTAAGTCCGTAAGTTGAACCCGTCTTCGGACCGCAGTCAAGAAATGTCACATTGTCGTTGATTTTGCTTGATGGTGGGTAACGTTTGCTTTTCTTGATTGGTGAGTGAAGCTGGTTATTGTTAATTGTGCTAAAAAGGCTTTAAGCTGCATTTAGACGAGCGACTATGATGAAAGTGATCGTACAATTTTAGAACAGAAAACTAGAAAAAGAAAAAGTTTCAGCAGAACGAGAGACGTAAACAAGAAATTTATTCTACAAATGCAGATGTAATTTCTTTAATAATGTATCTGAAAAAGACACAAGAAAAATTATAACACATTTCAATCTGTCGCCATCTAGAAACGTTCAAAATGAGTATTTGTGCGGTCTGAATGAAGATAATTCAAGTGAAAGAAGTCGAGGCAGAGATCGAGGAAGAAATAAAAAATAAAAACTCAGTTGATTTTAATACAAGCTAGGTTGATAGTGAATGAAAATTATATGATTTAGTAAGCTGATGTATAAAAAGTTTTTTCTTTGTTATTTCTATTATTATACTTTCAATTCAAGGGAAAAACATACTAAGTCCTGGACTTAGCTATTTCTTCCCTAGACGAATACACCCTTAGTATTAAATTGCGGTTCTTATTATTACTAGCTGATATCCGCAACTTCGTTTACGTCGTTTGTTATCTTAATTGTTCTGTGATGTCTCAAAGGGATGAGACAGCGTTTTCGATGCAAGCTCCCAACAACGTTAGTTTGACTTTTTCCGACACGTTTAACAATTATCGTTATATTTCAACCAATTTACACAATCTAAACAAATTATATACCTAAACCTTCCTCGTGAATCACTCTATCTACTGGTGAAAACCGTGTGAAAATCCGTTCAGTAGTTTTTGAGTTTATCGCGAACAGAGAGACAGACGCGGCAGATAGATTGGTTTATAATACGTTGTGATTAGGCATATGTTACATAGAAAACAATCCAAAATACATGTAAGATGCAAAATTTCCTTTCAAAATCATTCATTTTAATGTATGGGCATATTTTAAGTCCATCATAAAATGCTTTCAAAATTTAAATTGTCTCTCCTGTAAAGTTTTGTAAATGTGACTTAGCCAATTATTTCCTTTAACATTTCATTTGTTATTATACCCCGAGTAACATAGGCTAGGCAGGACTATAGCATTTGAATTGAATTATAATATTATTAACTAGCTGACCCGTGCAACTTCGTCTGCACCAAATCGGTTATTACCGGTTTCAATTGTATTTTTAAACGCAAATAATCTTATAAAACCTAAAACCCTATTGCAGCGTTATCCAGCACTTCCAATCGTGAATCCAAACTATCCAGGGACTCACTCAAACACTTACCTAAAGGACTTACCTAAAAGACTTACCTAAAGTAGTGTCATCAAAGTGAAGATCAAAACTAACTTACATATATTGCCGATAAATGTCTTCCTAGTACCCCTTGTAACTTCATCACGTAACATACTGTAAAAGTTGAACTTTATCTACATTAAATTTCCATTTTGTTTTAGTTGTTTGTTTTATAAGAATTTGTAAAGTATACGTGAAATCTGCATTCAATTTTATTTGGCCACATTTATTTTACTTTTGACATACAAACCACCTTTTTTACTGAGATACTGAACTTGGGATAATATACCTTTCTAACAGTGAAAGAATTTTTGAAATCGGACCAGTAGTAGGTACCAAGCATTCCTCGAAAACAAAACTTTACCACTCATTATAATATTAGTATAAATACAACATAGTAACTGCAAACAGTAGTCCGGTGAAGCTGTTAAGACCTTGCTAGGTCAATAGCGTGGTCAGTTCGAGACAAAAAAAATAACTGCATACACCTCAACTGATTTATTTTAACCTTAGATTCACAAACCTGAACCCAACTACTTCAAGACTCAACAACATTTAGAAAACTAATTTTATCAAATATCGAAACAACACACGTACTGATAGAACTCTAGTTGAGATTCATCTTCTACAATGCAATGTAACTATTATCTAGGTTTATGTTTTAGGAAAAAATCTTGTCACCTTTGTTTAGCAAACATTTTTTATACAATAAAATAAATGTAACAACATATAAGTGACAGTTTCGTTTACACATATTTTTTTTCATATAAGGTTGATAATTACGCATAGAAATGTCGTATAGCCGTAGCTCAGTTATAACGTACTGGACATTATATGGTCCGCCGTAGCCGACGGTTCGAATCCCGGCGATCTTTTTTCTTGGTATTTTTTTTAAAGTAGCTTGGGGAAATATAGCTTATTTTTTTAGCTAATCTGTCTGCTATATATAGCACAATGAAAATTTACCAAAATCCGTCAAAAATTTCATTAACTACAAATTTTTGACTTTCGTCCGTTTCCTGGAGTCCCTTCGTTTTATGAGATAAAGTTTCTGTGTCCTTGTATTTGTTTCACTGTGCCAAATTTCATCAAAATTGGTTCAGTACTTTCAGAGTGGTACGTGTTCAAAGGGACAGACAAACAGGCAGATCCTGGAGAATCCCTTGCGTTTTATGAGATAAAAAGTATCCTAGATGTAATCTCGTAATATTAGGTATCACTGTGCCAAGTTTCGTCAAAATCGGTTCAGTACTTTCAGAGTGATGCGTGTTCACAGGGACAGACAGATAGAGAGACAGACAGACAAAAATTGTAAAAAGATTATTTTTGGCTTTTATATCGATAACAAAGTCTACCCCGATAAAAATTTCCAAAAAATATTTAATGTACAGATTTGACCTTGCTACAGTTTTATTATAGTATAGATGTTGCAGTGACAGAGGATTTTAATAAAACTAAATAAAGAGGTATATGTGACATATCGAATGACTTGTTTTACTCAATAAGACGATGATATCAAACAGCACCTACCTGTTTCTTACCTTTTAGTAGTTTTTCCGTAGACGGGTTACAGTTTTTTTAAACTTTTTGTTTTATAGAGAATCTGTTGCTAGTCACCTGTTGGTGTATTACGCCAGCTGCACATGAGAGCCAGTCGCCTAACACATTTAGCATATTTACCATTCTAGTCCACCTCGTTATTTAACATCATATGATATTCTGGTCATACACCAAAACATATAAATTATTTAAAAAAAAACTATACTTAAGAGTCAGTTCACTTAACAATTATCGTCATGCTATGGGTAATTTCGTTAAAATTAACCTTAAAATATATATTCGTTCATTAAGTATAGTGACAACCGAGAATACATTCTTGTATTACAAAAGATCACAAGATTTCTATAGCTAATAATTACGACACTTCGTCAAACAGAACGCTTTCTCAAAACGCGTTAAAGAGTAATTACGTCGCGTATTATCGCCACGTCAGAACGCCGCGTTATGTTGTACTATTTAAGTTAGAAGCGTTAGATGTACGCGATGCTCGTGACGTGCGCGCGCTTTGTTTGACGAAATTTAACTTGAATAGTATAACATAACGTGGCGTCCTAGCATGGCGATAATACGCGACGTAATTACGCTTTCACACGCGTTAAGAACGCGTTCTGTTTGGCGAGGCCTTAACAATGCGATAACAACGGTTAAGGTCACAATGGATGGATTATGTCTGCATGTATTTATCATCCAGAGTTCGTTTTGCTCGCAACCTTATCGGGCTAGTGTAAACTCACCTGCGTCATTGATGTGCATTAATTTTATACAAAATTATAAAATAGTGTAGCTTGAGAACGCGTTTATACGTTTATATAAGACGTTGAGTCGAGTGTCGTTGTGAATAGTATGTATGGACGCCTCGCTAAAATCAACATTTCGATACAATTAAATTTGGTAATTGTGAATGTGTTGTATAGTGGTGGTTCACCAGTTTGCATTTTTAAATTATTATATTAAATTCGCTGAATATGTGTATACTATTAACATTGATAGTGCAAGTTATTAGTTAAATAGACATAAAAGATTAATTGAAATTAAAATTTTATTATAGAACTTAATACAAGCCAAAGAAGTTCCAATATCACCGCGTTTACATACTGAAACACGGATTGTTTTTATATTCATGTTTGTATTTAATCAATTCAGTCGCCAGGCAGTTACCACATGGAGGAAAACGGAACCCCAAGCACAGTATTTTAAATAAGTTATTAGTTAAATAGACATAGAAGATTAATTGAAATTAAAATTTTATAATAGAACTTAATACAAGCCAAAGAAGTTCCAATATCACCGCGTTTACATACTGAAACACGGATAGTTTTTATATTCATGTTTGTATTTAATCAATTCAGTCGCCAGGGAGTTACCACATGGAGGAAAACGGAACCCCAAGCACAGTATTTTAAATAAGTTATTAGTTAAATAGACATAAAAGATTAATTGAAATTAAAATTTTATTATAGAACTTAATACAAGCCAAAGAAGTTCCAATATCACCGCGCTTACATACTGAAACACGGATTGTTTTTATATTCATGTTTGTATTTAATCAATTCAGTCGCCAGGGAGTTACCACATGGAGCAAACGGAACCCCAAGCACAATATTTTAAACAAGTTTTTGCTCATGGCACCTGTTGATGCTTTGGCAGTTCTAACAGTTTTGTATGCTTTGCTGGTTACAACTATATGTAACAATCTATACGAGTATATATAATTTATAAGGCATCGATAGCTCGTTAATGGCTCAAGCCCGAGTGTCCAGTACGCTGCGTGCGTATGAGAGCGAGGGTGATGTTTTCGGTGCGGGTAGCCTAATTTAATAACTAATTTAAAGCAGCGTAACAATAATGAACGTGGGCAATCATGTAATTTAATTTGTAATTAAAAAAACATCGCGGCCATCAATAAAAATATAAATCCCATCAAAAACATAAATGTGAAATGAGAGCCAAGTTCAATATTATGATATATGTCTTGGTTGTTGACTTTAACGCCAAAAGAAGTGAGATCTAAATGGGTGCCAAGTTGAATGTTCAGTCCTGAAATTTATCTGTAACAACATAAAATATGTTATAACAAATTAAAATATCAATTCTCCTTATAACTTGGGATAATATTGAAGTCCAAGACTGACTTTTCTGACCTTTGTATTTGTATTCACCCAATTACCTGGATGCCAAATTTGAACTTTCTATGTCATTTGGAATTGGGTTAGAATTTAGGTATATAGGTCAGTCAGTGATAAAAATGACGAGTTTTGGACGTTAATATTTAAATAACTGTTTGATATGTGTTTATAAAATTTAAAGCACATATATACCTCGCAAGTCTCAATACATGAGGCGACTATGACAGATTTGTGTGAGTTAGTTTTTGAGACACGAGGGACTGAAAAGTGGCTCCAAATGGTTCGAATAATATTACACACGGTAGCGCGCGCTCGCCATTCTGTTAGCTAGAATTTGGCTTGACACGCTACCGCATGTCTAGATATTATCCTAGTTTTCAAGTTGGTCCAAATTATACATAAATGCCAACTTTTATTAAGATCGGTTGAGTAGTTCAGGAGTTCGTCATGGACAAACATGATGACACTGGATTTTTATATATATTATTTAAAGAAGATGTAAGTAAAGAAGTTTGTACCCCTTTTTTAAATTTAGTGCGCGTATAAATAACCGTAAGATTTAAGCATAGTGATAGTAAAGTTCATACAAAAAGGCAGTGCAGAAAGACAGTCCGCGTTACATTAATTAAATAATATTGTTTACGTTCATACTGAATATCAAGGTAATTAGTGTTAAACCGTCGCTCTAAGTAAACGCCAAAATATATAAACAATATGTAATTAAAAAAAAAAGAAAATTAACTTAATAGAACAAAATACAAAAGAGTATAGATCTCGTCACTCTTTTTGTCCGTTCTCAATATGTTTGTAGGTGGTAGAGCCACGCTGAAGCTCTTACTGGTTTAAGCACGAATGGGTCGGCTCGTCCGAAGTAGTACCACCCTCTCACAAAAACACCGACGTGAAGTAACAGTGCATGCATTGTTGCGTTTCGTTCGGTCAGTGAGAGTGCCGGAAGACCACCTCCCTCTCCTCCCCCTCTCCATAAACACAGTCTGACAGCTGACTCCCCTGGTGTTGCTAGTGTCTATGGACGGTGGTGATCACTTAACATCAGGAAACCAATCTGTTCGTTTGCCTCTTATATAGACTTTTTAACAAACTGAACATCACCACACTTATTTGAAGCACGGAGGTGCTGTCGGTTACATTGTCCACGATAAATGAGGTTATAATAATACTACTTGAAATAGTACAATGTAATAGTGTCACTCTGTTCCGATAAGACAATATCATTTTCGACTCAGACGGGTAGACTATCCGTGAACTTGTCCCAAGGTTGGCACGTAATGTGAGGACATAGGTCATTACTGGAACTGTTGTAGTACCGTATATATGCAAAATCTACAGATAAATACATCTGTGCGTCCGTAGACGTGCCATGTTATCGAATATGTAATACACATTATCATAAATCAGTGTCGTTTCTCATTGTATAGTTAACCACTCTTGTTTGAAAATAATATCGTTCCTAATTAAATATCAATTAATTAAACTTTGCATTAAAATGCTAATAACTTTTCGCTGTCTACTGTTTTATTATACCATTACAAGGTAGGTCGATAAAGCTACTTCGCTGTGATTTGTGGATTTAAATGATTACCTTTTGCTATCTATCTTTACCTTACAATAGTGAAATATAACGCCACGATAAATATTTTAGTGTAGATAACAATAAAAATAAAATGTCCATCATTCTTGAACCCATAAACGTTTCGACAGTTTGTTTTGAACTATTTTAATAACCTCTTTGTGGTTTTATGAGGTCTCCTATATGGTAATTGGTTATAGTCAAATCCGGTAGATGGCACTTCTGTCAAGATCTAAATTCATATTACTTTTTTTAATTTCTTGAATTTCTCTCGTGAAGAACATTATATTTAAACTCTTCAACCTGACATCTCTCTTCGATATATTTTTAATTCGTACCTTTTATAAACATGACTCATTAAGGTCATGTAGTAGGAAAATATCAGTCTACTCATCCAATTTGTTAAGATATAAACGTAAACAATCGTTTATTTTTAGATATAGTTACCTATTGTCAGTATTGCATTTATATAATAGGTGACACTATCATATAAATATGATAAAGTTGATGCTCGTAAAATAATACACACTTAGACTGTACTAGCAATATAAATCTCAAGGGATTGTTTTTTTTAATTAAACTTTTTTCCAGCGCATCAAATTTTTTCGTCCATCTATCGCATGTCGCATTAGGGCGCGGAGTAAGTTTAAAGTTAAAAGCACTCGGCAGAGCGTCCAAAGCGAATATGGCGACGCTCATGGCTCACTTCAAAACGGTTCAATGATTTAAATAAATATTGTGCTCAGTTTTTAACATGCGTCTATCATCTCAATGTTTGTATTTATTATGTATTCCGTACTCTACTACGCAGATTGAAATTAAAATTTATAGTTGGATATCTTGTCTACTATTGATTTCCCATTATCATTCCTATTTACAATTATTAAGTTAAGATTAAAATCGCAATTTTAATACTCTAAATCGAATAATTTTTCACGCAATTTTTCAGTTAAATGCCTACTATCCGAAAAAAAGGTTCACTTGCATTATAGTTTTATAAAACCACAGAATGTCTTTTGTCTTATTATTTTCTTTAATTGAAGACAATTTCTGACATTAGCAATCAAATCTGTGACGGTGATGTATGATTTTGTCATTAACAATGTAACCGCCACGCCGTAACCACACGTGTACTTTAGGATGATATGGATAGATTTTTACAATTGTAAAAATATTGGCGCTCCAGTCACTAATGACCAACGTGGCAGTAAAAGTGTTAACCCAACTTTTAATGTAATTTGTCTCGCCGGACCTAAATCCATTAAAAGTATAACATACTTTTGTTTCAGATTTACTGACCTAATTCGAGCAAATGATAATGAAGACGAGGATAGAATTATCGACATATTCACCCCGCCTGGATACACTCGCCAAATTGATAGGTATGTTATTTCTATGTTTTAGTATTTGACCACAATCTAATGTTAGATGACGATGTCTCCGACTTGCGTCTAAATTACGAGTGACGAATATTTGTGACTTTTTATATAATGCTCATGTAACGTGTCAAGAGATAGAGAAGTGACTATTATCAAAATGCGATCAGCCCTCTCTCCCTTTATATTGCTAATTTTGAGAATGTAAATCTAATGTGTTTGCAATTTTTAGATTTTTGGAAAAAAATTGTTGCAAGTGTCTAGAAATAAGTAATGAAATACTTTTCAATCAATTTTATAAATGTCTGTCTATCTATCTGTCTATACGTATGAACACGCATCACTGCTAAAATACTGCAATGATGATAAAATCTCTTCAAGAAAATTACCGATTTGCCGGACTGTAAATTTAAGCGCCACGTCAAACGGGTTTTAGTTTCAAAAGGATATTATCGAGTGGATCAGTATGTGAACGATAGTGATGTCTGGAATTGACTCCTCTCTGTGCATCCACTAAAAGCTATTGTATGATGTATTGGAAATATATGTTAAAAAAATGTAACCGATCGAGTTTCTTGCCGGTTCTTCTCGATGACTGGGTTGTTTTCCGAACGGGTGGTAGTCTTTGACGTTCATAAGTGCCTTATTAGGGCCTAGACTGAATGAAGTACTTTTGTTTTTTTTTTATACTTAAGAACATCTCCCTCCTCTGTTTCTCAGCCAATTTTCTTCATATTCATATTTTGTAGCCATTGACGAGCATTATGTTATCGATTAAAAAATTGGAAAATTTGTTTTCTCTATGGTCGAAGTTCGAAAACTAAACGAGCACCTGTTTAATTAAATTGCCCTATTTATGAAACCCATGCGCTCGCGTTTCTTTAAACGTCTCTTTACTTAACAGGTGGTTCTATCATTTATGTTGATAGATATGTTTTAATATTATTTGAGGATAGAGTATTTGTTTTAATCCATTAATGAAAAGCCGAAATTAAAGCCACGACCTGCTTAAATGGGGTCTATTATCGTTGACACTTATATGTGTATAAGTTGTGGTGGTTATAGGTGGTAGAGCCACGATGAAGCTATTACTGGTTTTAGCATGAATGAATCGACTCGCCCGGGGTAGTACCACCCGACACACAGAGACACCGACGTGAAGTAATAGTGCTTGCATTGTTGCGTTTCGTTGGCCAGTGAGAGCGTTGATGGACCACCTCCCTCCCCTCACTTTCCCTTTCCCCATATGGATCCATATGGACGGTGGTGATCACTTACAATCAGATGACCCGCCTGTTCGTTTGCCACCTATAATATAAATATATAAAAAAATCTACATCACCGCACTTCTTCTAAATGATTCGAATGTAAAAATTAACATTTGTTTATTTTTCAGAAGAGTGATGATTATCGGTTATCATGACATACAAGGAGAAGTCATGTTCATGCCGTCGACGGACAAGTCTCCTAATGAGCAAGAAGAGCAATAGTGTATCTAGGATCTTCTGGAAAAAGGTAATTATATAACCAGCTAGCAGTCGCCCGCGACTTTGCCTGCATTTTTATCGTTATAAAGTGTATTGCTATATTTGCGCGAAACTCTTTTCTTTCTAAAATAAAAGTAACCCTAGTTATTTTTCATAATATTGGCTATCTGACAGTGAAAAACATGTGAATCAATATGTGAACGAGGGTGTCGTCTGAGGGGTCTCTATGCATTCACCAAAAACGAACATAACTATAAAAACTATATATGATAAAATTATAAACCAGATCGAGTTTATTGGCGCTTGTTCTCGATGAGTGGGTTGTTTTCCGTACCGGTGGTAGTTTAACGTTCATAAGTGCCTTCTCAGGGTCTAAATTGCATGAAGTATTTTTGATTTTTGTGTGCTTATCTACAGTGTAAAAGGAACGTCTGTCGACGGAGATGTACGAGAAGAACAGGACTACGTTTGTCGGCACCGCTGCTGTGCATCTCGACTCTGCACATCGTGGCATGAAAGCGGTTACGTAGAGACACAAAATGAGTAATCTTTTAGCGGAACGGCACTACAGCCTTAGGTATAAATAAATATTACTCTATTGTAAACGTTTGATACTGAGTCTGTTTGATTACTGTTTGTGCGAGTAAAAATAAATTACTTCTGATATATATGGCTGTTAATTTATCTACGGGTGTAACAAACTTCTTCTTCTTCTTACTCTTATCCCACCTGAGTAGGGTCGGTACAACATGTTTTTCATGCTGTGGTTTATGATTTGGCTTAATTTTTACGATCGGCCGCCTGCCTTGCATCAACCCTCCTTGGGATTATTTTGTAATACATGTTTATGATTATTATATATAATTGTAAGGGTAAGGGTAATTACAAGGGTCTTTTAGCATCACAATTTATCTGTAGGCTTTAGCTTTGGTAGGATATTTATAGTTTCTGTTTGAGCGGCACTACCGTTCCAGTTAAAAACGAAGTTTTTTAAGATATATGGTTTGCTTGCTATATTGTTATTTTTGGGTAGCAGAAAACTAAAAAAAACATCGGGTTTAATAACATAAAAAAAATTAATTCGTTATATATTTATATATATATCTATACTAGTTTAATATATAAAGCTGAAGAGTTTGTTTGTTTGGTTGAACGCTATGATCTCAGGAACTACCAGTCCGATTTCAGAAAACTCTTCGGTTTTAGATAACTCATTTATCGAAGAAGGCTTTAGGCTATATATAATTACACAAAGATCAATAGGAGCGGAGCACCAATGAAGAATGTTTCAAAATCGGGCACTTTTTTCCTTTTGATAGATATCGTTAGCGTTAATATTATATACGTTGCCATAGTAACGTGGTAAGTTTCTATCGCAAACATTTTCAAAGTTTATTTTGTTTTCCTATTTAAAATTTGTTATCTATTACGTATTATAAAAATAAAGTTTGTGTATGTACAATTAAAATAACAACTTTTTGATGAATTTTATGGCTACAAATGACCAAAACATTTTTTTTTATATTTTGTCTATATTTTTATATTATTGTATTTTCTCTGTTTGTTTGTTTGTTCCGGGTAATCTCCAAAACGGCTGGCCCTATTTTCACGGGAATTTTACTGGCAGATAGCCGAAATTATAGCGGTTGACATATTGTACTTTATTTGTTCGCAGCTTCGTCCGCATTGCTATTTCCAAAATGGTTGGACCGATTTTCACGGGGTGTTCACTGGTAGATAGCAGACCTCATAAAAAGTAATTTAGGTTTTTTTATTCGCCTTCGGCCGCAGTGCAATATCCGTAATGCTTGAACTGATTTTCACGGGGCTTTCACTGGCAGATAACTCACCTTATAAGAAGTAACTTAGACTATTTTATTTTGTTACTCAAGACTTCGTCCACAATATTCTACTATCTCCTAATCGGTTAGACCGACTTTCACGGGACTTTTACGGGTAGATAACTAGCGAGCTCGGAAAACGTTGTCCCGCCCCGATAATAAAAAGAAAACCTTGAAAAATTATACTTAAACCTTCCCCATGAATCATTCTATCTACTGGTGAAAACGGCATGAAAATCCGATCAGTAGTTTTTGACTTTATCGCGAACAGATAAACAGACAGAACAGAGGACTTTGTTTTACACTATGAAGTGATGAACTGTTACCTGTACATTCGTTCGTGTGAATTTAATAAAAATAGTTTGTTTACTGTAAACAAGCGCGTGAGACGTGCGCTGTACTGGACTCCAAGAATAAATGTATGTAATTTGAATTATATTATCATTTTGGTCAATTTGGCGGCCATTTTGTTTTATTTTTCGCGTTTGCATCTACATAACTCAGTGATGCAAATTATAAGAATAATACAATTATATCGACAATATGGGCATGTTTTGTCTATATAATAAACAATTTAACACATATTGTTCGATAATGTATAATTTAAAATTTTCATTACTTTCTTATATAGTGTTAATGAGCACTGAGGGTGGTACATAGTAGGTTAAAGTTCCAGGTATGTTGCTGATGATAAATCCCATCCCATTCGATATACTATTGTATTCACATATTAATGTACACGTTACATGTTACAGTAGATGGGTAATGTAAGATTGTAAGTAGGTGTGTGATTAAGAAATGCTTTTTAAAAAAATTTGTAAATATGACACATAGTTATTTAATACATTTAAAAAAAGGGGGGGAAGCGGGGGGGGAAGTAGTATATATAAGAAAAAAGAGAGAAGAGAGAGAGAGGGGGAAGAGAAAAATGAAGACATTTTCTTTGGGGAATTTTTTTTTTTATAGGATAACTTAAAATACATGTCACGTCTGTCTGTCTGTTTGCGATAAACTCAAAAGCTACAAACGGATTTTCGTATGGTTGTCACCAGTAGATAAAGTAATCCATGAGAAAGGTTTAGATGTATAATTTATCAAGGTTTTTTTTTGTTATGAGGGCGGGACACGCCCGCCGGGCCCGCAAATTAACAATATTTTTTGGAAACATTTTGTTTTTTTCTTTAATATCGAATTGTTTTTCGACCACGATTGGTAGTCTCTCTGTTCAACTATTGTTGCATTGCTGCTGTGGATGTTTTTACATAGCTGAAAAATATTATTTTTATGTGCCATAAAAAATATGCTATAATGTCATATGCCAAATAACAATAATATACGACATAAAATTATACCGAGCGTCTGATTAGTCACCAGCAATATTTACAGGATTATCATTGGTGGATTCTCGTTGTAAATCAATTAAAAAGTAGGTGATTAATATTTGTCCTAAGTATCTAGAGAAATACAAAACTGATATACGCTCTACATCAAGTGATTTACGCAAAAATGAACTGGTCTAATAATAAAGAAAGCAATGAATCACACCGAGCCGCGCAGTCCCACCCGCGTCCTCCACCTCGACCCATGCCCTGCTAACCTTTATTCGACCGTGCGTCGTTCCGACGATAAGTTACGTAATGATTAACCTTGAAAAGCGCCCCTTTAATGTTGTTAATTGAACATAATTTTTTTTACGTTTAAAAGTATCGTTCCCATACTTTTAAAAGTTTTAGAACAAACGTTAACTAAGGATCTCTTTGTTGTTTATTAGTTAATAGTGTTTGTTTCGATATTATTACCTTATATGTTAAATGCGACCATGAATTACCAAAGGATTGAAGGGTGTTAAACTTTAAACAGTCACCTGGTATATGCTACATGAACATTTCTCAGAGTCAGGTTTCCTCACCATAATTTACTACACCGTCAGGTGATAGTGTTACTAATATAACATAATAAATGTACTTCAATTTCTAAAATTGGATCGTTACATGCCGGGGTTTAAGCCTGCGGATGCCAATGAAACATTCCACAGGTCAAAACCACTTGATCGCTACGACTTTATCTTCTCTTTAATTTAAAGTATTTGAACATATAAAAAAAAAAAAAAAAAAAATGGGGAAAAAAATTAAAAAAAAGAAAGAAAAAAAAATTAAAAAAGGGGGGCTCCTCAATCAGAAGGGGGAAGAATAAAAAAAAAAAGGGATTTATTGGGGTCGGGACTCAAAAGGGGAAAAAAAAAAACCGTGGGTGGTGGGGGGTTGGCGGCAAAACCAAAAAAAAGGGGGGAGGGTGGTCCGGGGGGGGGGGGGGGGGGGGGGGGTGGGGGGGGGGGGGGGGGGGGAAGGGTGTTCTCTGGAAAAAAAGAATTGCTGGGGGGGGGGGGAGGGGGAGGGGAATGAAAAAAAAAAAAAAAAAAAAAAAGGGGGGGGAAAGGGGGGGGAGAGGGAAGGAGAAAGAGATAAAAAAATTTAAAATAAAAATTTATAATTATATATACAAAAAAAAAAAAAGAGCTCATCTCTTCTCTTCAACATAATACCGAAAAAAGAAAAGTGGAGAGGCGGGGTGAAGATGAACACGCAAAAGAGACCTCAGGGGTTTAATGGTGCGGGGAGACGATAAAGCCTCATTTTTAAAACAGAAACAAGAAAAAAGAAAAACCAAAAAAAAAAAAATAATATCATATTTTATTGGTGGGGGTTATGTATTTGTTCACCCTAAATAAAATAAAAGCGAGGGGCGGAGGGGGGGGAGGGGGGGGGGGGGGGGGGGTGGGGCGGGGGGGGGGAGGGCAGAACGAAGAAGGAAAAATTAAAAAAAAAAAAAAATAAAAAACAAAAAATAAAAATTTTAACTCATAAATATACGTGGGAGGGGGGAATGGGGGGGGGGGGCTGGGAGGGAGGTGGGGGGCGGGGGGGGGGGAGGGTTTATGTCTGGGGGGGGTGAGTGGGGGGGCAGGGTTTATAATAATGAGGCGAAAAAGAAGAAAAAAAAAAAAATAAAAAGAAAAAAAACAAAAAGATAAAAAGATTAAAATATCACTTCAACATCCTATAACTATTTCTATTTAATTTTCTATCAAATCATGAAGAGAAAAAGGATAAGAATAAAAAAAAATAAAAAAATTAATTTAAATATATAAAAAATAAAAAAAAATAAAAATAAAAAAAAAAAAAAAAAAAAAAAAAACAAAAAAAAAAAAAAAAAAAAAATAATAAAATAAAAAAAAAAAAAAAAAATAATAATATTTTTAATTAATAACAAAAAAACAAAAAAAAAAAAAAAAAAAAATATTTACTAATTTATTAATAAATAAAAATAAATAATAAAAATATAAATAATAATATTTATTTTATTATACGTTTTTTGCACTCCTTCCTAATATTAACTTTAGGTATGCTAATTCTCACGCAATTATGCCTGCGCGATATGATTAAAGAGTGTATGAAGTGTTTTCTTTATGGCCAAACGGTTGTCTAAACCAGAAAGTAAGAAATAAATAAAACGCTCAAATAATAAAACATAGAAAAATAAAAAACATTTATTATTGATGCCTTAAATAGTTTCTTAAATCTATACATATAATAAAAATGAAGTGTCTGTATGTAATATCAAAATAATTTTTTTTTACTGATTGGGTATGAAAGTATATACGCAAATGATAATAAAAGATCAATTTTTAAAATTTTTGTCGGCCTGTTTGTCTGTCTGTTTGTTCCGGGTAATCTCTGATAGGGCTGGATCAATTTTGACGGGAATTATGACAGTTACTTAAGCTAAACTAAATTAGACTAGCTGTTAACCGCGGTTTCGTCCGCAATGCTATCTCCATTTTATTTACCGCTCTTTCGTCTACATAACTCAGTAACCATAGTAACATATAAGAATATTGTATCGAGTTCAATGAGCACTAATTAAATTGTCGAATATTACTGCTTAGATATACACAAAGTTTTATATCTTGATTTATATTTATGCAAGATTTCAGGACGTCAGCTCATTAATTGTTTACAATTCAAAATTATAATTATTAATAGTAATTTAGAAGATAGAAGGGGTAGGGTTCTTTCTAATAAGATATTAGACCATAAACGTATAATTTATTGACAATATGGGCATATTATATCATTATAATAACATTTTTAAGTCATTATTTCATTAGTTCGTTATACAATATAAGTGAGCACTGAGGTAGTTATATGGTGGGTTAAGGTTCCAAATATGTTGCTGAGGATAAACCTCATTTGACACATTGTTAGTATTTATATATCTAATGTATATGTCGGCGCGTGGTCAGAGAACTCTCACCAGGATCCATCACAAAAATGATAATAATGAGAACTAAAATATAATTTCCTTCTCCTCAACATCAAGCCACAATGAACCTCCAAAGAAGTTATAATAATATTGTCATATTTTAACATAAAATAATAATTAACTCACTAAACCACCACATTACAATAATATCATTATAATTAACTCCCTAAACCACCACACTAGAATAATATTGTGACTCAACACAAAGTAATAATCAATTACTATTAACTCAAACTATTTGGAACAGTGGGTAACCAATTAATTAGTTACATATAACAACTAATTCGTTTGCACAAATTAATTATCCAGAGTGTAGGATAAGCGACTCCCACAGTACGAGTGCACCGCACGACGCCAGAGCCAAGACTGACTTAACTTAACCGATCGACTTTTATACCGAAGTCTTTTTTTTTTTTTTTTCGAACTCACTACGCTATTGACCAAGCAAGGTCTTAACAGCTTCACCGGACTACTAAGGCGAGCGCTTAAGGCACTCAGCCGAATTTATTTTGACAACTAGCTCAAGGGTGCGCGGCACACCTCAGCTTTGGCTGTTGCCTGATACATACAATTCGTGACCTATCTGAGCTAGCCTAAGCTAAGCTAACTATTCATACATATATGAGTTGTTGAAACATATATGTGTACCAAGCATACATACCTCAACAACCCTTATATATATTTCGTATCGGATAATTTTTTAAACTATTTCAGTTTGATAAGGGAAAAAAAATAAAACCCTTCCACTTGCATGTGTAAGCATGTATGCGTGCACGTGTGTGGAGGTGATATGTGTAATGTTGTTGAGGTGATGTAAATTTGTGTCACTGTATCGCGCGAGCAGCGCACTCAAGGGCTCCACGCCGAAATATACCGAAGTCGAATAGTAGGGAAAGAGGCGTGACCAAATTACGCGATTAATGTGGGTAGGCGCCGACATATACGTTACATGTTACTGTAAGTGGCGTGCGTGTCGTACTTATAATTGTTTTTAAAGAGCATTTCTATAATTATACATGGTCTCATAATTTTATATATCTTTAATAGAATTTAAAAAACGCGTGCGGAGCTGCGGGTCCTGCTAGTTAATAATAATTAACAATTATGCAGAGGTTTCATCTGCCACGTGTACATTCTCTTTATCTGAAAAGATTACAATAAATGTGAGTAACATTTATCAGGGAAATAATGATAAAATGACTTACCTATAGTTATTTCATTCTAAACTAAGTTTATAGTGTGCCGGGGTTTTCAATGCATTAGTCAGTTGATCACAAAGAGTTTAACAGTTGATCGAATGGGGTTTGCCAGCTGATTTAAACGTGGGGGTTCATAACAAAATTTACGTGTCGACGATTACTGATCCATAATTTGTTTAACAACAAACAACTGGAACCTTTTATAAGCATATCCATAGACAAAACGTTTCCATGTGAATTTATAAGGTAAACTTTATCATATACAGGTATTGCGTTGTAACTCTTGTACTGAGTGGAGAGGTTGTGAATTCAGTCCTTATATAGGACTTGCTTATGTGATAAGCATGACTTTTAAAATAGTAAACGTACTTTGAAATTAAGTGGGCATTTATAATAAAGTTTATTATAAAAGTGCATAAAACATGATTATATGAGCGATGGTGGATTTTAAATTTTAAATTGACAGTCAGGTATGTATAAACAACTGCCCACTATTAGGACACTGTCAGGGCCAGTATTAAAGACTCAAATGCTATGAGGCAACGAAGATGTTTTTAAATTCTTTGTGGGGTTTTCACCACAATCTCATCTGATGTTAAATTATGATGTGGTCTAAAATTGTAAACAAGCTAAACCGAGGGTTGGCTCTTGAGTGCACCTGTCCAAACACATCAACAGGCGTTTGGCGGCACATTTTCAATTCGATGGGGTAGCTAGCTAGGTGGACCTAGAGAATGCTTTACCATCATGCTAAGTGTTTTCCTTTATCGAAAACTTCGACTTAGTTGTAAGGATTCGGACCCGCATCGATCAACGATAAACTAAAACCTGTAAGATATAAGAATTAAAAAAAAGTATATAAGACCTAAAAAGTCGTGGTCGCCTAGTGGTATGATCGGTGGGATATCACTTCGATGTCCGCAGGTTCGAACCCCAGCACGTACCAACGATTTTTTCGGAATTCGCGTACATTTACTAATTTAAATTGGTAAAACTATCGGCTGACGGTGAAGGAAAATATCGTGAGGAAACCTGAACTTGAGAAATGTTCTTGTAGTATTACAGTATGCGGGAAAACAGAACTGATGAAGAGTCTTGTCTCAGAGTATGAAATCGCCAATACGTCGTGGGCTGGCGTGCTGATTATGCCCATACCTTCCTTTGGGAAGAGGCCTGTGGCCCTGCAGTGGGTCTCTTACAGGTTGATGATGATGAGAAAGTATTAAAAAATCTTAAACTATACTAATATTATAAAGAGGTAAAGTTTGTGAGTTTGTGACGTTATAGGGCATAATCTCAGGAACTACTGGTCCGATATGAAAAATTATTTCAGTGTTATATAGCTAATTTGTTGAGAAAGGTTATAGGAAGACGCTCAGACCTAGACCACACCTCACGCTAAGACCAATAGGAGCGGAGCACCAATGAAGAATATGTCAAAATCGGGATTTTTTTCCTTTTGAGAGCTTCCGCTGCTTGTAAGCGTTAGCACAAAGTAACTATTCCACGCGAACGAAGTCGCGGGCAGAGGCTTAGTATTTAATAAATTAAAAACTCATATTATAGAGGATCCTTTAAAACTCCTATTGAACTCTCCAGTATCTGAGATCTTAGTTTCTAATGTATAGGGCTTTTATATTTTATTCATAATCTTGTGTTATTTGACTCCATATTTTGTAAAAATGGTGGCATTTTACTTAATATAGTTTATTTAATGTGCATAATGGGGATACAAAATTGTCATGAAGCATGAATTCTGAGATGCCATCAAAACTCTCTGGAAAGTTCTGGAAACTATGGACTCACCATCTTCTTAGAACATAGAAATTATTCCGAGACACTTGTAATATTATTACCTACTCGATAGTGACAGAAATAATCTGAAAGATTGGGTGCCAAAACTAAAACTAAACAAAAAAAAAGAAAACAGGGGTATTTTAACCTATCCCAAACGCTTTTTGAAGCAGAACCCGTGCGTATTAACGGCAATGTTTAATCTCTATGTGTACAAGGAAATAACTTAAAATACAAACGCTTATCTTCTAAATAATACACACGCTTACCTTTTATACAATACACACGCTTATACTTTATACAATACACACGCTTACCTTTTACACAATACACACGCTTACCTTTCATACACCGAGATACATAATACGTTACCTATATTTATAACTCACCTCGAATGTCGTAAATCTCTATTCCAGATGTATCTTCATCCCGAGGTAGATGTTGGCAAACGTTCCTGAATTAGAAATCAAATAAAAGATACACAAACTGACATTGTAGTTGTTTGTATATAAATCTAGCAGCCACTCGCAACTTTGCCTGTGTTTGCATTATTGTAAAAGATAAGAACGTAGAGTATTTTCGTGTAATATAGGTAATATTGTATTACAACTAGGATATGCAATATTCGCCCGACTTTACTATTCGAGTTTTACTAATGCTACTATTCGTACTATTCGAGTTTTACGAGTTTTCGAATACTTTCTTTATTATTGAATATATAAAACGATTAACATGTTTTTAGCTCTTGCTAATAACAATAATAATACCGAATTACTTTAACACAATCAGCTAGGAACATGTCGGCGGTGGGACGGATAATCGAATATTATGTAAAGATTGTTAAACGAACGTTATCAAACTAGCATGATGATAACACGCCTATTATATTAGAATTTTAAAATGTTCATTATAGCAATACTTCTCTAGCTGTATTGAATAACCAAATTTCACATGGTTATTTAGGCGCATAGTACTTTACTCGAATACTTGGGACAGTAGCATTCGAATCTGCACATATAATAAGAAAGCAAAACTAACGCGTCCGTACTTTTTAGATTTTTGTGAAAAAAATTATTGCAGGTGTCTTCCTGAGTAATAAAATACATTTTAATCATTCTTAGAAAGGCATGTCTGTCTGTTTGTTTGAATACGTTTGTTAAAGTACTGAAAATCATAAAGCATATGTTTGAGTAACATTAAGTCTTAGTTTCATAAAAATCGGTTCCATCTATCAAAAATTATTGTAACTTTAATGACGACGCGACTTAAGTACGAGATAAATGTGGATTAGAAAAAGGACTTAGTGCATTCAGATGACTTTATTAGTCACTGTTTTTTCACAGAAGGTTCCACGCGGAAGGCGCGGAACTCTCGCTTTTGTAGTCCGGTGAAGTTTTTAAGGCTTGCTACGCTAATAGCGTAGTCAGTTAGAAAAAAAAAAGTTCCACGTAAGCGAAGTCGCCGACACAGCTAGTATACAATAAGATATCTTACCCATTCCTTATATTAGATTCCTCTGAAAGTTCATTGGAACCATCAATATTGTACATTGTTTCTCCAGCATAATCGACATTGTCAACCGCACTGTAACAAAGAGACATGTCATTTGACATAGGTACCGACAAAGAAGACCTTACATTGTTGATTAAATGTCTTATTAAACACATGTCTAAATTGACAGTTCTTACGTTATTGTTTTATTCTTTTTCTATTAGCCGGCAAAAGACATTTCATAATAAATTATGAAATTCGTGGATATAATTAATTTGGAAGAAATAAATAAATTAACAATGTGAGAGATTCACAAGTAAATCATAACTACTACAATTTGACACTATTGACATCTGACAGTGTATTCAATCTGTCATTGTCATGTCAATGTCACCACATTCTCCTGGCTATTCTCTCTCATTAGAGGCACTGACATGGTTCGCTTCATATCTAAAGGGACGACAACAATCGGTTCGTATAGATGGGGCTTCGTCTAATTGGTGTGAGCTTGGTGCTGGCGTCCCTCAGGGTGATATACTTTCACCTCTTCTTTTTTCCCTCTTTATTAACCTTTTAACTCATGAACTGCGATGTACGTGTCATTTGTATGCTGATGACCTGCAATTATACACACAGGCCGCAGTAGATTCTCTATCAGCTGCAATTTATACTATTAACCGGGATCTAAATGCCTTAAAGGATTGTTCTGAGAGATTTGGCTTATCAGTTAATCCTTCCAAATGTCAAGCAATTGTAATAGGGAGCTCTAGTATGATTACCAGAATAGACTTCAGCTCGCTGCCTCAGATTATATTCAGTGGTCTTGTCATACCGTTTAGTACGGATGTAAAGGACCTTGGTTTACACATTGATGACAAATTGGATTGGAGAACTCATATTTCCAAGGTTAGTTAGAAAGTGATCGGTACTCTAAAGTCTTTTTATCGCCTGAAAAATTTTCTCCCAGTTAAAACGAAAACCATGCTAGTGCAATCTATAATATTTCCTATAATTGACTATGGTGATGTATGCTTTTACGATCTGAACGCTGACCTTCTTAACAAACTTGACAGATTACTCAATAATCGCATTCGATTTGTTTTTAATCTTCGTAAGTATGACCGTGTATCGAGCCATCGTTCAGAGCTTAATTGGTTGCCTATACGCCAGCGTCGGAGTTTGCGGGCCTGACAACTCTGTATTCTATTCTATTTTCTCCCAACACTCCCTCTTACTTAACTCCACATTTTCAGTATTTATGCTCTAATCATGACCTTAACCTTCGCTCTTCTAATAATCTTATTCTTTGCTGTCCTGTCCATACTTCCAGTCTAGTACATTCATCTTTCTATATCCAATCTATTCTCCTATGGAATGCGCTTCCTTATGAAATCAGGATGTCATCTAACCGTTTCAGTTTTAAAGTCAAGGTACGTCGGCTTTACCAGTGTCATTTAGCAGAATTATCTGGTTAATGCTGTATTTAGTACTTAATGTTGACTAATTATACTTTTATTTATTGTATTGATATTTATGTATGATGTTGTTATGTGTATGTATTGTATATGTGTAGTATATATGTAATATATATGTACTATATTGGTGTTGATATTTTATTTATATATTGTGATATTAAATAGGTTAAACATAATTTCATAAAAACCTCACCTTTTACACCTACCAACATTTATCTCTGCATCACCTAATGGTTGACTGGCAGAAAATGCCTTAGGCATTAAGTCCGCCATTGCGTATTTAACGCATAATGTGTAAATAAATAAATAGATTATACTGTTGTTCCACCCACTTTAACGTAATATATCTCGTAATGTATCTAATAAATTGCTTATTTTTATATATGTCATAGGAGGCAAACGAACAGGTGGCTCACCTGATGTTAAGTGATTACCACCGTCCACAGACACTTGCAACACCAGAGGAGTCGCAAGTGCGTTGCTAATATGTGTTTGGGAGAGGGGGGAGTAGGGGTAGGGGGAGGGGAAGGTGCGGTGGGTTATTTTTTGTTTATTTTATACATCATTTTCTTTTAACTAAAATATCACAATAATGGTAACGAATTTAACGTATAATAAATAAATTTTATTAATGAAGATCTGAACAAAATTATTATTCATAAATTGAAATTGTTTGCAAAAGATTTGTATGTAATGGAACGTTTTTGAATGATGAGATCGAATTGAACAGATGGTATTCAGAGTTGCTTGCATAAAAATATTAAATCAGATGTTTAGCTAGAGACCGCTTGGACACGCTTTGGTAATAAAGCATTTTAAACATGGCTTCAACTATATTTTAAAGTTTTAGGCATTGCTTAGTAAGCTTCGTATTATATCCCCGCGTTTATTTTAGTTTCAATAATAAGACCGCTTATCATCACGAAGCAATAAGAAGACCAGAACAGATTAAAAAGGACATCTTCCATATATGTAAAATGAATTTTAATTACGTGTCTGTACTTTTTAGGTTTTCGTAAAAAAAGTCTGCAGGTGTGTAGAAATAAGTAATAAAATACATTTCAATTAATTTTAGAAATGTCTGTCTCTCTGTATTTCTGTTTGTTTGTACACGCATCACTGCTAAAAGAAAATCATAAAGCATATCATCGAGTAATATTTAGTCTTTATTTCATTAAAATAGGTTCGGTCTATCAAAAGTTATTGTAATTTTTATGACGTCGCGACTTAAGTACGAGAGAAATGTATATTACAAAAAGGACTTAATGCATTCAGATGACTTTATTAGTCACTGTTTTATACATAAGGTTCTACGCGGAAACCGCGGAACGTTCGCCTTTGCAGTCCGGTGAAGCTTTTAAGGCCTTACTAGGCCAATAGAATAGACAGTTCAAAAAAAAATTCCACGCAGGCGAAGTCGCCGACACAGCTAGTATACAATAAGATATCTTACCCATTCCTTATATTAGATTCCTCTGAAAATTCGCCGGAACCATCAATATTGTACATTGTTTCTCCAGCATATTCGACATCGTCAACCGCACTGTAACAAAGAGACATGTCATATGAAATACCGACAAAGAAGACCTTACATTGTTGTTTAAATGCTTAGTGCGATTGTATTATGTTCGTAAATAAATGGTAATTAAAAATTATAGGAATATTGTTATTAGCTAAAAATATCGGTTTCGTGAGAACTCGTGGTGTTTATTTATTTGCAAATTTCGAAAATATCATTCATCATTCAAATAAAAACGCTAATCCAAGATCAACTGGTTTTAAATGCAACTACCAGTGCCTACTATAGATATGGTAGATATAGGTGTTTACCCATATCTAGCGGACATTCAAATATTATGCAGGCAATAAAATGGGAGGAAATGGACTTTGATTTGCTTAATTTTAAGACATAAGGGATGTAAGGATCTGAACAGGTAGGTTTGACATGTGAAGCGCGCGGTCTTATTCAATCAAAATATATTTTATTCAATTATGGGCCTGAGAAGGCGCTTATAAACGACAAAACTACCAACGCTATGGAAAACAACTCAGTTATCGAGAAGAACCGGCAAGAAACTCGATCTGCTTTATCTCTTCTTGTTATCTATTTTTACAAGTCATAAATAGTTATATTCGTTTTTAGTGGATGCACAGAGAAGGGCGTCATTTCCAGACGTCACAATTGTTCACATACTGATTCACCCTATATTAAGCCTTTAGACGTTAAAACCCGCTTGACATGGTTCTTGAACTCACTATCCGGAAAATTGGTAATATGCTTTGGGACTTTGCTATAATACCTAACACCATTATTACCTATAAAACTTTTCATTGGCAGTGGGCTACCATCGCTCTAGTAGCAAACCGCTTTAAGTAAATTCCTCTATAGACTTTAGACTCCTTCCTTGTTATTACGGAAAAGTTAAATACACACTGAATTCTTACTTTAAAAAAGTTTGATCACAAAAGAGTGTCTTAGCCTTGTTTACAGATGGACATTATTTAAATTTAAATATTCTCTAACATTTGTCTAAGTTGACAGTTCTTATGTTATTGTTGTATTTTATTCTTTTTCTAGTTGCCGGCAAAAGATGTTTCGTCATAAATTATGAATTTAGTGGGTATAATTAATTTAGAAGAAATAAATAAATTTAGAATGTGAGAGATTCACAAGTAAATCATAGCTATTACTATTTGACACTATTGACGTCTGACAGTATATTCAATCTGTCGTTATACTGTTGTTCCACCCACTTTAATGTAATATATCTCGTAATGTATCTTATAAATTTATTATTTTCTTTATTTTACACATCATTTTCTTTTAACTAAAATATCACTATAATGATAACCAATTTAACGTATAATGAATAAATATTATTAATGAAAATCTGAAGAAAAATATCATTCATAAATAGAAATTGTTTACAATTGTTTTACCTCTATGTTGAGGAACGTTTTTGTATGATGAGATCGAATTGAACAAATGCTATTCAGAGTTGCTTGCATAAAAAACTTAAATCAGCTGTTTAGCTAGAGACCGCTTGGACACGCTTTTGTAAAAAAGCATTTTAAACATGGCTTCAACTAGATTTTAAATTTGAGGCACTGCTTAGTAAGCCTCGTATTATATCAAGAATCAACAAGGAGACCAGACCAGATTAAAACAGACATCTTCCATACATATAAAAATAATTTTAATCATGTGTCTGGACTTTTTAGGTTTTTGTAAAAAAAAGTCTGCAGGTATCTAGAAATAAGTAATAAAATATAAATTTTAGAAATGTCCGTCTCCCTGTCTTTCTGTTTGTTTGAACACGCATCACTGCTAAAATTCTACGTTCATGATAAAACCTCTTCAAGAAAATCATGAAGCATATCATCGAGTAACATTTAGTTTTTATTTCATTAAAATTGGTTAGGTCTATCAAAAGTTATTGTAATTTTAATGACGACGCGACTTAAGTGCGAGAGAAATGTAGATTAAAAAAAGGACTTAATGCATTCAGGTGACTTTATTAGTCACTGTTTTTTACATAAGGTTCCACGCGGAAACCGCGGAACGCTCGCCTTTGTAGTCCGGTGAAGCTTTTAAGGCCTTGCAAGGACAATAGCGTAGTCAGTTCAAAAAAAAAAAGTTCCACGAAGGTGAAGTCGCCGACACAGCTAGTATACAATAAGATGTCTTACCCATTCCTTGTATTAGATTCCTCTGGAAATTCGCCAGAACCATCAATATTGTACATTGTTTCTCCAGTACAATCGACATCGTCAACCGCACTGTAACAAAGAGACATGTCATTTGAAATACCGACAAAGAAGACCTTACATTGTTGATTAAATGCATAGTGCGATTGCATTATGTTCGTAAATAAATGGTAGTTAAAAATTATAGGAATTTTATTATTAGCCAAAAATATTGGTTTCGTGAGAACTCGTGGTGTTTATTGAATTGCTAATTTCGAAAATATCCTTCATCATTCAAATAAAGACGCTAATCCAAGAGGAACTGGTTGTAAATGCAACTGCCAGTGTTTATTATAGATATATTAGATATAGGTGTTTACCCATATTTAGGGCTCATTCAAATATTATGCAGGCAATAAAATGGGAGGGAATGGACTTTGATTTGCTTAATTTTAAGACACAAGGGATGTAAGGATCTTAACAGGTAGGCTTGACATGTGATGCGCGCGGTCTTATTCAATTAAAATCAAAATATAATTTATTCAGTTAAGGCCCTCAGAAGGCGTTTATGAACGTCAAAACTACCAACAGTACGGAAAACAACTCAGTCATCGAGAAGAACCGGCAAGAATCTCGATCTGCTTTATCTCTTCTTGTTATATACATATTTTTACAAAACATAAATAGTTACATTCGTTTTTAGTGGATGCACAGAGAGAGGCGTCATTTCCAGACGTCACAATCGTTTACATATTGATCCACCCTATAACCGCCTGTAGACCATTGATATACAAAAACCCAGGATGCACATTTAACGTCTCACAGCCGGCACACAAAAATGAGTGCATAATTTTGGATTCTGCACTCATTTCAAATACTCTCGCGTCGTTTGCGTCCTTGTAAAAACAACTTTAAATCATCCAGGTAAGGTTGAATTTGCAAAATCATAAGTTTATCCCATAACTATAATCACGTATGTATATTGGGGAGTTTTTGCGGCCAGTTTTGAGCGTTACTTTTATTCGAAACTGTCATTCTTGGGTTTTTATATGTCGATGTCTGTTGCTTTATATCTTATTTTTATGTTATTTCATTTCGTTTTAACTTCTTACTGTATTTTAAGTTTGATCTTACTAGTTAACCACTATTCGTTTACTTTAATTACTGCCCTAAAATTATTTGGTCACTTACTCCGTGGACAGTGGATTGTTCTCTAAGAATATATAGTTTTTATAATGTAATATTACTTACATGTATTTTTGAGTACAAATGTTTGTTGCCCTTAATAAATAAAAAAATACATTCTTTTAAAAAGCCTACCTTATTTGAAACTTTACGGACATGCATTAAATTATTGGAATCTATTGGGAGATTAACTTTAAGTTACTGGATTCCTAAAATTTGTTCTTTATCTATTCTCGAATCACGAAACCATATTTATCCTTAATCGGATAGCTTAGGAACACTTACTAGTCTCTATTGTCTCCATCGTTTTCTTTGAGAGTTTTAGCACCGGTATTGTTGAAATTGTTCATCTTCTGGGACATCGTGTATATCGCACTCAGCTGGCGTTTTTAAAGAACGGACGGTTTTATAATATACTGAAAATGGAAATAAAAATATTAAAATAAACTGCACCAATAATATCACAACATATTATAAAGCAAAGTCCTCCACCGCGTCTGTCTGTCTGTGTGTTCACGATAATTAATTAAACTACTAAACATATGTTCGTCCAGTTTTAGATATTAGATAGAGTGACTCACAAGGAAGGCTTTTCTAAAATTGATTGAAATGTATTTTATTAAGTACTAATTCTTAGACACGTGCAACAATGTTCTTTAAGAAATCTAAAAAGTACAGACACGATAGATATCCATTCTTATTATATGTATAGAAGATATTTACAATCGTGGATAAAATGCAACAGTTAACAGTCCAATGAATAACGTAATAACAATAATAAGAAGTAGCATACTAGGCTGAAAACCTACAATCTTCTCCCTGACACAGGCTGGCAACGTACTTGATTACTCCTCTGATGTTGCAAGTGTTACCAAATTTATAATATGAGGCCTCGCGAATCATTAAAAACTAAGTTTCAGGAATATATTCTTCATAATTTAATGTATACCCGCAAAAACTTAGATTTACTGGATCTAGTAAAAGACCAACATAATTTAAATACTAGAGACAGCAAGTCCAAAAACAGTTTTTTAGGTAATAGTGTTAGGTTTTATAACAAAGTCCCGAAACACATTACCGATTCGCCGGATAGTGTGTTCAAGAACCATGTCAAGCGGGTTTTAATATCTAAATGCTATTATTATAGGGTGGATCAATATCTGAACGATTGTGACGTCTGCAAGTGACGCCTCTCTCTCTGCATCCACTAATAACGAATGTAAATATTTATGTTTTGTAAAAATATATAACATGAAAAGATAAACCAGATCGAGTTTCTTGCCGGTTCTTCTCGATGACTGGGTTATTTTTCGAACCGGTGGTAGCTTTGACGTTTATAATCGCCTTCTCAGAGCCTAAATTGAATAACGGGATATTTTGATTTTGATTTGTAGGTCATCTGATGTTAATTATTCACCACCGTCCATAGACACTTGCAACGCTGGGTCGGGTGGCAGTACCACGGACAAGCCGACTCATTCATGCTTCAAAATCAATTCATGCATGCATGCTTCACCGTGGCTCTACCACCTCTAAAACCTACCTATTACCCCCTACAACGTCACAAACTCACAAACTTTACCTCTTTTTTTTTCTTTGTCTGCAGACTCTCGGTCCGCACCATTTTTTTTTGCTATCGCTTTTTAAGTGTAAGTTAAAATCGTATCTGTGAGCATCTATTGTGTTTTTTTTTATATATTTATTTTTATTATTTTTTTATATTTCTTTGTTTTTATGATTTCATTTAACTATTTTATGACGGATTTTTTTTTAAGACGTTATTGCCTTTATGGCGGTTTCATTCCGGTCCTCTATCGCCATCTTTAGATTATAATCCACAATATGCCGCGCCGGAGCGTCCATGGCCCGACGGATGAACCTACTAACTGCGTCATCAGTCACGTCGGTATAGTAGACACAGGTGTAGGTGTGTCTGGATACTGCCACTATAGCATGTGAAACACTATCGTGGATTTGCATCCTTCTGCTCTTTGTTTGCAGGATCACCACCGATTTGAAGGTCAATCCCTGGGATTCGTGGACTGTCAGAACGCGCGATCCTTCCCCTACCCCGTAGCCCTTGTTTATCAGGGCTTTTTTCTCTTCTTGTGTGTGTACCAGGAAGAGAGTGTCGGGGGTGTGGGAGGATATTTGTTCGCCCTGATAGCCCCTGATGCTCAGAGATCTCACTATCGGTTTCGGTGAGTATATACAGTCGTATACTTGACTCAGTGCATAGGCTACATCCATCGGGTTCCTGTATGTACAAGTGAGCTGTTGGTCAATACCAGCTACGGCCGTTGGTCTGCTGTAAACCATCCGAAATAAGTTTTCCCGATCAATGTAGGGTAGTTGGTTGAAATCTCCGATGAAGATGGAGGAGAATTTCGCTTGCTTCCGCCGGCCGGCCGGCAGTCAGGATGGTCCCGAAATGGTTCATGAGAGCTTCATCCACGATTAACCTTGGACGCTTATTGTGCTCTCTGAAACCATTTACTAGTATGGACGCCATGGTACGCACCCGCTTTTCGGCTTTTTTGCCGTGTGTCTGCACCAGTTTCTCCTGTAAGTCTTTTGCCGCCTCGGTTGAGGTGGTCGCCACAGCGTCCCTCTCCACATCGAAGTTTTTAATTAACCACGTAGTCTTTCCACAGCCTGGGACCCCGTTCGTCCATTTGATCTCGGGTGTCATCTTGGTGCTTTCCACCACTACTGGATTTAGAACCCTCGAGGTGGTTTTTACCCTCTCGAGAATCTTTTCTTCAAGCATGATTCTTGTGCACCGAGCGACTACTACGATTGGATTCTCCGGGGGCGCTTCGAACTTCTGAGGTTGAGTTGTTTCCCGTGTCTCATTTTCTTTCCCTAGTACGAAACCGCTGCTGGAATTGTAAGCGGTTATGTAGCTGCCCGTCATTACTCCTGCTATGACTTGGGCAGTGTCGTTGTTATAGATGGCCGCTTCCGCTTCCTCTAGTCTAGCATCTCTCAAGTCCACAATTCCCAGATGGTGGGCCTCTAGGATTTGTGTACACGTCAGTGTGTTAACTTTAATCGTGGCTTCGAGTATGGCTTTGAACTCGAGTATAGCATTGCCATATGATCCAGTGGTCCCGTGACAGGAATATGGACGGGCGGGATGATTTGCCCCTCTTTATAATATTAAGTAGATGTAGTGTAGATGTAGATAAGTATTTCTTTTTAAACTTTTGCTGCCAACAGTCTGGTGTCCAATGCACCACAAGGCCTACATTCATTTGTATGTAACTTAAACTCTCATGAGCTTGGACAGTCTAGGAGTTAAATAAATGGTCGTCAAACATATTTTGAGTTTAAGTAATAATTTAATTTCTTTTCGTTTAACGTTACGTTTCTTAATGTTTTTTTTTAAATATCGAAGTCAGTTTAATAATAACTGTCGACAGGATTTTTGGATCTGGCTCTGGATGTGAAAATTTGGTTTCTAATTTCGATCAACAAAGTTTTTACTGAATATAAAAGTATTTTTAATTCAAATAAAGTGATAAACAACAGTGTGTAAAATATAAAAAATAACAGAAGATCGAGTTGAAAAATGAATATATTTTACAAAGGAATCTTGTAAGCAAAATATATTGTGGCTTTCAATATGTATTTTTTTCTCTTTATATAAAATATATTATTAAGGAAATAAACAACGCAGACGGAGTCGCGTGAATCAGCTAGGGTCTAATAAGAACCCACTCCTATGTAAGGAATATTGAAGTTAAAACTTCTTTACGCGCGTTGATGGGTATTTTTTGGCAGGTGATAAATTTATGGTTTCGCATCATGACATGCTAGTACACGGAAAAAAGAGTTTCGTGATTTAGTTCAACCAAAGCTGTGTCTATTCATGCAAGTAATTATATTATCTTGAATGAACCTATTTTTTACAAGGAAAGCAATGTAATTTCAAAACGAAATCTAAGATTTTGAAATAAAATAATCATCTTCTTCAGTAAACACGGTTAACTTTTTTCCTCTCCAACAAATTTAATTCCTTTTGATATAATGCACGTTTTCGACCAGAGAGACTTTACTAAATTGCGTCAATACACTTAATTCATTTGTTATAAAGAAATATTTCATCGATTTAATACACAAATATTCCCAGGTTGGAAACTTTTTAAAATCTTGCTACAAAAATCAGTAACTTCTACTAAAGATTGTATTTTCTTGGTTCTATTGTGTGGTTATTTCAGTGACTAATATTATAATTCAAAATAATATTATCTTGAGTTTAAACTCATTATTTCACGCTGAAATCATGAAATTCTGAATCAAGTAGTTTTGAATTCTTATGGACTCGCTCTCAATTTTTGCGGTTCAATTTTGGCAATGAGTTCTACTAGACACGTACAGCTGACGCACACATAGACGATAACTGATAACCGGGGGATTATAGCGCACTTTAAACGATTTTGATATGTTTATAAAATATATTACAATATTTTCTTATTATTCGTGTTCTACTTTTTGTTATATTTGATGCTATAGTACCAAAATAAATTGTAGTTTCTTAAGGTCATACTACGACAACAACAGTATAACTAAACCTAAATATGTGTACTTAATAGACAGAAGCATCGAATTTGTACTCAAATATTTAGCCCCTTAGTGCCCGATCAAGGTATAATTTCTCAACATTCTTATTAACATCAGGTTTGGGTTCAGATGTTTAGTCTCACAGTATCGGATGAAAGTTTCATTTCTCATGGGCTAGATACATATCTTTGTCGTGATAACAAAATTTTTGTATAGTATAGAGTAGCTAGAAATATAGAGTTTTCGTTGAAAAGTATCATAGTTTCTGATTAATGTTTAATTCGTCATGGGCTAGATGAGTAATTATATCGTGATAACTGAATTTTAATACATATAGATATTAGTTACAAACGTTGAGTATGCGCTCAGAGATTTAGATAGGAGAATTTTTAGATTAGCGTTTGTCTCTGTATCAAAAATAATTCTGTGAACAACATACTATAAAACATCTGAATTGTAAGTTGAAATAGCTGTAGCACAACGGGCAGCATATGATGGTCTTTGTGTAAAACGAACCCTAATTCCACCGACAAACTTTGCATCTCTAGCTTTGATAGACTTTTCACCAAATAATTCGTTTCATTATAAATAAGACTTGAGAGACCATGTTCTGATAAACAATAAGTATACTCGATTCTTTTAAAAGATTACATTTGTTTGTAAATGCTGCAGATATTATTGTATATATTCTGAATAGAATAATAAAATATAATAATAATATAAATATATATCTGTCTCTCCCCATCATGGAGTTTCTTAACAGTTTTTGAAGTGGGTCGACATCAGATCATTTTCTTCAGTCCTGTGGTAATCTTTCGTCACTACTAACAAAAGGACTACAAGGACGTCATATCTATTTCTACGCATCAAGAAGTTCCATAACGTCAAAACGTAAAAAAAAAACTAACGTAATAAAAACCAAACTTAGAATTTTTGTTTCAACTTAAATACAGTGTCTCTTACTACTAGAAATATAAACCACTATAAAAAATTGGTTAGTTTTTCAAAATATCAAAACGTTTTGTGAAGTATTTCCACAACGATGTTTTTTTTCTAATCGAGTGCAAAGCGACGTATACCTCCACCCCCTACGGCGCCTGAGCGCGGTCTGGTGCGACGTGAATCTTTCTTCCATAATTTTGTTTACATCGAATCTACATAAAGAAATAAATTGGACCTTATTCCATAGGTGTTAAGGTCGTCGTAACTGACTAAAATCGAGATATTTTGTGTACAACTAAATAATTTTTTTCTCAGATGTAGTGTAGATAACTTGGATTTTATTTTATGAAATTTAAACTTGACTATATGTAGCATAAGCGGATATTTTTTTTTATTAAGAAAAACGTAAATTTACTGAGATTTTCATACCGAAAAGTAGACTGTTTTGCGCGAGGGGACTACGGAGAATTGATTTTTTTAAATGAAACCCTATTAATTTTAAAAACCAATCATCTTTAGGGTGGTTTTTTTTTGCGACTATTTTTTTTTTCTTTACTCCATTGACGGAATATCGTTCGAACTATTAAATAAAAAATTCCCACCAAAGGTCGGCTCTTAATTCCAATTTTAAGTACTCGCTAAATGAATTTAAAGTTTTCTCATTTAATTAACACGTAAAAATAATGTTTTTCGTTTAAAACATTTATAGCTTGGAGACATTTCATCAAAATTCTTTGACCATAGAAAGAAATTGTAGAGGGATCCTTCTTCTTCAAAAGCCCTAGTAGCAAATATTTAATCTTTGATGTATCTGGTCAGTAAAAAATTTTATACTCGATTTTCACTCAAAAATTGTGGTTTTTCGACTTTTTCTCCAAATCTATTGACTTGACGCCAAAATTGCAAAGGACCTCTTTTGAAGAGAATTTAATTTCCTACAAGATAAGATGACAGCCAAGCTCGAAAAATAAATTGTCTTTGAAAAAGATTTGATTAAAGTTAAGAAAACACCGAATTAATCTATTTTATTGCAATTTTACACACTAATTATAAATTATTAAAATCATAAGTTAATAAATTGTTTCAATAAGTACGTTCAAATAAATATTAATGCGTTTTGTTTAAATATATTAAGTATCGTTATTCTGACTATTAAGATTAATTTCATACTACTGATCCATAAATAATTTTTTTTCTGTTGTAAAATCCAATACAAAAATAAAAATTGCAATAAAATAGATTAATTCGGTGTTTTCTTAACTTTAATCAAATCTTTTTCAAAGACAATTTATTTTTCGAGCTTGGCTGTCATCTTATCTTGTAGGAAATTAAATTCTCTTCAAAAGAGGTCCTTTGCAATTTTGGCGTCAAGTCAATAGATTTGGAGAAAAAGTCGAAAAACCACAATTTTTGAGTGAAAATCGACTATAAAATTTTTTACTGACCAGATACATCAAAGATTAAATATTTGCTACTAGGGCTTTTGAAGAAGAAGAATCCCTCTACAATTTCTTTCTATGGTCAAAGAATTTTGATGAAATGTCTCCAAGCTATAAATATTTTAAGCAAAAAACATTATTTCTACGTGTTAATTAAATGAGAAAACTTTAAATTCATTTAGCGAGTACTTAAAATTGGAATTAAGAGCCGTCCTTTGGTGGGAATTTTTTATTTAATAGTTCGAACGATATTCCGTCAATGGAGTAAAGAAAAAAAAATAGTCGCAAAAAAAAAAACCACCCTACTGTACATCATTATTAAAGGTTCAACGTAACTGTAGTTAGTCATTATGTTTACCAAAGTTTTGGTGTAATTTTTACCGAAAAACAGTGAAAATGGACCTTTTTTGAGAGTGCGTCCTTAACTGAAAATAATCATTCGTCGATTAAAATGAATGAATTTCTCAATGAAAATGTAGTCTAGTATTGTACGTCGTAATACGTCTGTCTGTCTGTCGCTAGAGGAATCCGGGTTACGTGAAAAATACCAAATGAAAAAAAATGGATCAGCTTGGGATGGCTTAGTCCAATTACCTCTCATTACACAAATTTACCTTAACACGTTAAACGCCACGAAAAGAAATGCATCTTTCTGTTCAGGCCGCATCAGTTAGTGATGGTCGTCAACTAGAGCTTTCGTTCGGGCCTGGTTGGTCAGTGCTGACCGCGTTTAACGAGTGTTTTGGATCCATTGAAACAAGCCGTAGGGCAGTGCCATCAAACTAAATCCTATAATCATTGACCCGCGTGGCCCTCTAGTTACTCCAGATTAAGACGGTTTTTGCAAAACGTAAAAGACTTAAAAATAAAAACCCCCAATATGAATCCCCCCTTGTGCACTTTGACTACTATCCTACTATATATATACTATCCTACTATCCTACCATTGTATAATACGTGAATCAAAGTATGGTAGAGCAATGATTAGAGGACTGTATTAAAGTTAATTGCAATAAAATATATTTACCTCCGAAATGTAGTATTGTAAACTGCGTGACAATGTAGAAAATAGGGGCAAGTCACGTGCACGGTGCACGTCGACTTGATCGAGCGATGCGAGCGTATTAGTTTAAAACTCTACAATTGACTCGTCCCAAAGATAAAAACTACTTATATAGTGCTAGCATATTACGTGGACCGGGTGGGGGGTAAACTTACCAAAGGCACATAGCCACGTCGACTCACCTATATGGGATTTATCGATGATTAACTCATTTAGGTTTATTTTATTTTTAATTTTTTTCTCATACATCTTCTTCCCTTTAAAGATTTACAATATCTTTTAAAGGTTAACAATGATGTTTAGTAATTTCTTACCGTGACAAGCGACTTTTTATCGTTTTTTTTTTTAAATTTCAGAAGTTTTTACGTGATGCGCGCACAAACGACAGAGACAAGAATTCTAGAAATCATGGAAAAGTGTTCTGTTATTGATTTTAAAGCCCAGTGTTTGTTTCTTTAAACAATGTAAATTTTTCATCTGTGTATTCTTTTATTATAACTATAGATTAAAATAGCTGTAAAGGTATTTTAACCTTTTTTTTTTATTAACATGGGGAAATTCATTACGGATACGCCACCTACCCAAGGAAGAGAGTGGGTTATGTCCGACTCCCATGGACTGAAACCCCACGGTGTACCGACAGAACGTATTGTTGGGGCGGCCAGTGATCGTCCTACGCTAATCACCTTAGATAGCCAGAGACAGACAGATTACGTACACAGCAGCTGCCTCCCCTCGTTATCTGGACCTGTACAATGAGGAGATGGGCCCTCCAGCTCATCCCATCTGGTTCAGCTACGGTGGCGGGTGGAGTTGAGCAAATCACTGCCTTCTCCCACCGGTCCTCCGTTGACGGAGAAGGCCACTTAGAAGATCCATTTCTCGGGCCAGCTCCACCACCTCCTTCTGCGAGATGACCTCCTCGCAAAAGAAAGCCATCGCTCGCCACACTTGTTCACTGCTGAGCAGTGACAAATCCCCACTACCCCCTACCGCCGCTGCCAGAATGCGACGCTGTCCCTCCCATGCAGCACACTCGGACAGAGTATACTGCGTGGTGTCCTCGTCAGCGCAGCACTCGTGGCATGCGGTGGTTGGCTCCCTGCGAGCGATCTGGTGCAGGTACCACCCGAAACAACCATGTCCGGTTAACACCTGCACCAATATGAACGTCAGGGAGTCCCAATACCTGTCCATCCATACCCGTAGGACCGGGCGGATGGCGTTCACAGTATACCGCCCATACCGCGCATCCACCAGGTCCTGCATCCAATGCTCCATGGGCTCCTCCCTCAGCTGCCGCCTCTTATTCTCTATCTTCCTGGGACCCGGAGGCGCCCCACTACGTTTCCTCGCCACCGTTAATGCCTACATGGCGGCGAGAACTCTCAACTCCAGCTCCCAGGGCAGGGAGCCGGCGAACACGAAGGCCGCCACCGAAGACACCGTGCGATATGCCTGGATTGCCCTGAGTGCTATAATGCGTTGCACAATGCGCAGCGAACACACGTTGAAGGCACCGAGGGCGTCGGCCCACACCGGTGTCCCGTAGATGGCCATCGCTCGCACGACTCCCATATAGAGTCGGCAGCACCAAGCACTCGGCCCCTCTATATTGGGGAGCAGCCGGCCCCGTAAAATTGGGCTCGAAACGCCAGCGCCCATCCAGGGTGAGGCTCAGATACTTCACCTGGGTCCTCACCCTGACACGGGCACCATCTACGATTATATGAGCCTCAGGTCGTGATCCTCGCTGAGACCCATGAAATAGTATGGCGTCGGTCTTCTCTAGGGCCACCCTGCGGCATATCCGTCGGATACGCCCGACCACGACGGTTGTGGCCATCGTGGCCAGGCGCACCAGTTCTCTCCAATCCTCCCCCTCCGGGCTACGACTAGCGTGTCGTCGGCATAGCATATGAGCCATTTTCCAAACGGGAGCACGCCCCGAAGCAACCAATCGTAGCCCTGTTTCCACAGGAGTGGGCGCAAGGCTCACCTCTGTGGAACCCCACACCTAGTCTACCTCTGACCATCCTCCCGTCACCGATCTCCCTATCCTCCAGGTACGCCTCCAACAGCCGACGCAGATACGGGTGTACTCCGAAATACCGAAGTGCTTCCCGTATTACACTATGTGGCAGGCTGTTGAAGGCGTTGGCGATATCTAACGACACCGCCAGAACCCTATCCCCCTGGGAGATCGCCTCTGTAGACAGCGACTTGAAAAAAGTCAGGGCCACCACAGTTGAACGCCCTGCACGGAAGCCGAACTGCGCGTCCGCGACATTCGGCCCCACTTCTTCCAGATTCCTCAGAGCCATACGCGAGTACCGCACGATCTCCTTCGAGGCGGCCTCCCTACTTGCCGGATCCCCACCCTGGGACCTGGAAGCGAGAGCCCACGCGTCTTTGTATCGTCGACGCGTGGAGGCGCTGGAGAGGGGTCAACGTCTAGTGCCTCGAGAAATTGTGATGCTAAGGTCCCAGCTCCACCAGGTCCTAGTGGTGGAAGAGTGGTCTCGACGACTTCAGCGACCTAGCTGGGGCGTGGTAACAATCGAGGCTGTTCGACCAGTCATGGTCGAATGGCTCACCAGGCGGCATAGCATCCTGAGCTTCCGGCTGACACAGGTGCTCTCGGGACATGGCTGCTTCAGACGCTACCTGTGTCGCATTGGCCGGGAGCCGACTCCAGGGTGCCATCACTGTGGCTGCGTGGATAATTCCGCGCAGCACACGATGAGAGAATGTACCACCTGGGATGTGCCACGCTACGAGCTGGTCGCGGCCATCGGCCCGGATCTCTCACTCCCGATCGTCGTTAGTAAGATGGTCGAGAGCGAGGCCGGGTGGCTCTCCGTCGCCTGCTACTGCGAGACAGTCATGCTTGCAAAGGAGGCGGCGGAGTGGGACAGGGAGTGGACTACTAGACTCCCCTCCCGCGGTCGGCGAACCACACGGCGGCGATGGGTAGGTGATGACCTCCGGCCGCCGTAGATGGGGCCTGGGGGCGATGGACACGGGCATGTCCGTCGCTTTGGCAGTGTAAACTGCACAGGCCCATGTGGTGGAGGCGCATTGTGGTCTAAGTGCAAGTGGCGCAAGTGGCCTCCTTTGAGGGGTCTACCATCTTGGATCCCTCAGACCGCAGTCAGGGCCTCTTGAAAGGGTTACACCTGTTGGGGGAGCAGACACAGTGCCAGCCGGCAGTCCCTGCTCCCCCAAAAAACATATGAAAGCACCATGGGGTTTTAGGCTTTAGGTTTTAGTCCGTGCTAATCGGACAAACCCATCCTCAGCTGCCCGACGGGATGGGTGTGTGTTAGGGATCTCCCCATGTATAAAAAAAAAAGTGCTGGACGACCAGAGAAGCTACAATCCTTTCCTACAATCCTTTTAAAACGCGATTTTAATACGGTAAATCGAATAATTTTTCGACAGTTTTCAGTTAAATGTATACGATCCGAAAAAAAGTTTCACTTTCATCCTGGTTTCATAGAATCACACATGGTGGCGTGACCTGATCGCAATTAATTGGTCGGGCTTCAAAGTGGCATGATTTAATCCATAATTAAAGGAATATACACTGCGTGGTTGTGGTAAAAAATTAAAGATGTTTTATTTTATTCAACAACGTGTATTACAGAAAAACGATGACAGAGAGATGACAGAGAGAGTGGCGCCACGCGCGCCTAAACACGAAACTAATTTGGTTGCGTTCCTATTTACACTAACACCCTCCCTAGGGACGCAACCCCATCTTTGTGACACAATACAGATGTTTTTCGACTGTTGTGCCCTTAGTTAAGTTATCAGCAACCATTTCCTCCCCTTTAATATAACAAAACTTTATATTTAAATTGTTAACATGGTCTTTCAGAAAATGATAGCGAATGTCAATATGTCGTGACCTAGGCAAGTAACAATCATTATTAGATAATTTAATTGCACTTTGGTTATCACTAAAAATGACGAATGGTTTGTTCTGGTCTTGCCCGAGCTCAGCATGCAGTTGTTGGAGCCACAACGCCTCCTGCGCCGCCGATGACATTGACATGTATTCCGCCTCAGCAGTGGATAGTGCCACAGTCTGCTGCTTTTGAGACCGCCAAGATATGGCACCACCCTGTAACAAAAAAATGTAACCTGTGCACGACTTTCTGTCGCGTACATCACTCGCCCAGTCAGCATCACAGTAGCCTGTGATTTCCTCATTGCCATCTTTGGTGTATATCAGTTTCAGACCTTTGGTACCTTGCAGATACCTGAAGATTCGTTTGACTGCAGTCTAATGTGCAGCTGTAGGATTTCTATTAAATCTGCTCAATGTGTTAACTGCAAATGATAGGTCAGGTCGTGTACCTTGAGCCACATATAGCAAGGAGCCTATAGCCTGTTGGTATGGACAGTCAATGGTTTTTTTTTTTTCCTCGTTTTCATCACCCAATTTTATACCAGTTTCACATGGCGTTTTCACGGGTTTGCAGTCTGACATTCTAAATCTTACTAATATTTCATTTATGTATTTTTCTTGATCTAGTAACACTTTGTCACCATCTCTAGTAATATGTAAACCAACACATTGACTAGCTGGACCAATATCTTTCATATCAAAATGTTTTTTTAATTCTTCCTTGAACACATTTTTGGTACTTTCTTCAGAAGTGAACAAAATTAGATCATCCACCCAGGTAGCTATAAAAGTATTTTTCTTGTCATTATAATAAACGCAAGTATCTGTTTTAGATTGAGTCATTCCCAGTTCATGCAGGACTGAACTTAGTTTCAGGTTCCAAAGTCTGCTAGCTTGCTTAAGCCCGTAAATAGATTTTTGTAGCTTGCATACCTGTGTTCCTTGCTTGTACTCTTCTGGCTGTTGCATGTAAATGTCTCTATCAATCTCTCCTTGCAAAAAGGCAGATACAGCATCCATTTGATCTATGGCCAGCCCATATCTAGCTGCTAAGGCAAATAAATAACGTATAGTAGTATACCTGACCACTGGTGAGTAAGTCTCTTCATAATCTGTGCCCCATCTCTGTGCGTAGCCCTTTATGACAAGCCTGGCCTTATATCTTATAACATTTCCAGTCTGATCTGTTTTGACTTTAAACACCCACTTATATGGAAGAGCCTTTTTACCTGGGGGCAAGTCAGTCAACATCCATGTTTTATTTTTCATCAAGGAAGAGTATTCCTCGTCCATAGCCCTCTTCCATTCTGTGGCTTGAGTAGATATCAGTGCTTCCTCGACAGTCTGTGGGTCAGTTACACCAGTAAATAAACACAATAATCCCATTTTGTCATTTATATCCTCCTTTCGCTTATTTTGTGGTCCTCTTGGCCTCAATGTTATATTGCTGTGATGATCTTGTTCAATAGGATAAGGAGGATGGTAAGTTTCATCAAGTTCCTCATTTTCATTCTCACTTGAGTCCTCATTTTGACCTGGTGTATCAAAGTCTTCATTGGGCATCTCAGGTGTAGAAGTGGGTAACTGTTCAGTGTTTATTTTATCTTTCTGACTGCCCGAGCGTGTATTTTCTTGTGAACCAGAACTGGTAGTGGCTGCTTGACTGTCTTTTACTGGAACATAAGATCCAAAATCAGTTGGTACACTGCCAGTCTTGTCACAGTTTTCAATAAAAGCAACATCTCTGCTCTTGACAACTTTGTGCGACCTGGGGTCCACAAAACGATATCCTTTCGTATTATCACAATAGCCCACGAATATCATTTTTACAGATTTTTTATCCCATTTTTGACGTTTTTCTTTTGGTGTAAACACCATAGCTTCAGAGCCAAATATTTTCATATGAAACAAGTTAGGTTTCATACCCTTCCAGATTTCATATGGGGTTTTACCTTGTAGTGACTTTGTCGGGGAACGATTTACAATGTATGCAGCTGTTGCCAGAGCTTCGGCCCAGTATTTCTTCTCTAGGTTAGCATAGGACAGCATACACCGTGCTCGTTCAACTAAAGTCCTGTTCATTCGCTCTGCTACGCCATTTTGTTGGGGAGTATACGGAGTAGAGGTCTGATGAATTACACCATGATTAGATAAGTACTTTTCAAAATTAACATTACAGTATTCTGTGCCATTATCAGTACGAAGTTTGGTTATCTTGTGATTCAATTCATTCTCTACTTTCAACTTAAAATCTTTAAATGTCTCTAAAATATTTAGCTTATCTTTCAAAAAATACACATAGACCATTCATGTGTAGTCATCAATGTAAGTAATGAAATATTTCATACCTCCTAATGAAGAATTCTCCATGGGACCACACAAGTCGGAGTGTATTAGTTCCAGTGGCCTTGTTGCTCTGGAACCAACATTTGTAAATGGTGTCCTCGCTTGCCTACCTTCCATACAGTGGATGCATGTGACATTACTTTGCTCCTGGGTCAGAGTCACACCATCAGTACTACTGGGTAGCTTCTTCACATCTGTAAAGTTCAAATGGCCCATTCGCAGGTGCCACAGGTAAGTGTTGTTGCTATTCTGAGAACTGGAGGCTAAATGTGCAACTTCTCTACTGGTATCTATGGCATATAATTTGTTGCTCAATGTTGCAGTGCATACAACCTCGTCCTTTCCATTTCTTACTTCACAGCCCTTGTCGCTGAAAGTGACCTTATGTCCCTTGTTCACAATAGTGCTTACTGAAAGTAGATTGGCAGCTAGCCCTGGGACATACAAAACATTGTTAATTTGTAGCACCTTACCTTGACCTGTGTGTATATCTACACAGCCAACTCCCTTCACGGCTAATGGTTCTCTGTTAGCTATAGTAACACTCATTATAGATGGCTCGGTAACATTATAAATCCAATTCTTTCTGCATGTCATATGACCGGATGCACCTGAGTCAAGATACCACTTATTATTACTGGTATTCTCTTTAATGGTTGCTGAAAAAGCTGCTACAAAATTGGAGCTCTCTCCTTTGTTTGCCGATTGTTTCTTGGGCTGTCGGCAATTTTTGGCGAAATGGCCATTCTTATTACAGTTGTAACACCTTGGCCCCTTTGATTTCACTGACTGAGCATCATTTCTATTTTTCTTAGTGTTTGTGTAGAGAGCAGTTGACTTTGATATATTAATCTCTTGTATGAGTTTAGATTTCACTGAGTCAGCACTTATTTTAATCCCAGAACTCTCCAACCCCATTATCATTGGCTTATATTCGTCCGGTAAGCCTGCCAGCATTAAAGTACCAAGCCACTCATCATTTACATCAAAACCAATATTGCGCAGTTTGTGAGCAGTGTTCATTATTTTACTAACATAGTCTTCAACACTATTGCTAGACTCCAGTGTAGTATTTATGAGATCTTTAAGTAGACCCACTCTTCTAGTTAAGCCATTGTCATCAAACGCCTTTTGTAGATTATCCCATACTTGTTTTGCAGTTCTGCATTCCTGAACATGTACGTAATTTTGTGGGTCTAATAACAGTATCAGCTTCGACTTTGCCTTGACGTCTTTAGCAGAATCCACAGATCTGCCATCGGGGCATTCGACACAGCACCATAAATCCTCGTGTTCCAAGTATGTTTTCATACTGAACTTCCACGTTGCGAAGTTTTCTCTACCGATCAGCTTCTCTAGATTGAACATATTGGAACCCATCTTACTGGATTTCTTTAACAGAATATGCAATTCACACTGTGGTCGTAAATTTTCTTAACCTCAAATTAAAATTGCACCGGTAATTTTACTGTTTGAAGTTAAAGTTTTCCTCTCTAATATTTCCACTGTACCACTTCAGAACCACGCTCTGCTACCATAAAGGAATATACACTGCGTGGTTGTGGTAAAAAATTAAAGATGTTTTATTTTATTCAACAACGTGTATTACAGAAAAACGATGACAGAGAGATGACAGAGAGAGTGGCGCCACGCGCGCCTAAACACGAAACTAATTTGGTTGCGTTCCTATTTACACTAACAATAATGCGGGAATTTTCAAACATACATAAAGTGGCGCATCCAACACATTTCTTTTAAATAGGGATCAGTTAGGAAAAAAATCGGCATAGTAGGTTTTATTGTATGGAGGCTGACTTTTCACTCGTACTTAACTCGCGTCGTCATTCAAATTTCAATAACTTTTGATAGAGTGAACCGATTTTATTGAAACAAAAACTAAATGTTACTCGAGGATATGTTTTATGATTGTCATGCGGACTTTTTATCATAGTCGTTGTATTTTAGTAGTGGTGTGTGCACAAACTGACAGAAGGACATTTATAAAATGTTTTATTAAGCCTTGCAATATTGTTTTTCATATAAATCTGAAAAAAAAAACAGGCACATTTCCATTCTTATTATATGTATAAATTATGTTACTTTCGAAATGCTTCAATACTTGTTACTTATATTTGCTGAGTTTGTGATTCATTTCAATCTGTGTGATGTCCCTTTTCTTTTTTATATTTATATAAATACTTCTTCTTGACTCTTTATAAATAATTTATCGTTTTTGTAATAACAAGTTTCCCAATTTTCCGTTGTTGTTATTGGATTTTAAAAAGTTCTTTGTTTTTGTATTTTACCATTTCTATACTTATCGAGTCCATGAAGAGTGTATTTTTTGGTTTCGATTAATTTCATTAATCATTATATTTTATAAAACTAAGTCCTCTGCCTTGTCTGTCTGTCTGTCTGCTCGCAATAAACTCAAAAAACTACTGAATGAATTTTTATGCGGTTTCCACCAGTAGATAAATCGATTCATGGGGAAGGTTTAGATATATAATTTGTCGTTTTTTTTATCGCCAGGGCAGGACATTAAATATTTTAAAGAAAAAATACTCTGGGAGGGCTTACAATATGTGACAGAACACATTTTTATAGTTTTTAAATTTTTGTCTGTATGTTTGTCTGTTGTTTGTACAAGATTCACACAAAAACTACTGGACGGATTTTGTCAAAATTTCGTATAGTAGAAGTTTATACACTGGTATAACATTTAGACCATGTGTTACATATATAACACATCGGTATGTTTGTTTATTTTACTTTTAAGAAAGCATAAAAGAGAAGAAATTAACGTAAAAACTAATAGAATAATTTCGTAAGCTTTATACACCGATGTAACATAGTAGCTTCTGCCCTCGACTTCGTCCGCGTGTAATAGTTACTTTTGACCCCCGAACCCGAAGGAAATCTCGATTTTGGAACATTCTTCATTGCTGCTCCACCACCATTCATTTTAGCGTGATGATATATAATATATAGCCTTCCTCGATAAATGATCTACCTAACACTGAAAGAATTTTTCAAATCGGACCATTACTTCCTGAGATTAGCGCGTTCAAGCAAACGAACTCTTCAGCTTTGTAATATCATCTTCTATACATCTAATAAAACAGTAACTAAGTCAAATCTGTACATTAAATACATTTTTTAAATTACAATCGGTGTAGACTTTGTTATCGATATACAAACGAAAAATAATCCTTTTACAATTTTTGTTTGTCTGTCTGTCCCTGTGAACATGTATGATTCTGAAAGTACTAAACCAATTTTTATTTCTGCATATATACTAGCTATCCCGCGCAACTTCGTCAGCGTAAAATCGGTTAGTAGCGGTGTCTATTGTATTTCCAAACTCGAAAAATCTTAAAAACCTAGATATTTTAACTAATTAGCGAGCCGACCTATTCATGCTGAAACCAATAATAGCTTCAGCGTGGCTCCACCACCTACAAAAATGAACTTACAGGACTATAAATATAGACTATGGATAGATTCAATCAATAACTACAATAAAAACAGTTGTTTTAAGTCATAATATTTTAGTATCGAGACTTCGAGTATTATTAATGAATTCATTATCTAGGAATTATTATATATGAAATTTATAATTGTCATATAATAGAACCAGCCCAAATGAGAATTGAATAAGAAAGAGGATGCTTGCTTTACGATGTACCATGTACCAACATCCTTGAGTGGCATTTTTGTGGTCACCATGATACGCGAAGATTTCTTAAAAAAAAATTGCTGCCATTTAATAATTAATCATTTTTACCAATTTACCTTAAAAATAAAGATAAACCAGATCGAGTTTCTCACTGGTTTTTCTCGATGACTGGGTTGTTTTTTCCGAACCGGTGGTAGCTTGACGTTCATAAATACCTTCTCGGAGCCTAAATTGAACAAATTATTTGTGGTTTTAGAAACATAGTTATTATTACTAGTGATCGTTCAGTCGTAGCCGGACCTGAGAGGACGGCCCGTCTCGTCATTGCACTGGTTCGATTGATGAGGGAAGACAGCTGGCATGTACCCAGTCTGCCCTATTAGGACGGGGCCCAGTGGTCATGTTCCACCGAGCTGACCGCGAAGCAATGCACAGTCCCATGCCGCCCCAACCAAAGCGGCGGGCAGTACACCGTGGGGTTTTAGTGACTGCGAGCATCCCACCACCCACTTTCCCCGGCAGGATGACGTATTATTATTATTCAATGTTATAGTAAAGTCAAAGTCATTATTATAGTATTATTCAAAGTGCTCAAGTTCGCCGAGGAACAAATACTACAGACTTAGATCTACCCGGTCAGCCTAGGCGTTTCTATAGTAATGAGCGTTTGACAAAACTCAACAGAGCGTTATTTCGTCAAGCTCGAGATGCCGGAAAACGTTCAGGGAGGAAATACGTATGGACAAGTGGAGGTCGAATACTTGCCCGCCGAAAACCTGATGACGTCGTTTGTTGTATCTACTGTGAGGCAGACATACCACGGGTTTTCGGAACTGCGGAAAATGACGTCCATCAAATCTCACACTACCAATTGTTGCATTTATTATGTATTAATGTACATTACTTTTATATAAACACTTACTTTATTAATTAATATAGTTGTAATTGTAAGATGGGATACATTATATTGGTACTCTAAGTTCCTTAAAATAGCAACATTACATAATGTACATGGGTTCACAATATACTGTATGGCACGGTTTTCATATTATAATATCGATATTTTCAGATGTTTACGTTATCTGCTATAACTTCCAATTATCTCACAAATATTATTTAATATTATAATTCAAAAGTTATTTGTGGTGGAGTTGATTTTTATATTAAATCAGGTTTTAAAGCACGCTTTCGGCCACAGCCGGAAAACCAGGAAGTTGAGCAACTGTGGATGAGCCTTAATTTGAATAGAAAATCACTTCTATTTGATACTGCTTACCGCCCGCCCTGGATGGACTTTGATATATTTTTAGACTCCATCACATTGAGCATCAGCGCCCTCGCCCCTTATGATAACATTATCCTACTTGGGGATTTTAACGTCAATCTGTTAGATGTTGGTAGCAGTAAATCTAAGCGGCTTATGGAGTTTGTAGACCATTGCGGACTCAATCAAATAGTGACTACGCCAACGCATTTTGTAAATGACAGTTATTCTCTTATTGACGTTATATGCACCGATATCGGTTACAGAGACCTTTCTGTCCATCACATAAAAGATTTAGGACATCACGCATTTATTACTTGCCTATTAGTCATGAAGAAGGACAAGTCTGCTAGGAGACTAGCGTATTGACCGTTTCAAGACATTGTACTTGATTTATTTCAACGCGACCTCGAATGGATGCCATGGGACTCTATATGCAACCTTAATGATGTTAACATTATGGTGTCATTATTCAATATTTACATAAAATATTTGTTTGATGTTTATGCTCCTACTAAACGCAAGTTCTTTCGCAGTGTGCCTACTCCTTGGATAACACCGACTATAAAACTAAAGTGTAAACTACATGATAAAGCTCATGGCCAGTATACATCTATCATTAAAGTGTCTATCAGTACAAACACATTTCCAGATCTTTGGCGATGTTCAATTGTTCGACCAATGCAGAAAAATAGTAACCCACAAAATTTCAATGAACTGCGTCCAATAAGTATCCTTCCCTGCTTGTCAAAAATTCTGGAACGAGTTGTGTACACCCAAATTACAGAATATCTTGAAAGAAACAGTGTTCTACCGGATCTTCAATCGGGTTTCAGACATGGACGTGGTACTACTGCTGCTTTATTAGACGTTGTGAGCAATATTCTTGAGGCACGAGATCGGGGGGAGGGAACTCTTCTTGTTTTGCTCGATTTTTCACGAGCTTTTGATACTATCAACATACATTTATTATTAGCTAAGCTACGTTACCATGGATTCGACAAAAATACTATCAAATGGTTTCACAGTTATTTAGCTAATCGCTCACAGTATGTTGAAATAAGGTAAAAGAAAATGGATTTTCGGTTGCTTCCTCCCTCAGACCTGACACTCGAGGAATTCCTCAGGGATCTATTCTTGGACCTTTACTGCACATTATATACAGTACCGATATTACCTACTGTTTGCATGATTGTAAATACATTATGTATGCGGATGATCTACAACTTATACATGCCCTTTAAGTATGATGAACTCGGGGCATCCGTTCGTAAAATTAATGAGGATCTCAGTAGAGTAATATTCTGGTCTGAACAAAACACACTGGTCATCAATCCCACCAAATCCAAATTCATGGTTTTAGGAAGCAAGATGCAAATTAATTATATTATATCCGCCAATCCAGTGATAAAGATTATGGGCAAGAATATAGATAGGGTTGATATAATTCGTAATTTGGGATTACTCATCGACCCGTAACTTCGTTTTGAGTCGCACATAAATAATGTTATTAGAAACTGCTTCTATAGGTTAAAAGTACTGTATCGCTTTAGACAGTATTTTAGTATCACATTGAGAAAGCTACTTGTTGACAGTCTAGTTCTGTCGAGACTTAATTACTGTATGGTCCTTGTTTATTATCGCGTACTGATCGTTCCATCTAGCGTGTGCAGAATGCTTGTGCCAGATTTTGTTTCCATGTGCCGCGCCGTGGGCATATTACACCATTTTTTAATGATGCAAATGTCTTAAAAATGGCAGCACGACGCGAGTTACACATGGCTACGTTACTTTTTGGGCTGATTAAAACCAAAAACCCAAAATATCTGTATGACAAGTTAGAGTGGAGACAAGATAAGCACACGTACTTTTCATGTTCTCGCACCATGACTAATCCATTATCGATACCTCTCTATAGAACTACCGCTTTTAGAGGGTCATTTAAATATGCCGCCACTCGTTGTTGGAACAACATCCTATCGCCATGTCGATCCAAAAAGAGTAAACCAAGATTTAAACTCTCATATAAGCATTATCTATTGCAATTTCAAACTCAATAATTAAAGTGACGTATAATATATTCACGCAGTTCTATTGTAAGCTTTGGTTATTGGTGTGTATTTTTTTAAATCTTTTTTTTTCTTCTAAACTTATATTTGTTTTGTTTAATCCTAAATTTTTGGTTACAGTAGTTATATCTCTTTGTTCGTTTCAAATTTTGTAATAACATTAACGTCCGTTTATAATCATATAGGCTCCCATCGAAAATCAGCGCTGCAGTACTACTTACTGTATTGTAGATTTTTGCTGAATGGGTTCGCCAATTGTTGGACATCTCTTTTTCATTTTTAAAATGTATTTTTTTTCTGTCTAATTAGTTTGTGTAATTTAATTTAATTGTATCGTTGTTCCAACAATAAAGTATTTCTTTCCTTCTTTCTCTATCCATGAGGATTTCCCCACGTGAATAAGGAAGAAAAAAAAAGGGATTGTTCGATGGTCGAAATTCTTTATCATTTTAATTTTGTGACGTATGATGAGTCGAGTTGTAAAGATAAAGGCATCGATAAAAGGCACACTCGAAGAAATCCATAATTCTTTGTTTTTGATTTGAAACTTTGACACTTTAGAGAAAACTTTTCGTTACGGGTTGAACGTAACGTAGGTATGTATTTGTGTCAAAAAAACAATATCAAAAATACTTTATTCAATTTAGACCCTGAGAAGGCGATTATGAACGTCAAAGTTACCACCGATTCGGGCAAACAACCCAGTCATCGAGAAGAACCGGCAAGAAACTCGAACTGGTTTATCATTTCATGATATATAATTTTACAATGTGTGTATGTGTAAGTATATGTGTTTCTCTGGGTCTAGTAGTATACCAAAATGAGCAAATGTATAGTTAAGTGTTAATACTGCGGGACTTCGTATAGTGTATAGTTTATAATCATTCTCATATGTATATAGTTTAATAGATATAAGCCCAAGAAGTCTATTTTCACAGCGTGTACACACTGATAAACGAAATGACGAAAAACGACGATTTTTTTTTCGTAACAAACAATATTACTTGAGGACTTAAGTCGATAGTATGCTAATAAAATTCAAATTAGTAAATGTATAGGATTCTAAAGATTTATTAACGTATCTGGATGCATATTCAATCAATATACCACTAGTTTTAATCATAGATTCACGACGAATACTTGATGGTTTTAACAAATGCTTAACCCATGGATTGTCCAAACTTATAAAGGTTTTAGCATCATACAATGAATGTAATATGAAGCACTGGTGAACAGACTGTTGGTAGTGTAAGCTTTAAAAAAGTACCGTTTTAATTTTAAAATTTAAAAAAGTTGAACAATAACAAATTATGTAATGTAAAATAATAATTTAAACAAAATCGCGAGATATTTAAAAACGTGATCCGCTATTTTGGGATCTAATTCTTAAAAAGTCAGCCAGAGAATTTACCAAACAAACTGATATAAGTAACCGTTTTTGTTTTTTTTTAAATCACGAATTATATCGCCTCTTAAGATTTGAAACTTCAATATCCACCTTGAAAACTCATCTTTTGTCTGCTTGATGACAGGTAATTCTTCAAACCCCTACCTCTTTGAAATTATTATAAAAGCTCAATTATTAGGGTCAATTGTATCACTTGATCTTTGTTCATCGTGTGTCATACATACAAGTTCCAATAACTAACAAGATGAAGGTAAATATTGTTTAAAAAGCTATAAATTTATAGACAAGGTTATATCCATGTTTTTTTGTAGTATAGTATGTAAATAACTGTACTTGTCTATCCTTAAGTAACATAGTCTAATAGCACTTATATATACCGAATATTGGATTATAATATTGACATGTTTCAGTTTACATTGATTAGTGTAACTATGGTGTTTACGTTTGCTACAGCTGAACTTCCACCGTCGAATAGGTAAGCGTGCTTCTTTATTTTTTGCATTAAGCTTCACTGTGTATCTATTTAAAAAAAAACTATATATTTATTATTTACATTCGGATTTTGTGTCTACTCTGTGACATATTTTCAATTATGTTTCAAAAACGAGACTTCAAGTGTACAAATAATATACTAGTACTTAAACTTAAGTAATTGACAATATCATTTAATGTAGATTTCTAGTAACACTACTTTACTGGTGATATTTGTAAATATCGAGTTTCTAAAGAACAAACATTCAACTAACCTTATCGGCTAAAGCCAAAGAATACACGTCACTAATTAAATAAAGAAAATTTCTCTGAAACTTCTATAAAAAGTCTGATTTTCCATATTGTGGGGCGCCCGGCGTTCCGAACAAATAGAAAAATATTCTAACTTATGTAATAAGTATTTTAGAAATATGCAGCATAGATTAATCTTAGATAATATGTATAATATTTTTAAGGTGCTAAGTGAGGCTGCTGTCGTGTCCTGTAAAACTAGCATTAATAAGAAGAATAAAGTAATAGTAGGGTGGAAAAAGTATGTTCGCGATGCTCACAGAGTGGCGAAGCTATACTATGAAACATGGATAAACGTGGTAAACCGAGATTCGGTAATGTTTACGATCAGATGTGTCAAACTAGAAATAAATCCAAATTGAGATGGTGTCTGGCTCGTATAGAACAGATTAAAATGGACGTATTAGCTTCTCATCACGCGAATAAAGATTTTATGCAGTTTTGGAAATCTACAAATAAATTAAATCCGAATCTTGGTCAAACTGTGAGTATAGAGGGTAATATTGAACCAAAGAATATAGTAGAACTATTTAAAAATCATTTTATAATAGAATCACCGTTGGAAATAAAACTTCAATTTAATAATGTTGCCGTTTGTCAAGGCGAGAAATCTGTGCGATTCTTAGCAAAACAATTAGGTTATGTAATTAAAAATATGATCAAAGGCTCCTGGCCATGATAATCTTAGCGTCGAAAACGTGCAGTGCGCAGGAGTTCACTTGCCAAGAGTGTTGGGTATGTTTTTCTCTTTGTGTATAGGACAATGTTATCTTCCTGAAGATCTGACGAAGACGATTGTTGTACCAATCGTCAAAAATAAGACTGGTGACATACCTTTATTGAGTATTTATAGGCCTATATTACTGGCAAACAATAATGTCTAAGGTATTAGATAGTTTGCTTAAGTCACAATTAAATAATTACATCAATCTTCATGATACCCAGTTTGGGTTTCGAACTGGTCTACATACTGAAACCGCTATTTTGACTTTGGAGCAAGTTGTGAGATATTACACAGATAGACATATGCCACTGTATGTATGTTTCTTGGACCTATCAAAGGCTTTTGATATGGTAAACTATCAAGCATTATGGCAAAAGTTGCGAAACACTGGAATACCAACTGAAATATCTTTAGTTTTTGAGTATTGGTACAGCAATCAAATCAATTATATTCGATGGGAAGGAACTCTTTCTGAAGCATATAAACATAAATGTGGTGTAAGACAGGGTGCTCTGACGTCACCAAATTTATTTAATTTGTACATAAATGACCTGATTCTGAAACTGAACAGCATGCATGTCGGGTGCTATATTGAAGGTATAAATGTTAATAATATAAATTATGCCGATGACATGGTGCTATTGAGCCCTTCGATTTGTGGTCTCAGGAAATTATTAAGTGTGTGAAACTTATGTTAATTTATATGGTCTTAAATACAATTGTAATAAAAACCATTATATGTTATTTAATCCTCGCGAGAAGGCTATTACTTGCAATCTACCTGTGAGTCTTAGTGGCAATACTTTAGAAAGGGTTTCTTCACAAGTTAAATATCTTGGACACTACATCACGGATAATATGAAAGATGACAAGGACATAGAAAGAGAGCGCAGGGCGTTGTCGGTGAGAGGGCATATGCTGGTCCGGAGGTTTACACGTTGCACACCAAGTGTTTAATTAACCAAACACCAAATAACATTATTTAAAGCCTACTGCCAGAGCTCTTATACAAGCAATCTCTGGACCTCATATAAACTGCTTGCGTACAATGCATTGCGTATACATTACAAGAATATCTTCATGGTATTGTTGGTTGCCTCGAAATTGTAGTGCATCGGACATGTTTGCTGAAGCTCGTGTAGATGATTTTAACGCAATCATTCGAAAAAAAGCAAACTCCCTGATGGATCGCATGTGTGGCGAGAGAGCTCAAGTAATGTCTTGAAGATGTTATCAAGTAGATCTGATAGTTTGTTTGTTCACAAATGGACAAAGTTGTTAAAAAGTGTATGCACCTATACAAAATAATAATTTTTGATGGTGGTTTTGATGGTGGGCGTGATTTAGAAATTGCTCGTAATGGGTTATACAACAATTATAACAACGGATTCACCAGGTACATGTTACATGTACGGTTAATCATAATTGAAGCGACGATGGCTTAGTTGATAGCGTGTTTAAACACCGCGTCGATGGAAGTAGATTCAAACACCTATCAACTGAATCGAGCCCTTCCGGTGAATTAAAACATCGTGATCGTATAGCATGGTACCTATTGAGGGTTTTAGTCCGCCTGACTAGCTACCGCTCCCGAGTTGAAAGTCTGTCACCAATCACCTGTTGGTGTATTCCAGCAGCTGCAATTGAAAGACAGTCCGCTCTAAGATTAGCATGTGTACCATTCTAGACCACATCGTCATTTAATATCAGATGAGATTCTAATGAAACGCTAAAACCGACAAAGCATTAAAAAACATCCGACCATATCGCGCATTCTAAAAAATTAAGCGCTTCTATCTATCCTTGTGCGCGCCTCTTGTTCGGTTAATCCTTTCACATAACTAAAAGCAATCACAGAGAAGCATAGTAAATTTTATTTTATAAGACCATCTCTTCCCAGCTTTGAAAACGATCAGTTAGTAAACAACAATCATAAGCAAGAAGAAAACGCTTACGGTCAAATCTCTGACAATGTTCTTGGAAAACATTCATTGGAAGATGGTAATGTATGTAGTCTGTAATTTACTTAATATTTTTTTCTTAGTTTATGGTGTCTTTTCTCTGATCTAAGAGCTTACAATTTAACAAAATGTGATTATGATGAAGATAAAGATAGAGAAGAGGGCAGGAAGGAAGGTAGGAAGTGTCAATTTTCATATAGTAAAAAAAATAAAAATTGTTGTGTGCGTTTGAATTGTTATATCAGGTCAGTGATAGTTTAGAGCGATATTGCATTCGGTTTAAAATAATTTAAAAAGATTTTTATCTTCCTAAAGTCTCTAAATGGGCTATCTTCTTGTTAGCCAATAAAATCATGAAGATTCGAGACTTTGTAAAACGGAATTAATACCCACTTGTTGGTTACAGTAATAAAATTAATGGTGATGATAAATTTTAAAGTAGAAATAAGAAAATAAATCATCCCCAAAGGTCAAGGCTAGGGAGAATTACTGCCAAAGGAACTTCACACAAAAATAATAAATGCATACAATTTTCAAACTCTCCTTAAGCTATACACATGCTTGTTACTCGCACAAAAGCATGCCAGTTACTGGCAAGAAAAAGCTACTGACATGTGTATCGAGATTCTGCCCGTAGCTCGCATGCCAGTACAAAGTATACTAGGAGATTGCAGCTCTTTGGATTCTTCCCCTCGCGGGGAAGTGGGGAGACACATAACTAACATAAAATAGCTTGATTCTAGAAACTGGTATGCCATCCACGTGCCTTTGAATCGCGGTTTCACACAATGTATGTCGGTTTACCAGCTTCTGGTACGTAATTTACAGGCATATATATTTTAGTCTTTAAACATGTTTAGCAATATGTATTTAATGACGTTTTCCGGTAGAAAACGTTGAAAATTGTGTGAATTTGTTTTGAGAAGTTCAAGTGAACGAAACATCGCAAATTGTTTTTACTATTGCTGCAAGTTTTACCATTTGACCATAATGTAATATCATATTACATGATGTAGGCTAAAAATAAATATATTTTAACACGGTAAGCATGCTAAAGCTATAGATGGATTTGCTCTCAAACGCAGCAGCTGAAATATGCTCGGAGGCAGATTTTTAACGTAAGCATCGCAACTACCTCGGTGATATTAGAATAATCAGTACCATCAGGCTAATGTTCTATCATGATGCTTTCTTTACCTGAAGGCTCCGACTCCTACATACATAAATATCGTTGAGTTAAAGCGAATTTAAACATAAATTGTTGAAAAAAAAGCTGGGATTTTTGTAGGCGATAGAGCCACGCTGAAGCTATTACTGATTTCAGCATGAATGGGTCTGCTCGCCCGGGGTAGTACAACACTCTCATAGAAACCCGACATGTAGTAACAGTGCTTGCATTGTTGCGTTTCGTTCGGTCAGCGAGAGCGCCGGAGGCCCACTTCCCTTTCTCCCCTTCCCGTCCCCTCGCGCCTCTCCGCTCAAACACAACGCACTTGCGACTCTCCTGATGTTGCAAGTGTCTAATCAATTGACATCATGTGACTCGTCTGTTCGTTTGCCTCCTATGATATATTTATTACTACAGACTATTTGGAACAGCACATAACTAATCAATTAGTGACAAATAATAATTTATCAGTTATAAATAATAACTAATTCGTTTGCACAAATCAATTTTCCAGAGTCTAGGATAAGCGACCCGCACAGTACAACAAGTATCCCGCACGACGCCAGAGCCAAGACTGCCTTAATAGTTTATTTTTTCGAACTGTCTACGCTGTTGACCTGGACAGGTCTTTACAGCTTCACCGGACTACTGAGACGAGCGCTCAAAGTACTCAGTTGATTTTATTTTGGCAACTATCTCAAGGATGCACCGCACACCTCGGCTTAGGCTGTCGCCTGTTTTATGCAATATTCGCGACCTATCTTTTTTTTTTTTAACGTGGGGAAATCCCTTATGGATACACCACCCTCTCGGGGGAGAGAGTGGGTTATGTCCGACTCGCACGGACTAAAACCCCACGATGTACGTCTTCCGCTATAGTTGGGGCGGCACGAGATCTCTATAGACTTCATCGTGCCGCCCCAGCGGTTGGCCCAGCAGTAAAAGCGCCGCCGCCGGGCCCCGTCCTGTTGGGAGACAGCCGTGTACACACCGGCTGTCTCCTCCGTCCACCGGACCTGTGCAATGGGAAGATGGGCACCCCGACCCATCTTCCCTGGTCCGGTTACAGAGGGAGGAGGCGGTCAAACTGACGCATCGTCCTGCCCGTCCTCCGTTGGCGGAGACGGCCACTTTGAAGGTCCCGCTCACGGACCCTCTCCGCCGCCTCCTTCTGCGAGACGACCTCCTCGCAGAAGGAGGCCACAACATTCCACACATCCTCGCTACCGAGCATGGCCGCAACTACGCTCGGCAGCGAGAGATCCTGTCCCACCGCCGCAGCCAACGTGCGACGCTGCTCCTCCCACGCAGCACACTCAAATAGAGTGTGCTGCGCGGTGTCCGGGTCAACGCCGCACTGATGGCATACGGCGGTCGGCTCCCTGCGTGCTATCCGGTGCAGGTACCAACCGAAGCACCCGTGCCCGGTCAGCACCTGCACCAGATGGAATGTCAGGGAGCCCCATCCTCTATTACACGCGACCTATCTGAGCTAGCCTAAGCTAAACTACCTATTCATACGCATATAAGTTATTGAAACATGCACATGTACCAAGCATGCATGTCTCAATAACTCTTATATGTATTTTATGTTGGATAAATTTCTCTAAACTATATAAGTTTGGATAGGGAAAAGTACGTTACTTTAATACGTATAACTCATCCATTTATTATTTCTGAAAAAGAAAAAACAAAACCGTGTAAGCGAGTAGGAGTGCACGTGTGTGCAGGTGATATATGTAATGTTGTTGCAGTGATGTAAGGTTTTGTGTCACTGTATCGCCCGAGCAACGTACTCACGAGCTCCACGCCTACGGATCGGACCTTGAGTCGCTGTCGAAAGGGGCCTAAACTGGTGTGCAGGAGCGAAATTTACTCCCAGACTACGGCGGCGTGATCTGTGGTTACGCGGGCGTGGGCGTGAATACGCTCTGTTTGGAGAGTCAGGCTGGTACTGATCGTTGGGTGCCGTTAATTTGTCGGGAGGGTCCGTAAAAATATGTTACAGCCGTCTTCTGTAGCGCGCAGCATTCGGTACGGGTTCGTAATCCATGGCGGATACCACTAACGAGCTGGGATGATTCGCGGCTTTTTCAAAATAGCTAGTAGTGAGACCTTAACGGCGGTCGCTCCGCTCCTTTTATACCGAAACAAGTCGAGTAGTAGAGAGAGAGGCGTGACCGATTGACACGCTAAACATAGATAGGCGCTGATATATACAATGAATATAGAGGTATTATTTTCTCACAACCTTAACGTCATCATACATTACCGAAGCACGGAAGCGCTGTCCGTTACATTATTCACGATAAATGAGGTAGTAATAATACTACTCGATACAGTACAATGTAATAGTGTCACTCTGTTCCGATAAGTCATTAACACTATAACTGTCACGCCGTAATAACACGTGTACTTTAGGATGTCACGGATACATTTTTACAATCGTAAAGATATTGGCGGAGCGCCAACTAATGACCAACGTGGGAGTGAAAGTGTTAACCCGACTTTTAATGTAATTTGTCTCGCCGGACCTAAATCCATTAAAAGTATAACATACTTTTGTTTCAGATTCACTGACCTAATTCGAGTAAATGATAATGAAGTCGAGAATAGAATTGTCGACATGTTCACCCCGCCTGGATACACACGCCAAATTGATAGGTATGTTTTTTCTATGTTCTAGTATTTGACCACAATCTAATGTTAGATGACGATGTCTCCGACTTGCGTCTAAATTACGAGTGACGAATATTTGTGACTTTTTATATAATGCTCATGTAACGTGTCAAGAGATAGAGCAGTGACTATTATCAAAATGCGATCAGCCATCTCTCTCTTTATATTGCTAATTTGTCTGTAATTTTTAGATTTTTGGAAAAAAGTTGTTGCAAGTGTCTAGGAATAAGTAATGAAATACGTTTCAATCAATTTTATGAATGTCTGTCTGTCTATATGTATGAACACGCACCACTGCTAAAATACAGCGATCATGATAAAGCCTCCTCAAGAAAATCATAGAGAATATGTTCGAATTACATTTAGTCTTGGTTCCATTAAAATCGGTTCACTTTATCAAAAGTTATTGTAATTTTAATGACGACACGACTTAAGTACGAGAGAAAAGTAGACAAGTAAATGGACTTAACGCATTCAGGTGATTTTATTTATTACTGGTTTATTACGTAAGGTTTCACGCGGATGCAGACGCGGGCACAGCTAGTCTACATATAAATAGGCAGTAGAGATATGGTTAAGAACATCTCCCTCCGCTGTTTCTCAGCCGATTTTCTTCATATTCATATTTTGTAGCTGTTGACGAGCTTCATGTTAATGATAAGACATTGGAAAGTTTTTGTTTTTTCTATGGTTTGAAGTTCGACACCTAGACGAGCACTCGTTTAATCGTTCAGCTTATGCATATCCAGTTTTTCACAGGCTTGCATGACAGCGGCGACCGGCAATGGGTAGTGTGTCACTCAGTGGGCGCCATTGTTTTTGGATTGCACTGTGCTTACCATCATACATAGTGCAGTCATTTTGCCAAGCTAAAATAAATAAAAACCGGAAATAAAGCCACGACCTGCTTAAATGGGGTCCATTATTGTTGACACTTATATGTATTTCATGTGCCCCAGTTTTATTTTTCGTTTACATTGACTTATTTCCTGCTCGTCATCGACCCCTGGGAGTCAGTATAGACCACTTTTAGAATCACAGAACTAAGCCATCTATAGCACGAAATAAGGATGAGGCCATCAATTTTGGTATCATTCAGGTAAAAAAGTAAAGGCTTCGTACGAATACACTGGGGCATATAATGCTTTGTGACAATTTTCGTATATGTTCATTCGATCTTTTGGACTTGATGGAGAAGGAGTCTGCTATAAAATCGTTCGATAGTTTTATCAAATATGTGATCATTAACGTCAAGGTATTTAACGGACTTTGAAATTACCACGACTCTCTGACTTGCATCTAAAACATAACTGACAAATCTTGGTGACGTTTTATATAATGCTCACGCAACGCGTCAAGGAAAAGAGAAGTGACTCGTATCATATTGCGATCACCCCTTCATTTTACTAATTCCAAATATCTTTGTACGAAACCAACAAAATTGAAAAAAGAAAGTAAAGATATCTAAGTAACACGAGACAAGAATGTGATGAAATCGATCCATTCGTTTTAACAGCCCTTTTTCATTTTATTTGTTTTGTATAGATTATCCAGGTGGTAGAGCCACGCTGAAAGTGTTACTGGTTTCAGCATGAGTGGGTCAGCTTGCCCGGGGTACTACCACTCGATCCACTAAAAATCGACGTGAAGTAAAAGTGTTTGCATTGTTGCGTTTCGTTTGGTCAGTGAGAGAGCCGAAGGACCACCCCCCACTTCCCGCACCCCTCTCCCCACTTCCCCCTTCCCCATCACCCAAACACAGGCTGGCAACGCACTTAGTGTGTATGGACGGCGATGATCACTTATCATCAGGTGACCCGCCTGTTCATTTGCCTCCTATAATATAAATATAGAAAAAAAGATTCACGTCACCGCACTGCTTCTAAATGATTCGAATGTAAAAATTAACATTTGTTTATTTTTCAGAAGAGTGATGATTATCGGTTATCATGACATACAAGGAGAAGTCATGTTCATGCCGTCGACGGACAAGTCTCCTAATGAGCAAGAAGAGCAATAGTGTATCTAGGATCTTCTGGAAAAAGGTAATTATATAATCAGCTAGCAGTCGCCCGAGCCTTTGCCTGCGTTTTTATCGTTATAAAGTATATTGCACAATTTGCGCGAAACTCTTTATTTCTAAAATAAAGTTTATTGGCGCTTGTTCTCGATGACTGGGTTGTTTTTCCGTGTCATGAAAGCGGTTACGTAGAGACACAAAATGGAGTAATCTTTTAGCGCAATGCTACTACAGCCTTAGGTATAAATAAGTATTACTCTATTGTAAACGTTTGATACCGAGTCTGTTTGATTACTGTTAGTGCGAGTAAAAAAAAAAAATGTGTGCGTGTACTAGTGTACACACGTAAGAAGTGAAACTTGTTTAAGGCCTTATTTTTCGCAAAATGATCTATATGCAACTTTCCAGAAATTGGTTAAAAAAAAAAAAAAAAACAACCCTTTCTTTCTTTATGGCAAACAATTTCATTAATATATTACAAAATAAAGTTAAATTACATAAAGTTTAAACAAAGGGATTTTATTATCATAGACATGAATACAAACAAGATGGCGCGTAACGGAAAAATGTGACGGTAAATTTTTTCCAACGCCGATAAAGAAGTTTCACTTCAATAAATTACTTCTGATATATATGGCTCTTAATTAACCTACGGGTGTAACAATCATCGTCTTCTTCTTACTCTAATCCCACCTGAGTAGGGTCCGTACAACATGTTTGTCATGCTGTGGTGTACGATTTGACTTAATTTTTACGATCGGCCGCCTGACTGACTTCAACTCTCCTTGGGATTATTTTGTTGTACCTCTATATGTTTATGATTATTATATATAACTAGATGACCCGCGCAACTCCGTCTTCCGGATTATTATCGGTTCCAATTTTATTTCCAAACAAGAAAAATCTCAAAAAACCTAGAACCCGATTGTAGCGACTCTTACCAGGTTCAATTGTGAATCCAAACTATCTATATATATTGGCATGAAATGTCTTCCCGGGGTTGCCCCTGTGGCCCTCACCTCTGCGCCCCATTTATTATCCTCGCAACAACGCAATAATTTTACCGGCTTATAGTTTTTATGTTATTATCTTCTAACTAACTTTATCAATTAACATGCTGTAAAAAGTAAACTTTATCTCCATAAAATATTCAATTTGGTATTTAGCTATGTGTTTTAATAAGAATTTGTAAAGTATACATAAAACCTATATCTAATAATTTTATATAACTTTAGTAATTTGTAATTAGTAATTGCAACATTTATTTTCTTTATCACATAAAAACAATCTTTTCGGCTGAGATATTGCACTTAGATATATGGTATATCGTACGTTTTGTAAAGCTAATAGTAATAATTTTGCTACGGATTTAAATCCTTTACATCAAATCATTCCAGCAACGCACGCTATGTTATTGTTGGGGCCGCTGCCTGTCAGTGTGGCGACATCTCTCGCCCTCGTACGTCACCGGCCCGTGGTTAGGCGGGGTGAGGCGAGGCGACGTTCCCCGGCGGTGGGCGGGCGTAGAACTCTCTAAGGTGGTAGCGAGAGCGCCGGTAACCCGCCTCGGTGACGACAGCCGGATGCCGGTGATGTCCTGAAGGGTCCTCGGTGATGTGCAATGTTGCACTAGCCAGCCGATGAAGGTGGTAGATTTTGAAGCGGAGATCGGGGTGGTCGCAAGAAAACACCGTGGTCCTCATATAATGACCGCGTCCCCGAGCCAACAGAGCACTAATACTGATAGGGGTGTGCGAATAATTGAACTTAGAATTATTGTTCGAAAAAAAATAAAAATAATAAAAAAAAAAAAAAAAAAAAAAATTAAATTTGAAATTTAAAATTTTAATTTTTTTTTTTTTTTATTTTAATTAAAAAAAAATAAAAAAATTTTTTTTTTTTTTTAAAAAAAAAAACAAAATTCATTAACAATCCCCAATAATACTTAATATTTTCGATGAAGACTTCTCGATGTTACTATTCAGTGTTATCTCAGATGTACAAGCAGACAACGATGTGTCCTCAATGAGATGTGCAATCGAACTACGATGTGTTCTCAATAAGATATGCAAGCAGACTACTATAAAGTACCGCGTCGACCGTGCTTATAAGCAAAACCGGTTTTGCCTGTTTCGCCAGTGATATGTTATTCCCTGTTAAACTTTAATTTCCATTCATATTTTATTTAATATTGATATATAATAAAATTACAAATTTATGTTTACAACGCCGACTCGTGAGAATTACTGTGGAACCGTCATAAAGTACCGGTTGACGGGCAACTTTCAACTATTTTTTGTACAATTACCATAAAATAAAACATATTATTTTATTCAAAGACCACCGCCTTGTCCAAATTTGTATTTTTAACATTACAAATCTCTATTTTTTTATTGGACTTGTGCGGATACTGTAAAACAGCGTTCGGCGGATTCTTTCTAGTCTATTGCTTGTGCAATTACCATTTAAGAGAAAGCCGGACTATATTACTTTATTCATTTAGTTTCTGGAAATAACCACAAGATCCTTGATTCTCACGGGTCGGTTATAAGGTACAGTTGTAAAATTTTATGTACCTCTATAACCATTACGTCTGTAACGTTTGTCTATATTCAATTATATGATCTTCCATATTTACCGTTCTGTACGATCGTATAATTCTTGCTGCGTAATCTATAATTCAATAGTATATAACGTGTGTAATTCTATCACATTCTCTCCCCGAATGTTTCCATGCACACACGCTATATATTCCGTACAATATAATTTTACACAAATCTATCATGTAATTCCTTACTTAACGCGAATGTAATCTATAAGTCACCCTATACTAACACACATAATTCTATATAATCTATAATTCAATAATTCCATGCATGCATAAATCACTATTTCTCTATTAATATACATGATTCTATATATAATTCGCATATTCTATAAATCCATAACTCAATAATTCAATAGACAATTCATTCTATATTCGATAATTCTACACATGATTCTACATATCCATAATTCAATCCCTATTACTATAAATAGCACATCTACAATTCCATTCTAACATATCTTCAATTAATACATCTATAATTCCACATTGTAACATACGTAGTTTTATCCATAATTTTATACCGTTATTTGTATAATTCTTGTATCATTATTCTATTCATGTACTACATACATCTTGTAATTCATGCTATGAAGTATTGCGAATTATGTGGTGATATGTATCTATATCGGATATAACATACCTACAGTTCTATATTCAATTTATATCTATATTCCATTATACTCTCATGAATTGTCTAACAAAATGATGTTAAATGTCAATAAATCTATATATATGTTCTCTATAAAATATCACTAAATCTACATATAAAACTATGTGTAAGCTACTCATCGTGTGCGTCGCCAACAGTTATAGAATTTGCTAATCTGAATTACATTTATTGTAATCAAGTATTGAAAATAATATATATTTATCAAAATAAAAAGGGGTCTAATATACCTTTCTAACAGTGAATGACTTTTCAAAATCGGATTAGTAGTACCAGAGAATACCCTGAACATCCAAACTCACTAACTTCAACTTTTTAATATTGGAGTTTCATATATACGAATTCGAACAGTTTCAAGTCAGTCATGGAAGAGTCACTTTATAGGTAGTATTATATTTATATTATATATTTTAACTAGCGAGCCCGGCAGACGTTGGCCCGCCCTGATTATGAAAAAATCTTTGACAAATTATAGACTAAAACGTTCCTCATCAATCCCTCTATCCATCGGTGAAAACCGCATGAAAATCCGTTCGGTAGTTTTTGAGTTTATCGCGAACAGACAGACGCGGTAGGGGACTTTGTTTTACACTATGTAATGATTCTTCCACATTAGACCACTGAGATACACAAAGACAAACACAACACTTACAGACATCATGTCTTAAGTAAATATATACTTACATAATAATTACTGTTAAAGTTTAATTTTGTGTAAACATATAAGATTAGCCAGAGTATTGACAAAAGGAGAAAATACACAGCTTTGGGGCAATTTTAAAAAAATGTGTTCTACAGAGTGCCTTCATCAAACCCACATTCAAATATTCAGTTGTCCCTGATTCTGATCTCTGCAAGATGGACTGGAGAGCACACCTCTACAGATAGCAGACGCAGCAAGTCTGTAACAGTTACGACAGTTATAAAGCTATGGTTCACGCGGAATGTTATTCTGAATATATTCGGAAGCATATGATTTGCCTTTATTTTGGTTGGATACATTCCAGTTTGAGTTCTATGATGCAAAGAAATAAGTATTTGTTTAGAGAGGATAAAGCCTAAACATAGGTTTTATAGTGATCATAATATCCAGTCTGGATAGCTTCTTTAGGAAGAAGACCAAAAGCTTAATTAATTATTCAGCGCGACTGGTTAGTCGCCAGCAATATTTTTACAGGATAATCATTAGACAATTCTCATTCTAAATAAATAAAAAAATGTTTTTTTTTCTTCTTATCTGCAGACTCTCGGTCCGCACCATTTTTTTGCTATCGTTTTATTCAAGTGTAAGTTAATAATCGTATCTGTGAGCATCTATTGGGTGTTGTTTTTTTATTATTATTATTTTTTTATATATATTTATTTCTTTATTTTTGTGATATCATTTAACTATTTTATGACAGATTTTTTTTAAAGACGGTATTGCCTTTATGGCGGTTTGATTCCGGTCCTCTATCGCCATCTTTAGATTATAACCCACAAAAAAAAACTTTAAAACTTAAAATAATTTTTTAACTTAAAATAATTTTAACTAAGGTTATCTTTGTTATTTATTAGTATTTGTTTTGATATTATTATTTTATATGTTAAATAGAACCATGAAATACCAAAGGATTGATGGGTGTTAAACTTTAAACAGTCACCTGGTATATGCTACAAGAACATTTCTCAGGTTCAGGTTTCCTCACGTCAATTTACTTCACCATCAGGCGACAGTGTTACCAATGTAAATCTATTATCTATACTATAATAAAATTGTAACAAGGCCAAATCTGTACATTGAATATTTTTTGAAGATTATAATCGGGGTAAACTTTGTTATCAATATAGAAGCCAAAAATAATCTTTTTACAATTTTTGTTTGTCTGTCTGTCTATCCCTGTGAACACGTATTACTCTGAAAGTACTCAACCAATTTTGACGAAACTTGACACAGTAATAACTAATATTACAAGGTTACATTTAGGATACTTTTTATACCATAAAACGCAAGGGGTTCTCCAGAATAACGGATGAAGTCAAAATTATGTAGTTAGTGAAATTCTTGACGGATTTGGTAAATTTTCTTTGAGCTATATATAGCAGACGGATTAGCTAAAAATGTAAGCTATATTGGAACGAAGTTCCTTATTGCGTGGATAAGTGGATTTAAGTGGATGGGAGTAGACCGAAAAAAGTGTAACAAGACTTTTTTGCGACACCTTTAGTAAAAGAACCAGCAACGTTAAAAGAACAAAAATTTTAGAAAAGCTGGTTCTTTAATATATCACTCTTTATGCTCTTCCAAACAAGGTACAGGATATCCGGTTGCCGGAGAACGTTGTGTTTTTTAATGCGCATCATAGCTTTACAGGTAAAAATATTGATTTTTAAAAAACTTTAGGAAACTTTTTATTCAGTAAAACTTTCTTTTTAAACGTTATTAAAATCATGAATTTATCATTACCAGACAATTTTGTTATAGACAATAATGTGCCCGATAATATTCTTTATAAATACAAATAATTCATTTCAAACCATTTTATTTTTTCCATTGCAAAGAACATACTTCATTTTATTAACCATTATGATATATTAAGATTTCATCGTAAACAATGAAAAACAACGATAAACGTAAACATATAACTTGGGACTGTCGCCATCTTGAATACATGCATCTATAACAGGCACTACCACAATGATCGCTATATTTATCATACAGCCAGTATTGTGCTAAGCTATAGTTATAGCTAAGTTACTCTATACATATTATTTTTAATGTACCCTCTTTTATGTCTAAATAAAATAATATTAAAATTACAGCTATCTTAACATGGTTTGAACATACTCTTTATTTACAAAAAATAACATCCGGCATATTATTGTTAATAACAAAAATGTCTGGCAAAAATAATTTCATGTTTTAGTAGCGTTTCAAAATTAGTGAAAAAAAAAACATCCTAAAATTATTTAAATATCAGTATTTTTGTCTGTAAAAGTGCTATATGCACTAATAAACGCATCGTTTACCCGCAGCCAGGTAGCCTGCACGTTCTTCGGAAGATCATAAAGAAATATAAAAAATTGGCTTATTAAAATTCTTAGACGAATAGTTACAGGCAAGTCACAGTTGACGCAGCGACGCGACGCGATGCGTCACATCTTTTTTTATATTTTTCTTCAGTACAATGGAGTATGAAAAAGTTTTAATACAAGTTGAAGATAGTTATGATAAAGTAAGTGGTATAGATGGTTATTTAATTTTATTTTTACGTATTGTGATGTAAAGAGTCTATGTACCGTAGGTTAGGTGTCGTAATAGAGAAAAAGAGAGAGAGAGAGAGACTGTATATAATATATACACATATAAAATTTTCATTTCAATAGCAAACCTACTCAAGGATTACCTATTCATGTATTAACTTGATTATCCCAGATCTTTTCAGTGTTGAATATATATATACTTATTTATTTATAACAAGGGTCCACAGAAACAAAAACAATTTATGTAGTGTTTTAATTTATCATTATTTATTTTATAAATATATTTTATCGTTAATTTACAATTTAACTCTATCAACATGATATTTTATAATGTAAACTATACTGAATGTATAGTAAACGTCTACAAAAAGGGAAAGGAACTTCATTCCAACCGTGGGTCCATAGACCCCTCAAGCTTTTTTTTACATTATCGCCAATATATGTAGGTTAGTTTTTATCTTAATTGAACCCGGTAGATGATGCTACGAACGGGTTCTAGGCTTATTTTAAAAGATTTATCACATACCATCTGGATATATGTTTGAGTGAGTCCCTTGATAGTTTGGATTCACAATTGGAATACCGTAGGTGTGGCTGCAATCGGATTTTAGGTTTAATAAAAATTTTCGCGTTTAAAAATAGTATTGAAACCGGTGATAACCGATTTGGTGCAGACGAAATTGCACGGGTCAGCTAGTAATACATATACTTCAATTTCTAAAATTCGATCGCTACATACCGGAGTTTAAATCTGTGGATGTCAATGAAACATTCCACAGGTCCAAACCACTTGACCGCTACGTTAATTTACGTTCTCTTTAGTTTTATTTATTGTATTTGAACATATACTTTTTTGCACTCCTTGCTAATATTAACTCTTGCTATGCAAATTCTCACGCAATTATGCATGCGCGATGTGATTAAAAAATGTACAAAGTGTTTTCTTTATGGCCAAACGGTTGTCTATACCAGAAAGTAAGAAATAAATAAAACGCTCAAATGATAAAACATAGAAAAATAAAACATTATTACTGATCTCTTAAATAGTTTTTTTAATTAATAATAGTTAACAATTATGAAGAGATTTCATCTGCCATGTGTACATCCCATTTACCTGAAAAGATTACAATAAATGTGAATAACACTATCAGGGAAATAATGGTACATTGACTTACATACAGTTATTTCATTCAAAACCAAGTTTTTAGTATAGCAGAGTTTTGTCGGATTTGTCAGTTGATCACAAGGGGTTCAACAGTTGATCGAATGGGGTTTGCCAGCTGATAGAAAGAGGTTCACCAGCTGATCGAAAGCGGTTAGCCAATTAAATGTAGGGGTTCATAACAATATCTACGTGTCGACGATTACTGATCCATAATTTGTTTAACAACAAGCAAGTGAAACCTTTTCTAAGCGTATCCACAGATAAAACGTTTCTGTATGACTTTATAAGGTAAACTTTATCATATATAGGTATTGCGTTGTTACTCTAGTACTGAGTTGAGTGGTCGTGAATTCAGTCCTCATATAGGACTAAATTATGTGATAAGCATGACTTTTAAAACAGTACAAGTTAACCATACTTGGAAATTAAATGGGCATATATTATACTGTACTGCATAATACATCATCATATGTGCGAGGGTGGATTTTCAATTTTAAATTGACAGTCACGTATGTATAAGCAATTGCCCACTGTTAGGGCACTGTCAGAGCCAGTATTAAAGACTCAAATGCTATGAGGTAATGAAGATACATTTAAATTCTTTGTAGCGTTTTCACCACAATCTCATCTGATGTTAAATTATGATGTGGTTTAAAATTGTAAATAAGCTAAACCGAGGGTTGGCTTTTGAGTGCACCTGTCCAAACACATCAACAGGGGTTTGGCGGCACAATTTCAATTCGATGGGGTAGCTAGCCAGGTGGACCTAGAGAATGCTTTACCATCATGCTAAGTGTTTTCCTTTATCGAAAACTCCGACTTAACTGTAAGGATTCGGACCCGCATCGATCAAAGATAAACTAAAACCTATAAGGTATAAGAAGTAAAAAAAAGTATATAAGACCTAAAAAGTCGTGGTGATCTAGTGGTTTGACCGGTAATATATCATTTCGATGTCCGCAGGTTCGAAACCCGGCATATACCAACGATTTTTTCGGAATTCGCGTACATTTACTCATATAAATTGGTAACACATCGGCTGACGGTGAAGGAAAACATTGTGAGGAAACCTGAACTTGAAAAATGTTCTTGTAATACTACGGTATGTGGGAAAACATAGAACTGTTTGAAGAGTCTTGTCTCAGAGTTTGAAATCGCCAATACGTCGTGGGCTAGCGTGGTGATTATGCCCATACCTTCCTTTGGGAAGAGGCCTATGGCCCTGCAGTGCGTCGCTTACAGGCTGATGATGATGCTAACGTATAAAAAAATCTTAATTTTTAATAAATTAAGAACTCATATTATAGAGGATCCTTAAAAACTCCTATTGAACTCCCCAGTATCTGGGATCTTATTTTCTAATGTAGAGGCTTTTATATTTTATTCATAGTCTTGTGTTATTTGACTCCATATTTTGTAATATGGGTGGCATTTTACTTAATATAGTACTTTTAATGTGGTTGTAAAATTATCATGGAGCATGAATTCTAAGATGCCACAAAAACTCCCTTTAAAGTTCTAACTACGGGGTCACCACCTTGTTAGAACAGTGAAATTATTGCGTGACAATTGTAATATTAATACCTAATCGATAATGGCAATAAAATAAAAAATAAAAGAAAACAGGGAATGTTTTATCCTACCCCAAACACACTTTGAAGCAGAACCTGTGCGCATTACCGGCAATTTTTATTCACTATGTGTATAAGGAAATAACTGAAAATACACACGCTTACCCTTTATACAATACACACGCTTACTTTTTACACAATACACACGCTTACCTTTTTGCAATACACATGCATACCCTATATACAATACACGTGCTTACCCTTTATATAATACACATGCTTACTTTTTACGCAATACACACGCTTACCTTTTATGCAACACACATGCTTACCCTATATACAATACACACGCTTACCCTTTATACAATACACACGCTTGCTTTTTACACAATATACACGCTTACTTTTTATACATCGAGATTGACAGCTTCAATAATACGTTACCTATATTTACAACTCATCTGGAATCTTGTAAATCTCTATTCCAGACGTATCTTCGGGCCCAGGTAGAGGTTGGCAATCGTTCCTATGGATTAGAAATTAAATAAAATATATACAAACTGATAACGTAGTCGTTTCTATATAAAACTAGCAGCCACTCGCAACTTCGTCTGCGTTTGCAACACTGTAAATGATAAGACCGTACACTATTTTCATGTAATATAGGTACTATTGTATTACAACCAGGATATGAGCAAGACCACGTCAAGTGGACCCCCCTTTTCCCACTTGATCATGAAATTAATATTAATATATTTCAATATAAAGTAGTCACTATCAATAATGATACCCTAAAACAGTTTTTTTTTAATTTAAATTTAAAATTTTTACAACATTTTTTTGATAATGAAAATTTTGGAGACTTTTAATTAAAAATAGATTACAGAGAAACCGTAAAAGAAATTTCAATGAAATCTTCAGGATTTGTTGCTTAATATTTACAGTCTAATAAACAATCGATAATTTGAAATTATTTATTTATTAACATACTGTTGATAAACTTTTAAATAAACAAATGAAAATAGTTGAGGAATATGCATTACACATTAAAGTTTAATATTTTGAAAGAAAATTTCACTGCCCGCCATTGGTTTAAACAATATGAATTTATTTATCCCAGAGCGGCGAACACTGTCAGAACAGCGAACAGGCGGCGGAACATATATTGAATGACCAAATTTCACATGGTTATCTAGACGCATAGTACTTTTGCGTTAGAATATGATAACTATTCGAAAAACTCGAATACTTGGATCAATATTCGAATCTACACATACAATAAGAATGTAAATGTAACGCGTCCGTACATTTTAGATTTTAGTGAAAAAAATTGTTGCAGGTGTCTTGGAATAAGTAACAAAATATCTATCTGTCTGTCTATTTGTATGAACATGCATTATTGCGTAATGCGTTCATAATAAAACAAGAAAATCATAAAGCATTTCTTCGAGTAATATTTAGTTTTAGTTTTATTAAAATCGGTCCACTCTATCAAAAGTTATTGTAATTTAAATGAGGACGTGACTTAAGTACGAGATAAATGTAGATTAGAAAAAGGAATTAATTCATTCAGATGACTTTATTAGTCCCTGTTTTTTAAATAAGATAGCGCTCGCCTTTGTAGTCCTGTGAAGCTTTTAAGGCCTTGCTAGGCCAATAGCGTAATCAGTTCCAGTTCCACGCGGGCGAAGTCGCCGACACAGCTAGTATATAATAAGATGTCTTACCCCTTCCTTCTATTAGATTTCTCTGGAAATTCGCGGGAATCAGGAATATCGTACATTGTTTCTCCAGCATTAGCGACATCATCAACCGCACTGTAACAAAGAGACATGTCATTTCGTCCCTGGGGGTCCACCTGGACCACTCTGGGAATCACTGGCCAAAATAAAAAATAATAATATATATATATAAATATCATTGATATACAAAAACCCAAGACGTACATTTAACATCTCACAGCCGGCACACAATAATTTCGGATTATGCACTCGTTTCAAATAGTCTCGCGTCGTTTGCGTCTTTATAAAAGAACTTTAAATCATTTAAGGTAAGGTTGAATTTGCAAAATCATAAGTTTATCGCGTAACTATAACCACGTATGTATATTGGGGAGTTTGTTTAGTGGACGGTTTTGAGTGCTACTTTTATTTGAAACTGTCTTTCTTGGGTTTTTATATGTCAATGTATAAAACAGAGTATTGTATCTTGAACTAAGTTATATCTTGTTATTGAGTTATGATGAGAATGCTTGGATTGTATGTTGTTTTTTATCTTATTTTTATTTTATTTCAATTCGTTTTAACTTCTTACTGTATTTTAAGTTTGATCTTACTAGTTAACTACTATTTGTTTATTTCATTTATTGCCCTAAAATTATTTGAACCCTTACTCCGTGGACAGTGGATTGTTCTCTAAGAACATGTCGTTTTTTTAATGTAATATTACTTAAATGTATTTCTGAGTACAAATGTTTGTTGCCCTTAATAAATGAAGAAAGACATTTTTTTAAAAAGTCTAGCTTATCTGAAACTTTACGGACATGCATTAAAATTATTGGGAATCTATTGGGAGGTTAACTTTCAGTGAACGCTATAATCGAGCGTCGAGCGTGGCGTCGCGTGCGGCGCGTTCAGCGTCCCAGAACGACGCTCGCGTGCCACTCAGGACACTCACGTACTAATGCATCTGTTTGACACGACGCCGCACGCGACGTCGCGCTCGACGCTCGATTATAGCGTCCAATCTGGACGTACAGTAAGTTGCTGGATTCTTAAAACTAGTTCTTTACTTATTATCGAATCACGAAACCATAATTACCCTTAATCGGATAGCTTAGGAACACTTACCAGTTTCCATTATCTCCATCGTTTTCTTTGAAAGTTTTAGCACCAGTATTGTTGAAATTGTTCATATTCTGGGACATCGTGTATATCGCACTCAGCTGGCGTTTTTCAAGAACGGACGGTTTTATAATATACTGAAAATGGAAATAAAAATATTAAAATAAACTGTACCAATAATATTACAACATATTATAAAACAAAGTCCTCCACCGCGTCTGTCTGCCTGTATGTTCACGGTAAACATTTAAACTACTGAACATATTTTCATCCAGTTTTCAATATTAGATAGAGTATATAATTTGTCAAGATTTTGTGTAAATTGGTTGAATTATAATGCTAATCTTTGGAAATGAATATATAAGTTACAGAAAGCAGTGATGTATGGTCTTAAAATTTGAAAACAATATTTTTTCATTTGTGTTTTAACGGTTATAAATCTGTTACGCCATCGCTACACACCACAATTGCTGACTAAGAGTTCCAGTACCACGATGCGGTAGGTGTTCAAAGTATTACGCCATCGCTATACAACGCAATCGATGAATAAGAAGAATGCCGAGTTTCCAGTTCCAAGTTGCGGCAGGTGTTCAAGCATACGTGTCAGCAATTTCCACAACAGGTGCACAAACTTAGTGGAAACGTTCGGTGGTCCGACTCCTCCGTTCCCACATTGTTCATGTATAAATACTTGGACGGAACCAACAGAAAGACAGTGTTAACCTAATATCGGTAGCATTCATTATGCTATTAGTTTTAGTTTAGGTTTAGTGTGAGAGTTAGCCTAACATCGGCGACACTCTCACAATGTAGGTTTAGTGTGAGAGTAAGCCTAACATCGGCGATAATCTCTAGTTTTAGATTCATTTTTGTAATTTTTATGTTTAATAAATTAATTTATAGTAATTTGGTTTTTTTTGGATCCTCCGGCTCTGACCTTCGTAACTAATCTAAAAATATAAATAAAATAAATAATATTATTAAAAAAATCTTTTAAAATATTAGGTTTTGTTTTGAGGAATTGTAAGCATTTTAAGAATTGCAGCACTAAAATACACCTATATAAATCATTAATAAGACCTAATTTAGAATATTGCAGTCTAATCTGGAATCCACATTATGATATTTATATAAAAAACATAGAACGAGTACAGAAAAGATTTTTATGGCATCTTTGTTACAATTGCAATGTTGTCAATAAAATTACCAATTATAATGACCGGCTTAACCACTTCAAACTAACCTCCTTAAATAATCGAAGAATAATATTAGAACTTATGTCTTTATTTAATATATTTCATGACAAAATTGACTGTCCACAAATTACTAATCGCTTCAAATTTAATATTCCTGCTAAGCTTCCGAGATCTAATAAATACGTCCCATTTTATATTTCTCATTCATGTACTAATTTAGGCTTGTACTCTCCGGTCAACAGAATATCTAGGTCATATAACTCATTCCATAAAACATGCGACATTTTCGACTAAACGAAATCATTTCAAAACAGCGATAGAGACAGAGACAGACTGATATCAGTCTGTTCACAAAATACAGTTTTAATTGGTTCAGTATTTCTTTTTTTTTTCTCTCTCTGTTACTTTGTTACTTTCCTAATATTTTAAAATATTGTTTTAGGAGTATCAATTACTTTTAGTATTTTATTTCTCTTTCTGTTTCAATTTCCTTGTTTTTGTATTATTATGTAAAAATTTTAAATATGTAAAATAGTTTAATATTTAGTTTTATTAATATTTAATTTATCGTTGGAGCACGCCGTGGTTGTCTCTAAATATGACTACATTTATAATGTATCACGATAGTCCTACATTTTATATATTTACTAGTGTATTGTCATGTTAAAGTCAAGCCGGCTGCGAGCTTTCATCGAAAACGCGGCCGAGATTTACATATAACATTTTTTTCGAAGTTATAACATATAAGGAGGTTCATTATTTTTTTTTAAGTTTGAACGTTATTGCGTTTAGTTAGTTTTAATAAATGTTTGCGTTACAAATATAAGTACCAAGTGTACTAGGGTATTTGATTCAACCACTGAGAGAATTGAGATCCATCGACAGTTATCGCTATTCAGCCCGCCTACAAACCTCTCAACAAGACAAGCGTTAAATAAGTATTAATTTTCTTTTATCAATACCGCAATGTCGATATATGTCTAATAAACAACTAATTTATTTCTTTTCTAGCTGTACCCGCGGCTCCGCACGCGTTTTTTTAAATCGTATTAAAAATTATAAAATTGTGAGACTATGTACAATTATAGAAATACTCTTTAAAGACAATTGTAAGTACAACGCGCGAGCCACTAGCAGTAACATGTAACGTGTACATTAAATATATAAATACGAACAGCTTGCCAAATGCGGTTTGTCATCAGCAACATATTTGGAACCGTAACCCACCATATAACTACCTCAGTGCTCACTTACACTTTATAAGGAACTAATGAAATAATAACTTAAAATATTATTATAAAGATTTACATTTACATTACATTTAATACACATTGCCATTATTATAATTAAGATTTTGTGACTATACAAAAAATAACCGCTTGTCTGTTCCGCAAGAAATTGTATTATGGAACTCTTTACGTAATAAGTTTATAATCTAAGATCTTATTAGGAAGACCTCTATATCATTAAAGTTATTAATAATTATAATGTCGAATTGTAAACAATAAGCTGATAATTATATCTCTTATTAAAAATAAAGAATGAGTTGAAATCTTGCTAAATTTCATGCAGACAAAGTCGCGGGTCTAAAATAGAATAACTTCAATTACTTTTTATAAGGTTAGCTATCTGCCAGTGAAAGTTGCGTGAAGATCAGTCGAACCGTTTTGGAGATAGCACTGCAGGCAAAGCCACCGTTGACAGCTAGTATAAACTAAAATTAATTGAATTACTTTTTATAAGATCCGCTATCTGCCAGTGAAAGTCCCGTGAAAATCGGTCTAACCGTTTTGGAGAAAGTATTGTGGGCGAAGCCACGGTTAACAGTTAGTATAAACTAAAATTGCTTAAATTACTTTTTATAGGATCAGCTATCTGCCAGTGAAAGTTTCGTCAAGATCGGTCTAAGCGTTTTGGAGACAGTACTGCGGGCGAAGCCATGGTTAACAGCTAGTCTAAATTAAAATAGACTAAATTACTTGCTATGATGTCCGCTATGAAATGCTTTATGATTTTCTTCAAGAAGTTTTATCATGAACGCAGTATTTTAACGTGTACATACATCATACAGACAGATAGACAGACAGATAGACAAACATCTCTAAAATTGATTGAAATGTATTTTATTACTAATTCTTAGACACCTGCAACAATGTTCTTTACAGCAATCTATAAAGTACAGACGCGTTAGATGTACATTCTTATTATATGTATAGAAGATATTTACAATCGTGGATAAAATGCAACAGTTAACAGTCCAATGAATAACGTAATTACAATAATAAGGAGTAGCATACTAGACTGAAAAGCTACTAATCTTTATCATATTTACACAACTTAAACTAATAGAATTGAATATTGAAAAATTATAATATGAAATATTGATAAACATTTCAAAAAGACAAAAGAAAAGGACAAGAATAAATAAGTGAAAATGAATTCATCTTCTTATCTTCTATCTTCTTCTTCTATATATAATAAGAATGAGAATCTAACGTGTCTGTACTTTTCGATTTTCGTGAAAAAAAGTGTTGCAGGTATCTATAAATAAGTAATAGAATACATTTCAATCATTTTTAGAAACGTCTGTCTGTCTGTATGTATGAAAACGCATCATTGCTAAATTACTGGGTTCACCATAAACCATCAGAAAGAAAATCGTAAAGCATATCCTCAGGAGTAACTTAGTTTTTGTTTCATTAACATCAGTCCACTCTATCAAAAGTTATTGTAATTTGAATGAGGGCTTGAGATAAGTATGAGAGAAGAGTAGTAATCTATAAGTATACTAATATTGTAAAGCTTGTTTGTTTGGTTGAACGCGGTAATCTCAAGAACAGTTGGTCCCATTTGAGTAACTCGTTCAGTGTTAGATAGTTCCTTTATCGAGGAAGGCTATAGGCTATATATCATCACGAAAAGACCAACAAGAGCGAAGCAACAATGCATAGTTTCAAAATCGGGGTTTTTTTCCTATTGAGAGCTTCCGTTACGTGTTAGCGTCAGCCCAAAGTAATTATTCCACGCGCACGAAGTCGCGGGCAGAAGCTAGTCTTTAATAAATTAAAATAAACCAATGGAAAAGAAAACAAGATGGCAAATATAATCAGGAATATAAAAACATATTGAATTTACTGATTTTTTTTTTAAATATTCATAGTTATAAAATGTGTTTAATTTAAAAGCTCGATGGTCAAATATGTCTAAAGAGATGTGCTTGGATACGAGCTCATTGTGTGGATACATATTTTATTTTATCTGCATTGTTTCCTTTATATATTTTAACTAGCGGGCCCGGCGGCCGTTATCCCGCCCCGATAAAAAAAACCTTGACAAATTATATACCTAAATCTTCCTCATGAATCCCTTTACCTACTGGTGAAAACCTCTTGAAAATCCATTCAGTAGTTTTTTGAATTTATCGCGAACAAACAGACAGACAGACGTGGCAGAGGGCTTTTATAATATGTAGTGATGACATATTACAATAATCTATTATGTAGCCAACTATTTATTTGAACCATGACGTGTAATGCGTGTCATTATTATGTTCAGCTGGACAAACTTTCAAGAAGCCAGGATGTGCAGTTTTCTATCTACTTTTGTATACCATTGTATATAACATTTATATACAATACATACGTACAATACATTTATTGTACCGTGAATTATGAATAAACGGTTTTTGAAGTGAAAACTTAGACGCGTAGAACGGTATTTGTGGTAGGAGATAAATTTATAATTTCGCGTCATGACATCTTAGTCAGCGTCACCGGCCGTATTGCGCTCGCGCGGCTTGCGTCAGACTGGCTACACGTAATATAGGGACATGTAATATTGATATCTTGCAGCTCAACATACGTTTAATTGATTAATAGACTTTATAAAAACCACACTGATATTAATAATTTCAATAAAAAAATTCTCAAAATTGAAGTATTGTCATTCACACTACAATTAATTTAAAAATTCAAAAGAGAATACAGTTATTTCATTGTTTTCAGTTTGCACTTCTGACGGCAGTCCTTATCACGGCTTCAACTTTTTTTTTCCTTCCTTCCTTCTTTCTCAACTTCTGGCTATATACTGGCTGATTGGGAAACGCTACACCCCTCATGGTCGTAACGAGCTCTGTTATGGATACCTACCAGCGCTTCGACTGGTATGCACTAGTTGACCTTGGAACAGGAAAAGCGTACAGTTCGCACCAAACTTTTAAAATATAGATGTATGGAACACAAATGTAGGTATTAAATTGTATATTATGTTATCTACTAGCGGCCCGCTCCGGCTTCGCACGGGTATAAAATAATAGCATATGTCGTTCACTAAAAAATGATTAAAATCGATCCAGTAGTTTTGATTTATTCATTACTGCCCGTGGCCCGCCTGCGTTTGTTGCAATGTAAGCGGAAAAAATGTAATTATTTACAACATCACATTAGAAACCTCAAAAATAACAGTATTTCTCCACTATTTAATGGATGTTATTATAGATATAAACCTTCCTCTTCAATCACTCTATCTATTAACAAAAACCGCATGAAAATCTGTTGCGTAGTTTTAAAGATTTAAGCATACATAGGGATATAGGGGCAGAGAAAGCGACTTTGTTTTATACTATGTAGTGATACATATAATAAGAATGTAAATGTAACGTGTCTGTACATTTTCGATTTTCGTGAAAAATAAATGTTGCAGATGTCTAGGAATAAGTAATAGAATACATTTTAATCATTTTTAGAAATGTATGCCTGTCTTTCTATTTGTATGAGTACGCATCACTGCTAAAGTACTGAGTTTCACAATAAAACCACTCAAGAAAATCATAAAACATATCTTCGAAAGTAACTTAGTCTTTGTTTCATTAAAATCGGTTCACTCTATCAAAAGTTATTGTAATTTGGATGACGACGCGGCGTAAGTACGCGAGAAAAGTAGATAAGTAAATGCACTTAATACGTTCAGATGACTTTATTAATCACTGTTTTTACATAAGGTTCGACGCGGACGAAGTCGCGGGCACAGCTAGTGTAATAAAACGACTTGAAGATAAAGAAATCCCAATTTTAGATTTCTATAATGACATTTTAAGTTTATTTTGTATATTTTGAGTTATATTATGCACAAATTCGAACTAATAATTATATTCAGAAAGGCCAAAAGACATTGACGAGGATAGTAAGTATCCAAGTATTATACGTTAAGTCGAGGACATTGCACGTCACTCTACTTATTATGTGCGCATTTGAATTGAATTAAAATTATTATTTTATTGTCCGAGACAAATGTTTTGGCCGCTGTGAATATAGCTTTGCTTGCGCATTTTTGCGCATGGTACAGTCATGAAATGAAGTGAAAATTGTAAATAAAATACATTCATATTAAATAAATAATTCATAATAAACAACGCCCTTCATAGAAACATCATTTAAAAACTTCGCCTTCTTATAATAACAATTATAAACTAGAAAAAGAAAAGAACTAAAATAGCAATAACACGTAATTAACAACAACAGAACTATTCTGATTGCGACGGTACTGCAACTAGTAATGACAGGAGATATGTGTCAACGTTGGTACAATAATGGCGAGGTACGTGTGCTGTGTACTTTCTCCTTATCTGCGTCCCTCTGGTACCTAAATTTATGTTCTGCGCATCTACTTCAGAACGGTTAAAAAGTTTGACGCGGACTATAAATACTTGGATTGTCACTCTCGTTCAAGCACTCAGTTAAGTTCCACAACAACACCATTGTTACAAATTGAATAAACTAATTGTGACTTAACAAACAACTTTATTCCCACAAACGGGCACTCCAAGAACATATGTAAGGAAAGGATTCTCCAAACCCCTACATTGCAGTTGTTAAATTTGGTGTACGCTGTTCGCAATTTATTCAGACAAAACTATCGTATCCTATCTATACATATAATAAGAATGTTAATTCTTGTCTGTACGTTTTAGATTTTTGTGAAAAAAATTGTTGCAGGTGTCTTGAAATAATTGATTTAAAAAAATATTCAATCATTATTAGAAATGTCTTTCTATATGTCTGTCTGTTTGTTTGAACATGCATTACTGCTAAAGTACTGCGTTCACGGTACAACCAAGAAAATCATAAAGCATATCTTCGAATAGCATTTAGTATTTGCTTCATTAGAATCCTTTCGGTCTATCAGAATTTATTGTAATTTTAATGACGACGCGACTTAATGCATTCAGATAGCTTTATTAATCACAGTTTTTTAGATAAGGTTCCATGCGGACGAAGTCGCGGTCACAGTTAGTCAATAATAAATAGCCAAGAAGTACTCGTAATAATGGCCGTACGTATTCAATAACAGTAAATAAAGACAAAAACAGTATGAAGAGATAGAAATCCGCTACTAGGTACTGTAACGGAGATCCATAGGTTTCCAGCAATCGCGGTTACCCTACAACGGCTCGCGCGCGCCGCCGTTCAAAAATAAATAACTCACATAAGATAGAGTAAATCCGTGTATTTACATGTATCTTCCCCTAAAACGACCGAACAACAATAATAATTTTGTTATTTCTATTTTTCGAATTCCGGCGCCGACGCCGCTCAATCTTAATATATATATTTCTTGTGTGCGTGTGTATGTGACTGAACTCCTCCTAAACGGCTGGACCGATTTCAATGAAATTTTGTGTGCGTATTTCAGTGGATCCGAGAATGGTTTAGATTCACAATTGGACCCGGTAGGTGGCGCTGCGGTTGGCTTTTAGGGATTTCATTTTTTATTACCACGGCAGGACAAAGTCCGCCAGGTCCGCTAGTTTACTTTAAATTCGATCTTCTTAACATGCGTGTTCGCGCCCACGCACGCGTAACACTCTCTCACGCCGCCGTGAGGGAAGGTCTCCTCTTTCGTCCCCGCACACACCGTGTTTCTTCAGTGATATCTAGAGCCGAGGTCACCCCCGGATGGAGCCCCCGAGATATTACCACCGCGATACAGTGACTCACCCACACCACTTATACTCACACATGAGATCACCTCTCACACACGTGCACATACATACACATGGTGGGTTTTGTTTTTTTCCCTTATCGAACTGAATCGAATAGTTTAGTTCGTTTCATTCCGATATACACGTATGCATTTGTGAATCATGCAATTTCGATTGTATGATTCACAAATGAATATATGTATGAATAGCTTAGAATAGTTTAACTAGGTCAGATCCGGGATTTCTCAGGTAGCAGCCCAAGCCGAGGTGTGCCGTGCGCCCTTGAGCATCTTACCTAAAAGCAAAATCGGCTGAGTGCCTTAAGCGTTCGTCTTAGTAGCCCGGTGAAGCTGTAAGCCTCCAAAAAGGCCAATAGCGTAGTCAGTTATAGAAAAAAAAAAGGTATGAAGAGATGATGAGTCAATGGTGAGTGCGCTTGCAATTCGGTTTGATTGTAATTGTGTCGCAGCTTTCGGTTAAGGAATACAACATTATGACACCATACAATGGTGTTAAGGTTTATAATACAGTCTGGCTAGGTACCGGCCTCGAATTAAAAATATGTCGCCAAGCACGTTTGGGTGTTTTCTGGCAGCCGCACCTGAAAGCTAGTCCCACCAGATTTAGCATGTTTGACATCTTAAGCCACAACGTCTTTTAATATCAGGTTAAAAGTCAAAACATATACAATATTAACAAAAAAATCGAGACAGTCATAAGGACTGGCGACAGAAGTGAAAACTCAATACAATGGAATAAATAACTTGAATGCGAAACAGCCTCAATATCTTAAGTATAGATATTCGCAGCGACCTCAATCTCAGGGATTACATCGGAAGCGTCATCTCCACTGCATCTCGGTGACTCGGAATCCTGAACAGGGTGCGACGGTTTTTCACGCCCTATCAACTATACCTCCTTTATAAGGAACAAGTTCGGCCTTGCGTGGAATATTGTTCGCACCTCTGGGACGGTTCCGCCAAATACCTAGTAGATGCCCTGGACAGGTTGCAGAGACGGGCTGATGATTCAGACATTACACAATTTATAGAACCGCTTCAGTTGCGCAGAGACATTGCCTCACTGAGCGTGTTCTACCGTCTGTATCATGGCGAGTGTTCTGAAGAGCTATTTAATTTAATCCCTTCCTCTCCTTTTCATACCCGAACCACGCGCGTTGGGCTTCGGAGCCATAGTTTTACGGTAAATCCTATCTGGGCACGAACTAAAAAGTTCGCAACTTCTTATCTCTGCCGTACCGTGAAGCTGTGGAACAATCTCCCGGCTAGTGTGTTCCCTCCTTCCTATAATATGGGGTCCTTCAAGCGTAACGTGAAGAGACATTTATGCAAGCCGGCATGACAGCGGCGACCGGTGAGGGATGAGGGATAGCGTGTCTCTCGGTAGTCGCCGTTGTTTTTGGATTATGCTGTGCTCACCATCAGGCACAGTACAGTCACTTTGCTGAGCTACGATAAAAAAAAATGTGTTCCGTTTTGAATTTTCAAATTAATTATAATATGAATTATTTAATTTTAATAATTTGTAAATTGAAATTACAATCATTAGTCTGGTTGTCACATCTATATACGAAGAATAATTATATACATTTTTATACAATTTATAATTAATATTAGATAGGTTCGACAATCCCAATACAAAATATCAATATTAGATATACACAGAACTCTATACTACGCGTTGCTATTGTGACGTAAGCCGCGAAAGGGTAATACGATCGGTCACGCTTACTAGGATGTCATGACGCGAAATTATAAATTTATCTCCTGCCAAAAATACCGCTCAACGCGCCTAAAGAAGTTTTAATTTTAATAATAATAAAGTATTATAGTTCCTAGAAGACGAAGTAGGAGTGTTTCAACTTTTGAGAATTATCAACTTACTTATAATTTTTCCTTACTCTTAATTTCTGAGTCTGGGAAAACTATCGAGTGATAATGTATTGGCAGATAACAAAAAAAAAACCATCATCTGCAATTCTACATACCGATTGATAAATACTATGTATATTGACCCAGAATACTAAAAATCAATTAATGAATTCTATTGAAATAGAAACACTTTTTATCAGGGGCATTTATCATTTGAATATTAAAGGTTATCCAAATAATAATTATTAATACACTAGCTATACACTAGAATCTAGATAATATAAAAATAAGAAGAATTATATATCTGAACTAGCTGACCCGTGCAACTTCGTCTGCACCAAATCGGTTATTACCGGTTTCAACTGTATTTTTAAACGCGAATAATCTTAGGAAACCTAAATTGCAGCGACATCTAGCACTCTCAACAGTGAATCCAAACTATCCAGGGACTCACTCAAATATATACTCAGTTGGTATGAGAGAAATCTTTTAAAATAAGCCTAGAACCCGTTCGCAGCATTACATACCGGGTCCAATTAAGATAAAAACTAACCTACATATATTACCGATAAATGTTATCCCAGTACGCCTTGTGTGATAAAGTTATCACTTAACATATTGTAAACAATTTAAAACTTTATCTATATTAAGCTTCCATATTGATTTAGTTGTTTGTTTTCTAAGAATTTTAAATTGAAATTAGAAAAAAGAATTGTAAAGTATACGTGAAATCCGCATCCAAACTTAATCTTGTCAAATATCTGTTACTTTTGCTATAAACCATCTTTTTGGCTGAGATATTGGTTAACTTGGAATAATATACCTTTCTAACAATAAAAGAATTTTCAAAATCGGATCAGTAGTACCAAGGATTCCCCGAAAACAAAACTTTACCTCTCTTTATAATATTAGTATAAATATAACATAATATGATAACTGCAAACACCTCAACTGATTACTTTGACCGTAGATTCATAAACCTGACCCCAACTACTTGAAGACTTGACAATATTCAGAAAACTAATTATCAAATATCAAAATAACACACGTACTGACAGAACTCTAATCGAGCTTTATCTTCTACAAAGCAATGTAACTATTATCTAGGTTTATGTTTTAGGAAAAAATATTGTCACCTTTGTTTAGCAAACATTTATTATACTATAAAAAAAATTTAACAACATTGTAACAACAACTTGTTCGACAAGAATAGGCCATCCACCGCATCAACTACAGCTAAATACCTGAATGGTATTTATGGTTACCAGGTATAACACAGGTTCAGGTTATACCAGGTGAAAAACCATAAATAACGAAAAACTTATTTAAGAGGAAAATAATCATGCACACCAACTGCGAGTTTATATGTAAGACCTGGCTATGCACGTGACTCCGTACGCATTTATCATTATCATTACATAGTATAAAACAAAGTCCCCTACCGCGTCTGTCTGTCTGTCTGTTCGCGAAAAACTCAAAATCTACTGAACGGATTTTCATACGGTTTTCACCAGTAGGTACAGTGATTCATGAGGAACGTTTTGGTATATAATTTGTCAAGGGTTTTTTTATAACCAGAGCGGGACAACGTCTGCCGGGCCCGCTAGTTACTCAATAAATATACGCCATAGTGTTCTAATCAAATCAATAATAGTCAATTCAGGTCCTGAGAAGGCGCTTATGAACGTCAAAACTATCACCGGTTCGGAAAACAATAACCGAGAAGACAATGCAACTCGCTCTAGTTTATCTCTTCATCTTAGATATTTTTTTTTAGAAATACATGATATATATAATTTACTAGCGGACCGGGCGGACGTTGTCCTGCCTTGAAAACAAAAAAATCCTAAAAGTCGACCGCAGCGCCACCTACCGGGTCCAATTGTGAATCTAAACCATTCTCGGATCCACTCGAACACGCACACAAAATTTCATCAAAATCGGTCCAGTCGTTTAGGAGGAGTTCAGTCACATACACACGCACACAAGAAATATATATATTAAGATGTGATATTATTCTATGAATCAAATTATAATTCGTTTATCCTTTTTTATAAGTATTAATAAAAATTCTTAAAGCCTATCAAGTGAAAGCTCTCCTCGTCCATAATATCAATACATTTTGAATTAAATTTAGACTTAAAAACTAACAGATTAAAAAAATATATTTTATCACTATCCTCTTTTATCTACCATAAAATTGAGATATAAAGAGATCTACAAAACACAATCACCAATTTAAAATTCAAGATTGAATAATTTATACCAAAAAAAAAATTTGGAACGTATATAAATTACAATATTAACGAAAACAAGGAAAATTATAAGGTAATTCTAATCCTGCAATGTTTTATAAAAAAACTAGCTGACCCGTGCAACTTCGTCTGCACCAAATCGGTTATTACCGGTTTCAATTGTATTTTTAAACGCAAATAATCTTAAAAAACCTAAAACCCTATTGCAGCGTTATCCAGCACTTCCAATCGTGAATCCAAACAATCCAGGGACTCACTCAAACATATACCCAGTTGGTATGTGAGAAATCTTTTAAAATAAGCCTAGAATCTGTTCGCAGCATTACTTAAAGTAGTGTCATCAAAGTGAAGATCAAAACTAATTTACATATATTGCCGATAAATGTCTTCCCAGTACCCCTTGTAACTTCATCACGTAACATACTGTAAAAGTTGAACTTTATCTACATTAAATTTCCATTTTGTTTTAGTTGTTTGTTTTATAAGAATTTGTAAAGTATACGTGAAATCTGCATTCAATTTTAATTTGGTCACATTTATTTTACTTTTGACATACAAACCACCTTTTTTACTGAGATACTGAACTTGGGATAATATACCTTTCTAACAGTGAAAGAATTTTTGAAATCGGCCCAGTAGTAGGTACCAAGCATTCCTCGAAAACCAAAACTTTACCACTCATTATAATATTAGTATAAATACAACATAGTAACTGCAAACAGTAGTCCGGTGAAGCTGTTAAGACCTTGCTAGGTCAATAGCGTGGTCAGTTCGAGAAAAAAAAAATAACTGCATACACCTCAACTGATTTATTTTAATCTTAGATTCACAAACCTGAACCCAAATACGTCAAGACTCAACAACATTTAGAAAACTAATTTTATCAAATATCTAAACAACACACGTACTGATAGAACTCTAGTTGAGATTCATCTTCTACAATGCAATGTAACTATTATCTAGGTTTATGTTTTAGGAAAAAATCTTGTCACCTTTGTTTAGCAAACATTTTTTATACAATAAAATAAATGTAACAACATATAAGTGACAGTTTTTATACGTATTTTTTTCATATGAGGTCGATAATTACGCATAGAAATGTCATATAGCCGTAGCTCAGTTATAACGTACTGGACATTATGTGGTCCGCCGGAGCCGACGGTTCGAATCCCGGCGATTTTTTTTTGGTATTTTTTTTAAAGTAGCTTAGGGAAATATAGCTTATCTTTTTAGCTAATATGTCTGCTATATATAGCACAATGAAAATTTATCAAAATCCGTCAAAAATTTCATTAACTACAAATTTTTGACTTTCGTCCGTTATCCTGGAGAATTCCTTGTGTTTTATGAGACAAAAAGTATCCTAGATGTAACCTTGTAATATTAGTTATCACTGTGCCAAATTTCGACAAAATTGGTTCAGTACTTTCAGAGTGATACGTGTTCAAAGGGACAGACAAACAGGCAGATCCTGGAGAATCCCTTGCGTTTTATGAGATAAAAAGTATCCTAGATGTAATCTCGTAATATTAGTTATCACTGTGCCAAGTTTCGTCAAAATCGGTTCAGTACTTTCAGCGTGATGCGTGTTCACAGGGACAGAAAGACAGACAGACAGACAGACAGACAGACAGACAGACAAAAATTGTAAAAATATTATTTTTGGCTTCTATATCGATAACAAAGACTGCCCCGATCAAAATTTTCAAAAAATATTTAATGTACAGATTTGACCTTGCTACAGTTTTATTATAGTATAGATAACATCGCACGAAATTCGACTATAATGCAAGATACAAATATTTCGTCACTTGTAGACGTAACGAGAATGAAAATGACGGAAATAGACTTACAAATAAATTGTCCTTTGTTCCGTGAAAGTCTTCTTCTTCTATTTTATTTTTGGCAACCAGTCTTCTAGTAGACTATTACTGCCATTATCAAGTGAGTAACGATATTACAAATTCCTTTATATAATGTCAATGAACTAACAAGATGGTGGCCATCTTGCTAGAACTTTCCTGGGAGTTTTTGTGGCAAGTCAGAATCCATGCTCCGTGGTATTATATCCGATCCACTTCACTTGTGCACAATAACCAAACTATATTACGTAAAGCACCACCAACATTACATAATATAGAGCCGAATAACACAAGATTATGGATAAAATATAAAGACCACTACATGGCATTCCAAGATCCCGCCAAAAACTCTCCGTGAAAGTCATTAATAGCTACAGAAAACAATAACAAAAAAGAGAATAGGTTACGAAACAAAGAGGATAAAAGCACTGAAATGGTTTATCTTCGTCTATTTTTGAAATGAAAACTTCCTTAGACGCGTTGAACGGCATTTTTTTGCAAGAGATAAACTTATACTTTATACTAGTAAGCATACGACCGAAATGCGGTTGCACAGCTTACGTCAGGCAAGCGACGTGTAGTATTGCTGCCTGTGTACATGTAATATTGATCCCATCAAAAACATAAATGTGAAATGAGAGCCAAATCCAATATTATGATATATGCCTTGGTTGTTGACTCCAACAACAAAAGAAGTGAGATCTAAGTGGGTGCCAAGTTCGATGTTCAGTCCTGAAATTTATTTATAACAACATAAAGTATGTTATAGCAATTTAAAATATCATTTTTGCTTGTAACTTGGGATAATATTGAAGCTCAAGCTCTGACTTGGCTTTCCTTTGTATTCACCCATTTGGGTGTGGGATGGAATAGGTATTTACCAACCTGGATGCCAAACTTGAACTTTCTAGGTCATCTGGAACTGGGTTAGAATGTAGGTCTGTAGGTCAGTCAGTGATAAAAACGTCGATTTTTGGACGTTAATATTTAAATATCTGTTTGATATGTGTTTATAAAATTTGGAGCCCATATATATCTCACAAGTCTCAATACATGAATTGAATTTAACAAGTTTATGTGAAATAGTTTCTGAGATATGAAGGGGTGAAAAGTGGATCCAAATGGTTCGTGTAATATTGGCGCGCTCGCCATTCTGTTGAACTTAAACTTGGCTTGACGCGCTACCGCGTGTCTAGGTATTTTGTATTGAGGTTGAGCAGGTCAACATCGGTGTTATTAAAAAAAAGTTAAACACTTGCTTTAAAAAGGTTTCGAATGAAATGCACCGCGCTCGCCCGAAGCAAGTTCGCGTTATCCTTTTTCGCAAGTGTAACCTAACGTAACCAAAGCGAGACAAAAGAGCAAGATGGCGAACATTCAGCGACCGCGGTGCATTTAATACGAAACCTTTTTAAAGCAAGTATTCAATACGTATTTAACTTTTTTGTAATAACACCGCATATGTTTAATTGATTAATAAACTTTATAAAACTGTAAATAATTATTGCTACAAGTGCCGAGTGAATACCGAGTTATTTTTGACACACAAGTCTATAGAGGACCATTTCTAGAAAGCAACGATAGCATGAGTGATAGCAATAAAAGTCGTGGTGGCCGAATGGTTTGACCGGTGGAACATCATTTCAATGTCCGCAGGTTCGAATCCCGGCATGTACCAACGAATTTTTCGGAATTCGCGTACATTTACTAATTTAAATTGGTAACACTATCGTCTGACGGTGAAGGAAAACATCGTGAGGAAACCTGAACCTGAGAAATGTTCTTGTAGTACTACTGTATGTGGGAAAACATAGAACTGTGGATTTCTGTTTGCAGTCGCCAATACGTCGTGGGCTGGCGTGGTGATTACGCTCATACCTTCCTTCGGGAAGAGGCCTATGGCCCTGCAGTGGATCTCTTACAGGCTGATGATTATGAACGATAGCATATATTATAAAGCTGAAGAGTTTGTTTGTATGAACGCGCTAATCTCAGGAACTACTCTGGTGCGAGTTTCCGAAAATTCTTTCAGTGTTAGATAGCTTATTTACGGAGGAAGGCTATAGGCTATACATCATCACGCTAAGACTAATATGAGAGGAACACCAATGAAGAATGTTTCAAAATCGGGGTTATTTTAACGTTAGCCCAAATTAACTATTCGACTATAACATGCGGATAAAGACGCGGGCATAGCTAGTTTAAAATAAAGTTATTGAAGCTTTAATAACCTACAATTTTTTTAAGCACCATGTGTTCACCGATTCCTTAATTGGGACAATCGGTATGGTCGGCATGGCGCAGGAGAAGGTAAGCAAGTAGATAACATTGTTTATTAAAGCTTAAAATGATTAAAAGTGCATTTTTCCTCCCAATATCTTAAATGTTGTTTTCCTTTATATATAAATTACTTGATAACTTAAACAACGCAGACGAAGGTTTTTTTTATGGCGGGATGTTTGTCTGTATTATATTTTTATTTTAAGGTAAAAGGTGATCTTACAGCTAATAAAAGTACAAATATGAAGGAAATAACATCATTAAGGTCATTTAAAAGTTCACACAGTCATACATCACTACATAGTATAAACAAAGTCGCTTTCTCTGTCCCTATATCCCTATGTATGCTTAAATCTTTAAAACTACGCAACGGATTTTGATGCGGTTTTTTTTAATAGATAGATTGATTGAAGAGGAAGGTTTATATCTATAACAACATCCATTAAATAGTGGGGAAATACTGTTATTTTTGAAGTTTCTAATGTGATGTTGTAAATAATTACATTTTTCCCGCTTACATTGCAACAAACGCAGGCGGGCCACGGGCAGTAATGAATAAATCAAAACTACTGGATCGATTTTAATCATTTTTTCAGTGAATGACATATGATATATATTTTATACCCGTGAGAAGCCGGAGTGGGCCGCTAGTATTAATGATAAAAAAATACATACACAGTAATGTACTAGCTTTTATATTTTACTAGCGGGCTCGGCGGACGATGTTCCGCCCTGATAATAAAAAAAAACCTTGACAAATTATATACTAAAACGTTCCTCATGAATTACTTTATCCACTGGTGAAAACCGCATGAAGATCCGTTCAGTAGTTTTTGAGTTTATCGCGAACAGACAGACAGACAGAGGCGGTAGGGGACTTTGTTTTATACTATGTAATGATTTATAATTTTGTGTTATTAAACTCTATATTTTATAATATTGGTGGTATTTTACGTAATATAGTTCCATTATTATGTCTAATTGAAGTAGACGGAAAATATACCACGGAGCATGAATTCTGAGATGCTAAAAAAATCTCTGAAAAGTTCTAACAAGGGGGCTACCATCTTGTTAGAACATTAAAATTATCACAACACACGTCTTGTACCATTACCTCAGTTAATTATCTACACGACAATGGAATTAATAAGCTGGAAGTTTCGTTATTAAAAAAAAAGTGTGTGTGTACTTACGTACACGCGTTAGAAGTTATACTTCTTTGGCGTAACAAGATAAATATCTTTTCAAAAATTTTATCTTTCGCCTTGGTCTACGTTTGTAGAAAAAAATACACTAACAATAGAAAAAAGGTATTTAATACATTGAAAGTTTTAATACAAAGAAACATAATGTAGACTATAGCTAACTTCAGGGTGACGGTTTTTCGTGAAGATGTGCGCGCGCATCGAAAAAATTTACTCTCATCATATTTCCCTAACGCGCCAAAAGAAGTATAACTTCAGAAATGCAGACGAAATCGCGGGTGTTACTTAGTTCGTAAATATAAATATTATAAAAAATTACTCACGTTTAACATCGATCTGTACATGGTCGTTTTTGGCACACGGCGACACAAAGATGACATAATCGTACAAAATAGATGAGAAATGGTTTTAAAAATAAAAAAATCTATATGGAAAACTGATGAAACAGTATTATGTGTTTAATGCAAATAAATAAAAGACACTCTACACGGCCGCTGCTACAATGCTAAACGACGAACGTATAAATGAGGTTTACAGACGCTGCATGTCACTATTTAAAGATGCTTCAAAGCAGTCTATATACCTACTCTGCACATTATATATGGGGCATTCCACGCCAAATGACCATCCGGGTCAAACCAGAAATGTTGTTTTTATTTCCTCAATTTTGAGATATGTTTTAGTACCCCTCAAAGTAGCCCTCCTGGTAATCTTTGTATTTTTTTTATTACTCGTTCAAATAAAATTATAAAATCTTTTGCTTTCGGACAGGATATCTTCGAATTCTTTCCCTTACTGCTTTGACCTCCTTTTTCGTACGGACACTACGTGGATGGCCAGATTTTTTTCTGTCACAAACAGAGGAGGTCTCATTGTACCTATTAATAGACCGGTACACAAACATTTTACTAATACCAAGCGTATGGAGAGATTTAAATATTGCATTTGGCTTCATACCTACTTTGTGTAATGCAATCACAGCAATTCGGTTCTCTATATCACCCCACTCCATTGCAATATCGTAAAATATTGTACAATGTATTGGCGCCAAAATGACAAAACTCAATGAATAATCGTATAAAAATGACAGATTCCAAATTCAAATGTAATATTTTGTTTATTTTTAATTGTAACAGTATTTATGGCCAGACTAAGTATAAATCAATGTTTGTATCTTTGTCCTCTATGCGTGCCGAAGCTACTGAACATGATGAATATGATAATAATTTAGTAGCGTGTTCTGTGGACGTCCAAGATGGTTCTTGGCCCAAAAAATCTATATATCTTAATATATATATTTCTTGTGTGCGTGTGTATGTGACTGAACTCCTCCTAAACGACTGGACCGATTTTGATGAAATTTTGTGTGCGTGTTCGAGTGGATCCGAGAATGGTTTAGATTCACAATTGGACCCGGTAGGTGGCGCTGCGGTCGACTTTTAGGATTTTTTTGTTTTTAAGGCAGGACATCGTCCGCCCGGTCCGCTAGTGTATATATAAATATTTTTTTAAATCAATAAAATTGTTTGCCTTCAAGAGAGAAAGGGCTTTCTTATTGAATTTTTTTACACTACATTTCATATTATTTTGACATGTTTGACATACTTAAATTAAATATCAGTTATTACAATTAATCAATTCCGTTTGTATCAATGTCATTGTTTAGGAATTTATGTAGTTCCGACATGGATACGAGGTCATAGTGGGTAGTGAAGCTGTTGATACAGAAGCTATCCAGACCGCATATTTTGATCACTATAAAACCTATGTCAAGACTGATTTGTTTCTATTATGGAACTCAAACTGGAATGTACCCAACCATATTAAAGGCAAATCTTATGCTTCCATTTAGGATAACATTCCTGGTAAGCCATGGGTTTATAGATTTCGTGACTTTTGTAAGTTTGCTGCGTCTACTATCTGTAGACTGACGATCTACCTGTACAGTTATGCTCTTCAGTCCATATTGCAGAGCTCAGAATCAGGGACAACTCAATATGTGAATGTGGGTTGGCTGAAGGCACCCTAGAACACATTTTTTTCATTTCCACCAAGTTAGTATTGTATTGTATAATATTTTACAGGTTTTAACGAAATTAAACTTTAATATAACACAATAACTAACAGTAATTATTATGTAAATATATATTTATTTAAGGCCTGACGTCTGTAGAGTTGTGTTTGTCTTTGCGTATCTCAGTGGCCTAACCTGGGAAAACTAAACTATATAATAAAAATTTAATACTACTTATACAATACCTCCCTATGACTGACTTGATACTGTTAGAATTTGTATCTATGAAACTCCAATATTAAAAAGTTGAAGTTAGTGAGTTTGGATGTTCGGGGTAATCTCTGGTACTACTGATCCGATTTTACTACTTGTTTTTTGGTAAATATATATTTCCAATACTTGATCACGATAAATGTAATTCAAATTAGAACAATTCTATAACGTAGCGTGCGTTGCAGGAATGATTTGAAATAAAGGAATAAAATCCTTAGCAAAATTTATTACTGTTAGCTTTACAAAAAAATACGAGCCACCACATATCTAAATTTAAGATCTCAGCCCAAAATATTGTTTTTATGTAAAAAGGAAAATAAATGATACAATTACAAATGACTAAAGTTATTAGATACAGGTTTCATGTATACTTTACAGAAACTTATTATAACAAATTGCTAGATCGAAAATCTCATGGAGATAAAGTTTACTTTTTACAGCATGTTAATTGATGAAGTTGGTTAGAAGAACCTAAAAACTATAAGTCTGTAAAATTATTGCGTTGTTGTGAAGATCGTAAATGGGAGGTGGAGGAGGGGGCCACAGGAGCAACCCAGGGGATACCGGGAAGACATTTCTTACCAATATATATAGGATAAATTGGATTCACAATTGGACCCGGTAAGCGTCGATACAATCGAGTTCTAGGTTTTTTAAGATTTTTCGCGTTTGGAAATAAAATTGGAACCGGTAATAACCGATTTGGCGCAGACGAAGTTGCGTGGGTCAGCTAGTTAATTTATAAAATAGAAATGTATTAATACGCTACCTGATAATTACTACATACCATAGGGTTATCGCAAAATATTTTCTAGTACTATACGGCTGATATGAAACTACAAGAAATTTAGCGTTCACATAACAAAATTTCCAGTAAAATCATTTTTTTTATATACCCTGACATTATAAAAATAAACGATGACGTCATGAAATATAAAACAAAAGGCGAGGCAGTCGTAAGGACCGCCGACAGAAGTGATAACCATACCATAAAATAATTGTTTTGAATTTTGAAATTAATTATAGTTTGAATTTCATAAGTTACATATTGAAATTATTATCATTAGTGTGGTTTCCACATCTATTGGTACTCCGAAGAATAATTATATACATTTTTATACAGTTTATTAATAAATCAAACGTATGATGCGCTGCAAAAGCTCAAAAAAAATATATAAATAGATATATAAATAAAAAAATATATAAAAAAAACATATGAATATGTGTGCTACCTAGAGATGTATTGGAAGTCGGTGCCAACCGAAATTTCAAATTTGTTCCAGGTAGAAATGTATTACAGAGACGCGAGAGTGGACTTAAACTTTGTACCTATGTAGATGATATGATTTTCGGTTCGCACCGACTTCCAATACATCTCTAGGTAGCACACATATTCATATGTTTTATTTAATTTGGTTAATTTAATAACTATTTATTTTCCGCTTTTTAGTGCCTTATGGGTTTTTGATTGATATTGAAGTCGGTTAATACTTTTTTTTGAAAATTTACTTTATTTTTCCATTTTTAGTGTACATAAATATATTTTACTAGCAGTGCCCGCGAACTCCGTTCCGCCTTAAGTATATTAAAATATGCGCATTTTTGCGGTATGGTATCTATCGGTATGGTATGCGATATGGTTTCAATTGGTTGTACAATAAGTAACGTTTGGTACGAACGCAACCTTATCAATAATCCGCGATAGTTTCTACCACCAACTCGGCTACCATCGCTTCACATATAACACACCTTAAGTAATGTAATTACAATGCTTGCGTCATGTTGCAACACAGCAACGAACATAAGCACAATAGGCTCTTAAGAATTGAAGAGTTTTTTTTTATAATATTGGTGGCAAACGAACATACGGGTCACCTGATGGTAAGTGATCACGGCCGCCCATGGACACCTGCGACACGAGAGGAAACACATATGCGTTGCCGGCCCTTAAGAAAGGAGTAGGCTCGTTTCTTGAAGGTTTTCTTACTTTGTCACGGATTCCATGATCAGAACCTAACCAAATTCTCATGAAACTATCCTTGAAGTACATCCTTTCCAATAAAAAATGAATCATCGAAATCGGTTAGCGTGATATTGAGTTATTCGTCTTTTTGTCGTTTACATAATTAATGCAAATTTAAAACTCATACAGTTTTGCACTGGATGCCGTTGTCGGAACTGGACCAAATTGAAATGGGACCACAGGGGAAGTACCAGCTTTCAAATAAAAAAAGAATAATCAAAATCGGTTCACCCAGTCCAAAGTTATGAGGTAACAAACATAAAAAAAAAATACAGTCGAATTGATATCCTCCTTTTTTTGAAGTCGGTTAAAAAGGTCAAACCTCAAAATGGCAGATGATGTAATACAGTATTTCTGTTTAAACTTATGCTGCCAACACTCAGGTGTCCAATGCATCACAAGGCCTACATTCATTTGTATGTAACTTAAACCCTCATGAGTTTGGACAGTCCAGGAGTTAAATAAATGGTCGTCAAACATTTTTATCTTTTGACTTTAAGTAATAATTTAATTGCTTTTCGTCTATTACTGCCCCTTTTGTTTTTTAATGTTTTACTTTATATTGAAGTCGGTTTAATAATAGCGGTAGATACGATTTTTGGATCTGGCTTCTGCTTGTGGAAATTTGCTTTCTCATTACAAATAAAGGAAGAGACATTTTTCCGATCAAAGTTTGTTTTTCTAGAAAGAAACTAGAGTTATGTTAAAAAAGATAAATCCGGTAGAATATCTTGTCGGTTATTTTCGATGATTGAAGTGTTTTCCAAACGGGGGGTGGTTTTGACGTTCACAAGCGCTTTCTTACGGCCTAAACGGATTAATATATTTTAAATTTATGAATGAAATGAAGTAAAATTACTGATTTTCATATATATTTATAATTTTAGTTCCGATTAACAAAGTTTTTGCTAAATATCAAATTATTTTTAAATCAAGAATTCTGATAAACAATAGTATATAAATATAAAATAACAGAACATCAAGTCGTACAATTAATATACTTAGTCTGACCAAAAATACTGTTACAATTAAAAATAAACAAAATATTACATTTGAATTTGGAATCTGCCATTTTTATATGATTGTTCAATGGGTTTACTCATTTTGGCGCCAATACATTGTACAATATTTTGCGATATTAAAATGGAGTGGGGTGATAAAGAGAACCGAATCGCTGTAATTGCATTACACAAAGTAGGTATGGAGCCAAATGCAATATTTAAAACTCTCCATACGCTTGGTATTAGTAAAATGTTTGTGTACCGGGCTATTAATAGATACAATAATAGAGACCTCCTCTGTTTGTGACAGAAAAAGATCTGGCCCTCCATGTAGTGTTCGTACAAAAAAGGTGGTCAAAGCAGTAAGGGAAAGAATTCGAAGAAATCCTGTACGAAAGCAAAATATTTTATCTCGGGAGATGAAGATAGCACCTACAACCATGTCGCATATTTTAAAAGATGACTTAGGACTTGCAGCCTATAAGAGACGTACTGGTCATTTCTTAACTGATAATTTAAAAAAGAATAGGGTGATAAAATCGAAACAACTACTGAAGCGGTACACAGAGGGAGGTCACAGAAAAATTTTGTTACGTATGAGAAAATTTTTACAATTGAGCAACATTTTAACAAACAAAATGACCGTATTTATGCTTGCTCAAAGCTCTAAAGAAACTTCCAAATTAGTCGACAGAGTGCAACGTGGGCACTATCCGACTTCAGTGATGGTTTGGTGGGGTATTAGCTATGAAGGAGTGACTGAACCATACTTACTTTTGTTTCAGTATTTATGGCAAGACTAGGTATTTTACAAAGAAACTTTGTGAGCAAAATATATTGTGGCTTACAATTTTTTCATGTATTTTTCTCTTTATCTATACATATAATAAAAATGAAATGTCTGTATGTAATATCAAAATAATATTTTATTAATGATTGGGTATGAAAGTATACACGCTACTGATAACAAAAATGCAATTTTTCAAATTTTTGTCTGTTTGTTTGTTCCGGGTAATCTCCGAAACGGCTGGACCGATTTTAACAAAAGTTTCACTGGAAGGCAATTAAAATTACAGCGGCTTACTTAGGCTACTCTAATTTAGACTAGCTGTTAACCGCGGCTTCGTCTGCAGTACTATCTCCAAAACGGTTGAACTGATTTCCACAAAACTTTCACAGGCAGATAGCTGACCATATAAAAAGTAATTCAAGAAATTTTAGTTTATACTAGCTGTTAACCGTGGCTTTGCCCGCAGTGCTATCTCCAAAACGGTTTGATTAATCATCACGAGACTTTCACTGTCAGTTAGTTGATCATATAAAAAGTAATTTAGCCAATTTTAATTTATACTCGCTGTTAACCGTGGCTGCGCCTGCAGTTCTATCTTCAAAAAGCTTCGACCGATATTTACGGGACTTTCACTGGCAGATAGCGGATATTATGAAAAGTAATTTAGCCTATTTTAATTTAGACTAGCTGTTAACCGGGGCTTCGCTTGTAGTGCTATCTCCAAAGCAGTTGGATTGATCTTCACGAAACTTTCACTGGAAGATAGCTGACCTTATAAAAAGTAATTCAAGCAATTTTAATTTACACTAGCTGTTAATCGTGGATTTGCCTGCAGTGCTATCTCCAAAACGGTTGGACTGATCTTCACGAAACTTTTACTGGCAGATAGCTGACCATATAAAAAGTAATTCAAGAAATTTTAGTTTATACTAGCTGTTAACCGTGGCTTTGCCCGCAGTGCTATCTCCAAAACGGTTTGATCGATCATCACGAGACTTTCACTGTCAGTTAGTTGATCATATAAAAAGTAATTTAGCTAATTTTAATTTATACTCGCTGTTAACCGTGGCTGCGCCCGCAGTTATATCTTCAAAAAGCTTCGACCGATATTTACGGGACTTTCTCCGGCAGATAGCGGATATTATAAAAAGTAATTTAGCTTATTTTAATTTAGACTAGCTGTTAACCGTGGCTTCGCTCGCAATGCTATCTCTAAAACGATTAGACTTGTTTTCCCCGGGACTTCCACTGACAGATAGCTTGCCTTATAAGAAGTAATTCAGGTTATTCTATTTTAGATTAGCAATAAATATAATTGCTACATCAGGTTGAACTACATCAGTGTAACCGCGGAGATAGATCATGACATAGATTACTTTCATGAGCAAACAAATTTTCTTATTTTGATTTTACAAAGTATTTTTTGGCTTATTTTTTTATTGAATCATCATTTGAAGTCAATACTCCATAAAAAAATACTAAACATTAAAATATTGACTTTGACTTTGGTAATATCGGTTTACTCTTATGACAATATGAAGCAAAGCTACATAAAGTGAAAGCAGTCCTGTCACCTAAAAATGTATACATTCAATAAGACCAAAGAGAATAATTATTATTTCAGCGGTTCCATAAATTTAATAAAGATAAATAATTTATCAATTAATTATTAATGTATATTATGAATTTACATATTATATGATTATAAAATTAACCTACAATTTGACCAGTTGATTTGAAAGAGCATGTAAAGTATGCAACGTCAGTCATGTTAAAAATATTGAAAAAGTAATTGGAACAAAAGAGTAAAATGACTGATGTCGAAACGTCTTTTTCATTTACATGTGTGTATATGTTGTGTAAAATTCAAGCACTAGTGTGAGTAATGTATATTTTAATTAATTTAATATACTTGTAATTGATTTTATATAAAAAAATAGCTTTCTGCACTTCTCCTACATATAAACTTTAACTATGCCAAATTACAAGCCAGAGATGAACGAAGAGGTATTTTTCAAAATTCGCGTACATTTACTAATTTAAATTGGTAACACTATCAGCTCACAGTGAAGGAAAACAACGTGAGGAAACCCAAACCTGAGAAATGTTCTCGTAGTACGACTATATGTGGGAAACCTACAACTGTTGATTTCTCAGAGTTTGAAATCGCCAATACGTCCTGGGCTGGTGTAGTGATTATGCCCATACCTTCTTTCGGGAAGAGGCCTATGGCCCTGTAGTAGGTCTCTTAGAGGCTGATGATGATGAATATTTTTCAGTAAGAGTTTTTTTAAATACTCGTTATTTTATATATTCAGCTGTTTCACTACTAACATTACTATTACCAGCCCGCTCCAAATTCCAGTATCTCGGTTCATTGATTCAAAACGCGGCAGCGTAGACAATAACGGGAGGAATAGGATAAATGCAGGATGCACGAAAAGACGAATGCCCTTAAAACTCATGGGGAAGGTGTATAAAACTATTATAAGTCACAGTCATACTGCACGCATCCGAGTGCTGGGTTACGAAAGAAACGCACGAGAAAAAACTTTATGGGGCAGAGATGCGATTCTTAAGATGTGTGGTGTAGCCAGAATTGATACAATAAAAATGTATCAGTTTAAGTTTGTAAATATCACCAGTGACAGAAAACTTGAGGAATAATAGGTTAGCATGATACGGGCATACCATAAAGAGAGATGAAAGACTTATAACTAGAAAAGTTTTAAGTGTGAAGGTGGACAGATATAAGAGTAGAGGAGACCGAAAAAAGTATGGATAAAATGTGTAAAAACAACATGTGTAGAAAAGGTGTGAATTCTGAGACGATATCTGACAGAGGAGAGTGGAAAAGGAAAACGTAATGTATCGACTTAACATAAGTGGGATAAAGACGACCTGGGCGTGGGAAACGCCTGCCACCGAAGGATGTTGCGGAGCCTGTTCGCGCACCCCGTGACACCACACATAGTGGGGTGTAGGTTGTTGTGGAGTTTTTTAGTCGACTAGAGTTCGACTCGGGTCAGGCCCTCCTCCGGGGACCTGACAAGTCAATGAAGAGGTTTCTCCAGGTAAAAAAAAAGTTGCGATAAGAGTAAGAAGTAGATGTATATAATAAAAAATATCGACAGCCAATATCCAAATTTTAATATCGGAATATCGATATATCGCCCAAAAAAATATTAGCAAAAAATATCGATATATTAAAATAAAAATATCGATATTTTATCAACAGACCTAGTTAAAACTCACTTATTGAAATTTAGAAAACAAGAAAGAATCCGTATGACAAATTTAATATTTTGATAAAATAAAAAAAATATCAGTATAATGAATTATTTATTACTACTAAATTAATTAAAACATTAAAAGATAATTTAATGAAAAATGTATCCTATTAATAATTTAAAAATACTTACCAGCCATTACAAAACTGCGTTATTCACATGGATTTTTTTAACGCTTAATTATCACAATGTCGCATTTATAAATCGACAAACGAATGTCACGTTTCCATGAATCCACCCCTGCGCACTTCAACTACTATCCTACCATCGTATAATACGTGAATCAAAGTATGGTAGAGCAATGATTAGAGGACTGTATTAAAGTTAATTGCAATAAAATATATTTACCTCTGAAATGTAGTATTGTAAACTACACGACAATGTAGTAAATAGGGGCAAGATAGGTCGTCACTCACGACTGGTGCACGCCGACTTGACCGAGCGATACGAGCGTATCAGTTTAAAAATCGACAATCGACTCGTACCAAAGACTTAAACTATTTATACAGTGCTAGCATAGTACCTGGAGCGGGTGGGGGGTAAACTTACTAAGGGGACATAGTCACGTCGACACACCTATAGGAGACTTATCGATGATTGACTCATTTAGGTTTGTTTTAATTTAAATTTTTTCCTCATACATCTTCTTCCCTTCAAAGGTTTACAATATCTTTTAAAATTTTATTGTTGCTTTGATTGACAATGAAAAAAATAAAATCGGCTGAGTGCCTTAAGCGCTCGCCTTAGTAGTCCGGTGAAGCTGTTAAGACCTTGCTAGGTCAATAGCATAGTCAGTTCGAAAAAAAAAAATGTTGTTTCTTTTATTACAGAGCAACTTATTCAGCCTATTGGTTTAATAAAACGATATACCCAACCACACAACACATTACACTTATAATTAATATATCATAAGGCTGCACAGTCCCAATACAAAATATAAATATTAGATATACATACACAGGGCCTTTACTACGCGTCACTAGTCTTTCTAAAATGTTTCATTAAGTCTTGCAATTTCTTTTTCATATAAATCTGATAAATGCAGACACTTTTACTTTACGTTCTAATTATATGAATAGGTTGTGCTTCTTTCGAAATACCTCGACACTTGTTAGATTTATTTCCTGTGATTTATTCGATCTTATGTGATATTTTTTTTTCTTTTAATATTTGTATAACGACTTCTTTTGGACCATTTCTAAATAATTTATCGTTTTTCGTAATAACAGGTTTCCCATTATTCCGTGATTCGCGCAGAGCTTGACTTAGGTTTATCCTTTGTTTTAATTGGATTTTAAAATGTCTTTTGTTTTTGTATTTTTTATCATTTTTTTATTTATCAATTCTAGATATAAAGCTTGTTTTTTTATGATCTCGATTTATTTTCTCAGTATATAACAATTATTGGATAAAATTACTTTTAATACGTCCTAGAAAAGAATGTTCAGTCTCCTTATAGTATTCTCTACGCTTATAGAATACAATTTATTTCCTGTTATCGCTCGTCATCTTTATCAGTGTCTGTTAAGTTTTGCAGTTCCGTTATCTCGCGCTGTGCTGTACGAATAGATTTTTGACTTCTAACCTTGTATATCTTTTAATGGAAGTTGAGACGTCATCTTATATTAATAGTTGTTCTGGGGAAAAATTTATCGATTTATGTGAACAACGCTATTCTACGACTGTGATTCCCAATACCATGTATATTAACCCTAGATACAGGGGTCCACGACGACGTGTAAAGAGGTTGATGCATACAAAACAAATGTTTTCTTACTTTTATTTATAGGAACCAAACTTCTAGTAGATTATTACTGTCATTGTCGAATAAGTAATGACAAGTTTCTTGCGATCAATTCAAAGTTCTAACAAGATAGTAGTCCTTTTGTTAAAACTTTCTAATGAGTTTTTGTGGCAAGTCAGTATCCATGCTCCGCGGTATTATTTTCCGTCCACTTCGCTTGTGCACAATAACCAGACTATATTACGTAAAACACCACCAACATTACAGAATATAGGGTTAAATAACACAAGATTATGAATAAAATATAAAATCCACTACATGACATTCCAAGATCCCGCCAAAACTCCAAAAACAAATGTTTGAGGTCCATGAGTTACAAATGGAGATTAATGAATAGTAGTACATTATATTTAAACAGGTCATGAATTTAATTTTGATTTTTCATAAATAGAAACCAATACATAAGAAAGTAAGGAAATTTCTGTTCCAACGTGTCATATAATCAGCACTTTGTTCTTTCTCCGAGAATTTGATTGTTTATAGATATTTCAAGAAGGTCCTGGAATTGCTCGTTGTTGATATTATATTTACGTCTTTTATCATATATTTTATTCGTAATACGTTAATTTTATCATTGCGTGCATGATTTGTCTTATTTTCCCTGTATATTATCTTTATTCATGTTACAGAATACGTTAGAGTCGATGCGGTCAAGGACACCAATAAGCACTTCGTAGATACTGTCACTATTTATTTGGGCAGAGCTTCGCCTCACAATATTTTGTACATAAAAATGCGTAGATATTACCAACATCTTGCCTCTTACAGGCCGATCTATGTAAGTCAAAGCAATTACTATTTACACATAATTCCTCAAAATAATTTAAGTAACACAAGAATAATAAATAATGAACAAATTAATGTTATTTAATACAACAATTTTATATAGTTATTCTTATTTATGCATCTCTAATGTGTTATTAGTGTTTCGACATGTAGATCAGCGACATCTTGCCTTTTATAGGCCGAACTATGAAAGTCAAAGCAAATACTATTTATTCATAATTCTGCAAAATAATTGAAGTAACACAAAAATAATAACCATCAAACTACTGCTATTTAAGTAATAATGTAATTCTATATAATAATATCAATTCTTATTTATGTCTTATTATATCTATAAAATAATATTAATTAATTATTAGGTATCTTTACTATGGTGGCGCTAGTGTCTATGTGTATCTCTAATATGGTGGCGCTAGTGGTCGCGTCGCGTTGTAGTCACGCATCTTGGATGTGACGTAGCGGCGTCGGAAGTGGGTGATAACATTCAGTAAGGCTTGACACAAAATTTGTTATGTTTTTGCCGTATTCTACTTCATATACAGTTGTTCCTCAGAAAGGTTTGCATATTTGTGATCTTACATGTTTATGCATAACGTGATAATAGTTATTTGAAAACGTTTTCTCGTTTTATTTTGTATGGCAGTGGTCGGCAAGCCGCGGCTTTTTCACTCCTTAATTGCGCTCTTTCATAAAGTGTTCAGTACAGACACGGAAAATTATCTATTAACTTGCCGTGTAAGAGTCGATTTTTGAAACGTAAGCGTTCGGATAAAAGCATACTTTTAGAAAATAATAATAACACGGCTAGTTGCTCACATAAAAGACATATCGAGCAAAGGCGAGCTCGATATTATATAGCGTACTTTCAATCTTCTATTATCTATATCTATTCTATATATATAACTATAATTGCTATATTCTATACATATAATAAGAATGTCAATCTAATGTGTCTGTAATTTTTCGATTTTCGTGAAAAAAATTGTTGCAGGTGTCTAGGAATAAGTAATAGAATACATTTTAAAGAACTGGGTCCATTATAAAACCTCATCAAGAAAATCATAAAGCATATACCCGAGAGTAACTTAGTCTTTATTTCATTAAAATCAGTCCATTCTATCAAAAGTTATTGTAATTTGAATGACGGCTCGAGTTAAGTACGAGAGAAGACTAGTAATCTATAGTTCTATACTAATATATAAAGCAGAAGAGTTTGTTTGTTTGTGTGGTTTGTTCTAACGTAAGACGCAACGGAAGCTCTCAAAAGGAAAAAAAAACTATTTTGAATCATTCCTCATTGGTGCTCCGCTCCTATTGGTTTTCGTGATATATTCTATATCCTTCCTCGATAAATGAGCTATCAAATATTGGAATATTTTTTAAATCGGAACAGTAGTCCCTGAGATTGGCACGTTCAAGGAAACAAACTCTTCAACTTTATAATATTGTTATAGATGTATATATGTGAGGCATTCTATGTCAAATCGGTCCTCTTTAAATTCCTCCATTTTAATTAATCGAATCGAATTGAAAAACAAAATCACTAAATTCTAGCATACGATTTCTTTTCTTGTTCTATTTTATTTTTGGCAGTCTTCTAGTAGACTATTACTGCCATTGTCAAGTGAGTATCGATATTACAAGTTTCTTGATATAATTTCAATGAACTAACAAGATGGCGGCCATCTTGTTAGAACTTTCCTGGGAGTTTTTGTGGCAAGTCAGAATCCATGCTCCGTGGTATTATTTCCGATCCACTTCACTCGTGCACAATAACCAAACTATATTACGTAAAGCACCACCAACATTACACAATATAGAGCCAGATAACACAAGATCATGGATAAAATATAAAGACCACTACATGGCATTCCAAGATCCCGCCAAAAACTCCTAAGATTTCTTTTAGGTCGAAAAAGTAGTGTACAGTATCATTTTAATTAATACAAAGTTTACATTTGAATTCTTAATTTTCTATTCAGTTATACGATTTGTAACTGATTGCTAATTAATTTATAATTGTATGCCCTAACTATATGTCTTACTTCAATAGTGTTACGTGTAGGGTATTGGAACGCCTTAGTAAATAGCGTTCTGGCAGTATATAAATAAAATATAGAATAAGAATGTAACGTTGTCATGGTTACCAGTTGTTATTGCGAATTTAATTAATACATGAAGATACGAACAGATTTAATTACTGTTCTTATCTTAATTTATTGATAATTGTAAGCTTATTTAATCTATGGGAGCTGTAATCATTGTGTATTAATTTATGAATTGATTTTTGTATAATGACAACACGGTAACGGCGGTAAGACGTGAGATGAGTTTGAATATCTAATTTCTTTTTAAAATATTATTTATGGTCTAAAGTAACTTTTGTTTTTCCTTTTTGATTAATTCAAAAACATTGACGTCGAATAGTGGTTGCTAAGACTAGTTGTATATAGACATGAGTAATAAATCTGTTATTATTTCCAAAATCCTGCAGTTTCACTGAGTTGAATATCTGAATCTTTCAACTCAGAAGTGGGATAGACCTAGCCCACTGGATATTTTCGAAAAATTTACAATATTTATATATGTTTACACGCCATGTTGAAATATATGTTTTTTTTTCTTTGAAAGAGAAGTACGAAATAACTAATAATGGATAAGACCGCTTCACCGTCTATTAATACGATTTTTCTGAAGAGAATGTTCGCAGTAAAACCAGCCGTATCTGCGGGCATCGAGGCTGCCGTCTCCGTGAATGTCGGGGCGGAGGTCTCAGTGAGCATCGGAGCAACCGTCTCCGAGAACGTTGGGACAGACTTAACCACGACCATCGAGGCAGTCATCCCCGTGAGCATCGGAGCAGCCGTCTCCGAGAATGTCGGGGTAGACAGCCGCGAGGATCGAGGCAGTCATCCCCGTGAGCATTGGAGCAGCCGTCTCCGAGAACGTCGGGGTAGACAGCCGCGAGCATCGAGGCAGTCGTCCCCGTGATCGTCGGAGCAGCCGTCTCCGAGAACGTCGCGGTAGACAGCCGCGAGCATCGAGGTAGTCGTTCCCGTGAGCGTCGGGGCAAGCTTCTCAGCGATCATCGTGGTAGCTGCCCTTACGAGTATTGAGACAGCAGCCCCCGTGAACTTCAGAGATAGATGGAGGTACAGTTTCACCAGTAATTCGAGTGATGAGGAGACTTCGCGTTCTCCTTTGCGGGAGAAACAGGTATACCGTTCTAATAATATTAGTGAAATTTCAAAAATATTGTATGAATTGTTAGTCATTAGTGAATAGTCGTCCGGAAGGCAACAAATTTTTATATGCTCGGGAATGTAATCCAATGATAAAAGGACAGACTATGGCATGGCTCAACAATGTTGATGAGTACTCGAAATTATACAGATAGGGTGATGATCAAGTAATTCACTATGCGTTACCTAAATTATCGGGTGTAGCGAAGATCTGGTATCAAACATTACCTATCATGTCCTACTCCTGGGTGCAGGAATAAACTTATGATTTTTTTTTACCTAGTAGTGATGACCACGCTGAATTGTTGACGGGAATGTTGTTTATACGTGCAAAATATAACGATTCTTAAAACTTTATTATTACAAAAGGACTAATTTATTAAATAGATATGAAATTATAGGTAAACGAACTGTTGATTGTTTGCTTTGTGGTATTGAGGATAGATTGTTAAGTTTAGGCGCGAAAGCTTCGAAATGTCAAGGGGTATCTAAACTTTAAAAATAACGGAACACCAACCAAATACCTTTTATTATATGGAACCTCATATCAAACGATTATAAATCAACACTGGAACTTATATAAGAAATATTTTTTTTATAAAAAATGTGTAATATAATTGAAACACATTATTCCTAACTTAAAGTTTTAATACGAAGAATGAAATTGCTTTACTGTTTATGAATACTTGTTTTATAGTTCGGTATTATGTCCGACAATTGTATGCGTATATCTGGGGTAGCATCCAATCTTGACCTATATTTGTTTTTTTTTGTATAAATATAAATTTGGCGGACACTGATAACTAGTTTACAGATCCTCTAGGTTACGCGGAACCCAGTTTGGGAATCCCTGTATTAAACAACAAAAGCGAGATGTAAACAGGGTGAAATCAACAAATATTAAAAAGCATACATTCACGAACAATAATATACAATACATATTATATATTAACAATACAAATAAAAAGCCGAGTAACGATTCAAAGGCTAGAATTCAATCAAATGGTGCTGTAGTATGTTATAACTGTAATGAACTAGTTCATGTTAGCTTCAAATGCACTACGAAAATATTGAAATGTACTATATGCAGTAAGTAAGGCATACAACTATAAATTCTTCAAGACTACCTTCGAATAATGACCATAAATCCGATAAGACTAGGAAACAGGACGTTTTACGGGTTTACTCGGGTCATTTTAATAATTGTAAATATATAATACTCCTAAAACTTAATAGGCATTTCTTTAACCGGGTATGTTGACCTTGGTAGTGAACGCACCTTAATACGCTGCAGTGGTGCTTAAAGTTTGGGAATTTTATGGAATACCAATGATAATCTGCCAGTTATGCGAGGTATAGGTAATAGTGTTGTAGTTCCATTAGATGTAGTTTCAGTTTATATTGAAATACAAGAAATACAGGATTGAGGAACCGGTTGAAATCTTTCTAGAATATGATGATATTATTAAGTATCCTGTATTGATAGGTCATAGTTTACCGAAAGACCTAATGTAGTTCTCACTAAAACAAGTGAAAGTCTGATTTTTGTGTGAAGTGTGAGTTTTATTTACTACTGGGTGATTATTAGTTTATAAATGGTAAAAAAACGGTTAAGGTTGTGTGTGTCTGGTGAATCAATATACTTAGCGAAGGGTACCTTATTGATACGTATTCATCGAGTGAATCGTACTATGGACATAAATACTTTAGATTTCGATAATAATGTATCGCCTGGTTTGAACAATGTACATAGGTAAAACATTTTCACGGCTGAGGAGTTTAGTCAATTTTTTAATATATAACGAAGCGATATGAAGGTTCTTTTTCAAGGAGTTTAAGTGACTTAGGTAGGCTATATAAGCGTGACACAAATGGTAATCGACCTGAATGATAACCGACTGGTATTTTATCGTCCATACCGACTTTCATATTCCAAGCGAGACTTGGTGCGATCAACGGTACAGGAGATGGTTGAGTCAGACATAGTGAGTCAAAGTCACCATACGCCAGTCCGATCTTGCCGGTTAAGAAAATACTGGTGAGAAAAGACTCTGTGTACATTACAGAGCTCTTAATAGTAAACAAAAAAACACTACCCACTGCCATTGATCGACTACCAACTAGATAGGTTAACCGGACATGCCTTGTTTATTACACTTGAATTAACATTTAGTTTGGAAATGGGACGACGATTGTAAGAATGCTTTTGAGATACTTAAGCAAAAACTTGTAGAACGAACAATTCTGGCGCTATACGACGTTACACTGGAGACCGAACTACACACTGAGGCTTGCAAATGAGGATATTAATGCCAAGGCAAGTCGATGGAATTCTTAGGCCGATAGTCTATTATAGTCGTAAAACTATGAGTAATGAACAAAAATTACATTCGTTTGATTTAGAAACTTTAGCCGTTATAGCTTCACTAAAACGATTTAGAGTCTATTTTGGGCCTTAAATTCAAATTATAACCGATTATAGTGCGTTGCGAACCACATTACGTAAAAGAAACCTCATTCCGCGAATTTCCTGATGGTGGATACAGTTGCAATAGTATGACTGTGAGATCGAATACCGAGTGGGGAGTCGTATGGGGCACGTCGATGCACATTGTCGGGCTCCTGTACTAATCTGGTAATTGGTGACGAAGATTGTCACGCTCTTGATGTCTTACATGTAGAATTAAAAAACTGGATCTCTACAGCGTAGAGAAACCGTGATGAAATAAATCGAATTAAGGAAATTTTGCATGATCCTCAAACAAAACGAGTAGCAGATATATATAAAAACTATCAACTTAAGGGCGGGTATGTTTATAGGATTGTAGACAATAGGATGCGATGGGTAGTTCAGCGAGCAGTAATATGGCAGTTTTGAAAAATAAACCATGATGACGTAGGATATTTCAATTTCGACAAAACTCCAAGTCGCTAACAGAGCGTGATGTAGTTTCCAAAGATGCGTCGCCTTTCAAAATAGTATGTATCAGCTTGCGTAAACAATGCTAATCATAAGCCCTCAGGGTTTGCAAGGAAGGGATGATGCATCCTATCACAAAACTTGAGGTGCTTTTTCACTCGTTGTACCAAAAGTACTACGGCAATCGAAGTCCTTAAAGAACATGTTAGTTTCTTAGATACATCCTTCCGTCTTATTACTGATCGTGGAACTTGTTTTACTAGTCCAAAGTTTAAATCTTTTATTAATACACTGAATGTTAAGTATATACGCAATGCTGTAGCAACTTCTGGAACAAATTGACAAGTTAAGCGGTTCGACCGCATGATTTTAGATGCTCTGGATGCAAATGTCATATTAAAGGTGACATTCTGTGGGTTGGATATATAGGCGACATACAGTTAGGGTTAAATATTTTAACAAAACTACAGGTAGGAGTCCTTCTGAGTTGCTATTTGAATGTAGGCTAGTTAATAACTTTGAAAATATATTAAATTACATCTTTGTTGATGTAGTGAGAGGATAAATGTAAAGGATTTGCAGATATAGAGGGAACAAACTAAGGACCGTATAGAAAATGATTAGCATGGGAAACCAGGTATAAAATACAATATTTATGATTAGGTAAGTCAAACAAATTGAGACCAAAGTTTAAAGGCCCGTGCCGGATTGTAAAGATTTTAGATAATGATAGGTTGATAATTGAAGATACTCCCTTAACACGAAAAGGTAATAAGAAATATAAGAATATCGTTGCATTGGATACAATACATCCCTGGCTCGTGTTTAACCCTATTGCAAGTGAGGCTTGAAATAGCAGTAGTAGTAGAGCTAATGATTCGAAAAGCGATCAAGAAAATTCTAATTTAGTAGATTTTAGAACTAAAATGAAATGATTTGCCTATTAGAAATTATTAACCTTATATATTACATTACTAATTGTTATATGTAAGTAATCTGATAAATGTGTAAAATCTTATTTATTCCCTAACAGATATTGATGTGATTTGATTTGATTTGATTTGATTTGATTTGATTTGATTTGATTTGATTTGATTTGATATGATTTGATTTGATGAGATTTGATTTGATGCGATGCGATTTGATTTGATTTTAATGAGATTTGATTTGATGCGATTTGATTTGATTGAGATTGTGATCTTGATTTGAGCTTAGGCTATGAGCGGCCAGTGCTGAGGAGCAGATGGTCGTAGGTCATCGCAGACATTGTTCACGGGAGTTGTGAAGAGGACCTCGAGCGATCAGCGTTAAAGCATAGATGACCGCAGATCATAGCAGACTGAGCAAGATAATGTAGCTATACTTTAAGTAAATACTCTATGTGCGATCTGATTAATGACCTGAAATGATTTGAAATGTATTCAGACTATTTAGATAATGACTTAGATAAATAGGAAACAATTACACTTGTAATAATACCAGTTTTATTTTTAACGTGAGAGGACTCACTACATTAAGGATGGCCGAGCTGTAAGCTTATTTAATCTATGGAAGCTGTAATCATTGTGTATTAATTTATGAATTGATTTTTGTATAATGACAACACGGTAACGGCGGTAAGACGTGAGATGAGTTTGAATATCTAATTTCTTTTTAAAATATTATTTATGGTCTAAAGTAACTTTTGTTTTTCCTTTTTGATTAATTCAAAAACATTGACGTCGAATAGTGGTTGCTAAGACTAGTTGTATATAGACATGAGTAATAAATCTGTTATTATTTCCAAAATCCTGCAGTTTCACTGAGTTGAATATCTGAATCTTTCATAATGCATTTAAGAAATTCTTGAAATCTAATGACATAAAACTAAGACATACAACGCCTTTGTGGCCAGAAGCCAATGGAGAAGTGGAAAGGCAAAATATGAATGTGTTAAGACGACTGCGTATAGCTCAAGCGCTGAAGCAAGATTGGAAGGTAGAACTATTGGTTTATTTATCTGCCTACAGAACAACATCTCATTCCACAACAGGGATACCATCTGGAAATTTGTTCAGAGAAAGGCAAATAAAAACAAAGTTGCCAGAAATGAAAATCCAGTTTCAAATAGCGGATGAGGAAATAAGAGACAGAGATAAGAATAAAAAAGATCTGAGTAAGACATATGCTGATAAAAGGAGACATGCAAAAGAGCTAGATCTACAACCGGGAGATAAAGTGTTGATAAAACAGACTAAGGTCAATAAATTAACTACTCCATTTTCACCTATAGAACATACAATTGTATGGAAGAAGGGAAACAGCGTGGCTGCAAAATCACCTGACGGAAAACTAGTCCTAAGAAATTCGACATTCTTCCAACCAATAAAGGAAAGATACATTACAGAGTTGGGAATGTACAAAGAAAATAACAAAACCAATAGCAGGGACAGTATAGGAGAAAGAAAAGAAGTTACAAATAAGTATAATGAAAATGATATACAAGAAAGTGGAAAAACAAATGAAAGGGAAAAAGAGACGTCAGACAATGATGCTGTAGACAAAGACTTGGCATTAAAGTAAGCACGACTTTATTCATAACCCTGAATTTGACACGACCAGACCAACTAGACCGGTTAGAGAACGGTGTACTCCACTTAAGTATAAGGATTTCGTATTAGGATTGGTTTTAAATTGTATTCATGGGAATAGTGTTAGATATCCTTAATTTCTATTTTTAATTAATAAGAATCTTTTGTTTTTTTTATTGATAACAGATTAATTATTTATTTCTTCGCTAAGGAGAAAAGGGATTGTAGGGTATTGGAACGCCTTAGTAAATAGTGTTCTGGCAGTATATAAATAAAATATAGAATAAGAATGTAACGTTGTCATGGTTACCAGTTGTTATTGCGAATTTAATTAATAAATGAAGATACGAACAGATTTAATTACTGTTCTTTATTTTCTAATCCAAAGACCCGACATTACGCTTCTAAAAATATTAGTTATCTATATTGTAAAATTTATTTACAGATCCACTTTATCGTTTTACTGCCATCTATGCTTCACTGCTATAAATGAAAATGTACATTCCGTTTGACGTAATAATCATAAACAATCTTGAAAAAATTATATTTGTTTGTAGTCGAAATTAGTTTATGAGCGTTACAAAACTGTTACGGAATGTTTAATATGAATATTATTGTCTGTATTTTTTCAAAATGGTAAAAACATTATTGAGTATTTTACAAATAATGTAAATTACACACGTAAGAAGATTGAAGTAGGACAAACAGAGACGTATAAATAAATGCTTTCAGTCGTCCATGATATGGAAAAATAATTAATTATTACTAAATGTTTTATTCATAACATTTAAAACTTTTTAATAACTGCTAAATAAAAAAATAAACGAAATCGCTTGACAAACAGAAGAGAAAAGGTACTGAATTATTTTATCTTAACCTATTTATATATATATATTAACTTCAAAATTGCTGCTAAAAGATTTCAGGAAAAGTAATTTGACCTTTTATAATATGATAAATGTATAAAACCATCATATCTATACTAATCATGACGCCTTCGTTGTATTTGTTGCTGTTTAGGGATACCACCTTAAAATATTTTACCATTAAAATTGAAACAAATATTTTAATAAAATTAGTAAAAAAGAAGTCGTTTTTTAACCGTCATCGGAGAGAATGTGAAAATCATTTTGTTACGCATTATGGATACGTCATCGTGTTAAGGTGATTACAGAAATGCGATGCTAAAATACACTTCCACTTTTTGCACATACTATTTCTGTTAACGAATATATGGATAATATATACAAATCAATGTCTTGTGACGGAGTGGAATAGTGGTCACAGGAACTCCACAATACCTGACAGCAGTCGACTTTGTGCTAAATAATAACTTATAGTAGCTAATCAATATCTCGAGATCGAGCCAAGAATTCCATAATGACGTAATGTAGAAATTAACTGAACTAATGTACGTTATCAAATTTGCTTTCCACTAAGGTTCATTTCTACTTTGCTTAACATATATGTGTAACTATTAGGAAGTAAAGGATGTCTGGGAATCTACACATATAAACGTGGAAATTAACACAAATATCCAAAGATACAGTATTCATTCAGCTATTCAAAAGCATACTCTATATTATAATTTGAAACTAAATAGTTCTCTATAATGCAGTAGTATGTTTGACACGATAGTTATTTAAAAACACCCGCCAATAGAAAATCTAAAGCAATACAGATAGAAACATTGACAAAAATGGCGTCCTTGGCTTGGCTTACTGCAAAAAACGTCATATCTAATTATAATTATGGAAGTGAAAATACGTTTTTACGTTTTAATATGGCTAGAAATATATAAAAAAAACACAGTGATTACGTCGCGTAGTACAAATCTTCAACAATATAATTTAGTGATATTAAAAAAAAAATTACAAAAAAATAAACCACCTTCGATGTGAAAAACTAATAAGGCACTAAAAAGCGAAAAATAACTGAATTATTAAATTAACCAAATTAAATAAAAAATATTGATATTTGCGCTACCTCATAATATATTTGAAAAATATATGAATGTCAATGATAATTTGTCACTACAAATAATTTTCATACAATTTTTCTTTGAGAAACTTACCGGCAATATATTTTGTGGAAAAATATTGTTACGAAGACAGAAAACCCATAAGAAGAATTATTTAGCACTAGAATCGCATTTTGGCCAATATTAGCGTCGCGTCCGCACCGCACTTTATAGCTTGTTCCAAAATTATCAGTGTTGCAAGGCTTAAACCGTACAAATTTCTCTTAAATACCAATGTTGCTGCTGTTCGAATAGCAAATTTGATTTATACAATTCTTAGATAATATAAAAAAATGCCAAACCCTTTAGAAGCGTGCTAGTAATAATAAAGTTTACAGTATTAAGCTATTAATTTAAATATTTCGCCGTTAAACTAAAAGATTTGGCTTGTCATATAGTCTGTGGTACCTCGATTTATGTGAATAATACTCTGGCAACATATTAATTATCTTATGTCAGGTCAGTATTGTCAGATGAAAATGATAGGATAGAATGAAATGAAATTATTGTAATCAGTCCGAAGTTCTACCGGTTCTAGTTGGTGTGTTTTGTTTATTTTTTTTATTTTATCGCTTCTTAACTATTTTTTGCGTGAAATAATATTGATTTTCAGTATTACTTAATTTATATATTTTGTGTGTTGTGCTACTCTGTGATATTGTGCCGTGATTAAAATATTTTGAGAATAATTAGTCATCCTCCTGTCATAAGTTTATATTTTTCGAGACCGTTGTGTTTTTATACAGGATAAAATATAACAAATAAAATTACGTGTGGTTGAGTAACTGGTGAGTTTTTTTTAAATTTATTCCTTTGTGTTTACAATAGACTATCTTTTGGTAGCATTCTTTCTAAACGTATGCACGGGCGGTTAAGATGTTTTGCCTTATTTGTTTGTGATTGCAAAATTGTTTTTTTTTCTCCTCTCTGAGTAGCCAACCTCGTTGTAGTACAACCTTGTGTTAAATTGTTTTTTTTTTTATTTCGAACACCAACATAAGTTAGTTGTTGATAAAATTACGAATTTATTTTCTAGTGATACATAAATTATTGTTTATGTCTCCAGGTTGTTGACATGATATATGTTTTATAAGCTGAAGTAAAAAGTCGTGTTACTTTAATTTATTTTTTGTCTATGATTTATACACTTTATTCATAAATATAGAAAATAGTCCACTAAAAAGTTTTAACATTTGTTTTCCATTTAAATTTCGTGCTTAGAATGAAATATGTATGTGACTCTTCTTATTAATATGTAATAATAATAATAATAATTTACATAATTGTCATATTTAAATACCACATGAATATTTATCTATTTCTTTCAATAGTCTTGTATATTTATTCTATGTTGTAAATGTATTCATTTTGAATGAAGGAATTAATGCTTTATTCTATTTAGTTTGTGCACTGGTAAGCTTAATGCTGTACCTAAGGCATATTCTTTCTGTTAACTAGAAGTATTATTATCAAAAATAAAAGTTATATATAAAAACAAGCTAAAGAAAAATTTATAAACCAAAAAAATATATATATTGACTTAATTTTGTAAACAAGTAATTATTAGATACAATTGATAAATTATAATATGTGATACTAATTACTTAGTTGTCACTAAATATTTTTGAATCCTGGCAAGGGCTTTACTACTTTTCCGAATTACTAAGGGGAGCGCACTTGAGGCACTCGGCCAATTTTATTCAGACAACTAGCTCGAGGGTGCACGGCACACCTCAGCTTGGGCTGTAGTAAGTAGTGTAGTGGTGAAGTAATGGTATTACAAATTTCTTGTCATCATTTCTATGAACTAATAAAATGGTGGCCCTCTTGTTAGAACTTTCTAGGAAGTTTTTGTGGGAAGTCAGAATCCACGCTTTCTGGTATTATATACCATCCACTTCGCTTGTGCACAATAACCAAACTATATTATGTAAAACACCACCAAATACTAGAAAATATAGAGCCAGATAAAACAAAATTATGAATAACATATAAAAACCAGTACATGACATTCGAAGATCGCACCAAAAAAAAACACAATTACTTGTATGTAGATTTCAGCAATATCTCTATATGTATACCTATATAACTATACCAATATCTCAATGTTTATATGGAATGTCTTATCACTTTAGAATATGTGGACAGTGGAGTCATATATATTTAAGATTATGGTGAAGTCTCTGTTGTCATACGTTTGTTCAGTATTGTTGATTATGAATTATAGATCTGTTGCCAAGTTTCGCTGCATTGCTAAATTTGTATAGGCTATTATAAAAAAAATTAGAGATATGAATACTTCTACATATGTCTATTTTTAATTTACTAGCCCATGTGAATATGTTGCTTATTTTACAAATAAGTAGGGATACAGCATAACGACCAATAATAATTTAACTTAATGAAAAACAAATCGGTACTTATGTTATAAATGTTTTCTGTACAAACTAGTTCATGGACATGTAGATGCTCCGGAGATATTAAAAAAACTGTCCTTCTGTGTTCCTCGGCCTTCAAGTGGCTTGTGTAACCGAGAAACATTTACCTTACCACAATCGAGAACCAACTTGGGTCAGCATTCTCCCGTTTATCCAATGTGTTTGTCATATAATAAAATTCAAAAATATATCAATTTGTTTCTTTTGTCCTTTAGCCTCATTGAAATCTAAATTAAAGCAGTATTACCGTAATTAATCTTAAAATTATTTTACATATTATTATTGTATACTTTTATAACCGTTTTTTTTTTGCTTTTGTTTTATTTTTTTTTATTTCTAAATGAGTACTTTGTAAGTTAAATTTTAGTTTTGGTTATTTTTCTTTTATGTTTTCTTACGCATACGCACCGTTTTAACAATGTAAGCTGTGTTTACGTTCAGAAGTGTTTAATTATATATATACTAGCCCCTGCCCGTGACTTCGTCAGCGTAGTAATAGTTACTACTCTGGACTAACACTGACACACAGCAAAAGCTCTCAAAAAGAAAAAAAAAACATTTCGATTTTGAAACATTTTTCATCTGTGCTCCGCTCGTATTGGCCTTAGCGTGATGATATATATCCTATAACCATTCTCGATGAATGAGCTATATAACACTGAAAGAATTATTCAAATCGGACCAGTAGTTCCTGAGATTACCCCCCTACAACGCCACAACGTCACAAACTCACAAACTTTACCTCTTTATAATATTAGTATAGATAAATACATTTAAAGAATACACAACTTCAAATCGTCAAATTAAATACAGTTTCGTAAACCAAATTAAAAAAAAATGCACCGCGCGAGTATTTAATACGTGTAAGTAAGTAAGTAAGTGTAAGTACTAAATAATCGATTATTTTTAGAATTTATTCCCGGAAACAATTAGCTTTTGCAATTACTATTCACGAGTTGGAAGATTTTAACACTAGATAAACTTTGTTGTAACTTTTGGAGAAATAAAAATATTCTGTTAGTTTAGCATATGAGGCACTTTCAAGAGTAAAACTTAATAATAATTTAATTAATAAAAGAAATGTGAAAAATTCGGGTTAAACTATCTCCATAAAAAAAAAGGGTGTGAGACAGACAACAATAGGGAGGATCTTTAAAAATATATACAAAGTTGAGAGTATGACATTCAGTTGCTATATTATTTCATTACTAGCGGTACCCGCGACTACGTCCTCTTGAAATTCAATCATAAGTAATGTGATGTGATTAATAAAACCATAGGATTTTTTCATAAATATATGTAACTAGCTTCTACGTCGTCCGCGTGGGATAGTTAATTTGGGCTGATGCTAACACGCAGCGGAAGCTCTCAAAAGGAAAAAACACCCGATTTTGAAGCATTCTTCATTGGTGCTCCGCTCCTATTGTTTTTAGCATGACGATATATACAGCCTATAGGCTTCCTCGATAAATGGGCTATCAAACACTGAAAGAATCTTCGAAAGCATCTAGTAGTAGTTCCTGTATTTCCTGAGATTAGCGCGTTCAAGCAAACAAACTCGTCAACTTTATAATATTGGTATAAATAGTATAGATTTATAAGATTATTTGTTTGATTTAGGGCAGTAGGAAATTAAACAAGCCAAGTGGCCATTGACTAAGTTTTTGATAAACTTTAATTCAGTTTAGATGAAAATAACGTATTGAGTGCATCGAATTTTATACATTCACTCGGGACCATCGACAGTCTATACTAGTTACGAGTGCTTCGTTCCCACCATTCTGATAATAAAGCAGACAGTTAAAAGCAATCTAAAATGATTTTGATAGCCGGAACACGTGTGAAACTGGGACGCGTTGCATGATGCGGCGGCGTCAATTTTGTAAATTGTGTCACACTCCACTATCCGCGGTTCAATTCGTTCTATTAACGCCCGCGGTGCATATAATGACGAACGTTTTCGACGATATTGCTATTTATTTTTAATTGGCGATCCACGATTCATAAAGTGCAACTTCTAAGGCTTTGGAATTCTGATCGGCAACCTTTTTGTCTGACAAAAGGTGGTGGGGGTAAACACTGTGTCGGGTAGAGTGTTGAAAACACCGATACTCGTCCGATCATCGACGTTAAGCAACGTCGGGCGCGGTCAGTATTTGGATGGGTGACCGCTTGTGAACACCGCTTGATGTTGGCTTTTTGTTGTATTTATTTGCTTGAAATAGTTTCTCTGTAATACTAAAGTTTACTTCTATCGTGTGTCTTTAAGACACCCCCTGTTTTTTTTAGATGCGAACCAAGCGTCTAAGAAGTAAAACTAAACAAGAAATTATCGAAATCTGTGCAGAGCTTTACTATTTTGTTTCTAAAGATTTGTTAGATATATAAATAAATTTATGATTTTATTTTTTAAATTTATATTTAAATTTTTTATTAAGTATTTGAGGCCGCGACATCAAAAGGTCATCGCTTAATAATTTTACCAGTTCTATTTTACTTAGTGGTGTTTTTGTTCCTAAAAAAACTCGTGACGGCAAAATCAACGCTTTCTACATCTACGTATACCCATATCTATCTATACATATAATAAGAATGTAAAAGTAACGTGTCTTTACTTTGTAGATTTTTGCGATAAAAATTGTTGCAGGTGGCTTGGAGTAAGTAATAAAATACATTTCAATCATTTTTAGAAATATCTCACTGTATGAACACGTATCACTGCTAAAATACCACGTTCAAGGTGACACCTCACGAAAATCATAAAGCATATCCTCGAGTAATACTTAGTCTTTGAGTCATTAAAATCGGTTCACTCTATTATAAGTTATTGTACTTTTAATAACGACGCGACTTAAGTACGAGAGAAAAGTAGATAAGTAAATGGACTTAATACATTCAGATGATTTTATTAGTCACTATGTTTTACATTAGGTTCCACGCGGACGGAGTCACGGTTACAGCTTGTTTGATATAACATTGACAAAAACGTTACGCGATGACCTTTCATGTCATGGCCTCAAACGATAAGAATTAATTCGGTAATAGAAGATACATTAAAATCAAAAACATTTTATTTGATTTATGTCCTGAGAAAGCGCTTATGAACATCGAAACTACTACCGATTCGGAAAACAACCCTATAATCGAGAAGAATCGATAAGAAACTCGATCTGGTTTGCTTTCCATCATGCATATTTTTGCCTAAACCTATCACGCTAAAGAAATGTAAGTACGTGCATGTGTAAATATACATTTTTTTTTCTATTAAGTCATGTTAGTTGTTGACCTTCTTAATACTTAGCAATTAAAAAAAAAAGTCGAGGCAGTCATAAATACTGCCGACGGAAGTGAAAACTTGTAACAAAGAAATAACTGTGTTCTCTTTTGAATTTTCATATTAATTATAGTGTGAATGACAATATTAAAATTTTAGAATTGTTTATTGAAATTATCATCATTAGTGTGGTTTTCATATCTATTGGCGCTCGGAGTAATAATTATATATTTTTTTATAAAATTTATTAATCAATCAAAGGTATGATGAGCTGCAGAATATCAATAATACATGTACACAGGCCCCTATGCTACGCATCGCTGGACTGACGCAAGCCACGCAAGCGCAATACGCCCGGTCACGCTTACTTACATGTCATGACGCGTAATTATAAATTTATCCCTTGCAAAAAATATCGCTTAACGGACCTAAAGAGAGAGCGCCGGAGGCCCACCGCCCCCCTCTCTCCTATCACCACCAACACAGGCTGGCAACGCACTTGCGACTCCTCTGGTGTGACAGTGTCTATGGACGACGGTGATTACTTAACATCAGGTGACCCACCCGTTCGTTTGCCTCCTATGATATAAAAAAAAGTTCTCACTTCAAAAAATCAAAAGCATAATATTTTAAACTATGTCAATAAACAGATAAACACAATGACCTGGAACTGTGGGTGGTGGAGATTAAGAATGGATGGATTATAACTCTAAAACTATAATTCGTTGTTAAAGAGAACAGTGGGACGAGCATGGATAGCGGGTGACGTCATTTTGAATGAATTTTAGATAACTGTGCTGCCGATGTGTGGACTTAATGTATACAGACAAGTTTAGCATCAGCTAGTACACTCTACACAGTATTTTATAATATGTAAATCTATACTAATATTATAAAGAGGTAAAGTTTGTGAGGTTGTGGCGTTGTGGCGTTGTAGGGGGTAATCTCAGGAACTACTGGTACGATTTGAATAATTTTTTCAGTGTTATATAGCTCATTCATCGAGAATGGTTATAGGCTATATATCATCACGCTAAGGCCAATAGGAGCGGAGCACAGATGAAAAATGTTTCAAAATCGAAATGTTTTCTTCTTGAGAGCTTCCGCTGCGTGTCAGAATTAGCCCAAAGTAATTATTCCACGCGAACGAAGTCGCGGGCAGAGGCTAGAATTAGATATGTTCGTATGAACTATAAAGACTTTAGTAAAACAAAACAAATTCTAGAGTAAAACTCGTTTATGTAAACTCCCATATTTGTATATGAGTCGTTACTTTTCAAAATGAGTTGAATTCAATTTTAGCCGTTCCTAATATCATAAGTTATTATTCAAGGTCTTCCAAATTTTCTCCAGATTAATATCTGAAACGGCCGAACAGATTTTGAAGACCCTGTCATTGGCGGGTAGTAGAATTTTCAAAGAGCAATCTAGGCTACTTTGACGAGAGAAATCACTTAATCTGACGAATTAATGTTAAATTGTGGATTTGACTTTTATAAAAAAGTGAATTAACGACGAACTCTTTTTTAATGCTTATTTGAACCCCTTTATGTTACAAACTAGCCGACCCGTGCCCACTTCGTTGGGCGATAATAGGCATTATCAAGGTACAACTTTTCTCTAGAACTCAAATTATATCTCATAGTTAAGGCAGCGTTCGTAAGAAACGTTTTCGTTCGACCATTTTTCTCCGCCTCCCCAGATATTACCCCCTACAACCTCACAAACTTTACCTCTTTATAATATTAGTATAGATAATATAATTAGTTAATAGCTTCTGCCCGCGACTTCGTACGCGTGGAATAGTTATTTTGGGCTAAGACGCAGCGGAAGCTCTCAAAAGAAAAAATACCCTGATTTTAAAACATTTTTCATTGTTGCTTCACTCTATTGGTCTCAGCGTGATGATATATAGCCTATGACACTCACAAATAACGTGGCTTTATATTGGTAAAAGAATTTTCAAAATAGGTTTAGTAGTTCCTGAGATTACACCCTACAACGTCACAACGTCAAACTCACAAACTTTACCTCTTTATAATATTAGTATAGATAATATAATTAGTTAATAGCTTCTGCCCGCGACTTCGTACGCGTGGAATAATTATTTTGGGCTAAGACGCAGCGGAAGCTCTCAAAAGGCAAAAATACCCGATTTTAAAACATTTTTCATTATTGCTCCGCTCCTATTGGTCTTAGCGTGATGATATGTAGCCTATGACACTCACAAATAACGTGGCTTTCCATTGGTAAAAGAATCTTTGAAATCGGTTTAGTAGTTCTTGAGATTACCCCCTACAACGTCACAATGTCACAAACTCGCAAACTTTACCTCTTTATAATATTAGTATAGAGTATAGATGATGATATTTTCTACAAAGACCAAAACGAGCTAAAAAACTACCGCCCTGAGCACCTAAACTAGTTTTCACTTTAAAAAACTGCGACAATATTAAATTATAAAAATTATAATATACATAAATAAGTGCATTACAGGTTGTAGTGAGATGGGAAGTTTCCTTAAATTAAGTAATAGTAACGTTTTTAATATACGTTCATTTGAATTTGTGTTCTTGGAATTGTGACACGCCAAAGAACTGACGTTTTAAGGATTTATTATATTGTTCTACAAGCTTATATCATTACATAGTATAAAACAAAGTCCTCTACCGCGTCTGTCTGTCTGTCTGTTCGCGATAAACTCAAAAACTACCGAACGGATTTTCATGCGGTTTTCACCGGTGGATAGAGCGATTGATGAGGAACGTTTTAGTATATAGCTTGTGAAGGATTTTTTCATAATCAGGGCGAAACAACGTCTGCCGGGCCCGCTAGTTAAGAATAAATCGCTGAAATTGGGTGACCAAATAAAAGTCTTTTAGTTGTTCTAAAAGAAAATTAAATACCTAAGGTTTTTTTGTGAGAGCACGCGGGGGCACTCACGCAGAACCTGACAAACACTATGGACTTACAACTTTCGAAGTTTAGCATGCCCCCAAATAAGAAGTGACAAAAAAGGCCTGTGTAAAAATACCTATCAACAAAACATAATAAAATTTCGTATCTATTGACTGATGACATCGAGTTGCCCAATTTTTGTAGTCACCTATATCTTCGAATCTTGAAAAAACACGTTCGGCCTTGAAGGCCAATAACTTGACAGATACTCGATTCGTCTGGTCAAAACTTGAACGGACACGTTTCTCTCTGAGCGGTGAGACATTGTGCGTATAGTTTAATCAACGCAGTACTATGAGTCATTATGCCCATGTTTTTTTTAAACTAACCAATGTTTATTAGTCTTATGGACCTTCACAGCTTCACCGGACTAAGACAATATATTAAATCTATCCACATTTAACAAACTGTAGACCATTTCAATCTTTTTGACCTCTCTGAATATAGCCTCAAGTTCAGGCTTGCGCATAGTACAGTTACGAGCTTAATACAAAAAAAAAATTAATAATATTATTATAGAAATCTGAAATTGGCGTTTATTTGGCCCTGAGATGTATTTATTTATATTTAAACTAGCGGGCCCGGTGGACGTTGTCCCGTCCTGATAATAAAAAAAAACCTTGACAAATTATATTCCTAAACTTTCCTCATGAATCACTTTATTTACTGGTGAACACCACATGAAAAGACAGACAGACAGACGTGGCAGAGGACACTGTTTTATACTATGTAATACAGATTATAAAATAATCAAACATACGGCTGCATAATCTTAATACAAAATGTAAATATTAGATGCACACTGGCTGCTATACTACGCGTCGCTAGTCTGACACAAAACGCGCAAGTGCTATACAATCGGTCACGCTTACTAGCATGTCATGACGCGAATTCATATATTTATCTCCTACCAAAAAATACATAAAGAAATTTTCAAGTCAAAAAGAGATGAAAGTGTTTTTATAAAAATCCGTTATTTGTCAGTCATTCGAAAATAATTACTGCATAGAAAACGCATCTGATACTGGGAAATTGCTAGTTATTTATAATTTAGTATTACTGTGTTGGTGCTAAAAGTGTTGTCAGAACTCTATAGCGCTTTCTGCAATCGGAATTGAAACCAAAGAAATACGATTCATGAAGTCATTGACCTTGGATGTATTTTATATTAAATTCTCTTTTTAAATTCTATTCTCTTTAAGTATTAAAACTTATAGAGTTTTATTCGTACACCGTATTTGATGTTGTCTTTAGTTCCATATTTAAAAAGTCACTTCGCTCTGATAATTCGAATTTCAAAAGATACGCGTAAAACCTCTTTTCAACTTTGTGGGAAAATGGCTGCCGAATAATTGTCATTGATGGTGGCAATTCGACGCGCCCAGCGATATTGTGGAATTGGTCGTGCGACAATATAAAGTACAATTTTATTTAATGCGTTCACCATCACTGCATTTCGTATCATAACGTTCAACATTTTGAGTTCAATTTAGTAAAGGCCACGATATAATTATATACAAATTAAAAGTTTGTTGATCGATAAAATCTGTATAAAAATAACGGACTCTGTGAACAAGATTATCTCTGATTAGAATGTCGTATTTACGTTTAAATTTTTGGTACAATACAATTTTAATTAATTAATATATGCAAAATGGAACTCCTTTAATGAATATTATCCATATTAATAAACCCTACAAAATTATGATTCCTTGAAATAGTTATTTCTAAACTGGCGTAACATGTTTGACTAGTGACAGAGTTGTAATAATCGAAATCGACAAAGTATTGCTGATCTATAATTGTGTCGTTCGTTACATTTCGAAATAACCTAAAAACACATGTAAAATATGAAGATCATAAAAATAAAATCAAAAACCTTATGGACGGCAAAATTTGAACTTGCTGCTCTATGTATAAAAACTGGAAATGTTTAAAAAATTAAACATGTTATATGACCGCTTAAAATTGGATTTAGCTCATTTTGGTCGTGCCATGTTTCAGACTTAACAAAACCGGTAATAGTTTTTTTAGGTAATAGTGTTAGGTTTTACAATGAAGTCCCAAAGCATGTTACCGATTGGCCGGACTCTTAAGCGCCACATCAAGCAGGTTTTGGTGGCCAAAGGCTATTATAGAGTGAATCAATATGTGAACGATGGCGATACCTGGAATTGTCTCCTCTCTATGCATCCACTAAAAACGATTGTACGATGTATTAGAAATATATATGTTAAAAAGATCTACCCGATCGAGTTTCTTGCCGGTTCTTCTCGGTGACTGGGTTGTTTTCCGAACCGATGGTAGTTTTGACGTCCATAAGTGCCTTATTAGGGCGTAAACTGAATAAAGTATTTTTGATTTGATTTGATTTGAAATGTAACGACACAATTCTTCTTTTATTAATTTTATTTATAGCCACAAATCTTCCCAATGATTACTGCCATTGTCGTGTGTAGACAATAATAATACGGGCGTCTTGAGATATTATCAATGTTTTAACAAGAAGGTCGCCCCTTGCTAGAACTTTCGAGGGAGTTTTTGTGATATCTCAGAAATCGTGCTCCGTGTCGTTTCCACCCACTTATGCACAATAACCGAACTATATTACGTAAAATGCCACAAATATTATAAAATATGCAATGCAGGGCAGACTAAGATCCCGGCAAAAACTCCCTGATCTACAGTTGCACCTATGGTGAATAGTGTGTTAGTTTATTGTCACCTTTGGGTGAGTTTAAATCAATATAAATCGACAAAGTGTAAAAAAATGTATATGTATTATATTTGCTTTAATTTTCGTTTTTACCTTGTCGCTTTTCACTATATCGGGTCATAAGATCTATTAATTAGATAAAAAAAACTGCAGATAGGAATGGTTGTGGTCTCGTATAAGGACACGCTATAAGGACGTATTGAAAGCATTGCTCGCGTAATTATAATTCTACTATAGACCAAGTGACATAGATATACCAAGATGTCTCTATAGTAACCCCAAATTTTTATGTACAATAATTATTGTTTTTGAAGGTATACTTCTTTTGGCGCGTTAGGGAAAAATGATGAGGGTAAATTTTTACGATGCGCGCGCACACCGTCACGAAAAACCGACACCCTCAAGTTAGCTATAGTCAACATTTTGTTTCTTTGTATTAAAACTTTCAATGTATTAAATACCTACCTTTTTTCTATCGTTAACGTCGTTTTTTCTACAAACGTAGAATAAGGCGAAAGATAAAATTTTTGAAAAGATTTTTATCTTGTTACGCCAAAGAAGTATAACTTCTAACGCGTGTACATAAGTACACACACACTTTTTTTTCACATAAAGTTTTAAAGTATGTTAATGAATCTATTTTTGTTATTTTTTGATGTGCATTTTATTACAGTTTAGTTGATTTGGATATGGATATCAATTATCAATAGCACATTCACACTTATTCACGTTCCTCATTCAAATAACGTTGTCTCACATGCAATACACCCATTTATCAGTTATTATTATTTGCTATGTTTTTTTTTCAGTTCTCGAACTTTCTGTTTGTTATTTATTATTCTATAGTATTTATTTGAATTACAGTTTTAAGAGATTCAGTCTGTAGGATGAGTCTAACAGGCTTATCATAGGGTGGATCAATATGTGAACGTTGATGACGTCTCGAAATGACGCTTCTCTCTGTGTATCCAATAAAAATGAATGAAGAAGTGAAGAAATATATATCATGAGAAGATAAACCAGATCGAGTTTCTTGCCGGTTCTTCTCGATTACTGGGTTGTTTGTCTGAACCCGCGCGGTGGTCGTTTTGACGTTCATAAGAGCATTCTCAGAGCCTAAATTGAATAAAGTATTTTTGATTTTGATCTTTACCATGTATATTTAACACATATCTTATGTGGTGTTAGGTCTTTTTCGAATTCCCAACCGAGTAGCTACCCATACTCTAGGTGGAAATCTGTCGATAAGTTTAAGAGGTGGTAGAGTCACGCTGAAGCTATTACTGGTTTCAGTATGAATGGGTCGACTCTCTCGGGGTAGTACCACCCGACCCACAGAAACACCGACGTGATGTAACAGTGCTTGCATTGTTGCATTTCGTTCGGTCAGTGAGAGCGCTGGAGGCCCACCTCCCTTTCCCTCTCCTCTCCCTTACCTTCCATTCAAAGGGTGGCAACGCACTTGCGACTACCCTAGTGTTGTTAGTGTGTATTGGCGGCGGTGATCACTTAATATCAGGTGACCCGCCTGATCGTTTGCCTCCTATGATATATAAAAAAAAGAGAAGACAACCTGCTCATTATTAGGAAATGTTTCATATGTCAAAAGTACAGTAAAGGAAATAAGGTATCTTTAATCCAGAACAAGTGTACTGTTTCCCTAGAGATGGATCTAGTTATCGCGAAAGAAATTCCGAGAAAAGGTTGATATTTATAAGAATGCAAAAGATGAGGTTGCGGGCACATGCTAGTAAAATACAAATTGGTGATCACGTTTGACTAATACATTGACTGCTTTTCTATTTAATTTATTTCTGGTAACTAATCTTCCATATTATTAGTGGCCGGCTTGCTAGAACTTTCCAGGGAGTCTTTATGGTAAGTTAAAATCCATCTTCCGTAGTAATATTTCCCAACCATTTCACTCGTGTACAATAACCAAACTCTATTACGCAAAACACCACCAATATTACAAAATACGAAGCCGAATAACACAAGGTTACGAATAAATTATGAAATCCACTATATTGCATACCAAGATCCCGCCAAAATCTCGATTGATTGCTTTGCGGCAAATACATTTTGTGTCTCATATGCAAAGAAGGCGGATTGTCTAAGTATATTTTATTATTAGTGAATGCATATATTACCTTTGGTCTGGTGTTAATAGAACCAGTAATTTTGATTTCACAAAATAACATTATAACGATGAATCAGCAATTGATATGGTTAATTAGTATTTAAAAAAGAATCTGTAATTCAATACGAATTGCTTCAATACAATACAGACGACGTAATGATACCCCGTATAGTAGAGTTTTCCGCTTCACTACCAAGAATAAAAGGACACTTATCTTTGATATACGCTGAATCATTTATCTGTATGCAAATAATCTTAAAAGAACAGAGCGATTTCGACTTTAAGCACTATTGTATAAAGTCTTGAATCGAGAAGCGTCCCATTAAAATTGGTCTCGAAAGCGGTCACAGCGACTAGACTATCGGATAGATTGCTATGATAAAACGAAAGAAAACGTACGTTATATCAACAATGAAAGTTTAGTTTTGAACCGGTTTTTAGATGTACGCAATAACACACTCTGGTATAAGAGCACGTCCACATGTTCAGTTTTTGACGCGCGGATTTTTCGGCAAATTATTATTTAAACGACTTCAAAAAGGTTCTCAATTTGGTTGTATTTTTTTTAAGTGGCTTCTTTTGGCGCGTTAGGGAAAAATGACGAGAGTAAATTTTTACGATGCGCGCGCACACCTTCACGAAAAACCGACACCCTGAAGTTATTAGTATGCGCGCGCACACCGTCACGAAAAACCGACACCCTGAAGTTATTGCGAATCGCGCGCACACCGTCACGAAATACCGACACCCTGATGTTATTACGATGCGCACGCACAGCGTCACGTAAAACCGACACCCTGAAATTAGCTATAGTCAACATTTTGTTTCTTTGTATTTGTTGTTTGTATTTCTTTGTATTAAAACTTTTAATGTATTAAATACCTTTTTTCTATTGTTAGTGTCGTTTTTTCTACAAACGTAGAATAAGGCGAAAGATAAAATTTTTGAAAAGATTTTTATCTTGTTACGCCAAAGAAGTATAACTTCTAACGCGTGTACATAAGTACTGTACACACACACTTTTATTTATTATTTCCTCGAACTGACTATTCTTTTGACTTGTTAAGGTCTTTACAGCTTCACCGGAATACGTGCGAATTGGGTTTTATGAAACGAAAAAGAGATAGCTATAAATGTTTATTATATAGGTTTTATGCTGTGAGAGAATGGGACGGTATATTCTTAATGTAGTCGAAATATATACAAAGAGAGGGTAGAGAGAGAAACGTTGAAGTCTATAGCACATTATTTTCTGTTAGATCGTAGTGACTATCGCGTACTTTTAATTATTCTGTGTTGTGTAAAATTAAGATCGTTGATATATATTATTAAATGGAGACAAACGCAGCACTAACTTTTACACACGTCTAAGGAACTTGGAAATGCTAATTCTGAGGTATTATTGAAATAAACGTGTGAAAACGTTTTTCTGTGACTTTGTCGGAATCACTTGTGAGGTTAGTTTTTAGTACGACAAGTAGCCGAACCTACTTCACGTAGGTATGGGAGTAGCATTAAAACTCTACTTTTGTATGTAGATTGCACACGGGAGCCGAGCGGGAAGCGTAGGAAATGCCATAGATTATTAAGACAGATGCGATTAATGATTGTTTTAGTAAAGAAATGCGATATTTATGTGTTCATTTACATAGTGTTACAGCTATACCCATAATAAGTAAATCATATGTTTAAATATACCGTGACTGTTTAAACAGTGACAACCTTCAGTCGTGTGATAGTTCATGGTCATATTTAAAATATAAAGTAATAATATCAAACAAATACTAATAAACAACCAATAAAACGTAAGTTAAAGTTTGTTCTAAGACTCTCAAAAGTTTGGGTACAAATTTAAATAAACCTAGGTTGAATGACCGGTAAAAGATTTCTGCGAGCGGCGTCCCGGAGTATATAACCTTCGATAATAAAACGGACAATAATCCCTTTTGTTTGTTTAAACTTTGAAAAATTATCCTATGTTAGTTGGTTGGCTTCACTTTCACTTCACATTTACTACACTCGGTGGTCATTGGCACTGTGCTTTAACATAGACGGGTAGATGATTGACTATAATTTTTGTATTTTCTAGATAATAAGGTCAAATATTAAGCACCAATTTTTATAAACTGATTTAGAACGAGTATCGAGTATTGAGTATCCTGTAAAAAAATTGCTAATGAGTAACCAATCACCCAGTATAAAACAAAAACAATATATATATATATATATATATATATATATAGTAACCTCATACTAAATAATGAAACAATGCAATCATTCTAGTCTCTCACAAAAAATATCTTAAAAACGACACACAATTCTTTCCATTCACAGGCAAATATGTCGACTATTGGGAACTGTACCAAGACTTAATTAAGACGTCGAAGCATCTGAATGAGGGGTGAATTTATATGTGCTACAGTACGACTTGCCGGTATCCTAAATAATTTATGCCTACGTGCAGCTAGCTACCTTTTAGCTATTTACGTTTTTTTGGGAATGGAGTTATAAAAAAGGCAAAGTAAATAACAAACTGACCGCGAACCTATTTCAAATGGAACCGGGATAAGGAACCTAGATACCTACTTTATTGGTTGTCCATATGGTATTAATGAGGGTGCGTACCGATTTCTTTGTATCCGATATCCATGCGAGTTATATAGGCCGCCTACACAGCGTACTGAATTCTAAGAATCTATCATATGCGTTCTAACAACGCTGTAATGTGTTACTTGTTTATTTTAAAAATCCCATTTCGTTTTCTCGGTATAGGATCGGGTACAAAAAGTCGGCACTCGATTACGATAAATTCAGATCGTCTATCGGTTTACAGTTATAATCAAACTTCCAACATTGACAATGGCAGATGTTCATGCAATGCCAAAACGAGAGGTAAAAAAAAAAACAAACTTAAATAAAGTAATAATGGCTCTGTTTCCGTATACACAATATCGAAAATTTCCTACGTGTACAGTTGTTTTGAATCTTTTTGGCTCCTCTGAATATAGTAAGTTCGGGCTTGCGCTGTGTGCGTGTTTGATCTATACTAATACAGTTAAAATCTGTTATAACGACATCGAAGGGACTGCTCATATTCAGTTGTAAAAACCGATATAGTCGTAACAACCGGTGATGTTTAATGTGTATCGTGCAAGTACAAACAAATCGATAGGGAAGTATTGGAAAAATATATTTATTCAACTATGTACATTTTGTTTATTACACATAAGTACAATGCATATTATTTTTCTGTGAGCATAAAATCTGTAATTTTGGTCTGTTTGGAACACTTCTGTTGTGCATAGATATTTTGTAATTCACGTTGGATTTTAATTAACGTATCGTCATAATTTTCATTTATTATTAATTATAATTCATAATTGGTTTTTCATAATGTGTTTTGTTAATTCATAATTATTAATTCATAATTTGTTTTCTTTTTCTTTGTGACATTTTGAAAGTTTCACGAATAACTCCACAAAGTTATGGTGCGTCTTGTGTATAGATAAGTAACAAACTAACTGAAGAGATATGAAGAAGCGGGCTTTGACTCTACTGCATGCACGTGTTTTGTTTCTAAGAATTAGAAAAGACCCTACACTAAACTAAATCCTATTGTTTTCTTTCCTGATTTTAATAGCCATTGAAGACAAATGTGGATACCTATTCAAATTGTTTACAGTTTACAGCTTAGCCGGTCGTTCTAACAGATCTAATTCTCCGAAATATTAGCTAAATGTGGTCGTTGTATGAGGTATGTCGTTATTAGCAATGTCGTATAAAGCAATGTTTTTAATAAGGCGTTCATATAGCATTCAGCCGGGACCTTTGTTCTAGGTTATTATAACCGGCATGTTGTTCTAAACGTTGTCGCAGTAAACGGTTTTGACTGTATTATAAAGAGGTAAAGTTTGTGAGTTTGTTTGGTTGAACGCGCTAAACTCAGGAACTACTGGCCCGATTTGAAAAAATATTTTAGTGTTATATAGCTCATTTATTGAGGAAGGATAAAGGCTATATATCATCACACAAATACCAATAGGAGCGGAGCACCGATGAAAAATGTTTTAAAATCGTTTCTTTTCCCTTCTGAGAGCTTCCGCTACGTGTTAGCGTCAGCCCAAAGTAACTATTCCACGAGGACGAGGTCGCGGGCAGAACCTAGTATAATATAATACATATTTGTGCCTAAATTTGTGTTCTGCGCATCTATATTTAGAGTGGTCAAAAAATTTCGAGAGGACTGTAATTCTATATAGAAGATTGTATGTCTAAGTTTACGTTATGGCTGGTATAACTACACATAAATAGGCGAAAATAAACAGCTCAGTTCCATTTTTTAACCGACTTCAAAAAAAGGAGGAGGTTATCAATTCGACTGTATTTTTTTTTTTATGCTTGTTACCACATAACTTTGGACTGGGTGAACCGATTTTGATTATTCTTTTTTTATTTGAAAGCTGGTACTTCCCGTGTGGTCCCATTTCAATTTGGTCCAGTTCCGACAACGGCATCCAGTGCAAAACCGTATAAGTTTTAAATTTGCATTAATTATGTAAACGACAAATAGACGAATAACTCAATATCACGCTAACCGATTTCGATGATTCATTTTTTATTGGAAAGGATATACTTCAAGGGTAGTTTGATGAGAATTTGGTTAGGTTCTGATTATGGGATCCGTGACAAAGTAAGAAAACTTTCATGACACGAGCCTACTCCTTTCTTAAGGGCCGGCAACGCATCTGTGTTTCCTCTCGTGTCGCAGGTGTCCATGGGCGGCCGTGATCACTTACCATCAGGTGACCCGTATGTTCGCTTGCCACCAATATTATAAAAAAAACTCTTCAATTCTTAGGAGCCTATTGTGCTTATGTTCGTTGCTGTGTTGCAACATGACGCAAGCATTGTAATTACATTACTTAAGGTGTATTATGTGTGAAGCGATGGTAGCCGAGTTGGTGGTAGAAACTATCGCGGATTATTGATAAGGTTGTGTTCGTACCAAACGTTACTTATTGTACAACCAATTGAAACCATATCTCATACCATACCGATAGATACCATACCGCAAAAATGCGCATATTTTAATATACTTAAGGCGGAACGGAGTTCGCGGGAACTGCTAGTAAAATATATTTATGTATACTAAAAATGGAAAAATAAAGTAAATTTTCAAAAAAAAGTATTAACCGACTTCAATATCAATCAAAAACGCATAAGGCACTAAAAAGCGGAAAATAAATAGTTTATCAAATTAACCAAATTAAATAAAACATATGAATATGTGTGCTACCTAGAGATGTATTGGAAGTCGGTGCCAACCGAAATTTCAAATTTGTTCCAGGTAGAAATGTATTACAGAGACGCGAGAGTGGACTTAAACTTTGTACCTATGTAGATGATATGATTTTCGGTTCGCACCGACTTCCAATACATCTCTAGGTAGCACACATATTCATATGTTTTATTTAATTTGGTTAATTTGATAAACTATTTATTTTCCGCTTTTTAGTGCCTTATGGGTTTTTGATTGATATTGAAGTCAGTTAATACTTTTTTTTGAAAATTTACTTTATTCCTATCTATGTCAAGCGATTTTCTTCTTTCTTTTTGCTTGGTGGCTGTTGACAAGCTTTGGTATGATCAAATAAAAAATGGACAGCTTTTCTTTTTCTTCTATCGTGGTACGATATTAGATGTGCACCGCTTTGCTACTACAATATATGCTTGCGAAGTCCCTTATCAGTTTCAAATATTAATTGCTCAGTGTTATTGCATCTATCGATGTAAGTTCGCGTATTACGACACTGAACTTTCGACGAAGGGGCCAAAGTACGGTATAGAATTAAGTCAATTCGAGGGGGTATTTTTCGTAGAGGCTATTTCTTTTTTGGATCCGATTGACTCGTCGTTATTTTTTTAATTCCCAAAGAAGCGGGCTGGAATAAACTAGCTTATGTATGTACAGATTTTTTTTTAATATTTATGGTCGTCGTATCATACGTCACTGTTGTCCACATTCCAGTCTAAGCCCTTCGAATATGTGACAGTCTTTCTTCATATTATAATGCTCGTTGAATAAATGTAATCACTCGCCTAAGGTTTTGAAGGCATGTTATTGCTTAAAAGCCTATCGCAATAACAAACATTCTAGTTAACCATATTTAAAACATTACAAAGCGAGTAGAGTAATAATTTGAAATCACTTCTATTCCATGTTTTTAGGTCGCAGTGATGAAACATCAACGATGTAGGTAAAGTGTGTTTGTATTAAAACTATGATATTGTGAGCGGTTTTTATCTATTCAAATCTTGCCTCACACACTGTGTGCCGAGCGATCAAGTAATCTTATGTCAAAATGATAAAACGTTTGGATGCTTCGAGAAAATTTCCATGATACGATTCGAGGCGTTGACAACTGAAAGAGCCATTTTGAAAGTTAAGCTTCGCTTTAGTGAAAAGATTTTTATGGAAAAAGAAATGAGCCGTCACGGGACGCCTGGCAGATGTGAAACACATGTGTAATGTAGTAAACAACACTGTATACACTATAGATATGCGAGCTCAGTGCGGCAAGAGAGACTGCGCACAATCGCTTGCGCATGGCATCGCGTCGCCACGTCTCACACACACGCTACGGCCTGTATCGCCACGCCAACAATCAGGTTTACCCTCACCTATAGATGTTTCACATCAATAATTACAATTATAAGTACACTCTCGACTTTGCCCTTGTTAAACACTTTTTAAACACTTTGATGTTATATAAAACCCAAGTTGCACACTGAACGTCTCAAAACCCTCCGCATAAAATATGTGCACAGTTGAAAATTATGCACTCTTTTCAAATAGTCTCGCGTCGCTTGCGTTCCTGTAAAAGCAACTTTAAATCATTCAGGTAAGGTTGAATTTGCAAAATCATAAGTTTATCGCATACCTATTACCACGTATATATATATTGGGAAGTTTTTGCGGAAGGTATTGAGCGTCACTTTTGTTCGAGACTGTGCGTCTTGGAATTTTATATGTTAATAGTTAAAAATGTCTTTTTGCAAGTTAATATCCGTGCTGTTGTTACTTTCTAAAACTGTGTTTCTTTCCTGTACTTTTGCGTTTCAAACATTTTTCTCGTGTATTATAAGGCAAATTAATAAATAATATCTCGGTATCTACACCAAATATTTTGTTAAAGAGCTGCGGTTGACCAACCACAGGCCTAGGGTACGATCGCCGACCGTCCTGTTTCCCCAGAATTTGTCCTAATATTTAAGAAAGTTTATGTCCCGGTGAAGTCGTTTGGTTTGAAATTCACTTATTAAACGAATCCGCCTCATAAAAACGCGTTTAAAAACATACTACTTTCTAATTAGTTAAATTTCTTGTTGCCGATTTTCATTCCGTGTCACTATTAAGTACCTACTGCTTCTATATTACATCCGAAATGTCTTGATATTTCATCGGCGAATTTTGTTTCCCGAAAATCTGAGAAGAACGTTGGAATCACAGGTTGATGAATGGTTTTATTTCATAGAACTACGTTTATTTTATTCGCTTAGGTAATTTTATGCGTGGTTGAAGGACTTTTTCTATGCCCGCCTGGACAGTTAGCGCCCTGAAAATCTGTTGCCAGGTAGCACGTATAGATTTGTTTTTTTTTTATATTATAGGGAGCAAACGAACAGGCGTTCACTTGATGGTAAATGACTACCGCCGTCCACAGACACTAGCAACACACTAAACGAACGAAACGCAACAATACAAGAACTATTACTTCACTTCGGTTTTATGTGAGAGGGTGGTAGTACCCCGGGCGAGCCGACCCATTCATGCTGAAACCAGTAATAGCTTCAGCGTGGCTCTACTACCTACAGATGCACTTGAGGTATTAAAAAAAGAAATTAAACGAGTTCAAGCGACAGTCAATAAGTTGTACAAGAAAAAGATATATATGTTAACATATTGCAAACGAGTATGCGATACGATTAAATTCTCGGGTGTTGTTTACCTTTTTTGCCGTCAATGCGTTCTTGGAACCGGCTCAACTCGGATCAGCTCTCTGACTATACCATAGTAAGCGAGACCGATATTAGATAACTGGTTAACTGGGACATAGAACCTCATTACTTTGTGCATATAAAGTTTTTATAGATGATCGTATATAGATAAGTAGCTGACCCGGCCATGCGTTGCTGTGGCTCAGTTATTACATCTTAAATTAAAATTATAATAATGTATTTGGTATTAGGTGGTATTGAGTCTGCTTAAAAACTGTTGGGGTAAAATGTAAATAATGTAATTATAACTCTAAGTAACACACAATATATTAAAATGAAAAATAAAAATTGATACAGAAAAAAACGGCGTTACATAGTAAATAGAGTAACAGAACACGTGCCCCATAAAATGAACTGGAGTTGAAAAAGAAATGACAACTGCATTACATGAGATACTCGGGTTGCGGCAAGAACTCCCATTATAAAAATCGATCTTATACTTTAAAAAACAATCTTGTACGTGCGAATGTCCTGGAAAAACATGGAACCCTCCATGTTACGAAGTCTGTAAAATGTTAAAATCATGAATTATTTTAAGTCAAAATTTGATAAGGTTAGTTTGAACAGAGATATTACATCGAATACTCGAGAAATAGGGTCATTGATACAGCGAGCGTAAAATCTAGATTTAGGATTACCTAGTAAAACTGAAACGAAAAGAATCACGTCTGTGTTTTTAATTGACTTTTAAGTAATTTATTCGCGTTGGGAATACTGTTGACTCATCGCTTGTCCGCCATCTTGTCTATGGAGATTCAGTGAAATTTAACTTTATTAACGACTGCACAGATAATGTTATTGACTCGCTGGTTTAGTGTTAATTAGTTGCTACATAAAGATGTTAACTGTATTTAATATAAAAGTTATAAAATAACTTTCTGCTAGTTTTGCAGTCTGTCTTTCGAGTCGCGACAATTATCTAATTGGTGCCAGATGACTGTATTATAAAAATACCTGTGCACGTTTCCGATATGATTTATTTCATACAAAACTTGACAAAATAATATACCAAAACCTTCCTCATGAATCACTTTATTTACTGGTGAAAACGCATGATAATCCGTTCCCTAGTTTTTGAGTTTATCACGAACAGACAGGCAGACAGACACAGACGTGGCAGAGGACTTTGTTGTATAATGTGTAATGATTAAAGAGTTTGGAACGGTAATCGTCTTTCTGTTTGCGATCCAATCGACACTAATTGGTTACTAGCGAATGTCTATAGAGGCATATCAAATGGATTTAATTAGTGAATAATATAAACTGTATACGGTAATTTGTTATCACGTATAGTATAACTTTACCGACCACAGTTCACGATATAATGCTACTTCCATAACTGCGTGTATTGCCACAAAGTTTTGCCTATTGTCGGTTATTGGCTTAATTAGGTTTTTTTTTAAAAGATATGAGGCAAACGTACAGGTGGGTCACCTGATGTTAAGTGATCACCACCGTCCATAGACACTACCAACACCAGGGGAGTCGCAAGTGCCTTGCCACCCTTTGGGGGAAGGTGAGGGAGAGGAGAGACGAGAGGGAAGGGGAGGTGAGCCTCCGGCGCTCTCACTGACCGAACGAAACGCAACGCAAAACGCACAGTTAGTTGACGTGGGTGTTTCTGTGGGTCGGGTGGTAGTACCCCGGACGAGCCGACCTATTCATGCGGAAACCACTAATAACTTCTAACTAATGGCTATTATAGGTTACGTGGGATGACATAACTGGGTCCACGGTTTTTATAAACATCAAATGAACTTGGCAATACTAATTTAAAGTTATTATTGAAAGGACAATGGTGTGTTAACTTTATTCTGTGCCGTAGATTTAATTTTTAGGTTAGTTTTCCGAGTATTAACCGTATCTTAGTAACCGAGGCTTCGTCACACAGGTTTGGGACAAGTATTGTGCTTAGGGTTACATGGTAGATCTCTTCTTTAACGAAAATTTGGTTAATAAACTACTCATCATAGTCATAATGTCCATAAGATTCAAAAGGGGGCACATAAAGTATTGGTTTGAGAACTAAGGTATACTTTCTAAAATTTGACTAGGGAATACGCTTATGAATAGAAAAAAGTATAATATATGTCGGATTAGTAATTTTTGAAGTGGCAGCTACTTTAGCCGCGTTGAGCGATTGGAGAAAAACTGATGGGTACGCGTCACCTATGACCTGGACATGCTCGTGACGTATTGCGCATGCGTCAGGCTAGCGACGAGTAGTATAGCGGCCTGTGTACATGTAATATTGTTATTTTGTATTGAGCGTGTGCAGCACATTATATGTTACAATAATTAATAAATTGCATAAAAATGTATATGTGGAGTGCCAATAGATGTGAAATCTAGACTAATGTTAATAATTTCAATTTACATATTTATAGCTTCTTTAAAAATTCGAAAAACAATAGTTATTCCATTGTTTTGCGTTTTCACTTCTATCCGTAGTCCTTATATATGAGTGTCTCAACTTTTTTAAATTACTGTTACACAATACGTATTATAATCAGCCTATCGGTCAGGGAAACCAATAACACTCTACAGAGTGCCTACAGGCACTGTGACTATTTATCCGGGTAGAGATTCGCCTTACAATAACTTCCATACAGAAGTGCGCGCAGATCAACGACATCTTGCCGCTTATATGCCGAACTACAACCAATGACGTCTCACACCAGGGTGAATAATGAACAGCCGATAACTTCAACCAATTGTGTTTGAGGTCATTAGCAACACCCCCGATATAGTCAATAACGCGGTATCGCAGGTCAATGGTGGCTCCCCCGATATATCTCTAATATGGTGGCGCTAGTAATGTTCCGGTGGCGTTATAGTCTCGCCTCTCGGGTGTGTCGTAGCGGTACTGGACGTAGTCATTAACGTTACATACAAATGGACAAACAGACGAGACGTTGCTTTTTATAATAATAAAAGGTTAAATATATATAACTCCAATGAGATTATAACCCGCCTATAAATTGAATGCGAGTACTTCGACATAGTACTGTAGAGGCGGCGCGTCTGTTTTTTTTATCTCACACAAGTCTTTCCATAATTATCCGTACGCAAGTATTAATCAAAATGCAGATAAGGTCGGTCTGTAGGCAGTGTGACCTCAAACGGAGCACGGTTTTCTAGGTCAATGTTATTCAAAGTAACCGAGCAATCGTTGGCCCGAATGTTCACAGAATTCTGTTGGGAGAAATATACTTTTTTATTACTAGCGTCTGCTCGCGACTTTGTGTCTTCTGGATAGTTAACATTATAAATTACTAACTGACCCGGCCCACGCGTTTCTGTTCGTTGTCCGTTTCTTTATATATAAGAATCCAGTGTCATGTTGTTTGTCCACGATGAACTCTAAAACTACTTAACCGATCTTCATGAAACGTTGGCATTTATGTATAACTAACGAGCCCGACGGACGTTGTCCCACCCTGGTAATATAAAAAAAAAACCTTGACAAATTATGTACCTAAACCTTTCTCATGAATTACTTCATCTACTGGTGAAAACCGCATGAATATCCGTTCATTAGTTTTTGAGTTTATCGCATACGGACAGACAGACGTGGCAGAGGGGTTTGTTTATATTAAGTTCATAGCTTTATATTTTACACGTACAAAATTTGAAGATCTTGGCAAAAAAAATCTAAAATATTAGGAACGGCTAAAATTGAATTCAGCTTATTTTGAAATGTAACGAGACATATATGCAACATCAATGATACGTAGAATTTAGCTGATGCAACTCCCATATTTCTGGCCTGTCTCTGAGAAAGTTGTATACAATTTTGGTTACAAATTTCCATACTGTGTAAGTGAGACAGTTTACAAGGTCAGAGTTACGGAAATATTTTTATATATCAACAGAACACACCTTCGAGTCGTACTGAATATGCAAATCACTCTGAAAATTCTAAGCGTGTATTATTTGCTTGCCAATTTATATTCATATCACGAAGAATGACTTCATAACTTAACGCATGTTAAGAGGAATACAAGTTTGGTGAACCACGGCCATGGGGAAACTATAGTTAAATACATTTCCTCGATGTAACGCATAATGTAGAGAGAGAACATTTTCCAATAAATAGAGACTGTCAATAACTGTACGATAAAGTTGCTTTTTGTGATCAAGAATTAGAGAAAATTAATATCTGGGTAAAAAACGGATAGCTAAACAGTGTAGGAGGTAACGCAAGCATAAAATAATAAAAAGTTACATAAAAAAATAAAATAAACCGACTTCAATATCCAAAAACATTAAAGAAACGATAAGGCACCAACATGCGAAAAGTAACTGAATTATTAAATTAAATGAAAAATATTAGTATACGCGCTACCTAATTGAATATACTTGAAGTTGTTGAAGTATTACTAATTCAAATAAAAAAATAATCATTAAAAAAAACAATCGACGAAGGTATCGATTAACATACATAAAAAATACATACCACCAAACGTAGTAACTTCCTCCTTTTTCGAAGTCAGTTAAAAAAGCGAAACGCAGAAGCATTGCGCTTTGTCACTTCCTAATAGACCCGATATAAGTTGGAGACGACATTTTGTAAGTATGCTTTGTTTAGCGACACAATACATAATGCCTTCTGATTTATCTCTCACAGTCAAAGATTTTTTTATATCATAGGAGGCAAACAAATTTGGCGGGTCACCTGATGGTAAGTGACCACCGCCGTCCATAGACACTGGCAACACCAGGGGAGTCGCAAGTGTGTTGCCATCCTGTGTTTGGGGGGAGGGGAGGTGGGTCTCCGGCGTTCTCACTGACCGAACGAAATGGAACAATGCAAGCACTGTTACTTCACGTCTTGGTTCAGGATAACTTGGATTATTTGGTGTAAGCTTCCATAAATTACTCATATTACTCATACATAATTAGATCCCTGTGCCACGGCTGCTTTATACCATATCGAAGAGTTAATATATGGCTCATTTAATAAAGAAAATAATTAAATCAAAAATTCCCTTTTATGGGAAAATGCATTTAAAGTTGTACCATGTTTACATGTTCGACTTAAATTTATCTTAAAACTAAATGGAGCTTTTAGAGTTAGTTCTATAAGTAGTGTAATTATATTGTTATTTGGTTGTTGTAGAAAATATCATCATTTGCAAATATGCGATCAGTACCAGCCTGTCTCTCCAAACAGGGCGTGTTCACACCCACGCCCGCGTAACCACAGACCACGCCGCCATGATCTGGGGGTAAATTTCGTTCCCGCACACCACATTAGGCCCCCCTCGGCAGCGGCTTAAGCCTACGTCCGTTCCCTCGGCGTGGAACCCTTGAGTGCGCTGCTCGCGCGATACAGTGATACAAAATCTTACATCACTGCGACAGCATTACACATATCACCTTCACACACGTGCACGCATACACGCTAACACATGAAAGCGCAAGGGTTTTATTTATTTCCCTTATCAAACTGAAATAGTTTAGAAAATTATCCGATACGAAATATATATAAAAGGTGTTGAGGTATGTATGCTTGATACACATATATGTTTTAAATACTCATATATGTATGAATAATTAGCTTAGGTTAGCTCAGACAGGTCGCGAATTGCATGTATCAGGCAACAGCCCAAGCCGAGATGTACCGTGCACCCTTGAGCTAGTTGTTAAATTAAATCGGCTGAGTGCCATAAGCGCTCGCCTTAGTAGTCCGGTGAAGTTGTTAAGACCTTGCTAGGTCAATAGCGTAGTCAGTTCGAATAAAAAAAAATGTAAATGTATAAAGGCATTTAAATAAGTATAAAAAACATAAATAATAATCAATGCAGACGCAGTTACAGCATAAATACACTACGATAATTAGCATAAAACTGAATTAAGTCGCATTATTACTGAAAATACTACGTACAATAAAAAATAAAAAAAAGGTGTGTTTGCGATTCACACACGATAGAAGTGAAACTTCAGTAAATCGATAAAAGAATGAGATGAATATATATAACAAGGGTAGGATAATTACAAAGTTTATTTGTTTAAAAATGAAAGTATGAAATAAAAAAAAGTAAAAAATAATAATAATAATAATAAAATAATATAAAATAGTATGTATATTTCTGTCTCATTCTTTGCCGGCTTCATTCTACACATTTTTGTATTTGTGTCTCTTACCTGTCGTTTTTTTCGTTGCATCCGGTTTGAAATCACAACGATTCTAAAGAAGTTTCACTTCAAAGAAATTTGTCATAAACTGAAGTAATGTATTTTTAACCGACTTCAAAAAAAGGAGGAGGTTATCAATTCGTCTGTATTTTTTTTTTTTTTTTTTTTTTTTATGTTTGTTACCTCATAACTTTGGACTGGGTGAACCGATTTTGATGATTCTTTTTTTGTTTGAAAGCTGGTGCTTCCCGTGTGGTCGCATTTTAATTGGGTCCAGTTCCGACAACGGCATCCAGTGCAAAACCGTATAAGTTTTAAATTTGCATTAATTATGTAAACGACAAATAGACGAATAACTCAATATCACGCTAACCGATTTCGATGATTCATTTTTTATTGGAAAGGATGTACTTCAAGGGTAGTTTAATGAGAATTTGGTTAGGTTCTGATCATGGGATCCGTGACAAAGTAAGAAAACTTTAAAGAAACGAGCCTACTCCTTTCTTAAGGGCCGGCAAAGCATCTGTGTTTCCTCTCGTGTCGCAGGTGTCCATGGGCGGCCGTGATCACTTACCATCAGGTGACCCGTATGTTCGTTTGCCACCAATATTATAGAAAAAGTCTTCAATTCTTAGGAGCCTATTGTGCTTATGTTCGTTGCTGTGTTGCAACATGACGCAAGCATTGTAATTACATTACTTAAGGTGTATTATGTGTGAAGCGATGGTAGCCGAGTTGGTGGTAGAAACTATCGCGGATTATTAATAAGGTTGCGTTCGTACCAAACGTTACTTATTGTACAACCAATTGAAACCATATCGCATACCATATCGATAGATACCATACCACAAAATGCGCATATTTTAATATACTTAAGGCGGAACGGAGTTCGCGGGCACTGCTAGTAAAATATATTTATGTACACTAAAAATGGAAAAATAAAGTAAATTTTCAAAAAAAAGTATTAACCGACTTCAATATCAATCAAAAACCCACAAGGCACTAAAAAGCGGAAAATAAATAGTTTATCAAATTAACCAAATTAAATAAAACATATGAATATGTGTGCTACCTAGAGATGTATTGGAAGTCGGTGCCAACCGAAAATCATATCATCTACATAGGTACAAAGTTTAAGTCCACTCTCGCGTCTCTGTAATACATTTCTACCTGGAACAAATTTGAAATTTCGGTTGGCACCGACTTCCAATACATCTCTAGGTAGCACACATATTCATATGTTTTATTTAATTTGGTTAATTTGATAAACTATTTATTTTCCGCTTTTTAGTGCCTTATGGGTTTTTGATTGATATTGAAGTCGGTTAATACTTTTTTTTGAAAATTTACTTTTTAACCGACTTCAAAAAAAGGAGGAGGTTATCAATTCGAGTGTATTTTTTTTTTTTTTTTTTTTTATGTTTGTTACCTCATAACTTTTGACTGGGTGAACCGATTTTGATTATTCTTTTTTTATTTGAAAGCTGGTACTTCCCGTGTGGTCCCATTTTAATTTGGTCCAGTTCCGACAACGGCATCCAGTGCAAAACCGTATAAGTTTTAAATTTGCATTAAGTATGTACACGACAAATAGACGAATAACTCAATATCACGCTAACCGATTTCGATGCTTCATTTTTTATTGGAAAGGACGTACTTCAAGGGTAGTTTGATGAGAGTTTGGTTAGGTTTTGATTATGGGATCCGTAACAAAGTAAGAAAATTTTCAAGAAACGAGCCTACTCCTTTCTTAAGGGCTGGCAACGCATCTGTGTTTCCTCTCGTGTTGCAGGTGTCCATGGGCGGCCGTGATCACTTACCATCAGGTGACCCGTATGTTCGTTTGCCACCAATATTATAAAAAGAACTCTTCAATTCTTAGGAGCCTTTTGTGCTTATGTTCGTTGCTGTGTTGCAACATGACGCTAGCATTGTAATTACATTACTTAAGGTGTATTATGTGTGAAGCGATGGTAGCCGAGTTGGTGGTAGAAACTATCGCGGATTATCGATAAGGTTGCGTTCGTACCAAACGTTATTTATTGTACAACCAATTTAAACCATATCGCATACCATACTGATAGATACCATACCGCAAAAATGCGCATATTTTAATATACTTAAGTACTATACTAACGGAGTTCGCTAGCACTGCTAGTAAAATATATTTATGTACACTAAAAATGGAAAAATAAAGTAAATTTTCAAAAAAAAGTATTAACCGACTTCAATATCAATCAAAAACCCATAACGCACTAAAAAGCGGAAAATAAATAGTTTATCAAATTAACCAAATTAAATAAAACATATGAATATGTGTGCTACCTAGAGATGTATTGGAAGTCGGTGCGAACCGAAAATCATATCATCTACATAGGTACAAAGTTTAAGTCCACTCTCGCGTCTCTGTAATACATTTCTACCTGGAACAAATTTGAAATTTCGGTTGGCACCGACTTCCAATACATCTCTAGGTAGCACACATATTCATATGTCTTATTTAATTTGGTTAATTTGATAAACTATTTATTTTCCGCTTTTTAGTGCCGTATGAGTTTTTGATTGATATTGAAGTCGGTTAATACTTTATTTTGAAAATTTACTTTATTAATAACATAATTACCTTTTATTAAAACATCGACTTATTTCATTTCACTTAATTATCCTCGGACACTAAGTTTTTCACACATTTAAATCAAAAAGAGAACAACAGTCATCTATTTTCTTAGTTTTTATCGTATCGAAGTGGCCGTTGAATTGGACGTAATTTTCTGGCAACGTTAATTTAGTTTTTGGTGAAACTTGAAAAACGTAAATTTAGAGTCAAATCTTTTTGTTTAGTAAAGCAATATGTCCAATGAAGTTGATTTTTACTGTATTAACGAAGATATATACTGTCATTTGATGATTAACTAGTGATCATAGTACAGCACAGTAAAAAATAGCATCGTCCATCTTTGTAGTTATCGAGTGCATAAACCAGGTCAATTTGTATAGTGTGAAAAAATGTTTAGCACATTACATAGGCAGTGTTTACTTTGTTAGAGGAACACAATTCTAGGGTTGTCCGAATGTTGTGTTATTGGAAGTTGAGGCATTGCTCGTGAAGCGGGCAACGAAAAAAAGTTGAAGTTCTGAAATTCGTTCGTATTGAGCCTAATTTGACTTCTAGTAGGCATGAATGTGAATACATAATTACTTTTTTTCTATCATGGTTATTTGTCAAGTTATGGGCTTCTAAAGAACAGTCACGTTTCAAATTCTGATATTTGGCAGTAATTTTTCGATTTGAACAGATTTACAATAAAGTATAATATTAAACACAGCTATTTATATAGAAGACTACCTGACCCACGTAACTTCGTTTTGTTTTTTTTGTTATTGTAGCTCAGCAAAATGACTGTACTGTGCCTGATGGTAAGCATAGTACAATCCAAAAACACAGGCGACCAACGAGACATACTATCCATCGCTGTCATACCGGCCTGCGTAAGTATCTCTTCACGTTGTGGTTGAAGGACCCCATGTCATAGGAAGGAGGAAACACACTGGCCGAGAGATTGTTACACATTTTCACGGTACGGCAAAGATAAGACGTTGCGAACTTTTTATTTCGTGCCCAGATAGGATTCGTTTGCCTGAAATCGGTTACCTGCCGGTTCCAATTGTATTTCCAAACTCGAAAAATCGAACAAACTCTAGAACCCGATTACGGCGACTGCAACTGTTTCCAATTGTGAATCCATAAAATTCAGGGACTCACTCAAACGCATATGGTTCAGTGAATGACTTACGTATGTGTGGAAGAAATTTCGATGAGGCTGAAGTAGCGCCATCTGTTATTCAGCCAAATCAATAATTCAATTTTGTTTGAAATACGAACGACTGTTGAATCATTTGGATATTGTTCATAAAAAATCCTAGAATCGCGAATAAAAAATTGGAGGGCGGGGTTAGGAAGGTCAAAATTTGGTGTTGTAGGTATTTTTGCTGGCAAATAAAAAAAAATACAAAAACAAAAACTGGATACAGGCACCCTAATCACCTAGAAGTATAAGATTTACTTTGCGACCTTTTCTCATACCTATCAAATATATATTTAAAATTTCATAAAAATCGGTCTAGCCGTTTCGGAGGAGTTCTAACACTAACACCGTGCCACGAGATTTTTGTATATTAGATTAGATTAGTTTCTCTTTTTGAAAATAAATCGAAACTTGAAAAGATATTTACAATTAATATACCTGATAGAAAAAGAAATTGTGTCTTCATACCTACTCGAATTCCAATGATGTTCAATGTGAATTAATTCCAGAGCCTCATCGTTTTTTTGTTGTCCGCTTCACTTGAAACGCCCCAATTACAAGAATACTATATATACCTCATCATCTGACAACAAGGCGATACCTATAATGTCTGTCGGTATGTCATATTTGGATGATAGAGCATCCATAACTAAGCCTTAGGAAACGTAATTAGGTTGGTGGTTTTTTCTATGTTCGATCACTGTTATGCGGTCTGTATATGTAGGTTACTCATCAACTTGCAATATTGCACGAACGCTTTTTTTATCGCCATAATTCTAATTGGTGGTTTTCCGCTACGGTTTGAGAATAATAATAATATTATTATTGTTTTCCTTCTGGCTAAACTAATTGTAGATGCAATCTATCACGTACGGTTGTTTAAATGTTCGTCGCTGAGTGATGACGTAATTCGTTCGAAACGAAGGTCGTTGTTTCGTTACCTTGTTATGTTTTACCATGTTTCCCAATATTACTGGTTACTACTAAAGATATGAGAAAATCAGATTAATTTGAAGAGAAACATGTTCTTACAATAAAATATATCAATATCTGACACAATTCTCACTACATATTATAAAACCGAGTCCTCTACCACGATTGTCTGTCTGTCTGTTCGCGATAAACTCAAAAACTACTATATAGTATTTCCGTGCGGCTGTCACCAGTCGATAAAGTGACTCGTGAGGAAGGTTTAGGTATATGATTTGTCAAGGTTTTTTTTTTATCAGGGCGGGACAACGTCCGCCGGGCCCGTTAGTTCTTTTGTACATATATTATGTATATAACTCCATGAATGTGCGATCCAATTAAACCCAGACAAGTATTTTCACACTCTATTTTACACACAAATGTCTACGCCACTTTATTATTAATTTTGTAACACGGCTCGTCTTACGTTCAACACATTACCAATCGCCATCTCTAAAATGTCTTACCACAGAGTACTACAACTCTGCTCAGACGTTGCGTTCCATTTTACCTATCAATCCCACATTATATATACACATATATTAAGTTATTATTTAGTATTGATGTATCGAAATGTAATCTATACTATAATAATATTATAAAGAGGTAAAGTTTGTGAGTTTGTGACGTTGTAGGGGCTAATCTCTGGATCTACAATACAGATTTTGAAAATTCTTTTACAAGTAGAAAGCCAAGTTATTTGTGAGTGTCATAGGCTATATATATATACATACCCGAAAAACGAAAAGACTTTTATGTGGAAGTCGGATTTGCAAAGTAAGTCGGAGAAAAAACGGTCGAACGAAAACGTTTGACGCTGCCTTAACGATGAGAGGTATATGATTAAGTTCTAGAGAAAAGTTATAGAGCTTGATAATGCCTACAAAAAAGTCATGGATAGCAATATGTCTAACTTTTACATTTAAGTCACAAAAAGTAGTTTTTTATAAATGTTTACCGCCCAACTAAGTGGGTACGGGTCATCTAGTGTTATAATAATTTGTAATCAGATGTAATAGTAGTAAAAAAAGTAAAAGTAATAAAGCGAATTGATTTTTTTGAATAAATCTAAAGCATTTATACTTAAACTACAAATTTGAAAAGATCTCATGTGAGATTAGGGAGGAGGGAGTTCCCTTAAGACAAATCTCACGCATCTCCCCAGGAAGGAGATGTGTGGTCAAAAAAATGCTCAAAAACGTCTCAAATAATTTTTGGACAACCCCTAATAATTTACAACAAATTATCGTTGACGTTAATATGAAATTCAATCAATTAAATATCATGTTTCTAATTAAACATAGATCGATCAATAATAATTTTATCTATACGGTGTCCGGCTGTCACGTATGTAACAAATATTGGAGTCAAATTTCTTCAAATACACGGACGTGATTTCAAATCTCATTAAGCTATGCGTAGTGTAGCAATTGTGGGGTAGTTTCAAAGCTATCTATAACTTGTATAATAGCTCCTTTGGTAATAAAATTTACAGCGTTGTGAATCGTTATATATATTATGTGTAAATCTGTACTAAGCTATTAAAATGTACTCTCTTTATAAACATGTTTTAAAAGTCGTAAACATATACATCCACTTTTATGTCACTTATTTATTTCTTACATTTTTTACAATATACAGGCTGAAGGTTTAGACAGTACCAATATTTATAGAAAATACTCTGCACTCGATTCTCACCCTAAATCAATAAAAAAATAGGCTCTTAATATTTGACCTAATTATCTAGAAAAATACAAAAATTATACGCAATCCTCAACGCGTCTATATTAAAGCACAGTCATTGCACCTAGGTTTATTACGTTTGTGTTTATACTTTTGAAAATCTTAGAACAAACTTTAACTTAGGTTTTCTTTGTTGTTTATTACTGTTTGTTTTGATGTTATTCTTTTTATGTTAAATGTGACCTATTTTAGAATATTGTAATCGACTTACTCAACACCTGGTATGTAAATTTCATGTAAATTATCAATTCCATTGACATCTTTATTCATGTATATTATCCAAGATTTTGAAATTTGTATGACTTATATAAAAGTAAAATTTATTTATTTAAGTTGGTTAAAAATTGATTGCCACCTAAATTAGGTAATCCCGTGTCTCAGGTGGAACTAATTATGTATTCCTAGGTTCTTTCTGCGACTTTGGCCGCGTGTCTTTCCGCATATTTGGGACGAAATATATTGATTTCATTTTTTTGGTTTCGGGCCAGCTCTATATCAAATTTAATTATATTTAGTCGTATAAAAGTAATATGCAGATTTATGGAACGTTTATTTGTGGTGCGTTCGGACACCGTGTCCATGGACGCCAATTCAAATCTTATCATGAGCTTTCGGTTAAGTTGGATATCGTGATGGCATCACAGAATAATGGTAGGACTTTTTCCAATGGCTCCCCGGTAACTACCACCCTCGAATAGATAAGCAGTCGCGAAACCCCTAATAGTTTTCTTCTGGCACTTGAGAGCCAGCCTCACTAGGCTTAGCGTGTTTACTCATTTTCGGCAACGCACTTGTGAATCACCCGGTGTTGCTAGTGTCTATGGACGGCGGTGATCACTTACCATCGGGTGACCCGTCTGTTCGTTTGCCTCTTATAATATAAAAATAATAATAATAATAATATTATAATTAAAAAGTTATAGATACTTCAGAAGAGCTTCGGCAGCGCCTTGTTAAAACTTGTCTAGCTTGCTTATTTTTACCGACTGCCCCGTTGATCCGCCCGTCCCTAAGCAACATATAACTATTTCTTTTTCACCATCGATATTGAGAATGTGCCATCTTACTTCCACATTTTATCTAAGGCAGTGTGGCGTTACAATATTACTTTACGTATGTGCGCGTTATCGTGCCATTTGTTTTGTTAAAATATCATGTAGCTAAGCATTTAGGTAACGTATCTTTTTAGTTATACCACCTTTGTTGCAAATTGTCATTTAAATTATGAACAAATATTCGCATATTCATAACAACGATGTGGACTATCTACAAAATTATTGAATTACATAAATTTGTAACGTGCTAATGTTTTTTACTAACTTGTTAATATAAATGAAACAGCAAATGTGGAAGTCGGTTACATAACAAGCATCACTCATTCAATATTGTTATGTAGTAGTGTTGTTACTGACGTCAGTGGTCTGCGTTTGTTCCAGATAAATTGCTAATTGTGATTTAGTCGTGCTAAATATTTCTGCTCGTTACCTCGTCATTTTAATTATCTAACAATTATATTAATATTATATAAAGGGGCACAATTTCTCATTCTTATAAGCTACTAGTTTCCGCGGTTCTCGCGGTTTCGCTCGCTGTAAAGTACACTTAACCTATATCTTGAGAACAGCACATTTTTTGACAACATGTATGCAAAATTTCAAAATGATCGATTGTGAATGCATTTTTTTAAATTATTATTTCATAGGAGGCAAACGAACAGGTGGGTCACCTTATGTTAAGTGATCACCACCGTCCATAGACACAAACAACACCAGGGGAGTCGCAAGTGCGTTGCCACCCTTTGTGAGGAAAGTGAGGGAGAGGAGAGAGGGAAGAGGACGTGGGCCTCCGGCGTTCTCACTGACCGAACGAAACGCAGCGATGCAAGCACTGTTACTTCACGTCGGTTTTCTGTGAGAGGGTCGTATTACCCTGGGCAAACCGACCCATTCATGCTGAAACCAGTGATAGTTTCAGCTTGGCTCTACCACTTATATGCGTGAAAGCGTAATAAACAGACACTCGCATTTGTAATATCAGTAAGGATAATAATTAGTAAGTCTTCCTGTCTAGCTGTGTCACCCTCAAGTTTGTAAATTAGTCGCTGAGCACTTATGGTGTGTGGTTCGGTAGTTGCACTTGAGAGCCAGTCCGCTCTAGGCTTAGCGTATTCACCATTTTAGACCAACCACATCGTGATTTTACATCAGATAAGATTATGGTTAAATTCTAAAATCAATAGGTCAAGAACTTGTAGTCATATTTGCGTGAACTTATGTTTACCTTATGTTTTTATTTAATATATTTCATGACAAAATTGACTGTCCACAAATTACTAATCGCTTCAAATTTAATATTCCTGCTAAGCTTCCGAGATCTAATAAATACGTCCCATTTTATATTTCTCATTCATGTAGTAATTTAGGCTTTTACTCACCGGTCAACAGAATATCTGGGTCATATAACTCATTCCATAAAACATGCGACATTTTCTCAACTAAACGAAATCATTTCGAAACAGCGATAGAGACATATCAGTCTGTTCACAAAATACAGATATAATTGTTTCAGTATTTCTTTTTTTTTTCTCTCTTTCTGTTTCAATTTCCTTGTTTTTGTATTATGTATGTTAAATTTTTAAACATGTAAAATAGTTTAATATTTAATTTATCGTTGGAGCACGCCGTGGTTGTCTCTAAATGACTACATTTATAATGTATCACAATAGTCCTACTTTTTATATACTTACTAGTGTATTGTCATGTTGACGATCCTAAAGTAAATAAATCTTACAAATCTTTCATTTGCAGTAATATATATGTAGGTATATAATTTAGTGGCTTTTATATTTTATTCATAATCTTGCGTTATTTGATTCCATATTCTGTAATATCCGTGGTATTTCACATAATATATGTAGTTCGGTTATTGTGCGTAAGTGAAGTGGATGATGCCACAAAAGTTCCCTGGAAAGTTCTAACAATGGGTCCACCACCTTGTTGAAACATTGAAATTATCGCAAGACACTTGGAATATAATTACCTACTTGACAATGCCGTTAATAATCTGGAGGATTGTTTGCCAAAAAAAAAAATTCCGCGCGTACCGCAATTAACACTAGGAATGGTAGTGGACGGTAGGTGGTAGAGCCACGCCGAAGCTACTACTGGTTTCAGCATGAATGGGTCGGTTCGCCCGTGGTAGTACACCCTCTCACAGAAAACCGACGTGAAGTAATAGTGCTTCCATTATTGCGTTTCGTTCGGTCAGTGAGAGCGCTGGAGGCACTCCTCCCATTCCTTCCCCCCTCCCCCCAAACACAGATAACAAAAGTACCAACAGTCATGATATATCTATTTCTACCAACCCGGTCGGCAGTTCTAAAGTTAAAATACACATCATCTTCTTCCTCTGTTATATTCCTTCTTAATCTTATCCATTCTGGTTATATCACACATCCACCTTAACATTCGCATCTCTGCCACATGTAGTTTTCTCTTATTCGTCTCTTTTGTTAAAGTACACATACAAAACAAAATAGCATCGTTGCGTGTCACTGGACGATTACAAACGCGTAGTTATTACCTTCCGATGATCACGTAACGAGGCCCGTCAATGTGTATTTTTAAACCGGTCGAAGCACGCCATTGCATCTCGTTTGTTTATTTTTATAATGTGGCTATTGACAGCGATAGATTCACATTTCAACACGTGCTCAGATTCAGTTTTATCTTAATGAATCTTTGTCGAAATTAACGCTTTCTGTATTCGGATCGTAGGGAGTAGTTAAGTGCTCTTGAGTTTTACCACCGAATTGTGGAATGCAGCTGGACTTGGCGACCTAATTCTTGCAGACTTAAACCGAGCCAACAAGAAATAGTTATTTTGTTTATCTTCGCTGCTAATGTCCAAAAATTGGGAAAAAATATTTTTTACACACTAAATTTTTACTTGAGATGTCGTTTTTTATTTAAGGATGTTATTTTTTATATCTTCATTTATTATAAACTAGCTGAACCGTGCAACTTCGTCTGCACCAAACACAACACTTAAAGACATCATGCCTTATATAGATATATATTTACATAATAATTACTGTCGGTTATTGTGTTATTTTAAAGTTTAATTATGCTAAAACACGTAAAATTAGCCAGATTATTGACAAAAGGAGAAAATACACACCCTTTTGCCATTGTTAAAATCAGACGAACGTAGTATATTGTTAGGTAAAATACTATAGAATAAAATACTAAATTGGGCCAATTGAAAAAAAATTGTTCTAGAATGCCTTCATCCAACCCACATTCACATTTAGAGTCGTCCTTGATTCTGAGTTTTGCGAGATGGACTGGAGAGCACGCTTCTACAGATAGATTCTCAGTCTACAGATAGTAGACGCAGTAAACTTGCAACAGTCACGAAACTTATATGGCTATGGCTTACCAGGAATGTTGTTCTGAATGGAAACATATTATTTGCCTGTAATTGGGTTAGCAGTCTTGTTTGGGGAGGATAAATCATGAACGTAGGTTTCATAAATGATCAAAATGTTCAGTCTGGATAGCCTCTTTATTGATAAGATCAACAGATTCATTACCCTGGATCACACTATACCCTCGTATCCATGCTGGAACTACGTAAATTCCTAAATAATGACATCGATACAAATGCAATTGATTAATTGTGATAACTAATGTATCATTGAAATATGTCAAACATGTGAAAATAATATCAAATGTATTGTAAAAAAAGTTACAATTAGAAGAAGAAGCTCTTTCTTTCTTTAAGGCAAACAATTTCATTAATATATAATTAAAATATATAAACAAACATATATATCTTAATATATATATTTCTTGTGTGCGTGTGTATGTGACTGAACTCCTCCTAAACGACTGGACCGATTTTGATGAAATTTTTTGTGTGTGTTCGTGGAGATCCGAGAATGGTTTAGATTCACAATTGGACCCGGTAGGTGGCGCTGCAGTTGACTTTTAGGATTTTTTTTATTATCAAGGCAGGACAACGTCCGCCCGGTCCGCTAGTATATACATAGATTTTTGTATACAGGAACCTTCTCGGGCATCCCCAGAATACCCTCTTAAATTATTATCACAATCTGAACAGTAGTTTCGGCATGCATAGGGGACAAACATACAAACATTGATTTTTATATATAAAGATAATATAAATGAAACGATGGAGGTCTGTTGTTGTGCGCGCATCACGCGAAAACTATGTTTATTATTATCATCAGGCTGTAAGAGACCCACTGCAGGGCCATAGGCCTCTTCCCGAAGGAAGGTATGGGCATAATCACCACGCCAGCACACGATGTATTGGCGACTGCAAACAGAAATCCACAGTTCTATGTTTTCCCACATACAGTAGTTATGAGCCACCTCCGAATGACTCACAACTATAGCGATTATTTGCTGATTCCGAAGTTGAACTTGAAGAACGTTGAGGTTTTCTCGCAATAAAAGACTTGTTACTAGTAGAGCAGCGAAGGATGTGCTCGCGTATGCAGACTCGTTCAAAACAGACCATGTATACCGCCCGCGCCGGTTTTTAAGGCCGCTCTGAGGCACATTTTCGGGACAAAGAACCGCTTACGCACGCCTGCGGCGCTCCGCCAATCAGAGCCCTTGGATGCGTGCGCAGCGTCAGAGCACCTCCTAATACATCTATACAGACGGGGTGGTATCGCGATGAGTCACCCTTCGCTTTCTATTTATTTACGTACAAAAACATTACATTTGTACTTACAACTAATAACTTATACTAGTTTTTAAACTATTTCTAGACAAAACACTATTAATATCTATAACTACACCACATGTGACTATAACAACTATTTCTCACTATAATACCATAACTCTACATGATGCATGCATGATACATATGCGGTAAATAAAACTTGATCAGACATATCTCTTTATTATCGCCTAAAACACATACTGATGAGTGTATCTTAACTATTATGAACTATTAAACTATCCTATCAAATCTATGCACTCTATAAATCTACTTAATACAATATTAGATCTATTATCAATTACTTTACACACATTATTTATCAACACAGATTACTCTAAACTGTCGCGAACAGTAGTACTACAAGAACATTTCTCAGGTTCAGGTTTCCTCACGATCTTTTCCTTCACCGTCAGCCGATAGTGTTACCAATTTAAATTAGTAAATGTACGCGAATTCCGAAAAATTCCTTGGTACATACCGGGGTTCGAACCATTAAACCACCACCACGACGTTTTTTGTATATCTGCCTTGATCATAAAGTATTGAGTGTACTCGAAGGATTTCGATCGTTTTTTTTAATACTTTTAATTTTTGATCTTTGTCTAAAAAAAGAATGATCACGATAGATTCGTTTAATACTGATTAAAGTTTTAAGTATGATTGTTATTTTCATTACGCGTTCATCGATGTATTCTCCTACCGCGTACAAGTGGGGCAAGCGATGCGGTACTTATGTTATCTCCTCTGTTCCTTTATATCTACCCATATATTAGCTAGTTTTAGCATAAATTCTTTGAAGTTATCTTAGTAACAAAAAACCAATTTCTTAATTTGTAAAATTTGGCATTTTAAAACTCGGCCACCAGACGTCATTTAAATATATCGAAGACTACATCACAGAATATATGAAAGATAACCAAGGACATAGAAAGAGAGCGCAGAGCATTATTGGTGAGAGGAAATACGCTGGTCCGGAGGTTAATTCATTGCACGCCAAGTGTAAAAATAACACTATTCAAATGATATTCTCAGAGTTTCTACACCAGCAACTTCTGGACCTCGTATACTCTTTGTGTACGATGCATTGCGTATACAACACAACAATGTCTTCAGGGCAATGTTGAGTCTGCCTCGATATTCTAGTGCATCGGGCATGTTTGCTCAAAGCTCGTACGGGTGATTTTTACGCAATCATTCGAAAAAAAGCAAACTCCCTGATGGATCGAATGTGTGGCAGTTCAGATAGTGTTTTGAGAATGTTACCAGGTAGACCTGATAGGTTATTTATTCACAAATGGACAAAGTCATTAAAAAATGTGTGCACCTACACAATTTAATAGTTTTGATTGTGTGGGTGTAGAAATATATTTATATTAAGTTCGTATCGTTACTAACATAGGCTTACTTTACTAACAAAAATGGATGTAATTTCTCAATAACATTAATTATTATTATTTATGCAGCGGGTCACGACCGTTTTTTTTACAATTCTAGAACGTACTCCCAATAAAAGTAATTGGTCATCATTGGTCTATTGTGTGCAATACGGGGAGATAATTGTTTAATTTCCTATGGCTCCTCATTGTACCGAACTCAAATTAGAGGAGATAATTTTTCCATTGGTTTGGAATGGTCATAGAATTATTTATCGGCATACAACTTACGCTTTGTTAATTTATGGGAACGTTAAGCTTCCGAGAATGGAAAACATGTTTTGTTCTGTTTACATCATTTTAAACTTATGAATCAAATGTAACCGGTATTAATTAAATGAATGTAACAGGAAATTGGTATTGTTTATTTACAATATTACATTCAATCAACTTATAAGTTAATAAATTCTTGTAAACATTGTTTATTACGTTCTCTTGTTTATTAATTAGTTTATATAATTTTATATTAAAAGCACCTGTTGTGTGTGGTTTCGATCTATTGAATATGCTATTGTTGCTTTATCAGAACTGTATATTTTATTTGAATTATTTGCGGGCTGTTTTTTATTTTGCACTAGCTGCGCCCGTGACTCCATCCGCATGGAACCAAATGTAAAAAAACAGTGACTCTCAATGTATTAAGTCCATTTACTTATTTACATTTCTTTCGTACTAATCGTGTCGTCATTAAAATTATAATAACTTTTGATAGAGTGAAACGATTTTAATGAAACAGACAAAATGTCACTCGAAGATATGTTTTATGATTTTCTTGAAGAGATTTTATCATGAACGCAATATTGTAGCAGTGATGCCTGTAACCCGGGAATATATCACCGATTTTTTTTTATATTCGCATAATATTACCGATTAAAAATAATATAGTTATTTTAATTTTTGAAGTGAAACTTCTTTATCGACGTAGGGAGGAATTTTAGAGCATGTAAAAACGTATGTAACGTTTTTCGGTTACGCGCCATCTTAATTTCTGTACATTTTTCCGTTACGCGCCATGTTTATTTCTAAAGGTGCGCTCACAATGATCAGATTCCGTTTTTTTTTTCTGTAAAGTTGTAAATACAGTAGATCATTCTTCGAAAAATGATGTCATAAAGAAGTTTCACTTCTTACGTGTGTACACTGATACACGCACGTATTTTTTTTTCTTTAGTCGTGTTGGTCTAGTATTTTGACCGGTGGAAGATCATTCCGATGTCCGCTGGTTCGAAACCTAGCGTGTACCAACGAATTTTTCGGAATTCGCGTACGTTTACTAATTTAAATTGGTGACACTCTCGGCTGACGGAGAAGTGAAACACCGTAAGGAAACCTGAACTTGATAAATTTTCTTGTAGTACTTCGATATGTGGGAAAATATAGAACTGTGGATTTCTCAGAGTTTGAAATCGCCAATACGTCATCGGTTGGCGTTGTGATTATGCTTACGGCTTCTATCGGAAAGAGGCCTATGGCCATGATGGTGACTAGTTATTTTCCCCTCTGTCCATAAAATATATTATTAAAATAATAATCATCGCAGACTAAGTCTCGGGTATCGGTTAGTCAGAAATTTAGTCCTTTAGCTTAGTCGGCATTTACTATTTGTTTGTTTTGCGTGTTCATTTCCGTCGCTTAATGGAGGAAGCTATTTGAGATATTAAATTTCACTTTCTGTATTTTTTCTTCTTACAATTTATTTTTCTTATTCATGTATATACTATTTTTAATACGGTATAGGGTTTCTTATTCTCTTTTGTAAGTGACTAGCCTTTAACCGCGAATCCGTCCGCGTTGAATTTAGCATAAAAATGCTTGTTCTGTATAAACCTGCGTGTGTGGCGCGTGCCTTACAAGGCACTGCGTTTCTTAAGTTTTTTTTTCTATATTTGCACGACCAGAGGGTCTTGAATATTTTTCATGAAATAAAAGTTACTCCTAGTAATATTAGCTATGCGTCTGTAAAAGTCCCGTAAAAATCGGTCCAAGTGATATATATGACAGAGCTTTGAAATTCTGATCCTCAATTGAATTGAAATTTGTGTGTGACGAATAGTGGGGGGGGGGGGGTTAAATAGTGTTGACAACACCGTTTCTCGTCCGGTCACCGAAGTTAAGCAACGTTGGGTGCGCTCAGTACTTGGACGTTGGCTTTTTGTTGTATTTTTTTTAATCGCAATGTTTCTCTGTAATACTAAAGTTTCACTTCTATCGCGTGTCTTTACGACACGCCATGTTTTTTTATTTAACTTACTTTTGCAGTTATACCTTTAAAAAAGTTTTTCTTTACACAGATTATTTTATGAATGCTATGAATAATAAATCGCATTGTAGATACGCTGTAACCTAATCACTATATATAAATTTCTCCTGTACGTGTGTATGTCACTGAACTCCTAAACGGCGGGACCGATTTTGATGAAATTTTGTGTGCGTGTTCGAGTGGATCCGAGAATGGTTTAGATTCACAATTGGACCCGGTAGGTGGCGCTGCGGTTGAATTTTAGATTTTTTGTATTATCAAGGCAAGGCAACGTCCGCCCGGCCCGCTTGTATATTATAAAACAACGTGACAAACGCAAAAACTACTGAACGGATTTTCATGCGGTTTTCACCAGTAGATAAAGTGATTATTATCAAAGTGGGATAACGTGGGATAACGATTTACCTTATAACTGATTACCTGTAATACCCAAAAATAATATTAGGGAATACTCTAAATAATAATAATACATATTGTTCTAAGATTTCCGTATTGTACCGTTAAAAAAAAATTATTCCACTGAAACCCGTTATATGTTCACGCTGCAAGAAGGGTAGGAATGAATTATTTAATTATCGAACGCTGGTAAACCGTTTCGGCTGTTGGTTTTGAGTTCTGTTTGTTTATTTACGTGTAAGTCACCGGCCGTTTATGTAAAGTGGATTTCCTCAGCGGATCTAATTTTAAGCGGGGTTATTGGAACGATGCGCCGGCGCCGCGCGCTCTGTTGTCGGAAGTTGCTCAGTTGAGCGACAGTCTTTGATTTCACCGAGATAACGGCTATTCGTTAAATTTTAAAAATGTCTATCACTCTCGTGTTACCGTTATTTTTATAATCATTTCGTGAGTTATTTAATCTGTCCTCTTCTATTTTCTCTACACTATTTTTTTTATACTATATTATACTTTAGAAACGTCGTGTATGTACATCTTCTATACATATAATAAGAAAGTAA